>OZ005735.1:159191680-160391680 GCA_963930755.1 Eudasyphora cyanicolor
TTGCCATTGCGTGGCCAGGCAGTTGGTCGATGCAGTGGTCGCGGCTGTTGGGGAGGAAAGCTGGGTCATTTGCTGCTGTTGCTCATCCGAGCCTTCGCTCTCATTGGATTTTTTAGAATTACAGCTTAAGAGGCGTATGTGTTCCAGCAATGCTGTGGCCAATATATTGAGCTTTTCCAATGGTATAAAACCCTTGGGCTGTTCGCTGGCTATCAAAGCGTAAATGTCAAAGGCTTCCTGCAGGCGACCATGACGAGCCAAGGACTCTCCTAAAAGGTAGGATAGTTGCAGATTGTTAGCTGTTTGTCCCGTCATCAGGGATTGTGGGCGCATTTTGGAATTTTCTTCAGACGACATAATGGAACGCCGGGGCCTTTTAGCTTCCAGCTCTGCACCAACGGCATTGATCTGTACAGGCATGGAGGAATTGTGTTGCACTTTCGGGGTTTTCAAGGCTCTTTTGCTGGCCAAAGCTCCCTTGACATAGAAACCGTGCTGTAGCGGCATAGTGTTGATGCTGCTGTTGCCACCAGGAGATCTAACACGTAGCAAAGTTTGTGCCTGCGTTTTGTCACGTAAACAATTTGTGGCCAGCGATGCGGTGACTTTTAGAATTTTCTGAGGAGTGGCAGCGGCTAGGGAATTGCCTGTCGCCGCTGCTGCTATGCACTCGGAATCGATAAAAATATCTGCAGTTTCGTCAGCTGCCGTTAACGGTTTGAACTGTATTGAATGTTTGAGATGTTTGTCATCAATTTGAAAATCGGAGAAATTCTCTTTGACGAGGGCGTCACATGCGATATCGCCAACGTAACGTTTGAGGGGCAATTGTTTGTTTGGCTGAGTGACGACGTTTAACGCGGTGATGGCGGCGAGTGTGGCGGCCGGATGTTTTCTTTTCTTTTTTATTTGAAATTGCTCAGTGGCACTTTTAGACATTATAAAACACCGGCGATAATTTTCAAATAATTTTCTATGATTTCACAGCTTTGTACAATAATTACGAAGATTTAATTGAAATTATTTTTTATTTCGCTTATAATTTTCAGCGTAATTTGTGTAAACTTTTTTTATCGCACTTAGTCACTTAGCACTGATTAAATAATTTTGTTGACATATTTTTTTTGATAAAATTTCTTATTCTTCAAAGGCTGTTTAATTTTTTTTGCTTTTATTATTATTTGCCTTAATTTTCTTTTCTTCTTCCATTTAATTTATAATTTTTTAAATTAACTTTTTATTTAATTTTTCTTGTTTTCCGTTAATTTTGTAGAAACACTTTTTTTTTCAGCATTTGATGTAACCGTTCCCTTTCGCATACGTAACACGACTGCGTTGAGACGAAATCGTCTCCGTTCCGTTTAGGCGGTGTGTGTGGTATGCTGTTATTGGTGCGCTCTCGCTCTTGCTCACTCTCTTTACCCAGCTCAGCTTTGCTTTACTCAGTTGTTTATGTTATCTGAAAGCAAAGAAAAAGTTTGGAAAATGTTAAAAAAAAATAACAACAACAGCTACAGACAATCACATAGGCCATACATTATGCGCACACAGCCACACATACTCTAGGTAGGCTTTACGTAACATTCTGTCAAAGACGAAGCCGTAACAGAAAAAAGAGAGCAAGTTTTGTGTGTTTGGGTGTTATAAAATTCAAATATTGTACCACAAAAATAATGAAGAGAGTCAACAGTCATCGGCTTCGAAATTCGAAGAGCTCTGTCATGCGGTGGCAACCGCAAGGAAAATGGTCTCTTCGAGCCGATGCCACCAATGACTGCCCTAAGGTTGGTGGCCACCAAACGCCAATGACAAGAGGCATTATTGCTCTAGTATGACAAACAAAAAGATATATTTATTTATCTAGAATAACAATTAAGTATGTCAAAGAGAACATTCGAATGGCGAGTTCAGTGTGCACCCAAAAATAACATTTTCTGTTCAAATTCTTTGACTTTATGTTGTTGAACAGAAATGTTAGCCATAACCTTCTCAACTGTTAAAGTTTCTTCTTCTATGGCACTTTGTAAACAATTTATGTGTCGCTCTTCAACTACCTAATGTTTACCAATAGCGAGAGAGTGTGGAACAAAGAGAGAGAGAGCCAGTCTCTCTCTCTCTCTGCCTTATTTTCCTTTTCATTATGATGGTGTTAATGTTATTGTTTGCCTTTGTCTCTGACATATTTTTGACATGTTTTTTTTTGGCGCTTTCATGAAATTCCCCAGCACAGCTCTTATTTGTCTTGACGCCGACAACATAAGCAGACAACAATAAAAACCCCCAATTTGAGCATTGAGTGAGTGTATATAGAGAGTGAGTAGAGTCTGATTGACAAGCAAATGATGATAAAAAGTGCGTTTTGACGTTTGACTTGTGTTTGGCGGTTATTTAACACCTATTATCTCAAATCTTATTTTGCTTTTAGGTGGGGGAGGGCAATTAAGGCAAGCAGATAAAAGGAAATACAATTTCCTAACCACTTACGCTGAGCTAAAAATAATAATTGCACACTCAGACAAAAATAAAGTGTATACCTATGATTTTACTTTATTCTTCCCTGTGATGAATAACGAATTTGCAACGCTTCCTGAGAGATACCAATATTTCGGCCTTCTACTCGTGCATTCATATTCACTAATTGATATTCACCAATTTGATTTCTTGGGGCACAGGAGGTTTTCTTTTTAACAAATCTATATCTTATTTTCGATTAAATTAACTCAGTCTTAACAGAAATATAATTTTAGAAATTTATGTTTTTTAACTGTCGGAGTCGAATCATTTTAAAATCCGACATCGGGGGTCGAGTAGTTTTGGCTCGACTCCACAACCCCGCAATAAACTATACGCGGGTTCACAACCCAGTGTCTTACAATGTGCCTTTTACAGGAACATATATAGCGTTACCACAGTATTTTTTTATCTTTCCGATAAGGTTTGGATTAGGCAGCTCATGAGAAAAGTTTAGGATCCCAGTGTTACCACGGGCCGAAATGCCCCTCATCGAATCCAACCTGTTTGATATACAAATTTATTGATAGTACGAATATCGGTACCGAAAAGATCTGCTAGATTGCCTAGAAAGCCACACCCCAGTACGTCCAGTCGTCGTTTACTCAAAACGGTACAGTCGCATAGCAAGTGCTCAATGCTCTCCACTTTTTCCTCATCTCCACAGCTTCTGCAGAAGTCATTGGAGTCAATACCCAATCTTCTGGCGTGTTCACCGAGCAGGCAGTGTCCCGTCAGAACTGATACTAACTTAGACAATTTTTTCCTCTCTAGTGCGAGGAGATATTTGACCTTCTCAGGTCATACATTGGTCGGATTTGTCTAGCTACGCTACAGGTGCCGATTTCTGTCCATCTTTCGTAGCACGTATATATTGGTGCGAACGTGAATATTGGCGCACCAATATATGCAAATTCTTCGAGAATTTGTAATATCGTCCCTTTCCTAGCAATTTTATAGGCTTTGCAGTTCCCCGGGATATCCCTATGCCCAAGTACCCATATGAGGTGTATTTTAAAACTGCTTAGCCATCTCGCTAAGAGATCTGCGGCAGTCGAGGGCTGTTTGCGAATTTTGGGTTGTAGATTTAACAAAAAATGGATAACTGGGACACTGAAACAAGAATTTGGATTGTCCGCCGCTATTACGCACTGAAGTCCGTAGTTTCGGTTCAAAGAGAGTATAGGGGCACGTTTGGCGGCAATCCTCCGAGCAGATGACCATAAAGAGACTTGTTAACAATTTTTTCGAGCATGGGACAGTCAACAGAAGATCTTACCATCGAAACCCTTCAGTTTGGACGGAGGAAACAATCGCTGCTGTAGCTGATGCCATACAAACCAATCCAAGAGTTTCGACAAGAACCTTATCTGCTGAAATGGGTATAAGCAGACAGGCATTGCAGTCAATTATGCACGAAGAGTTGGAGTTATTCCCATATAAAATTCAAATGGCCAACAAAGTGAACTCAGCAGACTTCCCGATTCGCTTGGAATTTTGCCAGAAAATGCTTCAAATGGTGGAAGAGGACGGAAACATTTTGAACTGTCTTTTCATGTCTGACGAGGCCCATTTCGATTTAAACAGCAACATAAACAAACCAAACCAACAAATTTGAATGAACTAAAGGAATCCATTCGAGAAACAATTGCGGCTATTCCCGTCTCAACTCTCCAAGCAGTAATGAACAACTTGTTGGTAAGATGCCGCACATGCATCAACGAGCAGGGGGGGGGGCATTTAAATTCCATTATTTTTAAAACTAATTAAGCTATATTTAATTAAATTTAATGAGCTTTAATATGAATAAAAGAAAACTGAATTCCATACCCTGAAAAAAAAGTTATTTGAGTTTCTTAATGTAGCAATAGTCCCTGTAGTTCCTGTCGAAGGTGTGCACCGTTGGTTACCGTAGCACTACACTTGTATGTAGGATTATCAGCATAATCGACCAAATGTCAGCAAACCGGGTCTGTAGGAGATGTGAAAACACCTGTGCATGCTCGCCCAGTTCCTTTGGTGCATCTTATGGGCTGGCGACGTCATCGGGCCATACTTGTGAACGGCGTCCGCTATCGTGAGATGATAACGAACTTGTTATGGCCCGAATTGCAGGATATGGATGTGGACAATATGTGGTTTCCACAGGACGGTGCCACTTGCCACACATCTAACGTAACAATGGCTCATTTGCGCAACAAATTCAATGGCCGTGTTATCTCACGTCGTGGCGATGTCAATTGGCCGCCAAGATCATGTGATTTCACACCGTTGGACTTCTTTCTTTAGGGTTATTTGAAAGAAAAGGTGTACGTCGATAAGCCAGCAAAAATTCATTGTTCCATTCATAATTGAAACATAATAAAAACAAATGACAATAATTTCCTAAATAATTTGTGTTTTATTCAAAATCAACATCGGGCCTTAAAATATAACCACCCTTTATATCCAATGGACAAAATACCCTACAGCCTTTTTGCAGGAATATAAGGCGACGTTGGCCTTCCTTACACGTTCCAATACGTTAAGGCTAAATAACAGTTTCCGATCTAGATTTATTCCTAAAAAATTTGCACTTTCAGAGAAGACTAGATCTGTACCATTTATTCGAGGTGGAGGGTTCACATGTGAGACATTATTCATCCTAGTAAAAACAACCAATTCTGTCTTGTTTGGGTTAAAGCCCAAACCGCTGTTTCTGGCCCATCTAGCCAACTTCTTCAGAGCCACATGTGGGGTGTCTCTGAGGACTTTTTCGAATTTGCCACGTCGTCCGCATATGCCACCGCCTTGCAGCTACAACGTTCTAGATCTAGTAGGATTTCAGGAATCGCTAGCTTCCAAATTAGTGGAGACAGTACTCCTCCTAGTACTCCTCCCGTGTAAGAGTTGTGGACCCAAGACTTGCTGTTAGGAGTCTTCTGTTGAGCAGGCTTTGAATTAGTCTAATCAAGCTAGAGTTCAACTTTACTGCATCTGAGGGAATGTTGTTAAACGTTTGTCTAGTAAAGTATCTAAGCATTTTGTAAAGATAATTGAAGAATAGCCGCGATTAACGTTGTAAGTGTGAACAAAAATAATGTGTAATATATTAAATATATAAAATTAAAAGAAAAAAAATTTATAAAATAGATTTAATATAAATATAAAGAGTAAAAAAAGAAAATTTTAAGGGGTCTGCTACTTTTGAAACGTTTGTTACGAATTTCCGACTACTTTTAATCTTGTCGTTTACAACGTTATTCGCGGCTATGCTTCAATTATAGCCACCTTAGTAGAGTTGGCCTCAAAACAAGAACAAATCTTTCCCGTAGATGGCGTCGAA
Source organism: Eudasyphora cyanicolor (assembly GCA_963930755.1). NCBI lineage: Eukaryota > Metazoa > Arthropoda > Insecta > Diptera > Muscidae > Eudasyphora > Eudasyphora cyanicolor. The sequence goes on from OZ005735.1 coordinate 159,197,517, forward strand.
TTTATGCTTTTTGCAATCTTTTGAAAAGCTCAAGCAAATGGCTCAGGGTGTTTATACCTTTAATTGTCTTTGCATTTTGCGCTTTCAGAGAAGGGAATTTCAACATCCCCATGGACTGTTGGAATCTTATATCTCCTGCTGTAGTTCAGTCTTGGTTCGGTCTTCACACCAAGACCATTATCGGAAACCCGTCTTAGGGTTGTACTCGACAATTCTATGAAAGTCAGAAATACTTCTCTAAATCAGAGGGTTATGAACAGCGTTACCATAACCTTTTTTCGGAAAGGACTTTTGTGTCAGAAAAGGAGGACATTTGTAACATTTACAAAGAGAGTTTGGAACTTTCGAAGGACATTTAAAAAAAATACAATTTCCAATGATAATGATTTGTACAACAATTTGTATTTTATAGCGCTTAGATGCCAAATCGGAGGACTATATCTAAATCCGATTTTTTTTTTCCAATTTGGCAAGGTTTGTACTTGGGTGCTGCATTTAAATCTGAGCCGATTTACACCAAATTCGACAATGTGGGAACTTGTATCAGGAAATTCCATCCCGCTTAATTTCAAAGTGATTGGATATTAAAAAGCTTCTGTAGCGCTAAAAGGCCCATTCGGAAAGAAAATTTAAATTTATATATCTGAACCGACTTTGACCAATTTCTTCCCAGGTATGAAATAGCCCTTATTGTCAAATTTCAGCAAGATCGGAATGAAAATGCGACCTGTACTTAAGGAACAATTTTAAATAGACAGACAGACAATCGGTGTACTATAAAGTGGGTCTAGCTCCAGTATTTTTAGGTGTTAATTATAATAAATAAGTGAAGCGGCGTTAAGATGTGACATGCTGAATTTTGCATACCCTACACCATAGATTGCTTGTCAACTGTTTTTTTATTCTTTGAGATTTGTTGGGTTTGTTGCGCAAAGAAGTAAAATCTTGAGGTACCTTTGTGTGGGGGCTATATATCAAAATATGGACTTATGATGACCATTGTTCGTCTGAAGGGTTCTGGATATACATACACCCAAATTACCAATTTCTATTCGACCAGTTGCAATTTGCAGTCTCTATGGCTTTAATAAGTCAAATCGGACAGAAGATGCTAAAAATTTATCGATATTGCTTATTTTCAATCCCAAGTTACCTGCAGCTTTAAGAAGTATCTGTACCAAATTTCAGTCATCGAGCTCAATTATTGTAGTACTAACTTTGTACTAAAAGTATTTGCGAAAATAATTCATGTGGAGGTTTACTGTTTGTGAAAAATTTTAATTTGTAACACAAGGAGGACAAATCCATCATTTTTGAAAAAGGAGGACATGTCCTCCCAAAGGAGGACGTATGGTAACCCCGGTTATGAATGAACCAACGAATACTGTTATCAACCTCCAGATTTGCTAGAGCCATAGCTAAATCGTCCGTATAGATGTTTTGGAAGGCCGCCTCTATGTCTAATAAAGCTACCATAGTATATTCCTTAACAGTGAGAGATCCTTTAATAATAAGGATCCTACAATAAGGCTAACTAGATCATGCAGGGCCGTTTATGAGCCCTTTGCCCTTGCTTTAGACATGCTGTCGGATTGGACTGTAACCTGTGTCCAATCTAAGTTCTCCGGTAACTATCTATTAATATCTCCAGGGTTTTAAGAAGAAATTATAATACACTTCAGAGTTTCCGGGGAAATGTGTATCCAGGTGCACTCCTAGCGATTCCACACTCGACGTAGTCCAAGAACTATTGTCTTTCATGATGTTCCAAATAGTACATGGTGTAGAGGTTAACATTTTCCGTAACCTTGAGGCTTCGGGTGAGCTTTATACTTTTTCTAACTTAAAGAAAAATTAATCTGAAGTTCAAAATACATAATTAAAAAACAACTTTGGTTATCCAGAATACATGATTTGAATTTGCGTTAAATCACAATCGCACAAATTGCCTATATCGAACAAGAAAAAATAAACAAACCGCCCCATCGTCCATGATTACCCCCACAGCTGCGGGAGCAACCACAGCCAGCCATCTTCAGCAAATAATTTGACATTCAAATTACTATCGACGACGACTACACATTCTCATATCGCACCAAATAACAGAAAATTAAAAAAGCAACAGCGACAACAGCAGCCGAGAAGCAGCGACAACACAGAATTCGTTACGTAAAACGCAGCAATTCGTTTGTCTACAACGACGGCGAATATAACAATTTTGTTTCGTAACAGTTCCAGGAACGTATGTATCTTGTCGAGTTCAATATACATACATATGTACAAAAAATAAAACAACAAACAATCCAAAAAAAAACAGTACATACTAGTAGAACTCATGAAAACAACACACACCCATGCGCACGCACATACACAGTGCTGCTGCTGCTGCTGAGTGGCAAACACATACGTACATATATGAATGTGCATGCACTCAATAAACCGTATAAGGAACTAAACTGAATTTGAGTTCTTCGGTCCCAAAGCAGCAGCGGTGGCGGCGAAATGAAATGAAAAATGCAACAAATTAAAAATCAACACTATCATCAAAATATACCTAAACGTGGAAGACGATGACTTTTACCATTACATTGAATGCGAATCGGTGGGTTGGATGGATGGATAGATTGGATTGGATTGGATTGGATTGGAAACGTATTCTAATGACCCCCCAAATCAATCGCAGGCAGACACACACAACAAAGTGCCCATAAAATACCGTTATAAAACAAAAACAAATGCAATTACATACATATATACATTGTATGATATTCATTCCCCTTTTTTCTGATGTTGTTGTTGTTGTTCTCATCGTGTTGTTGTTGTGTGTTTTTATTTTATTCGTATAATCATCATCACATTATAGTGTAGAGTAGCTAGCGGACGCGGCGCGCGTATTGCATAACATGATGAATATGAAAATTAACACTGAATCACGTACACAGTGAGAAAGAAGCAACAAAAACACAAACGCCACAACGCTAAATACCCACTCGAAGACGGCGAACCGCGCGGTCGCTGCTGTCACTAAGCACCGTCACAGCAGCGACTCTATCAAATGGAATCAAACGCAGCTGGGTTATGAATCAAACAGATTGAGTGGAGACGGACGGACAAACAAACGACTCAATCAAACCGCCAGCGTCGCCGCCGAACATCCCCAACATCAACAGCTGTTTAGTGTTCTAAGAATGGGAGAGACACAGAGGCTAGAGAATGGGAGAATATTTATTTTAACTGTGGGAAGTTACTCACTTATACATAATTCAAATTCAATATCAAACATAAAGTCGGGGTTAAGCCAACAACATTTTACAGAGGTTGCCTTATGTATGTATAGACAGCGAATTGAAGGGGAAGTTCATTGAATAAAACAGAACAACATTTTTCAGCTGATTGATTTGGGACTCAATTCTGAGATTGGGACGTGAAAGTAGTCCCAAAAATAAGAACTTCTGCATCATTCGTTTAGTCATGTTGGCTCAATTAATAATTTAATGGCCATACGATTTATTTTGCTCAAGGTGGATTTTTAAGACTTTTTCTATATTTTAACACGGTTATATCTCGGTATACCGTACTGAATATCTCTTTTGTGTCTGAAGCAAAGTTGTAGAAATTGAATAGGAGAAAAACAAGTAAGATAGTTCAGTCGTGTAGACCGACTCATGAATCCCCTCACCTTGAGTCTCAAAAAAAATTAGGGTGATTCCAACGGAACGGGTGAGACATTGTTACTAAGTATATTCCTGATTTTGATCTATATAATTTATAACAACAATTCACAAAGGGTGGTTTATGTAGATATACTTAAGTGTTACCTACTGGCATGTAAGAAAATTAAATAATATTTTTAATAAAAAAGATATGGTTAATATATATCACTGTAGCGGGTGTGACCTTAGGATTTGATGAAATATTGATCAGCCGCTTTCTTTATTGCATACTGTAAAATGTTTGTATGTACTGCCAACACAAAAAAGGTTTTTTGGTATCTCGAGCTTATAGTGTATATTAGGCGTGTTTTCGTTACACCATAAGTGCTTAATTTGTATGGGGAGCTAAGCACTTTTAAGCACTAGTAGTTCCCGATGAAGTTTGGTGCTTGTGTTCATGTCTTAATCGAGTATGATGTTGCCAGATTGGGCACCCTATATTTAGCAATATGGCATCCCATTTTTGGAGAGATTTTTATCAATTATTGTAAATTAACGGGAAGAAGAAGAACAAAAATGGGAAATTATTTTAATATTTGCAAAAGAGTGTAAACAATTGAACATAGAATAGTAAATATATGTTTTATAAATACTTTTCACGAATTTTTTGTCTGTTTCGCACTGTTCTTTCTTCGCAACTCATGACACCATTGCTACCAGATAGTGAAAATCCGCCACTTATTTCTTATGTGCCAGTTAGTGGAAGTCAGTTGTTTTCGTTGCAAAGTGCTAAACTAAAAGTGCTAGCTTGTAACGAAAACATGCCTATTGTAGACTTCATTCCAAATAATTTATATTATTACTTAATTTGCAGTAAATATATTAATATGCAACGGGTGTGACATAGTCTCAATCTGAAGGAGTAATAAGTAGAACGAAATATTGTAAAGGATTTGTTAGCCAACCTGCATCTATTAAACTAGTTTTTTTCTGTGAAAAACGAAATCAAAGTCGTTTTATTCACTAAATCATATTCATGTTGCCAACTTTCTTTATCACATAGAGTAAAAACTTACAAATACAAAATACGTTGCCAAAAACAAGTTTTGACATCTTAAAAACTCTTTCTCTTGTGTATTAGTGTTTATGACAATGTTATTTTTTCATTTTCTACAAAAAATAATTTCTAAATTAGAATACGCTGTACGTCCTGCTAGAATATTAAAAGCAGAACTCTTTTCACAATAATGTTTAGATCAGTTATTCTTGATTTTATTTGTTTAGTTTTCCACCAATTTCTGCAATATACATATTGATATTTGTTAACTCCATTCGAGAAATATACGTATGCTGTTTATTACAGAACCAACCAAAAGCTTGTAAAAATTAATAGGCTGATTTAAAATGACCTTCACTGCCGCGAGAACGACGTGTCTCTTCATGATTGCCCCCATACCATCTATTTATTTTTTTTCATACTTAAAATAAAACCAGTAAGGAAAAGCTAAAGTCGGGCGGGGCCGACTATATAATACCCTACACCACTCTCGTAATATTGAATAACTCTGATCTCAGAAAATTTTCCCAAAGGATACGCCCGCAGATATCCTTGAATTTAATTTCGTAGTAATGTTCGCCTAAAACCTCCTCACCATCACACGGTGGGAGAAACATCTAATTTAGCGCGAAAAAAAATCGAAATATGAACTTACACTAATTCCTAAAATATTGGTACACCACTAATCTAAGGGCTTGGCTGCACTTACCGGCATTCCACATTTCTCAATTATGTCACTCATTAATCTTGGAAACCTATAGGCCATACGTGATTGATATATTTTAGTTGTATGGTTGACATTCACTTGAACAGTAAAGTGATTATTGTTGGTACAATTTATGAAATATTTTAATACATATATTTTTTTCAATTGTTATACTTTCAGTAAGGGTTTAGTTAGGAATGCTGTGTGATGCAGCCTAGATTTTTATTTTATTTTTTTCTCACCTTATAAAGAATAACTTCTGAAAATTTTGGGTGCCAAGATTTGCCTATTGATTTTCGATAAATCTTTTTGGAAAATATACAGATGAAGCGAATGGAAATTTTGATATTTGGTACAAAGCCGAAAAAAATTCAGAAAAAAGTTCTTCCGTTTGCATTATGTTGTAGAGAAATTTGGACTAAGTATTAGTAACAAAAGTCAACAAAAAATTTGTTTTAACCACATGCATTAAATTTCAAGTTAATTTCGATTTTAAATAAATATTTTTCAAAAAAAAAATTAAAACTGAACTTACTACTGAAACATGCGGGTCAAACCATGGAAAACTGGAATATATTTTTTCGCGCTAAAAATCGGTTATTCCTGTCGTTATCGTGCCTACCAGCTAGCAGAGGTCTTCTTGTATACTAGAGTCGATTTCGGAGCTCATCCGCTGTACTAGAGCCGACCTGGTATATCTTCCTCTGTACTAGAGTCGACCTTGCAGGTATTCCGCTACCTGCGATTCGATCTCGGAGGTTTTCCGCTATACTAAATTCGACATCGGAAGTCTTCCTATCACTAGAGTCGACCTCGAAGGTTATGTAGTCACTAGTATATGCCGCCGGACACAACCGACAAATTATGGGCGAAATTCGGCCGCACATGTTGCGAAAAGTGTGTGAAAAGTTTAGTTACAGATTGCGACATGTACGTACCTGTATGAAACAAGTCTCACAACAACAAAAATAATTCCCAACAAAACTTACATGTAATTGGGATTTTAGTCAACGCAGTGGTATTTATTTCATATTTTTTTGTTGTCGGTTATTTCATTATTTACTTCCAGATAAAATATGTAAGTCCCTATGTGATGCGAGATGAGGGAGTTATTTTGTTCGTTTTGATTTTTGGGAGTTATTTCATTTTTATTGGGAGTTATTTCAATCCGGCTACGCGGCTCAAAGTTGCTTTGCGTGACCGGTCTTCTCGGCCGGGATTAAAGATTTTCTCCTCTGGATATTTCCGAAGACTGCTACGCGGACTAAAATTGCTTTGGGATTATGTTCGAAGACGGCCGGATTTAATGATTTTCTCCTTTGGTGTATGTTTAAAGACGGCTACACGGACCAATGGTCCTAAGCGTTTCTGTGCAACGCAAAGATACTTTGGACCATGTAGCCGTCTTTGGACATACCGGAGAGGAAAAAATCGTAAAACGCGGCTGGAGTACCTCCACGCAAAAGTAACTTTGGTCCGCGTAGCCGTCTTTGGACATACCCCAGAGGAGGCGATCTTTCTCCCGATTCGAAGGCCTGCCACGCAAAGAAACTTTGGTCTGCGTAATCTTATTTGGACATACCCCGATCTTTAATCTCGCACGAGAACCGGCCACGCCAGAGGATTGATGGTTAATCCATCGTTGTTGGGACTTATTTCAGTGGGAGTTATTTCACCATTTTGAGTTCAGTATGATTATCCACCAAATATTGGTACCTATTTTATTTGCACTTTTGGAGTTACTTCGCTTTTTAAATTGGGATTTATTTTATTTTTGTTGGGACTTATTTCATTGGGAGTTATTTCACGGTACCCCAAATCATATTTAACTAATAATGACTTACAATTTTCTATCATTAAATCCTGTTTAATTGTATTGTGCATAAGTGCAAAAAGGTAGTTTTTCAGTAGACCATGTCAACATTTTATGACTTTTAAAATGCAAACCGCACTTTTGATTGGGTTGACGAATAAACATCAAATTTTAACTGACTATAATCTGGAATATTTAGAATTAAAAAATGAAATGTCCCTGAAAACCTGCTCAGTCGACTTAGCATTGTTTGGAATGGAGGTATCGACATGTATATATTATAGAACACCCAAAACGATGTCTAGATGGCGCTACAGTATATAATTAAATGTTGCTCAACATGCCTCAAATTCAAACATGGCTAGTTGCCATTATGACTTTATTTTCTGCTATATTAAAGCTTGCATTAATTTATTGCTGCTTGTGGTCGTTTGATGCTCTATATGAAACGAAACAAACGATTTCTTTGATTATGTTTTAATTACTCATCGCCTCGGAATTTATCTGACTATATCTGTGGTCACAATCGATAACCGCCTAAATCGAATTCAGAAAGAATTGAGAATTGAGTGAGCTAGCCATACTTTATATTTACGTAAAATAACCATTTCTCTAAAAATATTTTTTAAAAATATATTAACAATATTGACTAAGTCACAGAAAAATACAAAGTGACTTTTCTCGAAAGCTTGATTTTGGACTTAGGCTGTTATTGCTTTCACAGATATTACGTTTATAATTAATTACTTACTTATTATCTTTTAGTTCTGTGAAAAACTCCTACTTAACTCACTGCAGAAGTTATGAAGGCAAGTCAGAATACAGTTTATTTGAAATTCTTATATCATTTATGAATTAAACCTGATGTACTCGTATCTTCCAAAATCTGGCATCACTTCAGTATATGTATTCTCAAGTCATTCGTGCTATGAAACATCAAAGCAAAAATCTGTTATCATCGATTCAATCATCCGTATTCCGGTGTACACGGGTGAATGTGTCTCCACTCCAATGGCTGAGTACGTGAGACTAAACACGAACGTGATTCAGTTGGCTGTCGTGTTCTAAAGCATAGCTGAATTGCTCTTCGCTATGTGGTCCTCAAACAGAACAGAAAAGTTCTCTTGAATTGCTTGATTGCTCTTAGGTAACCCCCAATAGAATGAAGAACTATACTCACTACTCTTCTGATAAATATTGGAGTAAATCTCTGTGATGGAAATACATGAGAAGACGAGTGCAAAAGTTGCGGTCTGTCGACAGCGAGCGACAAAACTCACTTCATGTGTGTGTGTGTGCGTCTGCCTATGTGGTAAAATACAAACAAACAAAGTATTGTTTTGACACAACGCGCACGTTTTTTGTTCAATCGTTTAAAAGATAAAAAATTGTTATGCCGGCATCTGAAGATACGCCTCGCATTGTTGACATACTTACACCGCCAAAACGACCCGTATATACATATCCTACGTATGTACTTGTATATCGCGCGATATTTTTTTCGTATTGTAATTGTTGTTTTCAAATGTTCTCTCTCCCACTCGATGCTTGCCAATGTTTGTTATGTAAACAAAGTTTTCTTTAAAAGCGTGCAAAATTCTAAATTACTTATCAGGTCGATTTATTTGCTATTTTCTATGGAGGAAAAAACCCAACAAACAATTTCAATTGAATGTTTAGAATGCTATAAAATAACTGATGCTGTAGTATTGAAAAATAATGTCAGAAAGAAAAATCTGGAAAACGAAGAACTAAATAAACTCAAAAAAGTTGTGCCAACTGATGAATACAAAGGGTGGTTAAATTTTAAGGACCGATGTTGATTTTGAATAAAACACAAATTATTTAGGAAATTATTGTCATTTCTTTTTATTATGAAAATATTGGTATGGTTCAATTATGTATGAAACAAAATATAGGCCAAATGGCCACTCCTCCATCCGATGGTTCAAATTTTCGATGACGCCGAGGCATAATTGAGGTTCTATGCCGTTCATATGCCGAATTATCTCATCGTTTAGCTCTTGAATTGCTGCTGGCTTATCGACGTACACCTTTTCTTTCAAATAACCCCAAAGAAAGAAGTCCAACGGTGTCAAATCACATGATATTGGCGGCCAATTGACATCGCCGCGACGTGAGACAAAACGGCCATTGAATTTGTTGCGCAAAAGAGCCATTGTTTCGTTAGCAGTGTGGCAAGTGGCACCGTCCTGTTGAAACCACATTTTGTCCACATCCATATCTTCCAATTCGGGCCATAAAAAGTTCGTTATCGCACAAACCACAAATTTTCCCGATTGTGGACACATTTGGTCGATTATGCTGATCAAAAAAAAAAACATCACGAAGTGCACGAAATGCATTTTGATTTGAACGCCCAAAGGTTTAAAAAACTTTAACGCGTTGCTCGATTGTGTATCTTTCCATGGTTCAAATTGAGTTAGTCTGAAATTAAGAAATGTCAAATGAAATGCAGAATAAAACTTGACGTTTAGGTGTGGTTCACATCCAACACCGGCCCTTACAATTTAACCACCCTTTACAAAAGTATATAGACTGATGATACTCGCAGGTCCGTCAAGGATAGGACTGGGCCTCTCATTGTTTTATTTGCATATAAACAACTGGTAACGTTAACATGGCTTTGTCATTGAAGGTGGTGAATTGACACTCACGGATATATCGACCCAAAGGAATAGGTACGGTACGGTATCTGTCTCTATAATATAACACAGTACAACACATGATTTTGGGACTCAAATCTGAGAATTGGACGTGAAAGTAGCCCTACAAACAAGAACTTCTGCATCATTCGTTTAGTCAAGTTGGCTCAATATATAAAGGGTGATCCATTTCGAGGTTCCCTACTTTTTTTAAAGAAAATAACCCAGAAAATTCAAATTGAATGGGGAATGTTTATTATCATTTGAAAGAACATTCTTTGGCATTTATGTTTTGAAGATTTTGTCTATCAAATGTTGGCCGCGGCTACGTCTCAGATGGACCATCCGTTGAGTCCAATTTTCGATGACTCGTTCGAGCATTTCGACTGATAACTGGCGAATGACACGCGTGATGTTTTGCTCGAAGGCCTGAATAGAAGCGGGTTTGTCCGCATAAACTTTAGACTTTACATATTCCCACAGCAAAAATTCTAACGGTGTGATATCACACGATCTTGGTGGCCAATCGAACGGCCCAAAACGTTAAATTATCTGCTAACCGAATTGTTCTCTCAATAAATCCATTCATTGATGCGATGTGTGGGAAGTGCGCCGTCTTGTTGAAACCAAATGTCGCCGAGATCACGAGCTTCAATTTCAGGCATCAGATAGTCGGTTATCATGGCACGATAACGGTCGCCATTGACGGTTACGTTCTCACCGGCATCATTTTTGAAGAAATATGGACCGATGATTCCGGTACGTCGGATCGGGAATCGGTCAATGGCAAAAAGATAGCTCTTAACGAGAGCTAAGATATTGCTCATGGGTGTCAATTTCGTGGGTCGACTGGAAAGTGTTTTTTTTTGGATTTAAAAAAATTGACTTAGCGCAATAGGCGAACGATTATTTTGATAATAAAACTGAATAATATGTAAACGTTGTTCAGGCATAAGTCTTTCCATGATGAAATGCCAAACAATACTTAACAAAAATAACATGACACGACTCACACGTGATCTGTCAAAAAAGGCTATTGAAAAAAGTATCTCTACTTAGATCACCCTATATAATGAATAGGAGAAACAAGTAAAAAAAACGTTAAGTTCGGCCAAGCCAGATCTTACGTACCCTCCACCATGGATTGCATTCAATTCTATTACTGGAAAAATCTTTGGATATAACTTTGAAAAAATAACGCTGCAATTTTTAGCCAAATTTTAGGCCCCAAATTCTTAGGCAAACTCTTTATCTGAAAAATGTTGTATTTATGTGGCTTAAATAAGGATATTTGAGGGCTACTTCTACACGGGGACTACAACAAAATATTTAGTGACTAAATTTTCTTGCCAAAATAGAATACAAACTCCACAACTGAACTGATTTAAAAAAGTTTTGCTGTGATGAATTATTGTCTAAATGAAACACAAACTGCAAAGTTTCGCTTAAAATACTTAGAAAATGTGGTATTTATCATTTAAATAAGCCTATTTTGGAGCGACCTCCATAGGGTGACTATAACAAAATATGAACTGATTTGTAAAATTTTTGATGATATGATGAATTCTTGTCAAAATAGAATGCAAACTCTAAAGTTTCTGCTAAATTGCTTTAAGGATGTGGTATCTATGGCTCAAAAACCGTATTTTGGAGCGACCTCTATAGGGGAGATATATCAAAACATTGACCGATATGGCACATCCCAAACGACCTGCAGCTATAAGAATTATTTCTACCAAATTTGATCAACCGAGCTCTATTATTACAGACTGTAGCGTGATTTCAACAGACAGACGGAAAGACAGGTAGGTTTGTGGATTTAGGTGAGTTCCTGCCGTTAGGGTTAACCCCACTGGGTGAGTATATGCGCCGACAAACGCCCCCACGCACAATGGACATGAGTACCAAAGCATTTCGTGTTTCTGGACACTGTTAGGAGCGGAGCCCTTCTAAAACTCCTTGCCATTCTAAGGGTCCCAGCAAATTTGATTTCAACCACAGCCACCACGAGACGGACAGACAGACAGACAGACATGGCTAAATCGTCTTAGAATTTCACGACGATAATTAATATATATACGAGTACTTTTTGTGGTCGCAGATCAATATTTCAAGGTGTTGCAAACGGAATGACAAAGTTAGTATATCCCCATCCTATGGTGGAGGATATACAAAATGCGGAACAAACCTACCCGGAAAAAAACAAGCGGAACAAACCTGCCCGAAAAAAAGTGCACCCAGTGCCTTAAAAAGAAGACTTTCTCTACATAGTCATTCTTCTCAAGTCGGGAACGGGAAACTTGGAACATCGGCTTTGAGCATCGCATATCTTGAAGATTTCGTCCTCTGAGCCTTGCCCTAAATAACCTACTTAGAGAATAATTTACCCGCATTTTATGACAATGAGATCATTTAGCCGACTTGCTTTAGGGTTTTACTTCATTATGAAATAATTTTCAATGCATTGGGACTTATTTCACTTTGTTTTTGGGAGTTATTTCATTATGAAAGAAATGAAATGAAAAAACTCCCAATGAGATGTTGTTGGGTGTTATTTCATTCGTTTTGATCATTGAGAGTTATTTAATTTTGATTGGACGTTATTTCATTTTGCATAAAATTTTATTTCAATAGATAAAAAAAAAACAGAAAATTTTATTTTCAAACGTCCTATACACTTACCAAAGTACATTACACCATGAAATAGACCATTTAGTCGGTAAGCGATTATTGAAGACAAGTTTCGAGTTATCGAAATGTAAAAAGTCGGCTGGGAGGACCTAAGTTTCTTTGCGTTGTATAGATTTTCTCTTCTAAAGACGGCTAAGCGCCCCAAAGTTACTTAATGTGGATGGTCGTTCCTAGTAATGAGGACTATTGCTTCTGGCAAATCGGGCCATTTTGTTCAGAGACGCCTGTATAATGTCTCAGTTTGCTGTATTGAAATGTTCTTAGTTATTCTATACAAACCCCTTCGGTCATTTTTGGCCACCCTGTATTTAGTTTAATGGATATATTTGCACTTAAAGTAATATATATTGTTTAGTCCTTTTGAAACTATTTTCAGAAGCAATGGATAGACGGACCTAGCTCAAATGACCTAAATTAACACAAAACGGATTTCCTTTAAATACTATAAGGTCTCGGGTTACTCCATGGATATGTTATAATAGTTGTTCATATCAGTTGGTATACGAGGTATGTTCAAAAAATATCGCGAATTTTGTATTTTTTCAAAAAGTATTTATTTATTCATGAATATCTATTTTGTGCCCTTCAAAGTAATTCCCCTCGGATATAATACACTTCTGCCAAAAGTTTTTTCCAATCCTCGAAGCACTTTAAATAATAATTTTTTGTGATCTTGTTCAGCTCCTCCTTCGATGCCATGGGTCTTTTCAGTTTTGGGAACAAAAAATAGTCACAGGGGGCTATGTCAGGGGAATACGGTGGCTGCGGCACCATTACTGTGATGTTTTTGGCCAAATATTCTCGCACAAGCAACGATGTGTGTGCAGGTGAAAAAGCCAGTTTTTGTTCTTCCACAAATCCGGGCGTTTTTGGCAGATTGCTTCGCGCAATTTGCGCATAACTTGCAGGTAATATTCTTTATTGACCGTACTACCCTGTGGCAAGAAAACTGTGGCACGCTGTTCGTCCTTCGCATCTTCTCGGCCCTCTAAGAACATTTTGTACCACCGATAAACGCTGCTTTGGTCCAAGGTAGCTTCACCATATGCCACAGTCAACATTCGGAATGCGGCAGCGCACTTTATTTTGTTTTTCACACAAAATTTGATGCAGAAAAAAATTTGATCCATTTTCTGAAATACATAGATAAAAATCGAAGACAAGTTAAGACATATCCAAGCACAACAGCTGTCAAAAATTAACTAAACATTCAAAACGGCCGACCTTGTCAGCATAAGTAAGGGACATGAGTACCAACATAACGCTACAAAAATATCAAAAATCAAATAGACGTAGCCCGCGGAAATTAAAAATTCGCGATATTTTTGAACATACCTCGTATACCCTACTGGATGTAGAGTAAGGTATTGTGCTTTATGGCAGATCTTTAATGTTCCGGAGGTATTTCGATTTATGTCCTCGCGTAAGTCCCTTTGTACTAAGGGACTATGAAATATTTTTTTTACGAATATTCATTTGAATGGAATACAGAAATATTTTTTAAAATTTGGTTTTAATTTGTATATTCCCATCTTTCTTAAAGATTTGCTAAAATGATTTGCTTGGCTTTATTTATAATATACTTTTATTATTATGCGTATTTTTTTTTGAAGATCCGTCGTTGGTGGTATGTGTTGCCAACACGCGACGGCCAAGGCGTCCAAATAATCCAAATGATTAGTTAATGTCCATCATTTAAATGGACTCTCACATCTAATACCGGTACTGTCGCCAAATGTCAGCTAGAAACAGTCAGGGGGATAGACAAACCGCTAGATATACTCGTATGTGAAAAGGTCCGTCCGTCCGTATGACTATATATGTGTGTAACATTGACACAAAATTAACAATTTAAATGAAATGTTTATGAACGACAAAGTTGATGAGATGAAAAACGGTTTCACTTGAATGCATATTAAGAAGACATCAGTGCAAAAGAAAAATATTATTTTCACTCTCTGAAAAAGAAAAAGCAAAACACTAAAGCAGCAGCAGCAGCTAAATGATTATGAAAATATGTTTTTGCCAAAGAAATAAATGAATTGACTTAATTAATGTCAATAATTAGTGTTACGCAATCGCACGGGCAACGCGGGTACTGACTTGGGTGTTGGTATGGGGGCATGTGCTGGGGGCGGGAAAATAAATGTGGGTGATGATGATTTTTAAATTTATTTGGTCTATGTTTCACCTTCTTCATTTGCCACCACAATGATGAAGATGATATTCTGGCGTTCCGTTTGATAAACAAATGTTTCTAATGTTTTCCTGAATATTCTTAATATTAGCTAAGATATATTCATATCATCTCATATAATAATTGCATAATTTTATTAAGAATTCGTTTGATTATTTTGCTAGTTGTTTGCTCACTTCGTGTTGCCATTGGCTAATAACGACGCACAGTTGTTCAGAATAAAATCCATCGGCCAAAATTCAATAACTTCAATGTTTACTCCTGAATGAATTGTAATACTACGAGTACCTGGGTACCACGACCCCCTCCGATTTTGATAAAATTTGGTACACGTAATCTCCTAGTGTATACAATTTGTATGATGTCTATATTCAACCAAAATTCGCTAGGGTTTTTGTTTTACAGCGTCCCAAAGTTGGTCTCTTCTCTACATTTTTCTTAAAGGACCCTGAATTCATCAGAGTATAACATAATAACGCGTTATCCGATTTCAACGATTTTAGTGTCATTTTAACTGGTCACTCTCGAACTTCAAAACTAGTAATTTAATAAAATTATTGTTCTTGTCCGAAGGACATTAGAAATTGAAAAATGATATTAATCCTTCAATATCCCGAAATGCACACGCTGAAAAAAATCGCTTCTATAGTATATTGTCCCAAACATATTCTGCTTGAAATATACAAATGTTTAGGGTACACTCCAAATATATAATATTTGGCACAAACAAATACTATATGTTTGGGAGGATATTGTTCTAAACAAAAATATGTTCCCGTTCTAATATTTTTTTATTTGGAAGTAATATTTCCGAAACAAAGATTAATTTGTATTTTGGCAACGAATCAATGTCTTAATTTAAAGACAAGTTTTCTGTTTTTCGGGAGTTATGTTTGTAAAATGCAATTAAAACTTAAATCGTAACTATAAATTGCATTGATGGATGGACAAAAAATGATGTGTTGAAATATTTATAAATTAAAATTTTTGATGTGAAACAAAAGCTAATGCTGCTAAAGACATTTTTAACTATAAAGTTTAACACGAAATCTAGGAAAAAGTAACTAAAATTCGAAAAACATAGCAAAGTCTAAAAAATCTTTTTTTAAATAAAATATATTTGGAAAACTTCTTAAGCAATAACTTTGTTTGTGTGTAAACACATATTTTATTTGTGAAAGTCAGTTTGCAAATATATTATGTTCTAATATATTAATATATTCTTTCCAAACAAAATTTCTTGATTTTTAAATAAAATTTATTTGTTAACAAATATAAAATATTTAAAAAAATCGTTGAGTTGGTTATTTTTGTGTGGAAGGGTACAAAAAAGGGCGTGCTGATAACGCCCACTTTTCACAGGACTGTAGGCACTATAACAGCATTACACTTTACAAAATTTCAAGTATTTGTATACACTGGTATTAATGTTATAAGCCGTTATCTTTTGGTTTAAAACGGTCTATTTGTGTGGGAGGTACCAAAAGGGGCTGTACAATAAAGTCCATTTTTAACCGGACTATAGGCGCTACAAAAACATTATACTGTACAAAATTTCACGTATTTTTATGTACTGGTATTAAAGTTATACGCTGTTAAGGGCGTGGCAACTACGCCCATTTTTCTCAAGGTGATAGCGACTAATAAAATAATACAATGTGTGGAATTTCATAACTGTCTAATAAGTAGTATAGATGTTATTAAATAATCAATATTTCACTAAATGTTAACCCTTTGTGTGGGAGGTACCAAAGGAGAGGACCAATATGGCCCATCTTCGAACTTAGCCGGAGATAGAAGAAAATATTACCACATACCAAATTTGAAGTCAATCGGTTACTCCTTTCGGGAGTTATCGTGCGCACCACCCAGCAGGCAGACAGACAGACAAACGGACGGACATTTCTCATTCGACTTAAAATGACCCAAAACGAATATCTGCCGAACATACTTAGGGTCTTAGATCACTCCTTCGATGTGTTACACATTTGGCCCGCAGCAAATGATATATACCCTCGTATCACTAAGGTGAGGGTATAAACAATGTAAATGCTTCATATTTAAGCCAAATCAAAGTAGACTGTTCAACATTTTTTGCGGCGCAGTCGATTTGGATATATTGGGATAATATGTACACATCTGGGGCCGTTCAAGTATTACGTAAGCAGATTTATTGCAATTATTTACCCCCCCCCCCCCTCCCCCTTGTCATCAAAAGTAAGCAAAGCTCTTATCCCCCCCCCCATGCTTACGTAAACATTGTTATATGCATTTTTCATTTAATGTATTCTATTTTTGTTATTCATTCATGAGCAGCAGTTAAAATTCTAGAAATAAGAAAATAGGCTTAGTATAGAGGACTTTAACGCACATAATATTCATTTAAACAAACTTTATTCAACATAGAGTAAAGTACAAATATATAATATTTGTACTTCTTCGCTCTACTACATAGAGTAAAGTACAAATATATAATATTTGTACTTCTGCGCTCTACTCTGTTATACGCACTTCTGCCAGGAGCATTGGTAGCTAAAAACAATGCATCGAGATCATGTCGCTTAAAGTGTTTAATAGCAAACCCTATAACTTTTGTATAACGCGGATTTTCATCTGGCCCTCCATCAACCGTCATGATTACTACTGGTTTTACCAACCCATGGTCAGTTTTAGCTAATGCTTGAAACTCTTCAAGTTCGAGAAGCGTCTCGAAATCATGAGCATGAGTATTTGCAGTAGATGAACTATGCATTCCACTTCGAATAGCGATGTATGTTGGTCCAGAATATCCAACGGCTTGCGGTTGTTCTAGCATACTGGAAGTGATTTTGATACCAGCATAAACTGATGGTATTAATTTATGCCGCTCAGCGATTAGCCAGTCGTGATCAGGCAATTTGATTCTATATTCCATGTGCATTAGAAGAGGTGCTTGCTTATTTGCCGCAGTTACACCAATAGGGACCCGAGCTTTATCATCTTGAGATATGAAAAATACTTGATCTGGTCCAAGTATGGATGCTATGTTCTCCAAATAATGGATTGATGTTTCAGCGAAATTGCTATCTACGTGGCTTTTGTGCTGATCAGTCTGAGCCCGAGTGAGCTTTACAGGGACTGTCGATACATGTCTTCGTCCCTCTGCAGAATTAGATTTTCTGGGAATCAAACGAAGATATGTCCCACTTCGACTAATGTCAAATCCTATTTTTCGTAATTCTTGTGTTAATTCGTCAAGAGTTTTTACACTGCGAATAGATTCTGTTCGTCTTCTATCATCTGCTGCACTGCCAAATAAAGCAATATCCGCAATTGTTTTCAATAATAATGGTTGATCATTTTCTAGGCTAGGCCGTCCCACTGAATCCCTCATGGATAGTTTTTTTTTTATTTCTGGATTTGCATGAGAAATATCTTCTAACTTTCTTTTCATACCATCTCTGTGTTTCTTCTGGGCAACTTCGTTTTGAATCTTCCTGTTTAAAGACATTTTCGCTGTTTTTAATTCTTCGCGCAACTTATTGATTTGTTTATCAACTTCAACACGGCTTGGCATACTATATCTGGCAGAATACAAAGCATTCAGATTTTTTTCGAGTAGAGCAATCTTATTTTTCATAGCTTCCTGCGAAGGTTTTGCTCTCGGCTGTTTATCTGTATTTTCTGTGTTTTCGCATTGCTGTTGTGATTCCACTCCGGGGTTTATGTCGTCTTTTTGTTCTTTAGAATTTGAAGCTGGCTGTATAATTTGTGGTTTTTCTGCAGGCTTACAGGTATTCGTTGCCTAAAAATTAAAACATTTTATTGGTACTGCAAATGTTTGTCTTATTAATACATACACACTATAGTGAGTACATTTAATATTCACCCCTATCGTGAATAAAATTCCATGTGAAAAGTTTTGCTCCCCAGAAAAATTGAAGGGATATAATCAAAATGGAAAGTGAAAATAATTCCACTTGAATAGACTTTTAAGACGAGTAGTTATCATTTTCTTCATTGCAAATCTCTTTAACGCAGAATAATATACCTATAGACTTCAATTTCTACTTTGTATTTTCTAGGGATCAAAACATTTCACGTGAAATTTTTTCTGCGATAGGGGTGATTGTTTAATTTACATTAACTTCATCACTCACGTTGGAAAAAAATCGTAGTAGATTGGATTTATTCTTAGTCGCTGCTTGCAATTCTTCTTCAATTCTCTTAGAGACAATAATATCAAGTTCCTTGTCCGATTTTGCTTGTAACTTATAATTACGCCACACTTCGTTAACTAACTTCTGTACTTTTTGTAGTTTTGTATTTGTATGAGATTTTTTAAAACTTTCAAACAATTGTTGGTATAACTTGGATTTGTCTATTTGAAACGACATCTTAAACAATTCCACTTTGGCGAAAGTGGATCAACGGTAACACAAATATTTACTTGCTTTGCTTTGCTTACACCACGTCAAATCGTCAATCGTACCGAAACGAAACTGATTGAAGAAATTCTAAGCGAGTACCTAAATGTACTCATTATTTATGGGAATCCCCGAATATGGGTTTTGTTTTCGAGCATAGACATTGTGTGGGTTGCCATATGTGTAAAAAAGTAAATAACTACTGCTGAAGTAATCACAATCTGTGTGGGTTGTCATATGTGGAAAAAAGTAAAGAACTACTGCTGACGTAATCACCATCTCCAACACCCCCCCGCCCCAAATGTCATCAAAAATAAGCAAAGCAAAGACCCCCCCACCCCCCTATAGTACTTACGTAATACTTGAACGGCCCCTCTCAGCCTAACAGGGGGTTTCATTTAATTGACTCTAGTTCTCGGGATAAACCGCGATATGCAAAAATAGAGAGGTTGAACCACATATGGTACCATAAGTCGAGAATCACTTACCTGAATTGGTTCGCGATAACTTTAAAGAATACAAAATGAGATATAAACTTCGTATCAAATAACTTTTTCATCCGTTCAGCGGTTTTGACAATATTTTGAAAAATCATATTTTTTTAAGAAAATTGCTATTATTATACCCTCCACCATAGGATGGGGGGGTATATTCATTTTGTCACTCCGTTTGTAACACCTCTAAATATTGATCTGAGACCCCATAAAGTATATATATTCTTAATCGTCGTAAAATTCTAAGACGATTTAGCCATGTCCGTCTGTCCGTCCGTCCGTCTGTGGTAATCACGCTACAGTCCGCAATAATAGAGCTAGGTTGATCAAATTTGGTACAAATACTTCTTATAGTTGCAGGTTGTTTGGGATTGCAAATGGGCCATATCGGTCCATATTTAGATATAGCTCCCATATATAGCATCTAACTTGTTGTGATCCCTACTGTTCTCATCTACTATATTTTTTGTGTTTATCGGTGTTATTTTCTTTAGGTTTGAGTTATTTTGTGAGGTCACAAGCTAGCCGTGATGGAGGGTATATAAGATTCGGCATGGACGCTTTTTAAATAAAAGTGCCATAAACGCATAGAAAAACGCGCAATTATATTATTTTTATTTGCGTTATCGTTAAGTGTGATCAGTTATGAATAAAAAGAGACAATTTCTTAGAAAATCGATGCTTAATTCAAAAAGTTGTAGCTTATTTATCAATTCAATAACAACTAAACATTTTTTCTAAAAGGGAATTTTTTTAATTCCCAAACTATATTTGGCACAAACACATTTTTGCCATAATAAAGATAACAAATCACAATTTCTAATAAAAAAATATATTGCAAAAGCTTTTAAAGTATATGAGAAACACTTCGACAAATTCGAAAAACGAAATTGGGGTTTTTAAAGCTTCGAAATCTGAAAAATGCGAAAATCTGTAATACGAAAAACATTAAAATTGTTTGCGCATTATGAGTAAATACGTAAAAACATGTAAAAAAAATATAAAAACAAAAAATTACTTTTCGTTTAAATCCAAGAATAAGATAAGTAGTCAACTGTAATACGAAAAACATTAAATTTTTTTGCGCATTATGAGTAAATACGTAAAAACATGTAAAAAAAAACATAAAAACAAAAACGGAATGAGCTAGAATCGTAAAATTTTGTGTGAGGGTAGCCCTTATGAGGTAGACTCAGAAATTGACAGGATTCGAACATTTGCGTACACAGTGGGGTAAAAAGGAAAAAATGTGATACAACGGCCAAATCCAAATGGTAAGACCTAGAATCGTGAAATTTGGTGTGAGAGTAGCTCTTGGGACGTAAACAAGAACAAGGAGCGATTTTTTATTTTTTTTGTAAATTTAGGGGCACAGTGGGACAGAAAGATATAGATATCGTAACACCGCCAAATTTAAAGCCTAAAATTAGAATGGTGAAAATTGAAGCGAGGGATGTCTTTACGACAACGGATTGGGGTATTCAGTTTTTTTGTATTCGTAGTTTTCGGAGCACAGTGGGGCAAAAGTGTAAAATATAGTACAGTGGCTTAAAAATGTCAAACATGGATCAATTGTTCCATTTTTTTTATTTTATTTATTTATTTATTTATTCAGTCTATGGATTACAATCCTTACAGACTAGCAATTAAAAATAAATTAAATCTAAGGTTTCACAAAATGTTTTTAAAGAGTATGAAAAATCTAAATTACATTGTTTATTAATATTGTTAAACTCTTTTAAAGACCTTAAAACAGGTTCAAAAGAAGAGTAGTTACTCCATTGTAACTTTTGGAACATAAACTAGAGATTGGAAGTTATTTTTAGTAATTCTAACTTTAAGAGGCACAGTGGGACAAGACGGAGCATGGGGAAAATTATGGAGCATGGGGAAAAAAGGCAATAATCTGCCAAAATTGGAACTTAAACATGAGATACGAAGAGTTTATATGGTTTTAGGAACACTGTGGTCAAAAATGGTTAAATAGTGGAGTGGAGAAAATATGATTAAATATGTTACAGTCGTGGAAAAAGGTTTAAGTATGCTAGCGTGGATACACATTTTAAATACGGTACAGTGAGACAAAAATTTGTTAAATATGGTACTGTGGGGTAAAAATTTTGTACAGTGAGATAAAGTGTTGAATGGGGCACAGTTGTGCAAAAAGGGTTAACTGTGGTACAGTGGGGTAAAAATTGTTATATGTATATGGTAAAGTGGGAAAATTTGGGTTAAAAATGGTACAGTGGGACAAAAAGCGTTAACTATGGAACAGTGGGGCAAAAAGGGTTAAATATGGTACAGTGTGAAAATAATGGTTAACTATACAGTACAGTGGGGCATAACTGTGTTAAATATTGTACAGTGGAGCAAAGGGGGTTAAATATGGTACCGTGGGGCAAAAACTGTTAAAAATGGTACAGTGAGACAAAGGGTTTAATATGACACAGTGGGGCACAATTAGTTGAATATAGTAACGTGGGACAAAATGGGTTAAAAATGGTACAGTGGGTCAAAAAACTTTAACTATTAAACAGTGGGAAAAATATGTGTTAGCTATGGTACAGTGGGACACAAATGGTTAAATATGGTACAGTATGACAAAAATGGTTACAGTGGGCACAAATAATAAAATATGGTAACGTGGAACAAAATGGGTTAAGTATGGTACAGTGAGGCAAAAAGCGTTTACTATGGAACCGTGGGGCAAAAATGTGTTAACTATGGTACAGTGGGGGCAAAAATGGTTACATATAGTGGACAAAATATAGTAGTACAAAAAGGTGTTAAATTTGATTCAGTGGACCCAAAACGGTTAACAATTGTACAGTTGGTCAAACAGCGTACATTTAGTACAGTGGGTAAAATATGGATGCATGGAGAGAGGGTAAGTTAAATATGAAATAGGAACGTTTTTATTCAAGATTTATGCGTTTAGTAGCACTGTGGAGCAAAAAGGTTAAAATTATGATGCAGTTGGGGCAAGTAAAAATTGTTCAATATGTTACAGCGGGGGAAAATGTGTTAAATATGGTTTAGTGGAGCAAAAAGGGTTAAATATGGTACGGTGTGGTCCCTGAGTACAAAGAGCTACCTACAGCATAAACCAAAGCTAAGAAATTGTTATTTCCAAATAGGTTCTTCTACCTAAACCGTGGGGAAAAACAAGTTAAATAAATGGCACAGATAGGGGACAAAAATGTTGAAATACGGTCTAAGCTTGCGAATTTGGATCTTGAAATATCAATTATCATTTTGAAATATTGTACAATCGAGCAAAATTGCTTAATTATGACACACAAAGGGTTAAAAGCGGTACAATGGAGCGATTCACTTTAGATGTCGTACCTTTATAGACACTGTGGGACAAACATGGCTTTATATTGTACCAAGGTTTGAATGAAGCTATTGGAACAGAAACTAGGTGAAAGTTGCTAACGTATGATCCAAAAAAATAGTTTTTCAACGTTTAGAGGTACAGTGGGAAAAGGGATAAATAGGGTAACTCTTGGAACACAAATGAAACGAGGGTTCGTATTTTATATATAAAAGTAATCAAATCTTCTTCATTTTGCACCATATGTAATAATCATGTCATTTTGAAAGAACGAGGTATAACTATTTTGCAGTACCCTAAACAGAAAATAAATAAAAGATGGGGGCTGCGAAGCGCACCGGGTTAAAGCTAGTACGATATATAACTGCCTAATTAGAGCGAGCGAGAGAACGAAAAGAGACCAGGTGATGTAGGTTATCTACAGGATGAGTATAATAACGGGATTGAAAATAGCGAGCAGTCACTACAGGTACTCTTCGACACACATTTTCCGGGAACTCATTGACAGAACTCGAGGAACAACAGAACCAACAAGAAAGCGAGTGGGCGACAAACGTCGCTAAACTGTTGACCGATGAATCCACACTGAGCTGGGCGATTAACACCTTTGAGCCGTTCAAATTACGTGGACCAAATGAAATTTTTCCCAATAGAAATCCAAAAAATTACGAACTACATCATGCCCTGGTTGGAGAAGATATGTATATGAGGGCTGCACTACGCTCTCATATATATCCGCAATCGATGGAGGGACACTAAAATGGTATTTATACACAAAGCGGGAAATATAGTACTTCAGGCCTATTAGCCTATCCTCGTTCTTATTAAAAGGTCTAGAAAGACTCTTTGACTCTTTCATTAGAGAACATTTGGATACAAAACTCTTGTCGGCAAACCAACATTCATGCAACAAGGGCTAGTCTGCAGCACTATCGAATCATCTCTACATTTCGAAGTATACGCATTAGTGACCTCTCTTTATATTGGATGTAAATTTATCGTAATAACATTCGCTCAGATGCAATAATTGCGGTGCTGTCGCATCTAAGGATGAACAATATCTTAAGAAGACTAATTAAGTGTTTGCTTACCAAAAGACGCAAAACAGCAAGTCTCGGGTCCACAACTCCAGCGAGATTTATAAAAAGGAGGACAACAAAGGGAAGTGTACCATCTTCAATAATTTGGAATCTAGCGGTGAATGGGATCCTGTTAGATCTGGATCTGGAAGTCAGAAGGTCGTGGCATAGGCGGGCGACGTTGCAATCGCTAAATTTAAAAACGTCCACAGAGACATTATAACAAATTGGCCCAATGGGCCAGAACCAGTGGTTTGAGCGTTAACCGAAACAAGGCAACATTGGTTCTCTTTACTAAGAAGAAACAGGTTCCACATGTGGGCCTTCCTCGGCTAAATGGAACTGAGCTAAACATTTCTGACATTGCAAAATTCCTAGGTAGAATCCTAGACAGGAGATTGTACTTCGGACTTAATGTATTGGATCGGTTTAGGAAGTCCAACGTCGTCTTACACTCCTGTAGGCAAACTGTAGGGCCGCGTTGGGGCCTCTCTCCGAAAATAGTCCATTGGCTATACATGCCAGTAGATGTGGTGGACGCCAACTGATAACCGATCCAATACCAGTCAATTAATGAAGGTTGGCTAGAGAAGTTGCAACCAGAGCGGCATTAAGATTAAATTGTATATCAATGTGGACGTACAAGAACTATGACCACATGCTTATATCACAGTGGTGTATACCTTCGAGAGAAACTTCACCACTAAGTTAAGTACCATAGAGGAATGGTGAAGCAGAATTTCAGGTAAAATAAAGTATATCATCATTTATACAGCTGCTTCGAAGCTTGACTTCAGTTTAGACTGAAGCCAACTTAGTCTTAGTGTCTATCATGCTGAAAGAATGGCAATACGGGAAGTCGCCAAGTGTTTGAGTCGCAATGTAGTGACCAACAGTGGCGTTTTCATTTACTCGACAGGCAGGCCGCCGCTAATTCTGTAGGCCACATCCCTAAATTCACAAACTGCTCTCGACTGCCGCAAATCTCTCAACGAGAAGACTGAGCAGTTTAACAGATACCTCATATGGGTATCAGGGCATAGGCATAATCCGCGGAACTGCAAAGCCGATAAACTTGCTAGCAAAAGGACGACATTACAAATTCTCGAAGAATTTGCATATATTGATGCGCCACTGTCCACATGCAAGCTTTGGTAAACAGGCAGTCCAATGACAGATGGCCAGAAATCGACATCTGTAAGGAGGCTAAATTCAGGCCAAAATACGACCTTAAAAGATCAAAATTTCTACTCGCACTAGAGAGGAAAATACTGTCTACGTTAGCTTCAGTTCTGACGGGACATTGCTTAATCGGCGATCACGGCCGTAGTTTGGGAATTGAGTCCAATAACTTCTGCAGAGGCTGTAGAAATGAGGATGAATTGAAGAGCATTAAGCATCGGCTAAAAGTTAACTCTAGTTTGATTAGACTAATGCAAAGTCTGCTCAACAGAAGACGCATAACAGCATGTCTAGGGTCCACAACTGTCTTCACTAATTTGGAACCTAGCGGTGAATGAAATCCTGCTAGATCTAGAACGTTGTGGCTGCAAGGTCGTGGCATATGCGGACGACGTGGCAATCGCTCAGATGCAGTAATTGCGGCACTGTCACATCTTAATGTTAACTCTAGTTTGATTAGACTAATTCAAAGTCTGCTCAACAGAAGACGCATAACAGCATGTCTTGGGTCCACAACTCTAACAAGGTTTGTAAACAGAGGGACCCCACAAGGAGGAGTACTGTCTCCACTAATTTGGAACCTAGCGGTGAATGAAATCCTGCTAGTCTAGAACGTTGTGGCTGCAAGGTCGTGGCATATGCGGACGACGTTGCAATCGCAGTGAGTGGCAAATTCGTAAACGTCCTCAGAGACATCCTACAAGTGGCTCTGAACAAATTGGCTAGATAAGACACAAGCAGCGGTTTGGGCGTAAATCCAAACAAGACAGAATTGGTTCCCTTTACTAGGATGAATAATGTCACACATGTGGACCCTCCACATCGGATAAATGTAACAGATCTAGTCTTTTCTGAAAGTGCAAAATTTTTAGGAATAATTCTAGATAGAAAAGTGTTATTTAGACTTAACGTATTGGAACGTGTAAGGAAAGCCAACGTCGCCTTATATTCCTGCAAAAAAGGCTGTAGGGTCGCGGTGGGGCCTCTCTCCTAAAATCGTCAACTGGATATATATAGCAGTAGTTCGTCCAATACTGTTATACGGCATTGTGGTATGGTGGACGGAAACTGACAAACTAACCATCACCAACCTACTAACAAAGGTTCAGAGAACAGAAGATCAAAATATCTCCTCGTATTAGAGAGGCAAAGATTGTCTACGTTAGTATCAGTTCTGACGGGACACTGCTTGATCGGCGAACATGCCAAAAGTTTGGGTATTGACTCCAGTGACTTCTGCAGGAGCTGTGGAGATGAGGAAGAAGTGGAGAGCATTGAGCACTTGCTATGCGACTGCCCCGCTCTGAGTAAACGACGACTGGACATACTGGGGTCGGCCTTTCTAGGCAGCCTAACAGATCTTTCCAGTACCGATATTCGTACCATCGATAAATTTGTGTAGCCAACAGGTTGGTTTCGATGAGGGGCATTTCAGCCCGTGGTAACACTAGGGACCTAAACTGGTCTATGTGAGCTTGTAAAAAAATACGGCTGCCACCCTAACCTAAAGCTAAAAGTATCGGCTTTGTTATTGTCCTGCATTGAGTAAACGACGTTTGGATATATTGGGGTCGGCCTTTCTAGGAAGTCTCACAGATATTGCTGGCACCGATATTCGTGTAATTGATAACTTTGTGTATCAAACAGGTTGGTTCCGATGAGGGACAACTGGGACGGTGGTATCACTAGGAATCTCTATTGGTTTATGTGCACTGGTAACTCCGGTTGCCAACCTAACCTCTATCTAGATAAATTAAGGTTCCCTAATATTATTATCTGGGAAATATCTAGCTATAAAAGTACCAATAGGGTTTGTTGATCCTTCGAGACAAAACATTTTTTAATTTTATCATATTTAGTAAATTTTCAAATAAGAGAGCGAGAGAGAGGAGACTGTGTGTTGTTATTCTGTAGTAAAACGAATTATGAAAGATAATAATCTCTAACGCTGAGGGTTTAAATGTAATCGTTTCAGATATAGAACAACTACTTATATATACATTCATTGGAAAAAAATGTTGTCTTAAAATTAAAGATTAACGCCAAAGACGTCCTTAATCATGAAAGCCAGTACTTTTTGTACCTAAAATATAGATAATTTCATTAATATTAAGTACATTTTCTTAATTTTTCTTAATAAGATGTCCTTAATCATGAAAGCTAGTACCTTTTTGTACTTAAAATATAGATAATTTTATTAATGTTCAGTACATTTTCTTAATTTTGAAATAATTTACGAACTTATTTCAAAGATTATGGGCGCCTTTGGCGTAAATCTTTAATGTTACGACGACATTTTTTTTCTGTGTTGTTATTCATACTGATATAATTCAAATTCCTTAACTCTGGTCACCTCATATTGAATTTTGTTTATTCAATTTGTTACTGCAGTTCATTTCATTGTCGGTTTTGGATTTTATTTTGTGTGTATTTTTTTCCTTTTGTGTAACCATAAAGATCGCCTGAGCTGAAAAGCAACTGAATTCAAACCGAACTCATGTTTAGCTCGTTCAGCTTGGTTATACAAAATAGCACAAATTGCTCATTTATTTAATTGTAATAAAATAATATATAATTCGATGGTTTTGTGGTTGATCGCTGGGTTGTGTGGTTGCCGCACGTCCGTCCGTCCGCATTGCCAACAATAATGAAAAAGTTTTAAAAAAAACGACTCGTAATCGTATCTATCTTGTATAATGGATATCGTGTACTCGTACGTCCAATGCAAATGTGGTACACCTTGAAAATAATTATTTCGGAATTATGTACTAAACTATGGGTCTTGCTTGTCACAGAAAGTGGAATGAAATCCGAAATTGAGTTCAGAAATTATGTGAATAAATTATTTGTTCAATTGATAAAATCGAATATACATATAAATATACACTTGGATACTGAAAGTGGCTTCACTCTGCCATATAAAATTGTAGAAGTCAGAATTGGATTTCATTCCACTTCCGAGCGGATTTGAACTGTATGGCAAGGCCCTATATTGAACCAAACGTATTAAAGTAATAAGACTGTATTTGTGTAACACTTCGTTTTTTTGCTTGATTTCTTTAATATGAATGCAAACAAAATTTACTTGCATTTCTTTTCCACAAATACATTTTGTGTTTAGAAATGAAACAGTCATCAAATGTTTTTTTTTTTGGTAAATAATGTTGTATTTCTTGAATTATGTAAAACAGTAGAGTCTATTTTTATATATTATATTTTTAATTTAAAATAAAATACAACTTTTTTCTCAGTGTAACTACTATCAACACACTATGCTCCAATGTGATTACGAACGCAAGTTGGTGTCGCCTGAGCAAGTACGAGAGATATAATCGTCTTGGTTTGTAACTCAACACATTCTGTCAGATTGTAAACTTGAATTAATTTATTTTTGGTTGTCATGTAGTCGATGTTGGCTGATAATGTTAAAGCTTCAAAAGTCAGCACCATATCCAATATGGGCAAAAATGTCTGTGGCGCTAAGTACTCGATAAGCTTCGATATCCATTATTATCTTAAAAACGATAAATTCAGAGGCAATTGGTCAAGTAGATTTGGTTCTTTGATCCTAAGAACTACTTAAGTAATTCTTTCATTAATTTTGCCCCAAGAGCAATGACCAATTTATATATTTATATATATTTTTTTATTACTATACTAAACAAGAATTCATGAAAAGATTCTTTTAGCATTTTTTTTTCTAAAATTTTACTTTTGATAGATTTTCATCGGTAACTACATATTCGAACGATAATCTTACGTATCAGTTATTATCTTTACCGCAAAGAACATACTCTCTTAAAACAAATCATACTCTCTTAAAACAAATGGTATTGGTCCTTCGAGCCAATTACGGTACGTCAATGCCACCAACAAACCTGACGAACACAATGGACCAAATGGTCTCCGAGTGAAGTGGTGCACGCCAGCAATGGTTGTGTGCCGCACGTCCTTAACCTAACTTAACCTAATGCCACCAAGAAACGACTGGAGCTATCTTAAAGTAAGCTGCTCGATTAAGCAGGAAGGTTTTCTTCTGTTAGGTTTAGGTTAGGGTGGTAGCCGTTTTTTTGCCGGCTCACATAGACCAGTTTAGGTCCTTAGTGTTACCACAGGCTTAAAAGCCCCTCATCAAAACCAACTTGGTTGATATAACCGCTTTTCCAATAGGGATAATATGATTTTGAAGTGACGTTTCGGCCATTTGTAATATGTCATGATCTGTCATTTGTTTTTCATTGTATTCAGTAGTGTTTACAATTACATCATGGAGATATATACGCAAGAACAACGTTTACAAAATATTCAGTTTTATTATCAAAATAATCGTTCTCCAATTGCAACTTTTTGTGCGCTAAGTCCATTTTTTTAAAATCCAAAAAAACACTTTCCAGTCGACCTTGACACCCATAAGCTATCTTTTTGCCATTGACCGATTGTGGCTACGTGCCACACAGCAAATGAAACAACTGAATTGTTGCGAGAAAATTTTGGAGATTCGATGATTTCAAGAAATTGTGATATTGAATGGCCTCCAAGAAGTTGTGATTTAACACCATTAGGCTATTTTTTGTGGGTTATTTGAAGTCAGTGGTCTTTCGGAATAAACCAGACTCTCTTCAAGCTTTACAAGTCAATATTAAACGTGCCATTCATGACATACGACTTGATTTAGTGGAAACAGTGCTCGAAAATTGGGTTCATCGAATTCGTTCCTACAGAAGAAGTCGTGGAGGCCATTTGAATGACGTTTTATTTGGAACTTAATTGTATCGTTGTACTTCACATTAAATAAATGAATTTCCTTAACAGTGTGTTTTTTTTTTTCAAAGAAATCATATCACTCTTATTGGAAAACCCTGTACAAATATATCGGTACCGGAAAGATCTGTTAGACTGTCTTGAAAGGTCGACCCCAGTATGTCCAGTCGTCGTTTACTCAAAGCGGGACCGTAGCATATCAAGTGCACAATGCTCTCCACTTCATCCTCAACTCCACAGCTTCTGCAGAAGCCATTGGAGTCAATACCTAATCTTCTGGCAGGTTCGCCGATCAGACAGTTTTCCGTCAGAACTGATACCAACGTAGACATGTATGACCTGAGAAGTTGACCTTCTCAAGTCATACATCATTTCAGCCTGATCGGCACTGCAGGTACATTGTAGTTTGTGAGCTTATCATTCTGCCAATCCATTCCTCTTCGGCAGGCATCTTAGTGGTGAAGTTCCTCCCGAAGGTGTACACCGTTGGCAGATAGTCCACTCTCTCGCCACAATACCAATCAATGGCGACTTCTCTTACCACAATATCAATCACTAGAAAATTCTCTTGCCACAATATCAATCTGCAGTATATGGAGTAGGCGCTGTAATCTTTAAAGTTCCGCTTATGCATAAGCGAACTGACTGCTTATGCATAAGCGGAACTTTAATATTTGGTACGATTTAAGCCCTTATTGTCCTAGAAGCAACAGTTTTCAACTAATCGCCCTCTGAAGCTAAAATTGCCCATATCGATCCATGTTTCGATTTAGCCCCCATATAAAATATAAAAGTACGTACAGATTTGACTTCTTAACGGTCCAGAGAACACATTTTTTCAACTGATTAGTTTGAAATAATATAAGCATTCAAAATGGGTCATCGTTCCATGTTTTGATATAGTAACCATATTTGGTTCCTTCAGATTAAACTTACTGACGCTCTAGAGAACACATTTTTTAACCGGTTTGTCTGATATTTAATCACTTTAAATTTACATATATTGCATTTAATCATCCCCTATAAAAATAGGACACATGTTTAGATATAGTCCTCATATAAATGTCCCTTCTGATTAGACTTTTCGTGGTTCTGCAGGATCAACCGTTTTAATTTAAATTTAGGCATTTATCCTTTATATTGGGTAAAATCCTAATATAGTTCTTTGATAGAATCGAGCCTAAATGGACTTGATTTCTTGACGGTCTAGAGGATAAAATGCTTGGCCGATTCTACTGACATTAATGACTTTATATTTAATTTTGTCCAGTAGCACTGCTTTTAAAAATAGTTCATATCAGTTTACATTATTAAATAACTCCGCATATGAAGGTCCCAATGGAATTCGACTTCTTGTCGATGTGTGTGCTTCTTTTTTAACGATCTTCTTGGAATTTAGATAAGTGTACTATATCTATATTATTAAAAGTAATAGTTGAATACATCCCCAGTGTATTTCTCCGGGTATTTGAAACATGATGCAGGGTATTATACATTCGGCCTCGACTGACTTTAATCCTTCACGGGGAAAAATCGCCTTTTAAGATATGTTTGAACCCAAATTTGTAAATATTATGTATTTCTGAATTTTATTTGAAAATCAATCAAAACAAAATCAATCAAATTTATTTGAAACGCATATGGGCATTTCCAAAGAGATTTCAATCGCAGCCAATAAATTGAAAGTCTATAACAGTATGATGTTTTGCCACTTTTTAATAGAGAATCTATCAAATTCAACTAATTTTCCCAAAAATTACATTTATTCATAAAACATTTTGAATGAAATAAAAAACATTACGATTGCGATATATTAATGCATAACATTTTAAAATTAGTCGCATTAAAATATTCCTTCAGGTTTCGCTAAAATCAGTGTTTGATTTGTTTGCTTTGAAAGAGCCTTGTGTTTTTGTCGCATTCAGATGTCTCGGTTTTTTGTAATTATACCCTCACTTTAGTGTGACGAGGGTATATATCATTTGCTACGGAAAAAAGTGCAACACGTCGAAGGAGTGACCTAAGACCCCAAGTATGTTCGGAGGAAATCCGTTTTGGGTAATTTTAAGTCAAATGAGCAATGTCCGTCCGTCTGTCTGTCTGTCTGTCTGCTGGCTGGTGCGCACGATAACTCTCGAAAGGAGTAACCGATTGACCTCAAATTTGGTATGTGTTAATATTTTTTTCTATCTCCGGCTAAGTTCGAAGATGGGCCATATTGGTCCACTCCTTCTAGTAGCTCCCCCACAAAGGGTTAACATGTTGTGAAATATTGATTCTTTAATAACTGCTATACTACTTATTCGAATCTTTTGAAATTCCACACATAGTATTAGCTTATTAGTCGTTATCAACTCGAGAAAAATCGGCGAAGTCGCCACGTCCCTTTTGGTACCTCCCACACAAATGCACCATTTTGCACCAAAAGTTAACAGCTTATAACATTAATAACAGTGTATAAAAATACTTGAAATTTTGTACAGTATTATGCTTTTATATTGCCTACAGTCCAGGGAAAAATTGGTGTTGTTGTCACGCCCCTTTTGGTACCTCCCACACAAAGGTACCTTTGTGCACCAAAAGTTAACAGCTTATAACATTAAAACCAGCGTATAAAAATACTTGAAATTTTGTACAGTGTAATGTTTTTATAGTGTCTATAGCCCTGTGAAAAATGGGCATTATTGCCACGCCCCTCTTTGTACCTCCCACACAAAATGCCCAAATCATACCACAATTTAATGTCTCATAACGTTTATACCAGTGCACATAAATGCTTATAAGTCGGCACAGTGCAATGAATTTAAAGTATCTACTGTTCAGCGAAAAATAGGTGTATTTGTTAAACCCCTTTTGGTACCTCCCACACAAATTGACAGAATAATTCGAGTAATATTCATTACATTACTCACAAAGTGAGGGTATACCTTAGTCGGTTTACCCGACTGAAACTTTCTTACTTGTTTGTATTATATTTTGACAAGACTTCACCACAGCAAAAATTTTACAAATCGGTTCATATTTTGTTATAGTCACCCTATAGAGGTCGCTCCAAAATATATGTATTTAAGCCACAAATACCATATTTTCTAAGCATTTTAGCGGAATTTTTGCAGTTTGTACTTAATTAAGATAAGAATTCATCGCAGAAAAAATTTGTTAAATCAGTTCATATTTTGATTTAGTCCACCTATAGAAGTCGCTCCCAAAAATGCTTATTTAAGGCATAAATACCACATTTTCTAAGAAATTTTGCAGAAACTTTGCAGTTTGTATTCTATTTTGGCAAAAATTCATCTGAATACAATTTATACAAATCAGTTTTTATATTGTTGTGGTCCCCATGTAGATCTGGTTCTCAAATATGCAAATTTAAGCCATTTTCAGAGTTTGTTTTTATACCCTACACCACACTGTTTGTAAGACCCAGAAGAAGAAGAGATAGACCCACCAGTTGGTTATACCGATCGACTTGGAATCACTTCCTGAGTAGATGTATCGTTGTAATGAAAGTATTTATTATCCGATTGTGGTGAAATTACGCACAGTGCTCTTTTTTGGCCCAAGGACGAGCCCTATTGAAATCAGTCGAAATCGGTACAGCTTTAGATATAGCCCCTATATATATGTTAGACACGATTTGACATGTAAGCGCTGTAGAAACTGTGTTTTGTATCAGATCAGTACGAAATTTGGCAGTGAGAGTTCTCTTATTACGTGAATGATCTCTGCCAAATTCGGGGAAATTCGATATAGCCCCTATATATATGTTTCACCCGATTTGACATGTAAGCGCTGTAGAAACCGTGTTTTATATCCGATCAGTACGAAATTCGGCAGAGAGAGTTTTCTTACATGTATAAGCACTGCAAAACTCTTATCGCAATGCCCACTTTCGCATTGTTAGGGAGGTGTAGGGTATTACATAGTCGGCCCCGCCCGACTTTCGGTCTTTCCTTACTGGTTTTTTAATAATTTGCTTAAACAAAAAGAATCGTTTCATAATTTGCTCCATATCCAAACATTTTTCCAGTAATATAATTGAATGCAATCCATGGTGGAGGGTATATAAGATTCGGCATGGCCAAACGTATCGCTTTTACTTGTTTTACTTTGAATGCGCACGAATGTCGCATTCGACATTGGAGAAATGCATATTTGTGGACTAATAAATTTTATTTGAAAATCTAGAAATTTTGTTTGGAACGCATATATTAATATAAAGGGTGGTTAAATTGTAAGGCCGATGCTTCTCTACGGTGCGGAGACATGGGTACTAGCGCAAGCAGATGAAGCTGTTTTAGGTGTTTTTGAGAGGAAAATCCTTCGAAAAATATTCGGTCCCGTTTGCGTAAATGGCGAATATCGCCGCCGAAACAATAGTGAGCTGTATGAGCTTTATGCTGACATGGGCGTGGTAGTGCGCATTAAGGTCCAAAGATTGCGGTGGTTAGGCCATGTTATGCAAATGGATGGAAATGCTCCAGCGTCACGAATTTACGGCGGAAATTTCCAAGGACCGCGCAAAAGGGGTCGTCCAAGGCTCCGGTGGTGTGACCAAGTCGAAGAAGATTTAAGAGGACTTGGAGTAGTTAACTGGAGAACACGCGCACAAGACCGAGACGCGTGGAATTCTACAATAAACGCGGCTAAAGACCTACTTAGGTTGTAGATAGCCATCTAAGTAAGTAAGATGCTGAATGTGAACCACACCTAAACGACAAGTTTTTTTCTGCATTTCATTTGACATTTTTCAATTTGAGCCATGGAAAGATACACAATCGAGCAACGCGTTAAAGTTTTTTAAGCCTTTTACGAATATGGACGTTCAAATCAAAATGCATTTCGTGCACTTCGTGATGTTTTTTTGATCAGCATAATCGACCAAATGTGTCCAGGAGAATTAACCGGGTCTATAGGAGATGTGAAAACACCTGTGCATGCTCGCCCAGTTCGATTGGTGCCGCTGATGGGCTGGCGACGTCATCGGGCCATACTTCTTCGAAATGAGGCCGGTCAGGCAGTTACTGTGAATGGGGTTCGCTATCGTGAGATGATAACGAACTTTTTATGGCCCGAATTGGAAGATATGGATGTGGACAATATGTGGTTTCAACAGGACGGTGCCACTTGCCACACAGCTAACGAAACAAGGGCTCTTTTGGGCAACAAATTCAATGGCCGTGCTATCTCACGTCGTCGCGATGTCAATTGACCGCCAAGATCATGTGATTTGACACCGTTGGACTTCTTTCTTTGGGGTTATTTGAAAGAAAAGGTAGCAACAACTCAAGAGCTAAAGGATGAGATAATTCGGCACATTAACGGCATAGAACCTCAATTATGCCTCAGCATCATCGAAAAATTGGACCATCGGATGGAGGTGTGCCGCCGAGGTCGCGGCGGCCATTTGGCTGATATTTTGTTCCATACATAATTGAACCATACCAATATTAGCATAATTAAAAGAAATAACAATAATTTCTTAAACAACACTATGCAACAAAAAAAAAATTTTTTGTGTCCTAGACCTAAAAATTATTTTTTTTGTATAAATTGTGGCATACTGTTATATAAAATCAAAACCAAACATTTTTCTATGCATAAACTTTTTTTAAAAATTTTTTTATTAAAAATACTATTATCGTCGAAGGTACCCTTAGTATTTGCACAGGAGTATATGCCTGATCAGGT
Organism: Eudasyphora cyanicolor; assembly: GCA_963930755.1. Classification (NCBI taxonomy): domain Eukaryota; kingdom Metazoa; phylum Arthropoda; class Insecta; order Diptera; family Muscidae; genus Eudasyphora; species Eudasyphora cyanicolor. Next base: position 159,233,253 of record OZ005735.1, read on the forward strand.
CGACTTATACGTTAAATTGAAGCTATTAATGTGGGCTACCAATGTTGGAAATACCTCTTTCACTTAGAAACATTGGTTTAGTAATAGTCATTAAACAAACTGGAAAAAGTAGATTTAAAAAAAAAAAACAAAAAAACTTGTCCGGAAAAACATAAAAAATTGAAAAAAAATATTTTTATTTTTTAAAAGTTTGCCTCCTAGCGAAGAAAATAATGCCTATTTGAAAAAAATCTATGGATAAATGTAGAAATTATAGCGCTTTTGGCAGAGGTAAGAGAATTTCAAAAAATCTTTTTTTTTAATTTCAGTTTAAATACCGATTTTATTTGTTATCTTTATTTATATTTTGTACATTTGAGTTTACATGTGAATACATGTACAAGTTTCCGTAGAAGTAATTGTGAGTTCTTTGTTAACGTTTGTAGATTTCGGAATCGGTTTCTCTAATGAGGAACCAAATATAATCTCCCATCATTCTTTCATCCCAGTGCCCTTGGTAACGCCGCTCGATGGACTTCAGTATTAGGCTGTAAGCTATACTTGGACACTTTTTCCGAATGTGCAACTGGCAAAGTGACAGATTTTACTTCAGCTTTATTCCCGCGAATGCTCCTTCCTACTGCTATCTGTTTACTAAGACAAAAATTGCAGTCCGTATCGTGAATGAATGGTTGTCTCCAAATCATTGGCATTCCAAATTGCTCGTGATGTCTAAAGTTAAAACGTTTTATTCCACAAAACATTGTAATACATTAATTGTAAAGTACTTACCGCATGCTTCCTCTACTCCATCGAGTAAGATTTACATGGTACGAATTACACAAAATACTAGGTGTCCACGGTTCGTTCATATTTTTAACTCGTATAGCAAAATATTGCACATATATTTCTTCTGTTATTTTACTAAATGCAAGTCAATTTTTTTAATTACATATTTTCCGCAGATGTAGCAGAAATTGTCGGGATCATTTACACATTGAAAAGTTCTTTGCCTTTTACTCTTACTTCGAGATATAACTTTATAATATTTTTCAGAAAATCGACTTATCTCTTTAAGGCGCTGAATTACACTAATTTATTAATAAGAAATTTCATTCATAAATTCCGGGTTTAATATTCATAAGTTGCAGTACCAGTAGCTGACATATAATTTGCCTCGAACGTAGAAACCCAATATTTTCAAGACTGCCGCGTACTACTTTGTATTGCGTACATATAATTTTACTACCTGTATATACGACTTGGATATCCATGCCCCTAAAGCGCGTAACTGAATGTAAACCGTATAAATAAAACCACCTGAGCGGATCTCATCCAATATAGCTCTCACAGTGCATATAATGTGATAAATTCGAAGGCTTCTTTAAAAATCTTGGCAGCAAGTTCATCGTAGGTGGTGATTTTAATGCCAAACATCCCTGGTGGGGCTCTCGTTTGCATAACCCAAAATGAACTGAGTTACTTAAGTGCATTAATAAAAATCACTACGATGTTTTGTCCACAGGAAGGCCAACATATTGGCCAACTAATCCATACAATGTACCGGATTTATTGGATTTTTTTGTTTATAAAGGAATATCTCAGTCCTTTTTAGATATTGTTCACAGTGATGACCTTAGTTCTCACCACAGTCCAATCATACTAAATTTTAGAACTACATACAGATTGCAAGAGATATCCGAATCATAAACTTATCACAACTAAAACTAATCTTGATTTGTTTCGAAATCACATTGATGAGAATTTAGACTTAAACATAAAGATCAACAATGCAAACGAGTTAGATTACAATGTCGAATTCTTCACGAAACTAATACACGAAGCAGCCTTTCAATCAACTCCTCAAGATGTGTATTCTAATAACTCTAGTTTTCAAACTTCCGTTGAAATAAGGCAACTTATTAGAAGGAAAAGGCGTCTACGAAAAATTTGGTATATGACAAGGAGACCAGCTGATAAAACAAACTTCAACAGAGCTTCTAATCAACTGAAAAATGTGTTAAAGGAATTCAAGAATAAATGCATTGGATCCTTCTTAAGCTAGTTAAGTCCAACAAATAACAATGAGCATAACCCCTATAGAGCCACAAAATATCTTAAACGTCCTCGAAGAAGAAATGTTTCAATAAAGGATTCAAACGAAGCATGGTGCAAGCCAGACAAATCAAAATCAGCTGCTTTCAAAACTCATTTAGAGGAAACATTTACCCCATTTTCATTTTGTTCTGTACAAGAAGCAAAAGAAGTAACAGACTTTCTAGAAGTACCATGTCAGATGTGCTTACCAATAAATCCATTTAGAGTGAAGGAAGTGGAAAATGATGTTAAAAAATTAAATTCAGGTCAGGCCAGTTCAACATGTTTCCGTCCTCTTCCACCATTTGAAGCATCTTCTGGCAAAATTCCAAGCTAATCGGGAAGTCTGCTGAGTTAACTTTGTTGGCCATTTGAATTTTATATGGGAATAACTCCAAATCTTTGTGCATAATTGACTGCAATGACTGTCTGCTTATACCCACTTGAGCAGATAAGGTTCTTGTCGAAACTCTTGGATTGTTTTGTATGGCATCAGCAGCGATTGTTTCCTCCGTCCGAACTAAAGGGTTTCGATAGTAAGGTCTTCTGTCGACTGTCCCATGCTCGGAAAAATTGTTAACAAGTCTCTTTATGGTCCATCTGCTCGGAGGATTGCCGCCAAACGTGCCCCTATACTCTCTTTGAACCGAAACTACGGACTTTGGTGCGTAATAGCGGCGGACAATCCAAATTCTGGTTTCAGTGTCCCAGTTATCCATTTTTGTTAAATCTAAAAATCAATCTGCAAAATAACAAAAATTAACCAGATTCATTAAATAGAAAAAAAGTTATTTAATTTTTTTTGGTAGCAGCTTTCATCAGCCACCCTGTACCAGAAAAAATGTTTTTATAAAAAAAGTAATTTTTTTCTTATATTTTTGACGACGGTTACTAAACCAAAGATTCTACGTGAAAGCGATATTTGCAGCATTTGTAGCCCCATAATTCTCTTTAATTTTCAATCAGGCTTATACTTGAAAAATTATGGTCCAAATACTAAATGTACTTTCCATGAAAGCTGGAATTTAAAAAAAAAATTTTTAATATTTTTTTCGTGTTAGTGACACCAAATTTCACCAGAAACTGTTATCCACATCCCTTGGACAAAATTTTTGTTGCATAGTGTAATTTGTGTTATATTCAAAATCAACATCGGCCCTTAAAATTTAATCACCCTTTATATTTTCTTTCGATTCAAACATATCAAAAAAGGCGATTTTTTACAAACATATAAAATGTCTAAAAATTCACTTTGAGCTTCTGAAAAACAGAATACTTGTCTTTAAATTAGGATAACGATACCTTGCCAAAATATTTTAATGGAAATGGAAATAAATTTTTGTTTAGGGAATATTGGTTCCAAATACAAAAATGATAGAATGGAAGCATAGTTTTGTTTAGGATGTTGTTCTAAAACATATAATATTTGTATGTGTCAAACATTATGTGTTTGGAGTGTACACTAAACATATGTATGTTTCAAGCTGTATATGTTTGGGACAATATACTACAGAAGCGATTTATTTCAGCGTGTATTATTGTGTGTCAACCCAACAATTGTACCATTTCAATTATAACGTCGAATTACTGAAAAACATAAAACTTATATTTGTTTCGTCAATAATATTCCCAAAAATAACAAAAATATTTGAACGGAAACAAACATTTGTTTAGAACAACATCTTCCCAAATATATAATATTGCTATGGGCCAAATATAACATATTTCGAGTGTAGCCTAAACATTAATATATTAATGTAAGGAAGACAAAGTGGCATCTGTATGAGAAGAATTTCAAGAAAGTCCTCAACTCTAAACTTCCGTACGAACCGAATGACAAAGCCGGTCTGGATAATCTGGTCGATCATATCACCATATCATTCAATAGATCCCTTGAAGAAGCCTGTCCAAAAACAAGGTACAAGGGTAAAACTAACCCCCAATGGTGGACTTCTGAGCTAACGGCTATGAAAAAGACCTGCAACAAGCTATTCAATAAGGCTAAATCTACTGGGGTCGCTAATGATTGGGATGCCTATAAAGAGCAACTCAAGATCTATAAGAAGGAGCTTAGAAAGGCGCAAAGGCGCTCTTGGTATACCTTCTGTGGTGAAGTGGAAAAGGTCTCCGACGCCGCTAGGCTGAGGAAGATATTATCTGCGTCACCCTGTACAGTGGGATATTTACAGGATGAGGCAAATAACTGGACCAAAAACAGCGAGCAGTCGCTCAATGTACTGCTCGACACACATTTCCCGGGGAACTCTGTAACAGAACCCGAGGATCAGCAGGACCAACAAGAGTGCGAGTGGACTGCGAGCGTCGCTAGCTTCTTGACTGAGAGATCCAGAGTAAGCTGGGCTATTAATAGCTTTGAGCCCTTCAAGTCACCTGGACCAGATGGCATCACTCCAGCAGAAATGCAGAAAATGTTAAAGTACATTATCCCCTGGCTGGAAAAAATTTATGTAGGCTGTATCAGGCTTTCATACGTCCCGAATCGATGGAGGGATACCAAAGTGGTATTCATACCTAAAGCGGGAAAGATATCACACACTGGGCCAAAAGACTTCAGACCAATTAGCCTATCCTCGTTCCTATTGAAAGGTCTGGAAAGACTTTTAGATCATTTCATTAGGGAAAACCTGGATACAAAACTCCTGTCGGGGAACCAACATGCTTACAATAAGGGCAAGTCTACAGAATCAGCCCTGCACGAACTTGTGAGCACTATCGAATCGTCCCTGCATTTCAAGGAATTCACCATGGTGGCATTTCGTGACATAGAAGGGGCTTTTAACAACATTCACTCAGATGCGGTAATTGCGGCACTCTCACATCTAAAAGTTAACACTAGTTTGATTAGACTAATTCAAAGTCTGCTCACCACAAGACGCATAACAGCATGTCTAGGGTCCACAACTCTAACAAGGTATGTAAACGGAGGGACCCCGCAAGGAGGAGTACTGTCTCCACTAATTTGGAACCTAGCGGTGAATGAAATCCTGCTAGATCTAGAACATTGTGGCTGCAAGGTCGTGGCATATGCGGACGACGTTTCAATCGCAGTGAGTGGCAAATTCGTAAACGTCCTCAGAGACATCCTACAGGTGGCTCTGAACAAGTTGGCTAGATGGGCCAGAAGCAGCGGTTTGGACGTTAACCCCAACAAGACAGAATTGGTTCTCTTTACTAGGATGAATAATGTCCCACATGTGGACCCTCCACCTCGGATAAATGGAACAGATCTAGTCTTTTCTGAAAGTGCAAAATTTTTAGGAATAATTCTAGATAGGAAAATGTTATTTAGACTTAACGTATTGGAACGTGTAAGGAAGGCCAACGTCGCCTTATATTCCTGCAAAAAGGCTGTAGGGTCGCGGTGGGGACTCTCTCCTAAAATCGTCCACTGGATATATATAGCAGTAGTTCGTCCAATACTGTTATACGGTATTGTGGTATGGTGGACGGCAACTGACAAACTAACCATTACCAACCTACTAACAAAGGTTCAGAGAACTGCCTGCCTGAGCATAAGCGGAGCCTTAAGGACTACAGCGACCGAGTCTCTACAACCCCTACTCCATATACTGCCGATTAATATTGTGGCGAGAGAAGTTGCAACCAAAGCGGCAATAAGATTAAACTGCCTATCAATGTGGAGGTACAAGAACTATGGTCACATGAGGATATCAAAGTGTAGTGCTATGGTAACCGACCGAGTGGACTATATACCAACTGTGTACACCTTCGAGAGAAATTACATCACTATGATTCCCGCCAGAGATGAATGGGTCGGCAGAATTCCAGGTAATAGAACCCATCTCCACTTTTACACGAATGGTTCGAAGCTTGATGAAAAGGTTGGCTTCGGAGTACACTGTGAAGAACTTAGTCTGGATATAGCTCACAGACTACCAGATACCTGCAGTGTCTATCAAGCCGAAATAATGGCAATATGGGAAGTCGCCAAGTGGCTGAGTCGCAACATAGTAACCAACAATGGCGTTGTCATTTACTCGGACAGCCAGGCTGCCATCAATTCTCTGGAGGCAACATCCCTAAATTCACAAACAGCCCTCGACTGCCGCAGATCTCTTAACGAGATGGCTGATCAGTTTAATATACACCTCATATGGGTGCCTGGGCATAGGGATATCCCGGGGAACTGCAAAGCCGATGAACTTGCTAGGAAAGGGACGACAATACAAATTCTCGTAGAATTTGCATATATTGGTGCGCCACTATCCACGTGCAAGCTTTGGCTTAGGCAAGAGGCAATCAGGCAGTCCAACGAAAGATGGACAGAAATCGGCACCTGCAGGGTAGCTAGACAAATCTGGCCAAGGTATGACCTGAGAAGGTCAAAATATCTCCTCGCACTAGAGAGGAAACGATTGTCTACGTTAGTACAGGTTCTGACGGGACACTGCTTGATCGTCGAACACGCCAAAAGATTGGGTATTGACTCCAATGACTTCTGCCGAAGCTGTGGAGATGAGGAAGAAGTGGAGAGCATTGAGCACTTGCTTTGCGACTGTCCCGCTTTGAGTAAACGGCGACTGGACATACTGGGGTCGGCCTTTTTAGGCAGCATAAAAGATCTTTCCAGTACTGATATTCGTACTATCGATAAATTTATATATCAAACAGGTTAGTTTCGATGAGGGGCATTTCAGCCCGTGGTAACACTAGGGACCTAAATGGTCTATGTGAGCTTGTAAAAAAATACGGCTGCCACCCTAACCTAAACCTAAACCTAATATATTTCAAGCGGAATATGTTTAGAACAATATACTACAGAAGCGATTTTTTCAGTGTGTTCCCTACCGGTTTTAATTTAATTTTTAGCATCACAGGTGCTAGAATCGCCGTCAATGTGTGGACTATGTCCCTGGTTTTACTTAATTACACTATGTGCTCGTTAGATTTTGCATAAGTTACACATTGCTGATGCTGCTGCCGACATATCGTTGTTATGCTCTTTTGATGCATTGCGGTAGCAATTTTTCGTATGTTGTTGTCGTTGTCGTTGCCATTGCGGCTTTTGTTTCTTTAATTGCGGCTACTGCTGGATTTGCTTCAATGACATTGGGGTATAGTTCTAAAGCGAATTTTTGCAAGCATTTTTGTTTTTTGTTAGCAGTGACTCACTTCCATCCTAAGAAATGAATAAAAACATAGATCTGGTGGATTGCATAACAATCTATAAATTTGTATAATTGTGTTTCTATTCTGTCGTTGGGGTCGTATTTCCAATTCAAATGATATGGGTTTTGATGTATTGTTGTTTTTTCGTCACTTTGTTGCCTTCTTTCATTTTATAACACTTCGAATTACGTAGCAGCAGAGCAGACCTAGAATTTAATAGCGGGTGTCTCAAAATGTACGAATGATTTGAATTGAATATAGAATTTGCAATATTTTTGTTTCTCACAAAAAAAGTTGAGACTTCGCAATCGTTAGAAATACCAAGATTTAGTTACGTTTGGGGCGTTTATTTTTATTTGACTTTTATTAAGTTTCAAATTTGTTGGCCCATTTCATGAGCCAGCATTCATCTATCCAACCTAATATACTATGTTTTTTTTTTAAAACATATTATATCTGCCTGTAGGTAGATTGAATGTCTCAATGTTTTTCATCTATATATATAAAATTGTTGCGTGACTGGCTGACTGACTGATTGACTGACTGATCATCGCCCAGACCAAACGGCTGAAGCTAGAATCATGAAATTTGGTGGGAGGGTAGCCCTTGGGATGTAGACGAGCAATAAGACGGGATTTTTCGAAATTCGTACTATTACCCACACAATGGGGCAAAAAGGGATAAATATGGTACCACCGCCAAATCTAAACGGAATGAGCTAGAATCGTGAAATTTGGTGTGAGGGTAGCCCTTAAGAGTTCGACCCAGAAATTGACTGATTTTTTTTAAAATCCGAACATTTACGCGCACAGTGGGGTAAAAATGGATAAATGTGGTACAACAACCAAATCCAAATGGCAATAACTAGAATCGTGAAATTTGCTGTTAGAGTAGCTCTTGGAACGTAAACTACAACAAGGAGCGATTTTTTGAAAATTTTAGGGGCACAGTGGGACAGAAAGGGATAAATGTGGTACCACCGCCAGCTTTAACGTCTAGAATTAGAATGGTGAAAATTGAAGCGTGGATGTCCTTAGGACAACGGATCGGCGTAGTCAGCTTTTTTGTAATCGTACTTTTCGGGGCACAGTGGGGCAAAGAGTGTAAAATAGGGTACAGTGGATTTAAAATGTTAGATATGGTCCCATGGTTCTAGGGTAGCTTTTGTAACATAAACTAGAGATCGGAAGTGATTTTTGGAAATTCTAACTTTAAGAGGCACAGTGGGGCAAAACGGGTTAATCATGATGCATTGGGGCAAAAATGAATCAATTTGGCAAAATTGGAACTTAAACTTGAGATGTGAAGAGCACAGTGGGTCAAAAACATTAAATATTGTACAGTGGGACAAAAACGGTACAGTGGATAAAATGTGATTAAATATGGTTCAGTGGGACTTTAAGGATTAAGTATGGTAGAGTGGGGACAAATTTTAAATACGGTACAGTTAGACAAAAAGTGTTAAATATGGTACAGTGAGACAAAAAGTGTTAAATATAGTACAGTGGGTCAGAAAGGGGGTAAGTATGGTAGAGTGCTGAAATTTTTTAAATATGGTACAGTGAGACAAAAAGGTTTTAAATATGTTACAGTGAGACAAAAAGTGTTAAATATGGCACAGTGGGGTAAAAAGGGTTAACTATGTTACAGTGGGGCAAAAATAGTTAAATATTGTAAAGTGAGACAAAATTGATTAAACATTGTGCAGTGGGGCAAAAAGGGTTAACTATAGAGCAGTGGGGCAAAAATGGTTAACTATAGAGCAGTGGGGCAAAAAGGATTAATATAGTACAGTGTGACAAAAATGGTTAACTATGGTAGAGTAGGTCAAATAGGGGTTAAGTGGTAGAGTGTTGAAAATTTTTAAATATGGTGCAGTGAGACAAAAAGTTTTAAATATGGTACAGTGAGACAAAAAGTGTTAAATATTGTACAGTGAGACAAAAAGGGTTAAATATGGCACAGTGGGACATAAAGTGTCAAATATGGTACAGTGAGACAAAAAGGGTTAAATATGACACAGGTGGACAAAATGGATTAAATATGGTACAGTGGGGCAAAAATGTATTAAATATGATACAGTGGGGAAAAAAGGATTAAATATGGAACAGTGTGACATAAATGGTTAATTATAATACTGTGGGTCAAAAAGGGATATGATACAGTGTAGCAAATAGGATTAAATATGATACAGTGGGGGCAAAACGTGTTAAATATGTTACAGTGAGGCAAGGATTTAATATTGCACAATGGGACAAAAAAGGGTTAACAATAGTACAGCGGGGAAAATAGTTAATAATGGTAAATTGGGACAAGAAGTGTTAAATATGGTACAGTGGGCCAAAAAGCGTTATCTCGGAAACAGTGAGGCAAAAATGTGTTAACTATTTGCCTCACAGTGGGACAAAAATGATTAAATATGGTACAATGTGAAAAAATTATTGACTATTGTACGGTGGGTCAAAATGGTTAAATATGGTACAGTGGGGAAAATGGTTAAAAATGGTACAGTGGGACAAAAGTGGTTAAATATGGTACTGTAGGACAAAAAGGTGTTAAATATGATTCTGTGGGCAAAGGCGTTACACATTGGGCAGAAACATGGAAAATAAATATGAGTTAAGACGTCCTTTTTTCAAATGTTATGCTTTTAGTTAAATTTTAAAATTATGATGCAGAGTGGCTAAAAGGTGTTAAATAGGGCTGATTGTAGCAAAAAGGGTTAACAATGGTAAAGGGTGGCAAAATGATATGTGGTAAGTTGGGGAAAAAATGTGTTATATGTTCCAGATATGTATACAATTTCGTACTGCAGAAGAACAGTGGAATAATTAAATACTGAATTAAGTTAAGTAGTACAATGATTCATGGCCAGAGTGCGAAGGTTCTATGTTAAGTCTTGCAACTTAAACTAGGCATTCATTTTACCTTCTTCTTAACGACACCGTGGGGCAGACATGATTTATATTGTACCAGGGTGTGAATGTAGCTATTGGAATATAAACTAGGGGGAAAAGGCAAAATATGATCCAAATAATAGTTTTTGACATTTAGAGGCACAGAAGAGAAAAGATATAAATATCGTACCTTGATGCCAGGAACATAAACAAGAAATTTATCGGAGATTTTCGTATTCTATTGTACACATTAATTTTTCCCCATATGGAATAGTAATTTGTTTTTGCATATTCTATAGTACCCTAAACAGAAAATTAATAAATGAAGGGGGCTGCGAAGCGCACCGGGTTAAAGCTAGTCTTATTATATACTCGTACTTGTTCTAAAATACTCTATTCGATCTGTCTACGACTGTGACTCGCGACATGCTTAAAAACAAACAAATTTATTGTTTTTGTAATGTGATTTCATTTTTGGATTTTATTTTTTAAAATGCCGCTGCTACTGAGATATTTGTTGTTGTTGTTGAACATTAATACAAAAATATATCAAATATTTTATTGTTTTTGTATTATACATTAGCAGACAGACCCTGCCTAGATGATAGCGACAGTGTGTTGATGTGTTTTAAAGAAATTTTATTGCTTTTTTTGCACCTGGTCGGTCATAGATGCTTCCATTCTCATTAAAATACTTTAAAAATGTTGTTGGAAAAACCGAAATCACTAATAAAACATCGAAAAGATTAAATTTCTATTTATATATAATATAGACTATCTATTTGATCACACTGAAACTGAAAATCTCCTACTCAAGATAAACAAAAACTTCGTATTTATAGCTGAAATCTAACCTAAAAATGATAATCTAACTTTAAAAATCGCCCATTGCTCAGTGAAAATCGTATTCTAGGGATCAAAATAAGAAACTTTGCCGAAGGAACCATACCTCTAAAACGAATTCTGATGTCCCGGAAAAAATCCCACTTTGACCCATTTAGAGTGCTCCAATCGAGTCCAAATGTATGACCGACCCCCACTCAGTGAAGTGCACAGTGAAAATCGTATTCTAGGGATCAAAATAAGAAACTTTGCCGAAGGAACCATACCTCTAAAACGAATTCTGATGTCCCGGAAAAAATCCCACTTTGACCCATTGAGAGTGCTCCAATCGAGTCCAACTGTATGACCGACCCCCACTCAGTGAAAATCGTATTCTAGGGATCAAAATAAGATCCCTGGAACCACATGGAACCCCCAGGGGGTTCCAGGGGGTTTGCCACTGGTATGGGTTGGTCGGCATGGGTGGGAAAATTTGAATTTTGATATTTTGGTCAAACGTCCTTTTTTGCTGCACATAGTATTCGTTTATCAGTCACTATCACCTCGAAAAAAATAGGCGAAGTTGCCACGCCCCTTTTGGTACCTCCCACAAAATATAAAATTTTGAAAATTTTTGAATAGCTTATAACTTTATTACCAGTGTATACAAAGACTTGCAATTTTTTACAGTATAATGGTCTAATAGTACCTACAATACAGTGAAACATGGGCATTATTGCCACGATCCTTTTGGTACCTCCCACACAAATGGACCATTTTGTACCAAAAGTAACCAGCTTATAACTTTAATACCAGTACATACAAATACTTGAAATTTTGTACAGTGCAATGCTTTTATAGTACCTAGAGTCTAGAGAAAAGTGGCCGTAATTGGCACACCCCTTTTGGTACCTCCCACACAAATGGACCATTTTACACCAAAACTTAACAGCTTTTAACTTTAAAACCAGTACATACATTAAAGTTATTTAATGCAATTTAAATTGATATAATTTAATAATTTAAATAAAACAAATAAAATTAATTTACTAATATTATTTGAGACTCAAGGTGAGGGGATTCATAAGTCGGTTTACCCGACTGAACTTTCTTACTTGTTGATTTTGTACCACTGTGCAGTGTTTGCAAAAACAGACGAAAATTGTCAGACTAGTCTTGGTCCATAACATTTACAAATATTGAGTCTCACAAAATTTTTTTACTGTTCTGGATTTGTGAGAGTTTGACGAATATTCTGTGAAATCGAGGGGGAGCAATTATTTCCAGAAAAGTTTTTAAAAAAAAACTTTCGTAAAATTTTTTTTTTTAAAAAAATTCTAAAAAAAATTTTTTAACAAAAATTATGTCCTTTTTAAAACAAAGTAAACTTTGCAAAAATCGGTTCAGGCGTTCGAGAGAAATTACAAATTTCCTAAAAAACAAAAACTAATTTTTTCAAAAATTAAAATGCCCACAAAATTTAAAAAAAAATGATAGCGAGATCTTATTTTACCTATTTGTAACTGCTTATAAACCTTTTAGCCAAAAATAAACTACATAGGTCGATATTAAATATTCTGTACCATTAGTCAAACCAATCAGTGAGGACAGTTTAGGATACATTTCCCCATGAATTAATACGGTAATTACATTAATCTCATTTTAGTTTTAACATTATCAAGAATTTTTGCCTGTAGGTATATACTCTACATAGAGTATATAGGGTATATAGGTATATACTCTATGTTTGTTTAGGGCCCGATGTTTTGTAGCATTTGCAAATGCAGGAGCTAGATTTCGGTTAAGAATTCGTTAAAACCCCCTTATTTTGGTTGTTTTCTAGAGGTTCAGTTTTTCGATAACGTTTGAACGATCGCAAATTGCTCAGATCTGGTGGGCTACCATACTGATGGTTCCAAACCTAATGGTAGGGTTGGCCCCGAGGTATAATCGAAATAGAAATTACTACCTATAGCTCGTAGGTTCAATGTAGTATTTACTATGCTGAAATTTTGGCTATCAGAGAGGAAGCGGAAATGTCAGAGATATAATATTCGGACAATGTTTGGAATTAATATATTCTCCAATAGCTAAGCTTCCATTAAATCGTACTAATCTGTCACGGATCTCTTTGAGATATAGTGCAGATGAACTTGCAACTTCCAACCTTGAGGCATACTTTCCAGAAACATGCGGACCTACACACTTAAAACAAGTCCAACATCCTATATCACTTATCAATAAGTTTCATATTTCATTAATCGTGTCCATCATCACGGATGATATGGTAGTAAAACACGACTTATGTCTGTTTATGCTTTAAACTGTAGCTCCTCTGGGCTCCTATTCCTTTAGGAAGCTTGCAGATTTACCTAATCTCACCGCCGATGAAACATATGGCTTTTTTGTGGAAGTCGCAGTGGTTAAACAGAAGGGACTAGACGTATCACTAGTCAGATACACAAGGGGCAGTAAGTCTAATGGAGTCTGAACTCAGACATTCATTTTTGTCAGTGTACATAAAACCTTTACTAGGTCGGTTCACACCCCACCCATTTCGTGTTCTTTCTATTCCCACGTAACTTATCGTATCGGTCACATGCATTCGCCGTACTCATATACACATTTACTTGATTTTTTCAATTTTAAAATTCAATTTACGCAATTTCTATCAATGTTTTCTCGCCATCACAGCCACTATCGCGACCATATTCAAGTACTTGGCGCTTTTGATAGAATATTTTTGACATTCCGCATCATATGTAGACGACGCGCGCTTCGCAGCACATAGCGACGCGTCGCACATGCTAAATTGCAATTTTGTATTTAGACAATGTTATTTTGCTACAGTGAGTGAAGTTTTGTTGTTGTTATTGTTGAGATATTTAGTAACACAATAAAAATTTTATGTATTTTTTTCTTAGTTCGAATTAAAAATACATTAAAATGAAAACATGAAAAATAAAATGGCATGAACAGACGGACAGACAGACAGACAGACAGACAGACCCTCATCCGACACATAGTTGATGATATATTTTTATTTTTCCTATATGTATGTGTTCATATCTGCTGACCACAGTTGACAGTAGTTGGTCGAATATTGATGTTACATAATCGTCTGTGTCTGCTCGAATACTGATGATGATGAGGATGTGGACGAGGAGGATTATGTAGTCGGGATGATGTAAAACAACCTTGTTGCCTGTAACATATTTATGAGAAAATAATAAATATACATACTATGTAATACTAGTAACGGGTGATCCATTTAGAGTTTGGTCCACAGATTTTTTCGAGGTATCTACACGCTGAAAAAAAATCGCTTCTGTAGTATATTGTTCCAAACATATTCTGCTGGAAACGTACATATGTTTAGGGTACACTCCAAATATATAATATTTGACACTCGCAAATATTATATGTTTGTGAGGATGTTGTTCTAAACAAAATTATGTTTTCATCCTAATATTTTTTTATTTGGAAATAATATTTCCAAAACAATGATTAATTTATATTTAAGTATTTTGGCAATGTATCGATGCCTTAATTTAAAGGAAATTTTTTAGTGTTTTAGACATTTTATATGTTTGAAAAATTTAATTCGTATAATTTTGGGTTACGACAAATAGCACTGATGGATTAAGAATTGGACTATAAATATAATTAAAAATTAGTGCTGTAAAACAAAAGAAAATGCTGCTTATGACATTATTACTTATAAAGTATAACACAAAATCGAGGAAAAATTATATAATATAATATTAAAAATTGCCAAAGTCAACAAAGTTTTAACATTTTTTTTTTAATATAATGTATTTGGATAAATTCGTAAACAATATCTTTGTTTGTTTGCAAACACATATTTTATTTGTGACAGTATGTTCGCAAATATATTTTGTTGTAATATATGCGTTCCAAACAAAATTTCTTGATTTTTAAATGTTTGTTCAAAAATATATAATATTTAAAAAATTTGGTTCCAAGTATATTTTCTTTGAATTCAAACATATCAAAAATGACGATTTTCCTCCGTGTAGGGAACTGCAAAGCCAATGAACTTGCTACGAAAGGGACGACATTAAATATGGCTTTTGTAGAAGCTGTGGACATAAAGAAGAGGTCGAGAACATAGAACACCTGGTGTGTTCTTGTTCTGCATTGAGCAATCGACGTCTGGATATACTGGGATCGGTCTTTCTACGATGACTGACAGATCTGACCGGTGAAGACATTCGTAGTATTGATTACTTTGTAATTCAAAACGGTTGGTTCCAACGAGGAGCAACTGGGAACATGGTGGCACTACATGGGGCAAAATCGTCTTTTTTGATACGTTTGAATCGAAAGAAAATATATTTGGAACACAAATTTTTAAATATTATGTGCTTTTGAGCAAATAAATTTTATTTGAAAATCAATAAAATATATTTGCAACTCGTATATTAATTTGTTACAACATATAATATTTGCAAACTAATTTTCTCAAATAAAATATGTCTTTGAATACAAATAAAATTATTGTTTAGGAATTTCTCCAAATATATTTTATTTAAAAAAGATTTTCGAAACTTTTGTTGAATTTTTCGAATTTCAGTTTTAATTTTTATATAATATATAAATATATTTCGATCCAAGATTATACGATTTCAATTATTATTAATTATTATTTTTACGACATGAAAAAAACTTAACACAATTTAGGTAGTTTCTGAATAATTAAATGGAAATGAATATTTGTTTCGGAAAAAATAGTTGAAAGTAAACACATATTGGGATGTAAGCAAAGATTTGTTTAGAACAACGTCTTCCCAAATATATAATTTTTGTGTGTACCAAATATTATATGTTTAGAGTGTACCCTAAACATATATATGTTTCAAGCCGAATATGTTTGGGACAATATACTACAGAAGCTTTTTTTGTCAGCGTGTAGGGACCTTCGTGTACCACTCTAACCTATTTTTAATTTAATTAATTAATTAATTAATTCTGGAAATTTAAAACAAATTGACAAAATTAATGCATTTTTTAATTGGAAATGTTGTTGAGCGCCATCCCTTGATTTTATAATTCCCTAAATTTAGGAGACCATAGGCTGAAAAAGTATCACTCTTTTTATACACTCCACCTTTGATTACTCTATGCAAGAAAAATAATTTGTTTTGTGTCCGAGGCCTAAAAACTTTTCTTTGTATAGATTGAGGCATACTATTTAATGAAACAAGATTTTTTCTATGGTAAAGTTTTTTATACCCTACACCACACTGTGGTACAGGGTATTATAACTTTGTGCATTTGTTTGTAACACCCAAAAGGAGAAGAAATAGACCCATCGTTTATTATACCGATCGACTTAGAATCACTTTCTGAGTTGATTTAGCTATGTCCGCCTGTCCGTCTGTCTGTCTGTCTGTGCATGTATTCTTGTAATCAAAGTACAGGTCGTAATTATAATATACTATAATACACATATCTTTTTTTTTGGCCCAATGACGATCCCTATTGAATTTGGTTGAAATCGGTTCAGATTTAGATATAGCCCCCATATATATGTTACCCCCGATTTGACATGTAAGCGCTGTAAAAACTGTATTTTATATCCGATCAGTATGAAATTCTCCAGAAAGAGGTTTCCTATTATATGAATGAACAATTTTAAATTTGGAAGAAATCCGTTCAGATTTAGATATAGCCCCCATATATACGTTACCCTCGATTTGACATGTGAGCGCTATAAAAATGTTATTTTATATCCGATCAGTGCGAAAGTCGGCAAAAAGAGGTTTCTTTCTACATGAAGGAATACTGCCAAATTCGGAAAAACCCGGTTTAGATTTAGATATAACACCCATATATATGTTACCCCCGATTTGACCTGTAAGCACTGTAGAAACTGTATTTTATATCCGATCAGTGCAAAATTCGGCAGAAAGAGGTTTCTTATTACTCGAAGGAATACTGCCAAATTCGGAGAAAATTGGTTCAGATTTAGATATAGCTCCCATATATATGATACCCCCGATTTGACATGTAAGCGCTGTAGAGCTGTAGAGTTATATCCAATCAGTACGAAATTCGACAGAAGGACGTCTTTTTACATGAATGAGTATTTAGGGAAAATCGGTTCTGATTTACATATATATAACCTTAATATATATATTCCTCCTGATTTGGTATCAAACCGCCGATCATTAAAATTTCCGATCATTAAAATTTTCCAGAAAGATGTTTCTCAATTTAGGAACGAATATTGCTTAATTTAGCGATTATTGGTCCAGAATTAGATAATATGTTCCTACCCATTTACCAATTATTCCATATTATTATGGCAATGACCCTTACCGCATTGTTAGGGAGGTGTAGGGTATTATATAATCGGCCCCGCCCGACTTTCTGCCTTTTCTTACTGGTTTTAAATTATTTTAATATCAGTTACTGAACTTTTGTTTCCACGTGGAAGTGTCATTACTAACACTTGTTGTCCTCATAATTTTAGATAGAGTATATCCCGACTTTATCAAGCATATAGTTCAAAAAATGTGGTCTAAATACTAAAGGCGCCTTCCAAGAAAATGAGCATTTAAAAAAAAAATACCATAAAAAAATTTTAATATTTTTCTCTGTGTTCGTTATGCACAGCGGTAGGGGTACCATCAAGACAATTTAGCTAAAATCTATAATACATGAGCAAAATTACTGAAATGTGGTACATATATTTCTTATAGCTGCAGGTACTACTTTTTATACCCTCACAATTAGTCCACCAAATAAAAATTTTTGAAATTGATCCAGATTTTATTTTGTTTTTATAATTTTATAAATGAACACAAACAATTTATTTCGATGACCATTCATTTTTGTATCAATTTATCAAAACATATCACCACATCCTATTTTACCTCAGATCTCTGAAAGTTGTAAGGTATTTATATCATTAATTTAGATAGCCCGATCTAATTCATTTATAAACTTATATTCATTTTTAAATACATTTATAAACATAAAGTGTTTATTAGTAAATGTTATTATTTAGAACATAATATAAATAATTTTATATAAATTAACACAAATTTTCGTTTATTTATATCATCCTGTAGAAAATGTAACGTGCGTCACAAAGGTTTCACGGCTTTTTACAAAAAACGACACCACTTTTTTTGACAGAAGGTTTAGTTTAAGGGGGTAGCCGTGTTTTACCAGCTCACATAGACCTGTTTAGGTCCCTAGTGTTACCACGGGCTGAAATGCCCCTCATCGAAACCAAGCTGTTTGATATACAAATTTATCGATAGAACGAATATCTGTACTGGAAAGATCTGTTCGATTGCCTAGAAAGGCCGACCCCAGTATGTCCAGACGTCGTGTACTCAAAGCGGGACAGTCGCATAGCAAGTGCTCTCCACTTCTTCCTCATCTCCCCAACTTCTTCAGAAGACATTGGAGTCAATACACAATTTGTTAGTACCTCCCTCACAAAGGGTTAACATTTAGTGAACTACTGATTCTCTAATAACACTATCCAACAAAATTGTTGTCGAAGGGCTGTGCATAACATTTTCAAGTGTAGTATGGTGTCCTATACAAGTATATATATAAAAAAATGTTTATGGTAAATTTATGCTTCAAAAAATTTTCTTTAAAATTCCCATTTTCTTGGAAAGTGTCTTTAGTATTTGGACCATATATTTTTAAGTATATCCTCGACAAAGCCTGGATATAATTTAAATTAAAGGAAATTATGAGGACTACAAATATATAATGACAGTTTCACGTGGAAGCAGAAGTTTAGTAACTGTCGTAAAAGTAATTAGAAACCAGTAAGGAAAGGCTACATCCGGGCGGGGCCGACTATATAATACCCTACACCACTCTCCTAATACTGAATAACTCTGATATATAAATTTTGTAATTCATGTATAAATTGTTTACATAAATTTACTTTTGGGACATTTTATACTTAAATAATACCCTGTACCACAGTGTGGTGTAGGGTATAAAAACGATTGGATCTAAAGAGCCAAATCGGATGAAACATATATATGGGAGCTATAGCTAAATCTTAACCGATTTTCTTCAAATTCAGCAATGTTGGTTCATGGATCAAGAAACTCTACCATTCTAAATTTCAAAAGGATTGGATGTAAAACACAGCTTCTACAGGACTAAAGAGCAAAATCGGACGAAACATATATATGGGAGCTATAGCTAAATCTTAACCGA
Organism: Eudasyphora cyanicolor; assembly: GCA_963930755.1. NCBI lineage: Eukaryota > Metazoa > Arthropoda > Insecta > Diptera > Muscidae > Eudasyphora > Eudasyphora cyanicolor. The sequence continues at coordinate 159,252,422 of OZ005735.1, forward strand.
TTTTCTTCAAATTCGGTAGTGTTGGTTCGTGGATCAAGAAACTCTACCATTCTAAATTTCAAAATGATTGGATGTAAAATACAGCTTCTATAGGACTAAAGGGCCAAATCGGACGAAAGATATATATGGGAGCTATATCTAAATTTAAACCGATTTCAACCAAATTCTATAGGGATCTTTACAGCTGCGAAATACTCTAAACTGCAAAATTTCAGAAAGATCGGAGTGAAATTGCGACCTGTAGTCGACGAACAACTTTACATGGACAGACGGACGGACGGACATGGTTAAATCGACTCAGCTAGTGATTCTGAGTCGATCGGTATACTTTAAGGTGGGTCTAGCTGTGTTATTTTCAGGTGTTACAAACATCTGCCGTGAAACAAACTTATAATACCCTATACCACAGTGTGGTGTAGGGTATAAAAAATGTATTTTTTAAAAAAATCGTTTTTTGCTGGCACAAAAAACCATGAAAAGTAGAAAAAATTTGGGAAACAAATTTGTTTGTTCCAATTTTTGGAAGCTAGCATTATAATGGAGAAAAAAGCCGTCTATTTGAAGAAAAACTATGGTTAAATGTAGAAAGTACAGCACTTTGGTAGAAATAACAGAATTTCAAAGTAATCCAGTTTTTGTACACTCACTATTGTGAACAAGGGTATATATATCTGATGCTGCAGGTCAAAAGTGTAACATATCGATGGCGTTACCTAAGAGACCCCAAGAATATTTGGCGGAAATTCATTTTGGGTCATTTTAGGTCATTTTAGCAATATCCGTCAGCCTGTCCGTCCGTCTGTCCGGTTGTTGCGCATGATAACTTTCGACAGGATTAACCGATTGACTTCAAATTTGTTATGTGTCAATATTTTTTTCTATGTCAGACAAAGATTGACTATGTTGGTCCACTCCTTCGAATACATCCCCCACAAAGTGTCAGAATTTAGAGAAATATTAATTATCTCATAACTTCTGTACCACTATTCAGAATCTTTGACCATTCCACACATAGTATTAGTTTCATTGTCGCTATCGTCTTGAGAATAATGGGCGAAGTTGCCACGTCTCTTTTGGTACCTCCCATACAAATGGACCATTTTGCACAAAAAGTTAACGGCTTATAACTTGGTTACCTGCACATACAAATACCTGAAATTTTGTGAAGTCTAATGCTTTCATAGTACCCATGGTATATTACAAAATGGGCGTTATTGTCACGCCCCTTTTGGTACCTCCCAAACAAAATTGCCAAAATAAACAAGTAAAAGCGTTAAGTTCGGCCATGCCGAATCCTATATACCCTCCACCATGGATTGCATTCAATTTTATTAGTGGAAAAATCTTTGAATATGGAGCAAATCATGAAACGATCCTTTTGTTTAAGTAAATTATTAAAAAAAAGGAACGCTGCAAATTTTCACCTGAAAAACGTGGTATTTATGGCTTAAAATAGCTTTTTTGAGAGCTACATCTACAAGGGAACTACAACAAAATAAATTTTTATTTGTATACATTTTATTGAGATGAATTCTTGCTAAAATAGAATACAAACTGTAAAGTTTCAGTTAAATTTCTTAGAAAATGTGGTGTTTATGGCTTAAATAAGCATTTTTTGGAGCGACATAGGTGGACTATAACAAAATACGAACTGATTTAAAAATGTTTACTGCGATGAATTCTTGTCTCAATTAAATACAAACTGCAAAGATGCTTAGAAAATATGGTATTTATGCCTTAAATACGTATATTTTGGAGCGAACTCTATAGGGTGACTTTAAAAAATATTAACCGGTTTGTAAAATGTTTGCTGTGATGAATTCTTGTCAAAATAGAATACAAATTACAAAGTTTCAACTAAATTGCTTTAAAAATGTGAAATCTATAGCTCAAAACCCGAATTTTGGAGCGACCTCTATAGGGGAGCTATATCAAAACATTGACCGATATGGCCCATTTGCAATTCCAAACAACCTGCAACTATAAGAAATATTTCTTCCAAATTTGATCAACCTAGCTCTATTATTACGGACTGTAGCGTGATTACAATAGACGGTCGGACGGACATGGCTAAATCGTCTTAGAATTTAACGACGAATAAGAATATATACTTTATGGGGTCTCAGATCAATTTATGTACAAGAATTCATCGCAGTGAACATTTTTTAAATGAGTTCATATTTTGTTATAGTCAACCTATACAGGGTGGCTGATATGTATTGCAACCAACTTCAGGTTGCTATCATTTCTAAACCGCTAGTCTGATAGCTGACAGATTTATTTCAGTGACAGTTCATTTTATTGTTTACAAGCTTACAAAAGCATTTTGATCTTCAGATTCAGAAAAAAAGTTATTCGTGATGGAATTCAAGCGTGATAGTGTGATTGCTTTATTTGGGTGGAAAAACACAAGTGGCTATCGTTAGAGCCCTCCAGCATTTAAATTTGAATAAATCTTTTGTTTCTCGTACCATTGCTCGTTACCGTAATACTGGCAGTGTTGCATCGCGTCCAAAAAGTGGACGAAAAAAACGGTAACAACACCAGAAATGATCCGAAAAGTGAAGGCCAGATTTGATCGAAATTCACGGCGCAGTGGTAGAAAAATTGCTCGTGAGCTGAACATATCGCGATAACGGATACAACACATATTAAAAAATGAGCCTGGACTAAAGCCATTGAAGTTCCAAAAAGTGCAAGAGCTCACCGATGAAAAAAAAAATTAACTGGAAAGAGCCAAGGTGTTGCTTCGCTTGCACGAAAGTGGCCAGTTACCGAATTTGGTTTTCTCCGATGAGAAGCCATTCCAAATTGAGCAGTTTGTGAACAAACAAAATGATCGGGTTTACTTGCCAAAGAGGTCAGCTGAAAATGTACACCTTCGATTGGCCACCAGAACTCAAGCCCCGCCGATGGTAATGGTGTGGGCCGCCGTAACGGCCGATGGTCGCTCCCCGCTCGTATTCATCGACCATGGGGTCAAAATAAATGCCGAATATTATCTGGAAAATGTCCTAAAGATAGTATTGAAGCCCTTGGCAGACAAACATTTCGGCCGCAGCCTGGGGCATTTTAGAGAGTAAGGTTCGCACTAAAAAATACCAAAGTATCGATCATCTCAAGGCGGCGCTTTGCCGGGAATGGGCCAAAATACCGCAGAGCCACTTTCGTGCAGCGTGCGATGGTTTTGTCGGCCGTTTGAAGGCCATAATTCGTGCCAAAGGTGGCCAATTCGAACAAATCTAAACTGTTTCTAAAATTTTATGTTATTTCCGACATTTTTTGCTTTTGAACAATAAAATTAAAAAAAAAATTAAAAAATATAGCGCTTTACTTTGTTGCATTACATATCAGCCACCCTGTAGATATCGCTCCCAAAATTCTTATTTAAGACATAAACATCACATTTTCTAAACAAATTAGCTGAAATTTTCAGTTTGTATTCTATTTTGCAAGAATTCATCTCAATAAAATTTATACAAATCCGTTTTTATATTGTTGTGGTCCCCGTGTAGATCTAGGTCTCAAATATGCTAATTTAAGCCATAAATACCACATTTTACAGCGTTTGTTTTTATACCCTACACCACACTGTGGTCCAGGGTATTATGAGTTTGTGCATTTGTTTGTAACACCCAGAATGAGAAGAGATAGACCCATCGTTTATTATACCAATCGACTTCGAATCACTTCCTGAGCAGGGTTACCATACGACCTCCTTTCGGAGGACATGTCCTCCTTTTTAACCAGTGTCCTCCCGTCCTCCCTCCTTTTTCAAAATTGATGGATTTTTCCTCCTTTTGTAACAAATTCAACTTGTTCACAAACAGTAAACCTCCACATAAATTATACTGGCAACTCCTTTTAGTACAAAGTTAGTACTACAACAAATGAGCTCGATGATTGAAATTTGGAACAGATAATTGTATTAGATGCAGGTAACTTGGGATTGAAAATGAGCAATATCGATCAATGTTTAGCATCTTCTGTGCGATTTGAGTTATTAACGCCATAGAGACTTAAAATTTTAACTGGTCGAGCTCAACAATTGGTAATTTGGGTGTATTTATATGCAGAACCCTTCAGACGAACAACGACAACAAAAACCGCAAATTTCAACGAATCACAAAACAGTGATTTATGGTGGAGAGTATGTAAAATACTAGAGCTAAACTCACTATAAAGTACTCTGATTGTCTGTCTGTCCATTTAAAATTGTTCGTTAAGTACAGGTCGCATTTGCAATCCGATCTTGCTGAAATTTGGCAATAAGGACTCTTTCATAATTGGTCAAAGTCGGTTCTGATTTAGATATAGGCCCTATATTAATTTTCTTTCCGAATTGGCCTTTTAGCGTTACAGAAGCTTTTTTATATACAATCACTTTAAAATTAAGCAGGATGGAGTTTCTTGATCCAAGGAACTACATTGTCGAATTTGATATAAATCGGTTCAGATTTAAATGTAGCACCCAAGTATAAACCTTGCCAAATTTGAAGAAAATTTCTTCAGATTTAGATATAGTCCGATTTGGCATCTTAACGCTATAAAATACAAATTGTTGTACAAATCATTATCATTAGTAATTGTATTTTTTAAATGTCCTCCGAAAGTTCCAAACTCTCTTTGTAAGTGTTACAATTGTCCTCCTTTTCTGGCACAAAAGTCCTCCTTTCCGAAAAAAGATTATGGTAACCCTGTTCCTGAGTCGATTTATCCATTTCCGACTGTCTGTCTGTCCGTCTGTAGATGTATCGTTGTAATCAAAGTGCAGGTCGTATTTACATATGATCCGATTGGGATGAAATGTAGCACAGTTTTTTTGGCCCTATTAAAATCAGTCAAAATCGGTTCAGATTTAGATATAGCCCCTATATATACTCGTATATTACACCCGATTTGACATGTAAGCGCTGTAGAAACTGTATTTTGTATCAGATCAGTAAGAAATTTGGCAGAGAGAGTTCTCTTATTATATGAATGAACTCTGCCAAATTCGTTGAAATTCAGTTCAGATTTATATATAGTCCCCATATATATGTTTCACCCGATTTGACATGTAAGCGCTGTAGAAACCGTATTTTATATCCGATAAGTACGACATTCGGCAGAGAGAGTTTTCTTATTACATGTATGAACACGGCCAAATACTTTTCGCAATGCCCATTTTCGCATTGTTAAACTTTCTGTCTTTCCTTACTGGTTTTTCAATAATTTGCTTAAACAAAAAGGATCGTTTCATGATATGCTCCATATCCAAAGATTTTTCCAGTAATAGAATTTAATGCAATCCATGGTGGAGGGTATATAAGATTCGGCATGGCCGAACTTAACGCTTGTACTTGTTTAAGTCTCTACTGTTCACCTCAAAATAGGCGTATTCGTCAATACACCTCTGGTACCCCCAAATATAATTTGACAGAATCATTTGAACTGAACATTCTTATAACTTCTGTAGGAGTCATCGAAATATTTATATATTTTGTATTTGAGACAACATTTCCAATGACAATATACTACTGACAAAGATCGAAAATTTTGTTTTCAACATTACTCATAAAGAAAATTTAAGGCGATTTTTTGATTTTGTATAATTTTGTACCTTTTCACAACAGGGCAAAAAATCAAAAAGCTATTTTATTGAACTTTCTGGAATATATCTTGTATTTGTATCTAATAAAAAAAAAGCAATATACCTTTAAATTGTAAAAAAAAGGAAATGCACAACTTGGCAACGAATTGAGTGAAATTGTGAAATGTCGCAAATTAGCTTTCTCCGTTCACTAGACAGACAAAGTGCTGCCGCTGTACCGCCGTTCTATAAATAGTGATGGGGATTCCCCACGGATCAATAATACCTACCTCTTCCCCGCCCCCCACACCATTGTTAGTCATCAATTTTCTCGTCGGGCCTTAAGTCGTTTGGAAATTTTCGAAAGTACTACAATGTTCTGTATGAGCCTAATTTGTTATAAAATTGTGGCTTTTGTTGTTTTGTTTATTTTTGTTATTTTCTTTACGTAGAATTAGAATTTGTTATAAACAAATTATACAATCAAAGCAAAAAAATATTGTAACGTAGTTGCTGCTATTATTATGGTTGTTGTTGTTGTTGCTGTGCTTGTCGTTGATGTTGACGTTTAGTGCCGTTGTACTTGTAGTTGTACTCGTTCGCTGTTAGTAATAATGTTTATAAATACAGCAACACGTAAGCGTTTGTTTTGTATTTGTTTCTCGCATTCTTGCTCTGACGAGAATTACACTCACTCACTCACTTATTCAAAATTCACTCTCGTCGATGGACAAGCCTGCAATACTCATCATCATTATTGTCAACAACGGCAATGACAGATACAGCACAAAGCAGCAGCAACGGCAATCGCACAGTGGGAGAATTAGGAAAAAATGTAAATGTAAAATTTTTTAACCAGTAGAAATATATAGACTCTTAAAATCTCTGGTAGTTTTAGTAATTTATATGGATTAAGGATCATCGTATGGGAGCTAGATCAAAACATGACCCAATTGAAACGCTTTTATTGCTGAATGGATTTGAGCAAACCCCGCTTGTTTTGGGGGCTATATCAAAACATGGACCTATGACAACCGTTGTTCGTGTGCAGGGTTCTGGGTACAAATCAATTCAATTCTATCAATTTCACTATGCAACAAAACACATTTTTTTTGTCCGAGACCTAATAACTTTTTTTTATAGATTGAGGTATACTATTTAATAAAACCAAAACAAAATTTTTCTATGGTATAGTTTTTTTTAAATTTGTTTCTAAAATTCCAATTTTCTTGGAAGTTACCTTTAGTTTTTGGACCATATTTATCCCCTCACGTTAGAGAGGAGATATATCATTTGCTATGAACCAAAAGTGTAACACATCGAAGGAGTGACCTAAGACCCTAAGTATGTTCGGCGGATATTCGTTTTGGGTCATTTTACGTCGAATGAGCAATGTCCGTCCGTCTGTCTGTATGTCTGTCTGCTGGCTGGTACGCACGATAACTATCGAAAGGAGTAACCGATTGACTTCACATTTGGTATGTGGTAATATTTTCTTCTATCTCCGGCTAAGTTCGAAGATGGGCCATATTGGTCCACAACTTCTAGTACCTCCCCCACTAAGGGTTAACATTTAGTGAAATATTGATTATTTAATAACTTCTAACTACTTACATTAATCCTCTGAAATTCTACACATAGTGTTAGTTTATAAGTCACTGTTTCCTCGAGAAAAATGGGCCCCTTTTGGTACCTCCCACACAAATGCACAATTTTGAAGCAAAAGTTAATAGCTTATAACATTATTACCTGTGCAGACAAAGACTTGAAATTGTGTACAGCGTAATGGTTTAATAGTACTTACAATACATTGAAAAATGGGCATTATTGCCAAGCTCCTTTTGGTACCTCCCACACAAATGGACCATTCTCCACCAAAAGTTTCCAGCTTATAACTATAATACCAATGCATACAAATACTTCAAATTGTGTACAGTGTAATGCTTTTATAGTATCTAGAGTCCAGAGAAGTGTGACCGTTATTGATTCGCCCCTTTTGGAATCTCCCACACAAATGCACAATTTTGAAGCAAAAGTTAATAGCTTATAACATTATTACCAGTGCAGACAAAGACTTGAAATTTTGTACAGTGTAATGGAATAGTACTTACAATACATTGAAAAATTGGCATTATTACCACGCTCCTTTTGGTACCTCCCTCACAATTGGACCTTTTTGTACTAAAAGTTACCAGCTTATAACTTAAATACCAGTGCATATAAATACTTGAAATTTTGTACAGTGTAATGCTTTTATATTATCTAGAGTCCAGAGAAATGTGACCGTTATTGGTTCGCCCCTTTTGGTACCTCTTACACAAAAGGACCATTTTGTACCAAAAGTAAACGGCTTTTAACTTTAATACCAGTACATACTTTAAAGTTATTAAATGCAATTTAAATTGATTATAATTTAAATAAAACAAAAAAATAAATAAATTTACTAACATTTTATTGAGACTCATGGTGAGGGGATTCATTAGTCGGTTTACCCGACTGAACTTTCATACTTGTTTTAATAATTAATTAATAGAAGTATAAGCTCGATAAAGCTGGTACACCATTTAAATTAAAAGGAATTATGGGAGCTAGTAATTCCCAGAATATCCATTTCACGTAGATAGGGAAGTTTAGTAACTGTCAATACAACAATTAGATAAAAAATGTTTTTTTTTTTTAAATCGTTTTTTGCTCACGTGAAGGAAACCATAGAAATAGCAAAACAACGAAGAAAACAATGACTATTTGCAAAATGTGTATGGATAAATGTATAAATTATGAGCTATATTGTAAAAATAGGGAAATTAAAAAAAATAATTTTTCATATTTTTTTATTTTGGCAATTTAGTTTGGGTGGTACCAAAGGGGGCGTGACAATCTGGCCCATTTTTTAAAATACTATGGGTACTATAAAAACATTACACTGTAAACAATTTCAAGTGTTTGTATGGCAGTTAAATAACATAAATTTCAAGTAAGACATGAGTTCATGTCATTGAAAATAAGATATAGTTTTGTTAAAGAAATTGTATTATTTATTTATCGACGCTTGACTTGCAAGTTGCAACTAATATGACAATTTTATCAACGTGGAATCATTATACAATTTTTATCAATTACTGCCTCTATTTTAATATACCACAATATTTGGAAATTATGTTCGCTTCAGGCAATCAGTTTATTCGTTAGTTATTATACCCTACACCACACTATGGTACAGGGGGTTTTTATTATTTTTTTTTGGCAGATTTGTAAAAAAATACACCGTTCTACTCACAATCACTAGCTCCCCGTCAGCCCATCTTAGGTTGTTCGTTAAGTACAAGTCGAAATTTCACTACGATCCTGCTAAAATTTGGCAATAAGAACTCTCTCACACTACGGAGGAAACCTATTGGAATTGTTGAAAATCGGTTCAGATCTATGTATATTGCCCCAGATATATGGAAGCTGTATTTCACATTCAATCATTTTAAAATTAAGTAGGGTAGAATTTATTTATCCAAGAACGCATATTGTCGAATTTTAACAAATTCTGTTTAGAGTTAGATTTACTCGTATAAAGTAATTATCTCGTATTTATATTTACAATATCTGAGCTAATTCTGCTCTAACAAGGTGTTGTAGAGTATCATATAGTCAGCTTCGGCCGGCCTTTCCTTACTTGTTTTGTACTCGCTTAGGAATAGTGTATAGTCTAGCAAAAATACTTTTTTTATTGGCTAAACATAATCAGAGCTTTTTTAAAACTGTTTTACATAAAAACTCGATAGTTTGGTTAACTTTATAGATTTTTTTGGCATACAAAATTATTTGCTTAAAAGCCTCCAATAATTTATTCTTCTTTTGTACCAAAATTTTGTGAGTTCAAAAGTTCTATCAGATAAATGGTACATTTTCCACAATCCATCACGGAGTCGAAGTCGACCATAATTTTTCGACTCCAGATTCCGACTCCGGGCAAATTTCCCCGACTCCGACTACACAGCCCTGCCCCATACATACCTATAATACGATTTTCCATCTAAGGGCTAAATTGCTTTAAATTCTTTGAAATTAAATGTTTTTAATAAAAAAACATGAGTGTTTACTTTCTTCCGGTTAAAGCAAGAAATAGATTGGGGCAGCGGATAAACCCCAATTTGCCCTCGGCTTGCTTCTCTGTTGAGTAGCTCATATGTACCATATATGTATGTACCACCTTTTAAGAAACTGCAGATATACTCCCACTTGTTTTCGAAATTCCCTCACTGTGACCCGTTGCAATGACATGGTCGTAATCAAAATAGGAAGAACAAGAATGAACATGATATATCAGCCAAACGAATGATGCGCGAAGCGTCATAAGCGCAAAACATTGCAATTTCTGAATGAAAACGTAAAACGATGCCGTCGTCGTAGTCATCGTTGCCTTCGCCATCGTAGTTGTTGGCTTTCTTCGTGCCTTCTCTTGTGTTGGTGTAACAAATGTTTAAACTACAATTTACCGCTACCGCCACACCCGCCCCGCTAAAACTAATGATTCTTACGACTATTGTTGAAGAATCAAGCAACAAAACACTGATGGAACGAACACTCATTCGAACACACACTGGAGACACATACGAGTACACACACACACACAGATTCACAATGAATGCTAAGAAAAGCTTATGAGTAAAATTCATATATAACACACTTTGTTTCATAATCACTTCATTGTTTTTTTGCGGAATGGGGGCTGTGGTGGAAAGGGAACCAACAAACCAGCGAGAATAGAGAGCGATTTAAGGTAATGAGAACATCAGATGGCAGACACTCTTCATGTACGATTATTTCTCTTGTTTAAACAAGTTTTCTGTTTTCTTGATGTTTTCTCTGTTTTTTTTTAACAAAAAAAAAAGAGCTGTGAAAAGTTGACATCTGTTGTCGCGGAGAACAACAGATAGAGTGTAAACATGTTATTTTGTTTAGTTCCATAGTCAGGGGCAAAAGTGTGTTAAGGAGAGACTAATCGTTTATGAGTACTACAATAAAGAAAACATGATTTTTGGAGACACATAAATATTTGTTGAGTTTAATGGAATAAGTAATTATCCCCTCACCTTAGCGAGGAGGCTATATATCATTTGCTACGAGCCAAAAGTGTAACACATCGAAGGAGTGACCTAAGACCCTAAGTATGTTCGCGGATATCCGTTTTGGGTCATTTTAAGTCGAATGAGCAATGTCCGTCTGCCTGTCTGTCTGCTGGCTGGTGCGCACGATAACTCTCGAAAGGAGTAACCGATTGACTTCAAACTGGGTATGTGGTAATATTTTCTTCTATCTCCGGCTAAGTTAGAAGATGGGCCATATTGGTCCACTCCTTCTAGTACCTTCCCAACAAAGGGTTAACATTTAGTGAAATATTGATTATTTAATAACTTATATACTCCATATTTGAATCCTCTGAAATTCTGCACATAGTATTGGTTTAATAGTCACTATTACCTCGAGAAGAATGGACGAAAATGCCACGCCCCTTTTAGTACCTCCCACACAAATGGACAATTTTGAACCAAAAGTTAATAGCTTATAACTTTATTACAAGACTTAAAATTTTGTACAGTGTAATGGTTTAATAGTACCTACAACACAGAGAAAAATGGGCATTATTGCCACGATCCTTTTGGTACCTCCCACACAACTGGACCATGTTATACCAAAAGTAACCAGCTTATAACTTTTATACCAGTGCATACAAATACTTGAAATTTTGTACTGTGTAATGCTATTATAGGACCTAGAGTCCAGAGACAAATGGGCATAATTGGCACACCCCTGTTGGTACCTCCCACACAAATGGACCTTTTTGTACCAAAAGATAACAGCTTTTACTTTAATACCAGTGCATACAAGTACTTGAAATATCGTACAGTGCAATGCTTTTATAGTACCTAGAGTCTAGAGAAAAGTGGCCGTAATCGGCACGCCCCTTTAGGTAACCCCCACACAAATGGACCATTTTACAAAAAAATAGTTTATAACTTTAATACCAGTACATATTTTAAAGTTATTAAATGCAATTTAAATTGATAATAATTTAATATTTACTAATATTTTGTTGGGACTCAATGTGAGGGGATTTATAAGTCGGTTTACCCGACTGAACTTTCTTACTTGTTTTATAATACATTCATTGTATATACGGAGGTTAATCTAGAGGCGGGGAAGATCCCAGTTCAAATCCATACATTTGTATATTTTTCTTCTTCGAGTATTCTTTCGATATTTCTTTACCACATTTATTAATCGGAATATCCGATAGCAAAATACTGGCATATATGCTGTTTATATCGGCACATCAACTGATATCGGCATAATCCAGTAAACACAAGGCAAACATTTATCGACTCTTCTCAGCAATCAACAAATTTGCAACTTGTGTTCCGGATTTTTTCTGAGAAAATGTAATTTTTCCAACGCCTATGTATATCTAGTTAGCCGATGGGAATTTTGTATTACGGTCCTCAGTATAATTATAGGTAAAGACTAGAAGAAACAAGTAAGAAAGTTCAGTCGGGTAAACCGACTTATGAATCCCCTCACCTTGAGTCCAAAGAAATCTATTAGTAAATTTATTTATTTTTTGTTTTAATTAAATTATTATCAATTTAAATTGCATTTAATGACTTTAAAGTATGTACTGGTATTAAAGTTATAAGCTGTTAACTTTTGGTGTAAAATGGTCCATTTGTGTGGAAGGTACCAAAAGTGGCGTGCCAATTTTTCTCTGGACTCTAGGTACTATAAAAGCATTACACTGTACAAAATTTCAAGTATTTGTATGCACTGGTATCAAAGTTATAAGCTGGTAACTTTTGTGTCGGAGGTACCAAAAGGAACGTGGCAACTTCGCCCATTTTTCTCGTGGTAATAGTGACTAATAGACTAATACTATGTGTAGAATTTCAGAGGATTCAAATAAGTAGTATAGAAGTTAATAAATAATCAATATTTCACTAAATGTTAACCCTTTGTGGGGGAGGTACTAGAAGGATTGGACCAATATGGCCCATCTTCGAACTTAGCCGGAGATCGAAGAAAATATTAGCACATATCAAATGTGAAGTCAATCTGTTACTCCTTTCGAGAGTTATCGTGCGCACCAGCCAGCAGACAGACGGACGGACGGAGGGACGGACATTTCCCATTCGACTTAAAATGACCCAATACGGATATCCGCCGAACATACTTAGGGTCTTAGGTCACTCCTTCGATGTGTTACACTTTTGGCTCGTAGCAAATGATATATACCCTCCTCTCTAAGGTGAGGGGATAAAAATATGTTAAACAAACTGGTAAAATAGTCGAGAAATTGTCAATTTGTTTAGACATTTCTGTATATAATTTAGCATAACTCGCAAAAGACATGTCCGATTTGGTTGAAATTTATGTGGGAACTTTTAGACATACATTACCTTTATGTGAAGCCTACACAAGTTTTTAATCCGATCAATGGTGTCTCCCCAAAATAACTGTAATTTTTGGCAATATTTTAAGAAATCGTAAAAAACAACCATAAAAATGGCGAAAATGAAATATTCTAAAAAAAATTTGGACATGTGATTTTACTATATACCAGTATGTCCGAACATACCAAAGCCCAAAACTTAGCACAAACACCAAATAAAAGTCAAATTCCCGTCAAAACATTTTTTTTTCCTGTTCGTGCAGCAGTGTTAATTATGCGGACACTATGTCGTATAAAAAACATTAATTATATAATTATCTAATACTCATACGTTCTAGTGTTCGAAGCAATAACGATACAAGTAAAGAGGGGTTTAACTGGTTTGTGTTAAATCTTGGGCTCTGGTGTATTCTGTCTGACATATATAGTAAAATTTCCTTGGCCCAAATTGTTGTCATCATCCCCACCGTCTCGAGTTATAATAAATTATGAGCATGAAATGTCTCAACAAATTGACAATTTTGGGAATTTGAAGCACTAGATGCAGTTTTTTCAAAACCATTAGTTGTACATATATTATCATTCAGTCTATACCTACAATTTTGCTGAGGGCCGTAAAACAAAAGTTTCTTTGGTTTACGACGTATATAGCCATTGGAAAAATTAAATTTTCTCCGAAAAAATGCACCAGTTCCAGGTAAAATATTTACGATACGATAAAATTCGAATTGCAACAAAACGGTGCCAACTTTCGACGACCTTGTAAATGTTGTATTGAATTGTCGAGCACTTTTTCCACTAAATCAAGACGTATGTCATGAATGGCACGTTCAATATTGACTTGTACAGCTTGAAGAGAGTCTGGTTTATTTCGAAAGACCAATGACTTCAAATAACCCCACAAGAAATAGTCTTCTTGGAGGCCATTCATTATCACAATTTCTTAAAATAATCGAATCTCCAAACTTTTCTCGCAACAATTTAATTGTTTCATTTGCTGTGTGGCATGTAGCTAGAGTCGGTCAGTGGCAATAAGATAGCTCTTAACGAGAGCTAAAATATTGTTCATGGTATAATCGGTCAATGGAAAAAAGATAGCTCTTAACGAGGTGTTAAGAGCTATGGTGACATAGGTGACCTTGACACCTATGTTACTCATAGGTGTCAAGGTCGTGGGTTGACTGAAAAGTGTTTTCGCACGAAAAGTTGCAATTGGAGAACGATTATTTTGATAATAAAACTGAATAATTTGTAAACGTTGTTCTTGCGTTTATCTCTCTATGATGAAATTGTAAACACTACTGAATACAGTGAAAAACAAATGACAGATCATGACATATTCTAAATGGCCGAAACGTGACTTCGAAATCGTATCATCCCTATTGGAAAACCCATTACTAGACTCGATCACTGGATCAAATACGAGTACTAGTATCGGTCACGGAAATGAGTTTTTATACTACACTCGACCGCTAGAAATTCCTGTTTACTGGAGTGGTTCACCGATCACTATAATCGATCACTGATATTTTCCTATCTACCCATTTCCAATAATGGGGTCTTTTTTTACTTGACCCGTCCACTGATATTTTCTACTATTCTACAGCCAAACTCAGATGTCCTCATATATGTAAAGACTCGTATATACATACATACAGACATTAAAATAGAGTCGACTCTGAGTTGTACATACATCTATATGTATATAGTCTGTGGACTTTTCCTATATTAGTGACGTACATGGGGGTCTTCCTCCCAACCATAATCGAACACCTAGCCCTTCATTTATGTTATGTTAAATTCAGTTAGGATAAGTTGAAACGGTCTGTTGTGCGCTCCTTATTTATAATCGCTAAATTTTTAAGTTTATATTTATAAATAAGATCCTCTAAGATGTGTGGATCCTCTAAGATTAAAAAAGATTGCATTTAAATGTTTCTGATTGTCGCAGATAACTCTGGTGGTAAACATTTCTTTGTGTTTTGAGAATTTGCGGTCTATTTGGATAAATGGGATAATACAATTCTCTGTCTATAAATCGGTGTCCTTGAATTGACTCTAGTTCTCCCGATAAACCGTTATAGGCAAAAATTGAGAGGTTGAACCACATATTATAGTATAACTTGAGAACGATATATCCGAATTATTGTTGACTACTTTCGTGTTCCTCTAGTATAGAGTCAACTCCTGAGAACTCCTTCTACGATTGAGTCAATCCCTGAGGACTTATTCTACATTAGGGTCGAAAACAGAGGTCTTACTGGAGACGTTAACCTAGAACTTCAATTAAACGAGGCTTGATCATTGAGATAGTAGACGTGATCACTATACTAGAGTCGACCATCTAGTATCACTATACTAGAGTCGACCACTGAGATCTTCATCCTTGTGTTGATCACTGAGGCCTTCCTCTCGCTCACTAGATTTACTAGATTCCACCTCTACGACCATCATTTATACATATCCTCTAATATAGGATCGACTAGACCCTAAATAAGTACTAGATTCGACCACAAAGTCCTTCCTTTATATTAAGGGGTCTACCATTGACGTTTTCCTCAATACTAGAGTCGATCTCTAAGGCTTTATACTCCATATTTAAGTCAATTTCTGCCTCTCTGTTAGGGTCGACCACTCAGTTCTTCTTATATACTAAACTTGGCCATTGAGGTCTTCCTCTAAACTGGAGTCAATCATTTGCAACCTTCGCAAAAAATTTTGTACATTTGCAATTTCTCTAGATGTTTAAAAAGCTTTCGATAGCGCTTCTCATTTAGGTATTCTTTTTAAAATGATTAATATAGGATTTCGCCCATCTATCATAAAATTAATACGAAATTTTTTCGACAATCGGCAATTTTGTGTACAGTTTAAAAATAAATTATCCGAATTCTCTATTATAAGTCGTGGTGTTCCTCAAGGTTCCATTCTCGCCCCTCATCTCTATAATATTTTCATATATGATTTTCCACACTTAGAAACAAATTCAACAGGTATTTTATATGCGGATGATTCATTACTTTACGCACACGCTGAATCGCCAGCAAAAGCATTAAGTTTTGCGCATGATCATTTAATGAAAGTTAAAAATGTTTACACTAAATGGAGGATTCAACTAAATGCTTCAAAGTCTCAGGCTATCTGTTTAAGAAATGCTTCTGGAAAATGTAAGAAATTCGTTGTCCCGGAAAGTAAATCGCTAGTACTTCAATTAGACGGAACTGAAATTTCAATAGGAGATACCACTAAATACCTTGGAATTAATTTTGATAAATTGATGAAGTTCAATAAACATGCTAAAATTGTTACAAATAAAGCGTCTAAATTACTAGGACTGTTTTCCAGAATTCTATGGAACAAACATCTTCCATCTAAAACTAAATTACTTTCCAATTTGGTTTCAAATTTCACCCACAAAACTTAAGGACATAGAAACTCTCGAAAGAAAAATAATTCGCTTCTGTATAGGTAAAAACTTTCAATCTCCCCATAAACGCTTTTCAAATCAGTTTATTTACTCTCTATCTAAAGTCACTCCTATCGGTCTTTATGTTTGTGATGTTTTAAAACGATTTATATTGAGATTAGATCAACATAATAATATGGTCATTAAATCAATTTTAAATGAACAGAAAAATTTTAGTTGGTCAAATACTAACTATATTTCTCCTATTGGTTTTATTAATGAACCCGCGCCAAATTTTAATGTTAATGATTGTGTACGGCATCCTTTTTATGACAAAGTTCTATCAGGAACTCATAGGGGATAAATTCAATTTCACGCCATTTATTATACCCTCACTTTAGTGTGACGAGGGTATATATCATTTGCTACGGAAAAAAGTGTAACACGTCGAAGGAGTGACCTAAGACCCCAAGTATGTTCGGAGGAAATCCGTTTTGGGCCATTTTAAGTCGAATGAGCAATGTCCGTCCGTCTGTCTGTCTGTCTGTCTGTCTGTGTGTCTGCTGGCTGGTGCGCACGATAACTCTCGAAAGGAGTAACCGATTGACCTCAAATTTGGTATGTGGTAATATTTTTTTCTATCTCCGGCTAAGTTCGAAGATGGGCCATATTGGTCCACTCCTTCTAGTACCTCCCCCACAAAGGGTTAAAATGTTGTGAAATATTGATTCTCTAATAACTGCTATACTACTTATTCGAATCTTTTGAAATTCCACACATAGTATAAGCTTATTAGTCGCTATGAACTCGAGAAAAACGGGCGAAGTCACCACGTCCCGTTTGGTACCTCCCACACAAATGCACCATTTTGCACCAAAAGTTAACAGCTTATAACATTAATATCAGTGTATAAAAATACTTTAAATTTTATACAGTATTATGCTTTTATATTGCCTACAGTCCAGGGAAAAATGGGTGTTGTTGCCACGCCCCTTTTGGTACCTCCCACACAAAGGTACCTTTTTGCACCAAAAGTTAACAGCTTATAACATTAAAACCAGTGTATAAAAATACTTGAAATTTTGTACAGTGTAATGCTTTTATATTGTCTATAGCCCTGTGAAAAATGGGCGTTATTGCCACGCCCCTTTTTGTACCTCCCACACAAAATGCCCAAATCATACCACAATTTAATGTCTCATAACGTTTATACCAGTGCATTTATGTGCTTATAAGTCGGCACAGTGCAATGAATTTAAAGTATCTAATGTTCAGCGAAAAAAGGTGTATTTGATAAACCCCTTCTGGTACCTCCCACACAAATTGACAGAATAATTCGAGTAATATTCAATATTACATTACTCACAAAGTGAGGGTATACCTTAGTCGGTTTACCCGACTGAAACTTTCTTACTTGTTTTATAAACACTTCCTACTATAAACATTTTGTAATTTAAAATTACATATTTGTGATTTTCTTTTAATATCTTTATTTTGATTATTTTGTTTGTTTTTAGAAATAAGTTAGTTTTAAGTTAACCTTTGAGAACTTACTCTCTAATTTTTGTCCAGCCCCGGGAGCAAGGGCGCCAACACAGTCCATTTTTATACACAGTATTCAATCTCTTTCATGAAAAAGCAAGGTGTTTATAACTATTATGTTAATTAAGATAACACATTATAATCTTAAGTTATTTTCTAAATTATTAATGTAGTTACTCCAATAAAAAAATTGTATAAAAGGCTCAATAAATTAAACTAAACTGGAGTTAATCATTGGGACTTTCCTCTCTGCTAGAGGCTACCACTGATATCTATCTTCTTCTATATTTTGGTCGATCACTAACATCTTCCTTTAACATTTGCATATATTTGCCTAAACCCTCTAACTTTTAACTCCCACTGTAACAAATCGGTTAAACATATGTATATTATTCTCTCTGCCACACTGCGAATTGACAAAGAGAGAGAGAGAGAGTGGGAAAACCTAGACGTTTTGTAACACTCTGTTGTGGTGTTTGGCGTTGTTTTGTTATTGGTGCTGTTTTTGTTTTTGTTGTTGTTGTTGCTGCTTTCAATTTCAATTCACGCAATCCTATCAGAATTTTTTATAACACCAAAATCACTTGCATAATTTCTTTTTGATTCGATTCTTGGAGATATAGTTTCAGTATAAAATCAGCGAAACTTTATTATAAATACTTTATAAACAAAAGTGGATTATTTACCTTTAATTGTAGGCAATATTTCGCAAAATAACTCCGCTAAAATTTTTTTAAATGAATTCACAAAAAAAATTGTATTTCACTCGACTTTTTCAAATTCCTAAAAAACTCAGAACTTTTTGATTTGTGAGATGCTGTTACACATGAATTTTCATTCAATATTTTTCGCTGAGGCGTAACTTGTTTTGTAAGATACGATTTATTTACGTAACTGCTTTTGAATCAGTTCGTTTTTTTCTGGGGGATTCTTGAGAGATTTTTTTTCTGTATAAAATCGTGTTGGGGCACTTTGATTTAAGTGAATTGTGGTACAAAAATGAAGTGATATTTTCCTTTTTAGATTTTTGCTGTAAAAAACATGATTTACTTTTGGAAACTTATTTCGTACATAAATTTTCGCATTTATTTTGCTATAGCACTTCACAACATTTACACGAACCGCAAACACTGACAACGATAGCGCGAGAGGGGTTCACTCATTCACACACACACACATACCGATGCGGTAGAGAGGGGTGCTTGAACGCGCTTTCGAGTTGGTGTGTTAGTTGCTGCTGCCGCTTTACATACATACAGAGACGCACAAACACCGCGAAACTATAACGGCGAGACGTGTTTTGTTTTGGTTTCTTTGTGTTTTGTTTTTGCCTTTCATCTGTATTTGTTGCGTTTTGCTGTTTCCGTACAAATTAGACGCGTGTTAGTAGTAGAGGCGTAAATTGCTGCATATCACCGCCACTGCTTAAAAGCGAATGAAATGTTTGCTGCTGCGGCGACCAGCGCAATAATTTCGACATGAACTCAATTCTTTCGCTCACTGTTGTGTGGCGCGGCTCGCCCGGTCTCTCGCTCTTAACAGTCATCTTATTCGTCCAGAAATGCTCTTACGAGATTTTTTCTCATTCGCATAGTTCGAAATACAGCTTTGCATTTGTTGCTGGTGATGTGTTTGCGTCGGCTGTTATGGCCATTGACTGTTGCTCTCGCTCTCTATCGCTCATCGCAGTATTACCACTGTTACTTGCGATTATGTCACAGGCCTAACCCCGCAAATGTGTTTCGAAACCCTCTTACATAGTATAGTTGCACAGTGACTCTAAAGTCCACCCAATAAACACATTGAGAGCAAGACTTAAATCTAATTTAAACTACGCACAGACAAAATTATTGTTACCGCAGTCATTTTCGCAGAGCATAACACGGCAATGGTATATATGAAATATATAATTGCGGTAATCCACAAAGCAATTGTCAATTTTGAGGAATACAGGGTCTCCCATATTCGACGGACCCATCTGGCAACGCCATAACTCTTGACAGAGATGTCAGATCGCTTAATGACATACCGCGTTTGAAGCGTCACTCCAAGCAGATTTTTACCATGGAACAATACACTCCACGCGAGCGCTCTGAAATAGTTGAAATTTACATTCAACAGAAGAAGTCAAGTCAACGTGCTTTTAAAATATTAAAAAATGTGAGAAGTGCGCCTTCTAAGAACACCATTAAGCGTTTATACGAAAAATTTTCGACTGGTGAGGCTCTTTCTAATCCGAAGAGGCCAAATAAAAGTCGACCAAGGCGATCGGCCGAGAATATCGCTGCCGTACGAGCCAGTGTTGAGAGGTCCCCAAGAACATCCCAAAAACGCCGTTCTCAGCAGTTGGGCATGGCTCGGTCCACTTTACAACGGATTATTCGCGTTGATTTGCATTTGTTCCCGTACAAAATTCAATTGACGCAAAGATTGTTGCCTGCGGACAAGCCTCGTCGATTGGAATGGGCCCAACGAGTCCGTGGGTCCGTCGAATATGGGCAACCCTGTATTTTTATTCGACTCAATGTTATTTATTATTATTATTATTTGTTCCTTTATGCTTTCATGCCAAAATGGGCCATATCGGTCCATGTTTTTACATGGCCCCCCATTAAAAGGTCCTTCCGATTTGACTTCTTAACGTTCTAGAGACGAAATTTTCATTTTCACCCGACCTGGATGAAATTTACGTAATTATATTTAATATATATGTATATTATAACACTATGCAACAAAAAAAAAAAAATGTATGTCCAAGAAAATGTTTTTTTTTATAGTTTGTGGCATACTGTTGTATAAAATCAAAACCACAAATTTTTGTATGGATAATTTTTTTTAAAAAAGATTGTTTATTACAAGTGCTATTATCGTCGAAGGTACCCTTAGTATTTGCACTTTAATTTTTGGAGTATATGCCCGATCAGGTCGACTTATACGTTAAATTGAAGCTATTAATGCTGGCTACCAATGTTGGAAATATCTCTTTAACTTTGAAACAGTGTTTTAGTAACAGTCATTAAACAAATTGGAAAAAGTAGATTTTTTTCCAAAAAAAATTCCTGGGAAGAAAAAAAAACATAAAAAATAGAAAAAAAAAATATTTTATTCTATTTTTTAATAGTTTGCATTCTAGCGAAGAAAATAATGCCTATTTAAAAAAAATCTATGAATAAATGTAGAAATTATAGCCCTTTTGGTAGAGGTAAGAGAATTTCAAAAAATCTTATTTTTAATTTCTGTTTAAATAACGATTTTATTTGTTACTTTTATTTATATTATGTACATTTGAGTTTATTTACATGTACAAGTTTCATTAGAAGTAATTGTTGTCGTTTGTAGATTTCGGAATCGATTTATCTAATGAGGAACCAAATACATATAATCTCCCATCGTTCTTTCATCCCAGTGCCCTTGGTAACGCCGCTCGATGGACTTCATTTCTTGGTCAAGTCCCTTACGTCGCCAAGATTCTCGGGGAAAAAGTTTAAATGAGAATGCAAGAAATGAATTTTGAGGGATATATTTACACCTGTTGGAATACATACATATGTGCTATATACATAAATATAGAAAAATATATATTTCTTACCAATTTTTTCATAATTTTTTAACAAATCATTAATCATTGTTTCATATTGCAGGCTTTTATTGGATCTAAGAAAATTTGAAACTCAAGCTTAAACGACCTCCATGCTGCAATTGCATCCGACGTCAAAAATGATTCAAACTTTACATCTTTCATCAGTTTCATTATTTTAGGCCCATTAAACACGCCTTCTTCGATTTTTTGAAAAGAAAGACTTTTAAATATGAGAGTGAATTGCCATCTTTCTTTAAGGTTTTTAAAAAAAGAGCCCCAGCTTAATATGCAATGTTGGCAAAATAATGTTTTCTTTTTGGACGAGAGGTGTGTATTTTATGTTGTTTTCACCCAATGTAATGTGTTTTCGTGTTGGTCACTTCTTTCTTCTGTAATGACCTTCGCGAGCACGGCTATCCCAGAGGCATAACAAACAGCAATATTTTGTATATCCGCCTTGCATTCGACATAACATCCCAACTACTTTTAAATCGCAACAAATTTTCCAGTCATGTTTTTCAAAGTTTATGTATTTTATCAATTTAGCCATTGTTTCGTATGATTCCTTAGTGTTGACAGCATGAGCAATGGCAATCGACGGTTTCTGATTTCCGTCGTGCAAAAGTACTGTTTTCAAATTTTTTTTACTGCTGTCAACAAATAACCGCCATTCCTTTGAATTGTATGTTTGATTAAGTTCCTCGAACAATCCGGGAATGTCCTTGCAAAAGCATATGTCATCCACAGTTGTATAAAATTGTTTGTAATGTATATCACGGACTCTGTAATATGTTAACATCTGAGATACAAGTAGTTCTGCTTTATCTTTGGTCAGTTCCAAATCTCTCACTAGATCAATGAGTTGAAACTGTGTTAAAAGCGATGACTTCTGACACAAACTTGAATCGCTCAGAGTTGAGTACTCAGTTGAACTTGATGATGTTTGCTTCCGAATGTGCAACCGGCAAAGTGACAGATTTTTCTTCAGCGTAATTCCAGCGAATGCTCCTTCCTACTCCAATCTGTTTGCTTAGACAAAAATAGCAGTGCGTATCGTGAATGAATGGTTGTCTCCAAATAATTGGCATTCCAAATTGCACGTGATGTCTAAAATTAAAACGTTTTATTTCACAAAACATTGTAATATGTACATCAATTGTAAAGTACTTACCGCATGCTTCCACTACTTCATCGAGTAAGATTTACATGGCACGAATTACACAAAATACTAGGTGTCCACGGTTCGTTCACATTTTTAACTCGTATACCAAAATATTCCACATCTATTTCTTCTATTATTTTACTAAACGCACATCGATTTTTTTAATAACATATTTTCCGCAGATGTAGCAGAAATTGTCGGGATCATATACACATTGAAAAGTTGTTTGCCTTTTAATCATACTTCGAAATATAACTTTATAATATTTTTCAGAAAATCGACTTATCTCTTTAAGGCGCCGAATTACACTAATTTATTAATAAGAAATGTAATTCATAAATTCCGGGTTTAAGGTACATAAGTGCAGTACCGGTAGCTAACATATAGTTTGCTACGAACGTAGACACCCAATATTTTCAAGACTGCCGCGTACTACTTTCTATTGCGTACATATAATTTTACTACCTGTTCATACGACTGGGATGTCCATGCCCCTAAAGGCGTAACTGAATGGAAACCTCATAAATAAGAAACCACAAATATTGTTGAATGACCCTCTACCTGAGCGGATCTCATCCAATATAGCTCTCTCAGTGCATATAATGTTTTATGGAGAGATACGAACGACCATAACACCTCGTCCTCTCTATAAGTTTATAATGTCTGACATCAATCCTTTTAATTTCCCTAACATTTACAAAATGGCTCATAACTTTTACATATCGCTCACTCACTTCAATAACTCACAATTGAAAATTGTCAGGATGTGTAACTTTAAGTCCGTATAAAAAAATTAATAACATGAAATAAGTCGTTTAAAAAAGGTGGAATAATCCGAAATATGATTGCCCAGCAAAATTTCTCAGTACCAAATAATCCGACTAGTAAGCAAAGTTCGATAATGGTAAGTACTTATTATTTAGCCACTTTTCTCATTATTTTAACATGGGGATGTCATTGGAGGAAAGTACTTCCCAAATACTGAATGTGCTTTACATGAATGTTGGAATTAAAAAAAAAATTAGCATAAACATTTTTTTTAATATTTTTTCGTGTTTGTGACACCAGAAACTGTTATCCACATACCTTGGACACAATTTTTGTTGCATAGTGTAATTGTCGCTAGTGAAAGTGGGGCATGTCGGTCAACTATTTCATATAGATCCCTTACAAAGGTCCCTTTCTATAAGATTTCTTGGTGATGTACAGAACGCATTTTCAACCGATTTCATTGAAATTAAGACATATATGTTTTATGTTGCCCAAAATCGTCCATAGTGAAAGTGGAGCATATCGATCCAGGTTTTAGTATATGCAAATATGTATATGAATGTCCTTTTCGATTTGACTTCTTGAGAACTATAGAATTAATTCATTAACCTTATCCTTAATTAAAGACATTACGCTTATAAAGGGTCCGCCAAATAACTTTTGTTTTTGAAAATGCTATAAAAAAAACTACTGAATATTTTCTCAAATTTCTTTTTTATTTGAAAGTACAATCCTTCCGTTTAATAATGGAAAATAATTTCATTCAAATGGCTGCCTCGGCTGGTCATGCAGTAGCCTACACGATCGGTCCAATTTTTAAGCACATTATCGATTGTGTGCAGCTGTATTTCACCAATGGCTTCACGAATATTGTCCTTTAAAGCGTCAATTGTCCCTGGCTTGTCGTCGTAACACTTATCTTTGAGGGCACCCCATAATTAATAGTCCAGCGGTGTCAAATCGCAGCTCCGAGGTGGCCAAACGACATCAGCTCTGCGGCTGATAATGCGATCTTCAAAAACAGGCCGCAAAACATCGAGTGTAGCTTCGGCTGTGTGGCACCTAGCGCCGTCCTGTTGAAACCAAATGTTGCCAATATCCTCCTCTTCAATTTTTGTGAACCAAAATTCGTTCAACATGGCCGGATAACGATCGGCATTGACTGTAACGGCCACTCCTTGCTCATTTTCGAAGAAAAATGGCCCAATTATGCCTCTGGACCAAAATCCGTACCAAACAGTGACTCGTTTTGGGTGTATCGGCTTTTCAATGTATGCGTGCGGGTATTCTGTGCCCCAAATGCGACAATTTTGCTTGTTTACATACCCGCCAAGATCAAAATGAAAAAATTAAAATCAAATGAAAATCAAAAATGAAAACAAAATTGAAAATCAAAATTTTCAAAGTAATGTCGCAATATTTCCCAGCGTTGTTCAAGCGTATACACAACCATATTCGTTCAGCGGAAGGATAAAACTAATTATCTGTCAAATCAGACATGAGCTAAGTGTTACCATTCACGAAATAAGCACTAGTTGAAAAAAAAACGTTAGAGTATTTTTTTAGGAAAATTAAGCTAATTTGCTCTATAAGTGTTGATCCCTTTTTTATATTGACTCTTTTTAAATATTGGCCCTTTTTATATATTGGACCTTTTTTATATTTGCCCTTTTTTAATATTTTAATATTTTTTTTTAATATTGGCCCTTTTTTAATATTGGTCCTTTTTTAATATTTACTCTTTTTAAATATTGGCCCTTTTTAAATATGGGCCTTTTTATAGCCTACACCACACTGTGGTACAGGGTATTATAACTTTGTGCATTTGTTTGTAACACCCAAAAGGAGAAGAAATAGACCCATCGTTTATTATACCGATCGACTTAGAATCACTTTCTGAGTCGATTTAGCTATGTCCGTCTGTCTGTCTGTCCGTCTGTGCATGTATTCTTGTAATCAAAGTACAGGTCGCAATTATGGTCCGATCTCGACGAAACTTTACACATATCTTTTTTTTTGGCCCAAGGACGATCCCTATTTAATTTGGTTGAAATCGGTTCAGATTTAGATATAGCCCCCATATATATGTTAGCCCCGATTTGACATGTAAGCGCTGTAAAAACTGTATTTTATATCCGATCAGTATGAAATTCGCCAGAAAGAGGTTTCTTATTACATGAATGAACTCTGTTAAATTTGGAAGAAATCGGTTCAGATTTAGATATAGCCCCCATATATACATTGCCCCCGATTTGACATATAAGCGCTGTAAAAATGTTATTTTATATCCGATCAGTGCGAAATTCGGCAAAGAGAGGTTTCATATTACATGAAGGAATACTGCTAAATTCGGAGAAAATCGGTTCAGATTTAGATATGGCCCCCATATATACGTTACCCCCGATTTGACTTGTAAGCGCTGTAAAAATGTTATTTTATATCCGATCAGTATGAAATTCGGCAGAAAGAGGTTTCTTATTATATGAATGAACACTGTTAAATTTGGAAGAAATCGGTTCAGATTTAGATATAGCCCCCATATATACGTTACCCCCCATTTGACGTGTAGGCGCTGTAGAGACTGTATTTTATATGCGATCAGTACGAAATTCGACAGAAGGAGGTCTTTTTACATGAATGAGTATTCAGGGAAGATCGGTTCAGATTTATATTGATTGTTCCTCCTGATTTGGTATCAAACCGCTATAGAAGTTGTATTTTACTTTCGATCATTAAAATTTTCCAGAAAGATGTTTCTCAATTTAGGAACGAATATTGCTTAATTTAGCGATTATCGTTTCAGAATTAGAATACGTTTCTACCCATTTACCAATTATTCCAAATTATTATGGCAATGACCCTTATCGCATTGTTAGGGAGGTGTATGGTATTATATAGTCGGCCCCGCCCGACTTTCTGCCTTTCCTTACTGGTTTAATATAGGCCCTTTTTTAATATTGGCCCTTTTTATATTTGCCCTTTTTAGTATTGGCCCTTTTTTAATATTGGTCCATTTTTATATTTGCCCTTTTTTAATATTGGCCCTTTTTTAAAATTGGCCCTTTTTTAATATTGTCCCTTTTTTAATATTGGCCCTTTTTTATATTAGCCTTTTTTTAATATTGGCCCGTTTTTAATTCTGGCCCATTTTTAATACTGGCCTATTTTTGATATTGGCCCTTTTTTAATTTTGGCCATTTTTAATATTGGCCCTTTTTTTAATTATTCTGAATTTTTGCGGCATTTTTGTTTGATTTTTTAATTTTGTTTTGTTTGATGGAATGCTTGCGGCTTCATCGCGGCACAATATTACTTTATTATGTTGTAGGCACGTATATGAACATATCAATACAATCCAAACGTGTCTAGGTACCGCAAATAGCGCACAAAGACCACATTGTAGCTCAAAAATGTTAGTATTTCACTATTTTGTAACTATAAAACCAAAATATTTGTTTGTGCAGGGTATCTTCAGCAAATTTGTAGAAAATAATAAGGCCAATATTTTTTGGAACATGTTAACCCTCTGCTCCCCTACATAAAGCTGATGCAATGTTCTACAAAAATGTTGGTCATAAAATTTTACTGTATTTAACAGAGCACACCAAAGCCCGAAACTTATCACAAACTCATAAAGCAGTCAATTTCCAGTCAAAAACACGCTTTTGGAATATTCGTGTTAATGCAATGTTATTGATACGACCCATTGGCCGAAGCAATATACATATATGCCACTGTAATTTGACTATTTTTAGGTGTTTGTGTTAAGTCATTGTGAAAAAAAAATATATTGCGTACAATCCCTGGTCTCGATGCTCAATACTGACCCGGATGGTTTCGCTTCCTCAACAAGTATTTGTAGTTTGTTTTTCTACAAAGAAGATATATTCAAGGATAATATTTGTATACCCTCCACCATAGAAGTGTATACAACTTTTTCCGTCCGTCTTACGGTGTGTGAAACATCTATTTTAGCGCGAAAAAAATCGAAATATGAACTTACACCAATTCCTGAAATATTAGTACACCACTAATCTAAGGACTTGGCTGCACTTACCGGCATTACACATTTCTCAATTATTTCACTCATGACGGTATAACGGTTCATTAACTTTTGAAACTCTATAGGCCATACGTGATTGATATATTTTAGTTGTATACTTGACATTCACTTCAACAGAAAAGTGATTGTTTTTGGTACCATTAATTATACCCTCACTTTAGTGATACGAGGGTATATATCAGTTGCTACGACCAAAAGTGTAACACATCGAAGGAGTGATCTAAGGCCCTAAGTATGTTCGGCGGATATTCGTTTTGGGTCATTTTAAGTCGAATGGGAAATGTCCGTCCGTCCGTCTGTCTGTCTGTCTGCTGGATGGTGCGCACGATAACTCTCGACAGGAGTAACCGATTGACATCAAATTTGGTATGTGCTAATATTTTCTTCTATCTCCGGCTAAGTTCGAAGATGGGTCATATTGGTCCACTCCTTCTAGTACCTCCTCCACAAAGGGTTAACATTTAGTGAAATATTGATTATTTAATAACTTCTAAACTACTCAGTTGAATCCTCTGAAATTCTACACATAGTATTAGTTTATTAGTCACTATTACCTCGAGAAAAATAGGTGAAGTTGCCACGCCCCTTTTGGTACCTCCCACACAAATGGACAATTTTGAACCAAAAGTTAATAGCTTATAACTTTATTACCAGTACATACAAAGACTTGCAATTTTGTACAGTGTAATGGTTTAATAGTACCTACAATACGGTGAAAAATGGGCATTATTGTCACGCTTCTTTTGGTACCTCCCACACAAATGGACCATTTTGCACCAAAAGTTACCAGCTTATAACTTTAATTCCAGTGCATACAAATACTTGAAATTTTGTACAGTGTAATGCTTTTATAGTACCTAGAGTCCAGAGAAATATGGGTCTTATTGTCCCGCCCATTTTGGTACCTCCAACACAAATGAACCTTTTTGTACCCAAAGTTATCTGCTTATAACTTTAATAACAGTGCATATATATACTTGAAATTTTGTACAGTGTAATGCTTTTATAGTACCTACAGTCCAGAGAAAAGTGGCCGTTATTGGGACGCCCCTTTTGGTACTTCTCGCACAAATGGACCATTTGTTACCAAAAGTAAACAGCTTTGAACTTTAATACCAGTACATACTTTAAAGTTATTAAATGCAATTTAAATTTCGATAAAACAAAAAAGTAAATAAATTTACTAACATCTTTTTGAGACTCAAGGTGAGGGGATTCATTAGTCGGTTTATCCGACTGAACTTTCTTGCTTGTTTTTCTATCTCCGGCTATGTTCGAAGATCTATCAACTCGAGCAAAATGAGCGTTATTGCCACGTCCCTTTTGGTACCTCCCACACAAAGGTACCATTTTGCACCAAAATTTAACAGCTTATAACATTTATAACAGTGTATAGAAATACTTGAAATTTTGTACAGTGTAATGCTGTTATAGTGCATATAGCCCTGTGCAAAAGGGGTCTTTATCACCACGCCCCTTTTGGTACCTCCCACCCAAAATGGCCAAATAATACCACAATTTAATATCTCATAACGTTAATATACCAGTGCACATAAACTGTTATAATTCGGCACAGTGCAATGTATTTAAGGTATCTACTGTTCAGTGAACAAGTAAGAAAGTTTCAGTCGGGTAAACCGACTAAGGTATACCCTCACTTTGTGAGTAATGTAATATATAACATTACACCAATAAATCTGTCAATTTGTGTGGGAGGTACCAGAAGGGGTTTTCCAAATACACATATTTTTCGGTAAACAGTACATTCTTAAATACATTGCATTGTGCTGAACTATAAGCGTTTATGTGCACTGGTATATTAAAGTTACGAGCTATGTAATTTTGGTATGATTTGGTCATTTTGTGTGGGAGGTACAAAAAGGGGCGGGGTGATAACGCCCACTTTTTACAGGACTATAGGCACTATAACAGCATTACACTGTACAAAATTTCAAGTATTTGTATGCACTGGTATTAAAGTTACAAGCCGTTTACTTTTGGTACGAAACGGTCCATTTGTGTGGGATGTACCAAAAGGGGCTGTACAATAATGCCCATTTTTTACCGGACTATAGGCGCTACAAAAACATTATACTGTAGAAAATTTCAAGCATTTTTATGCACTTGTATTAACGTTATAAGCAGTTAAATTTTGATGCAAAATGGTCCATTTGTGTGGGAGGTACCAAAAGGGGCATGCCAACTTCACTCACTTTTCTCGAGTTAATAGCGACTAATATACTAATATTATGTGCAGAATTTCAAAAGATTCGAATAAGTAGTATAGAAGTTATTAAAGAATCAATATTTCACTAAATTTTAACCCTTTGTGTGGGAGGTACCAGAAGGAGTAGACCAATATGGCCCATCTTCGAACTCATCCGGAGATAGATCAAAATATTACCACATACCAAATTTGAAGTCAATCGGTTAATCCTTTCGAGAGTTATCGTGCGCACCAGCCAGCAGACACACAGACAGACAGACAGACAGGCAGACAGACAGACAGACAGACAGACAGACAGACGGACGGACATTGCTCATTCGACTTAAAATGACCCAAAACGGATTTCCTCCGAACATACTTAGGGTCTTAGATCACTCCTTCGATGTGTTACACTTTTTTCCGTAGCAAATGATATATACCCTCGTCACACTAAAGTGAGGGTATAAAAATAGGTGTATTTGTTAAACCTATCCCGGTAACTCCCATACAAACTAACAGAATTATTCGTGGAATATTCAATATTATTACATTACTCACAAAGTCAGGGTATACCTCAGTTGGATTACCCGACTGAAACTTTCTTACTTGTTTATTCCTATATTTTACAGCTAAAGGTAAACAATTTCATCGAGTGGTTAATGGTTTAAGCAAAACAAATTGCGGAAACAATTGAAATATTTTAATATACATTTTTTCAATTGTTATACTTTCGGTAAGGATTTAGTTAGGAATTCTGTGTGATGCTGCCAAGATTTATTTTTATTATTTGCTCACCTTATAAATTATAACTTCCGAAAATTTTGGCTGCCAAGATTTGCCTATTGATTTTTATACCCCCCACCATAGGATGGGGGTATATTCATTTTGTCACTCCGTTTGTAACACCTCTAAATATTGATCTGAGACCCCATAGAGTATATATACTATTAGTCGTCTTAAAATTCTAAGACGATTTAGCCATGTCCTTCCGTCCGTATGTTGTAATCACGCTACGATCTATATATAATATTTGAGCTAGGTGGCTGAAATTTGGTACATATACATACTTCTTATAACTACGGGTATGTTGAGATTGAAAATGGGCACTATCGGTCCAGTTTTGGATATTGCCCCCATACATAGCATCTCCCCGATTTGAATTCTTACCGTCATAGAGACCAGAAATGTCAACTGATCGGGCTGAATATCGGCAACTGGGATTTATTTAAACCCGGAATCCATCACACTAACAACGGTAGTCATAGATCCATGTTTTGATATAGCCCTCATTTAATTTGACTTCGTAATAAAAACAAAAACCTCAAATTCAATGAATTGGGCTGAAATTTGGTATAATGAGTTTATTAGTACCCGTAGGTTTAGGTTTAGGTTTAACCTAAACCTAAACCTAGTACCCGTAACCATTCACATGCGGTCCATGGTGGAAGGTATATAACATTCGGCATGGCCGAACTTAATCCGTCTTTACTTGTTTATAATTATTTTTAGAAATATATGCAGATTAAGCGATTGGAAATTTTGATATTTGGTACAAAGCCAAAAAAAATTCGGAAACAAGTTCTTCGGTTTTCATTATGTTTTAGAGAAATTTTTTATTAGTAACAAAAGTCAACAAAAAATAATAAATTTGTTTAAACAACATGCTTTAAATTCGAAGATAATTTCAATTTTAAATAAATATTTACAAAAAAAAGATTAAAACTGAACTTATACAAAATTCTAAAATGACACATTTTTCAACTAAAACTATCAAACACATGCGAGTCAAAACATGGAAAAACTTTAATATATTTTTCTCGCGCTAAATTGGAGCTTTCTCCCACTGTGCGTCTGTCTGTTGAAATCACGATACAGTCCGTAATAATAAAGCTAGGTTGATGAACTTTGGTAGAAATATTTTAAATAGCTGCAGGTCGTTTGGGATTGCAAATGGGCCATATCGGTCAATGTTTTGATATAGCTCCCCTATAGAGGTCGCTCCAAAATACGGTTTTTGAGCCGTAGATACCACATTTTTGATGTAATTTAGCTGAAAATTTGCAGTTTGTATTCTATTTTGACAAGAATTCATCACAGAAAAAATGTTACAAATCGGTTCAAATTTTGTTTTAGTCACCCTATAGAGGTCGCTCCAAAATAAGCTTATTTAAGCCATAAATACCGCATTTTCTAAGCATTTTAAATGAATCTTTGCAGTTTGTATTTTATTTAGACAAGAATTCTTATTTTTTAAATCAGTTCATATTTTGTTATGCTATGTTTAAGCCATAAGCACGACATTTTCTAAGCAATTGAGCTGAAACCTTGTAGTTTGTATTCTATTTTATCAAGAATTCATCTCAATAAGATGTATACAAATCTGTTTATATTTTGTTGTAGTCCCCACGTAGAGGTAGTTCTCAAATATGCAAATTTAAGACATAAATACCACATTTTCAGATGAAGAGTTTGGCTAAAGGATTTGAGCCCTAAAATTTTTCTACAAAATGCAGCGGTAGGTTTTTTTATTAATTTGCTTAAACAAAAAGGATCGTTCCATGATTTGCACCATATCCAAAAATCTTAATTAATAGTAAAAATTATGTTCTTTAATTTGAAATGCACATCGATGCCATTCGTTCTGTAGTAGACGAAAATGAAATTATTTTCGTTGGTTATCATTGAAAATTTAAAAGTCCAATAAATAGGAAAAACAATCACGAAATAATAAACTGAGTATGAACTTTTTCTACTGGCGGCATATAGTTTAAAGAAGTTGACATTTGTCGCAACCTCAAAAATTTTAAATTTTGATTTATGTCACTCCTGAAGTGAATGAGCGATTTCATCATATTGAATTTATTTCCCGCATATCAAGTCTTAGACCACTGTGCATCATTGTCGCTGGATAGTACACTCTACACGGTCGTTCAAGTATACATAACACCGTCACACATTTTGTTTGAGTTTAGTTCAGATGTTACGTCAGAGTTATCTGAACGAACGTTTGTTGCTTTGAAAGCACTTTTTAAGTTTTTCTGTTACATGCTTTGAGCACTACTGCCGACTGCGGCGTTGTTGTATAAATACTGCAGAGAGCGAGAGCGTCGAGTGTGTTGCGGTTGGTTGCGGTATCCATCGTTTGGTTGCATGTGTGCGGTAGTTTTGTTGGTTGTGAAATATCACCGCAAGAAATTCACTTTTACTCGTTTTTGGTCTTTGGTCGCGTCGGTCGGTCGGTCTCTTTGAGAATGGCGCTGCTTTTCACTCTGCATCATTTTCGCGTGAAATTAATCTCTCTGCTCTTTCTCTGGCAATGTTTTCATGGCATTTGCCGGCAAAATAATAAAAGACATACAGACACCAGACGGACGGACGGACATACGCCACTATCAACAATTATGTTTATGTTTTCGGTTTAACTTCCACAATTCCAATAAATGTTTGGTTGGGGAGAGGAGTGTAGTTATGGCAAACATGAGTTGTCAGATAATTTGCCGAGTGGTTGGTGGGGGTGGTGGAGTAGTGGAGCAGTATCTACAACAAATCAAGCCATCAACGCCATCATAATAATCACACCACGTTTTTCATTTATTTTGTTGCTGTCGACTTCGTCTGCACGAATGAATGGTGTGTATTGTAGCTGTGAGTTTAGTTGAGTTGGTGTGTGTATTCATATCCATTTCCGATGGATACTCTCATCGTTTGTTCGTTGGTTCGAATGAATGCGACCACAGCCAAAGGGAAGTGGATTCGCCCCCCATCACAAATGCTGACATGTTTTAGTTGTATCTGCTCGTCGTCGTCGTCATCATCGCCGTGTTTCTTGTCATCACCCAAATAATGATAAATTCAAATTGAATGGTTCGGATTTCTTCAATTTAATTTGTCAGCTACTTTATTTGCTTCAGCATATCTATTGTACATATGTACATACATATGGACGATTCCAACGGAACGGGTGTGACATTGTTACTGAGTATTTTCCTGATTTTGATCTATATAATTTATAACAACAATTCACAAAGGGTGGTTTATGTAGACATATGTACTTCAGGATTACCTACTGACATGCAAGGAAATTAAATAATAATTTTAATAAAAACCAGTAAGGAAAGACAGAAAGTCGGGCGGGGCTGACTATACGAGTATAATACCCTATACCTCCCTAACAATGCGAACGTGGGCATTGTGATAAGAATTTGGCAGGGTTCATATATGTCATAAGAAAACTCTCTCTTTTGAATTTCGTACGGATCGGATATAAAATACGGGTTCTAGAGCGCTTACATATCAAATCAGATGAAACATACTTATATGTATATGAGGGGCTATATCTAAATCTGGACGGACATTCTTCGAATTTGCTAGCGTTCCATAAGTGCGACCTGTACTTTGATTAAAAGAATACATCTACAGACAGAAACCCTTTTGGGTGTTGCAAACAAATGCACAAAGTCATAATACCCTGTACCACAGTGTGGTGAAGGGTATAAAAATGGGCGTTACTGCCACACTCCTTTGGTACCTCCCAAACACAATTGCCAAAATTAAAAATATGAAAAATGATTTGTTTGCATTTCCCTATTTTTACAATATGGATCATAATTTATACATTTATCCATGGATTTTTTCAAATAGGAGCTGTAAGGAAGCTAGCTTTCAAAAATGGAACAAACAATTTTTTTTCCGATTTTTTATGGTTTTTTCTTTTTTTTTTTAAAAAAACCGACTATTTTCTAATTGTTTTAACGACTGTCACTATACTTCAATCTCTACATGAAAGTGAAGTTTTTAGCATTCTTAGACCTCATATTTCATATTTCCTTTCAAAATATGGTTCAAATACTAAAGGTACAGGGTTTTCCAACAAGAAGTGTTATTTTGAATCACCCGGTATTTCGGTAGCTGTCACTTTTGAAGCTCTTATTCTTTGACATTTGACAAGTAGAAACTACGCCTTTACTAAAAATGGAACGATACACGATCATAGAACGATCAAAAGATGATTGAACAAAAAAACGATACGAACGATACAAAATCATCTTGACTGACCATTTCCACCTCGGTGGCTACGTCAACAAGCAAAATTGGCGCATCTGGGCCTCGGAAAACCCAAGAGTTATTGTTGAGAAGCCTCTCCATCCACAACGTGTGACTGTTTGGTGCGGTTTATGGTCTGGCGGGGTCATTGGACCTTACTTTTTCGAAAATGAAGTTGGATCAACAGTTACGGTGAATGGATTGCGTTATCGAGAGAGGATTATAATTTTTTATGGTAGGAGTTGGATGGTATTGATCTGGACAATGTTTACTTTCAACAAGAAGAAAAATCCTTCTATTAGACATCCTTCGGATGATAATAGAAGGATTTTTCGACATTACAGGAATCGGTGCAAGGCTGTAATGCGTAATGAGAGGAGAAAATATTACAATAAGGTTTTTAGTCGTATGGATAACACTCAGCTGTGGAAGTCACTTCGTTCGTTTGGTTGCTTGGATAATGGGGTCGAAATTCCTGATATTGATGTTAACGGTGTAAATGACTATTTTGGTTGTTCTCGACCTTCTAATGTATCTCTGCGTAGCCGGCGTAATTTTTTGAATAATTTGAATGATGTTTTTCAGTTCTACTGTGTTTTTGAGATAGATGTTATTAAGGCTTTAAGTAGAGTAAAATCTGAAGCTATAGGTGTCGATGGTATTCCAGTCAAATTTGTTAAATGTATTTTTCCTTATATTTCTAGACACTTATTGCATTTTATCAATTGTATTTTCACTACCTCCACCTTTCCGCTAGCGTGGAAGGTTGCTCGTGTTGTGCCCGTGCCAAAGAAAAGAGAGTCATATCAGTTTTCCAACTTACGTCCCATTAGTGTTTTACCTGCTGTTGTGGAACACATTATAAAGGATGTCATTCTTTCCTTTATTGATGACCGTGGGCTTATTGGTAGCTTTCAATATGGCTTTAGACATGGTTTCAGTACTACAACACATTTGCTACACCTTACTGATGTCATTAGAGACGTTTACAATGGCTCCGATATTGGTGTACTTGTTGAACTGGACTTGTCTAAGGCATTTGAATCCATTGATCACTCACTTTTATTGGAAAAGTTACACTACAACTTTAAATTTTCTTCATCTGCTTGTAATTTGATTTCGTCTTATTTAAATAATCGTTCTCAATTTGTTGTTCATCGTGGTGTTCAATCTGATTTGCGTAGCATAGAATGTGGAGTTCCTCAAGGGTCTGTGTTGGGGCCGTTGTTGTTTATAATGTATATTAATGTATATTAATGATATTTCTACAGCTGTTTCCGTTAGTAATTGTAATCTCTTTCTCTATGCTGATGATATTCACGTCTTCTTCCGTAGTGAGTCGTGTTCTTCTCTTGAACGTATGGTTAACTCGCCCTTACAGTCGTTAGATTTTTGGCTGAGTAGTAATGGTCTTAGTATTAATTTAAGTAAGACAAAAGCGTTATTTTTTAACAACTCCAGGAGTGCTGATGTTGTTAATGTTTGTTTAAATTCTATGTCTGTTGAAATTGTTGATGAGATGAAATGTTTGGGTGTAGTAGTTGATAGTAGACTTGATTTTAATTCTCATATTGACATGCTTCTTGCGCGTGTTAGATTTCAACTTCGTACATTATATTGTCTTGATTCTTATTTACCATTTTATATTAGACAACGTGTAGCGTCGTCTTTACTTATGTCTCACATTAATTATTGTCTGGAAGTTATATCTGGTGCTTCCGCTGTTCAATTGTCCAGAATTGAGCGAATTGTTAACTCTATTGTTCGTTTCGTGTATAATCTGCGGCGATATGATCACATATCTTCTTATGTTGTTAAATTTTTGGGCTTGCCCTTCAGAAAATATGTTGATTTACGTATCCTACAATGTTTCTATAAAACGTTTACTTCCAGTGGTTCACCCTCACTACGTTGTATGTTTCATTTTTGTAGATCCTCCCGCAATACTCAAATTTTGCTTCCACGATTTATATCGACAGTTGGCGAAAGATCGTTTGTGGTAAGGGTAGCTAGGATTTGGAACCACTTACCGATTGATTTGAGGAACTTCTCATTTACTCCTCGTGTATTCAGATGTAAAATTATTGAATTATTGGCTTGTAGCCTCTAATACGCTTGTGTTATCTACTTCTTACAGGGTCAATTATTTTAAATTCTCAATTTGTTTTGCTTTAATGGCTGGGGAGCCATAGTTTTAATATTACCTTATCTTCTTTTTCTGAATGTCATATAATATCATAACATTGTTTTCTGCGTGCTACACTTTTGGTGCTACATTTACTCGGTAATCTTCGAGTAAAATCTAGCTAAGAAATTCAATTTTATTTTAACTCTCTCTCTGCTTTTGCTAGTATGGATTTTACTAGTAAAATGTATGGGATGAATTTGCGCTACATAGCCTCGAGAGTGTTGTGTTATTTTGTTGCGTTCAGTTAAATATCTTTAGGCTATTTTTCTTATTTTTTTTTTGTTTTAGTTTTATTATTTTTACTATATGTGTATAACACATCGATTTGTGAGTAGCTATATCACGTTAAGCTTAACGCTTGATTTATCTCTCAATTGTATCGCTTGATGAGTGATTACTTGAGTGTAGTACCTAATTATTTAATCGATTTGTATAAAGTTAATATAAGAATTTTGGCCATATTGGCTTCTTTATATTACTATTATTAAATAAATGAAATGAAATGTAATGAAATAGTATGGTACAAAAAGCAGTTTTTAGGTCTCGGACACCAGAAAAAAATATTTTTTGTTGCATAGCGTTATATTTCCTTTTTAAAGATAACACTATGCAACAAATGAAGACTTTTTGAAAAATACACGGACTTGACAATATAGGTTCGATTCTGCTATCAAAGGGTACTATAACCCTATACTAGGTTTAACGATTTGGTGACCAATTTTTTTTTTATGGGCCTCCAAATTTTTGGAAATCAGTGGGCCCCTCCAAAAAGTTGTAATCAGCTATTGTCCAACAACTAATTCAGAATTGGTGATACCGCTTAAGTATATTTGGCAATAATGTAGCAAAGAATATGCTAAACTAAGTTTCTTAAAATTTTTTGGGGAAAAAAATTTTTTCCGATACTTTTTTTTTGAAAAAGTGAAGGAAAAAAATAATTTTTTTCACTTTTTCAGCATAACTTCCAGGGACTCGTAATTTTTTACTAACAATGCTTGGCAAAATTGTAGCCAACGGAAATCTGAACAACTTTTGTTAACATATCAATACAATCTGAACGTGTCTCGGCACCCTAAATAGCTCAAAAAACCACATCGTACCCCAAGAATGTTAGTAGTTCAATGTTATGTAACAAAAAAAAAAAATTTTTGGTATAGGGTATGTTCAGCAACTTTATATAAAATATTAAGGCCAATATTTTTGTGGAACATATTAAACCTCTAGTTCCCCCACACAACTGTAATTTTTGGCCTCATTTTAACAAATCGTAAAAAACACCCCTTAAAATGGGGAG
Source organism: Eudasyphora cyanicolor (assembly GCA_963930755.1). Classification (NCBI taxonomy): domain Eukaryota; kingdom Metazoa; phylum Arthropoda; class Insecta; order Diptera; family Muscidae; genus Eudasyphora; species Eudasyphora cyanicolor. The sequence goes on from OZ005735.1 coordinate 159,290,684, forward strand.
GGCGAGGATGAAATGTTATACTCAAATTTTGGCCATAATATTTTACTATACATACACTCTGCAAAAAATGAAACCAAAGATAAGTTAAAATGAACTAAACTTCAGGAAAATTAAACTTCATATGGCGCTAAAGCAATTTTTTCCCAAATCAAGTTCACATTTGTCCTTAATATTAGCAAATGTTTTGAACTTAGTTTTAGTTAATACTAACTTGAATTTGGTAAATATTCCTTTATATCTAGTTCAGTTGAACTCATATTAAGGAAAAATTAACTCAGTTTAAGTAAAAATTTACATGAAATTTGGAAAAAATCTAGTTAAATTTTCACTAAAATCAGGTACATTTTTACTTGAAATCACGAAATTTTTACTAAAAATTAAGAAAATTTCAACTAAAATCAAGTAATTTTTTTACTAAGATTAAGTTACATTTTTACTAAATGGAAGTAAAATAATTCCTCAAATCAAGTTCAATTTTACTTGAATATACAAAAATTAAACTAAAATGTAAGAAACGTTTAACTATAAATGAGTAATTTTTGAACTTGAAACTTGTAGAAGTAAACTATATTTTAGTTCATTACTACTAATATAATTCAGCAAAATATTCTCGGGAATTTTCCAATAAATATTTTGCTCCAATGTATTTGAAACAAATTCAAAAAACCTGAAACAAATAGAATTCTCATTCACTGTCTCAATCTTATGTCTTAAGTATTTCACATATAATCCTATATATTTGCTGCGAAGTTAAATTACTTAACTTCGCAGCTGCGGTTTGAAATGATATTTGAGGAGTTAAGGAAAGAATCTCTTGAAACGAACGGGAATTTTTTGCTTAACGAATATTCAAGGATTATTTGAAAACCGTATTATAAATTTCAGAAAAACATGAACTAGAACTAAGGAAATTCGGATATTTCTAGTTAAAATTTCCTAAAATGATTTATTTTCGAGGAGTAGTAAATGTTTCTTCGACGCTAGGAAATCCTTCCTCGGTAAAAGTCAAAATTTACCAAATAGTAGGAAATTTTTACTTGGTCGATGGAATTTTAAGTAAGTAAAATCATATCCCATTTCCGAGTATGTAACCAAATTGCTATATCTTTGAATTTAGTTCAATTTACTCATAGAAAGTAAAATTTCCCAGTTTTGAGGAAAATTTAACTAAACATGAGTAAAAATCTTGAACTAAACTGAGATATATATTTTACTCACATAAGCGATTGCCATTTTTCTGAGTGTATGTATCAGAACACACCAAAGCCCAAACCTTAACACAAAAAAGTACCGGAAAAATTATTTTTTCGCAACAAATTTTAAGGAACTTTGTTTAGCATATTCTTAGCTACATTATTGCCAAATATACTTAAGCGGTATCACCAAGTCTGAATTAGTTGTTGGACAAAAGCTGATTTTCAAAAACTTTGGAGACCCATAAAAAAATTGGTCACCAATTTCGCCAAACCGAGTATAGGGTTATACTACCCTATGATAGTAGAATCGATAAAATATTGTCAAGTCAGTGTATTTTTTTCACTGTTGCACAGTGAAAAAGGTAGCATGTAATTAATACAAAATATCCCAAGCACACCCCAAAAAGCAAACGCCAAGACTTTGCCGGTAGATGGAACTGTCTTCGCCTTCTTTGGGCACGATTCTCTCATTCCAGTCCAATGATTTGACAGTTCCTTTGTCTTAGGAGTGAAGTGGTGGACCATGTCTCATCCATGGTTACGAATTAACGACAAAACATGGTCGCCAAACACTTTATTGACACATTTTCACGAGCCAGTGTTTGTTCTATTGTGAGCCAACGCGGCACCATCATGCAATTTTTAAAAGCCTAGCATTGCAGCTAGCTGACGCACCTTCAACCGGCGAGCATTCCATATAATTTTGTGGATTTTCTTAACCGTTTCTCGCGTGCGTACCTTAATTGGCCGACCACTACTGTGTTAATCTTGGCAGCTCGTACGGCCTCGTTTAAACGCTGCCATCCAATATCACTATGCAACAAAATAAAAAAACATTTTTTTGTTTCCGAGACCTAAATATTTACGAAAACCAAAACAAAATTGTTTACGGTAGTTTTTTTTTAATTTTTTTTCCAGAATTAAAATTTTAATGGACAGTGCCTTTAGTTTTTGAAGTAATGGGTGGTTAAATTTTAGGGGCCGATGTTGATTTTGAATAAAGCACAAATTATTTAGGAAATTATTGTCATTTCTTTTTATTGTGATAATATTGGTATGGTTCAATTATGCATGGAACAAAATATCGGCCAAATGGCCGCCGCGACCTCGGCGACACACCTCCATCCGATGGTCCAAATTTTCGATGACGCTGAGGCATAATCGAGGTTCTATGCTGTTAATGTTATCTCATACTTTAGCTCTTGAATTGTTGCTGGCTATAACCCCAAAGAAAGAAGTCCTACGGTGTCAAATCACATGTTCTTGGCGGCCAATTGACATCGCCACGACGTGAGATAACACGGCCATTGAATTTATTGCGCAAATGAGCCATTGTTTCGTTACCCAGCAAAAAAAGAGCAATAAAAATCCCCAACATATGATCCTGAAGTTGTTCTAATTTGGATTTTCACCAATGAATTTAACAAGGGGTTGTCGCGCCGGGGAAGTACTTCTTTGTCACCACTTTTGCACAACTCTTTTAAAGCACTGTAAGATTTGCTTTTTTGGTGTTGTATTTATTTGATGAATGTATGTCGTTCTTATTAACATCTTTGGGTCCAGAGATTTCATATTTTAGAGGAATACAAATGTTGACATACGGAAGGGAACGTGTAAATAATATACTATTGGCCAAAGACATCAACTATCATATATATGTATGTACGTTTAGGACATTTGAAGATGTCTGTAATCTGTATGGTGTAGATGGCTCTTGAAAAGTGTGACCCCATAGTGTAATTAACATTCTCACAAAAAAAAAGTTTTCCGTAGCCCCGGTTCAGAGAGTAGTAAAGTACCACAGTGTGGTACAGTATGTATGATATGGTATATTTGATTACCACAATTTCTTTTAAAATTATTTAATTATAACCTACACCACACTGTGGTACAATTTATATATCGTTTATTATACCGATCGACTTACATATCTTTATTTTGGGACAAGACAATTCGTATTGAAATTGAAAGACAATCCGTATTTCTTTCGTCTACGGCGAACGATCAAAAATCTCTTAACTATTTGAATATCAGTTTAGAACCAGATATCGTAATATATATGAATATACCTTCGATTTAGCTTATACCCTCTATAGAAGATATAATTTCCTTTCGATGTTCATGAAATTTGGTAAAGAGTGTCTTATTTTAACAGTTAATATCTGTGTGAACAATATCGGTTCAAATTTACATATAGCCCCACATACTCGCATGGATGTGTACCTTCCGATTTAGCATCTAAGCTCCATAGAAGTCATATTTTAGTCAAATGTAATATATTTTGCACAAAGGATTTTTTAATCCAAGAATAAACGGTCACTAGCAAGGTTGGAAAAATGTGCTTTCATTTTTTACATCAGAGCATTATTAAATTTGGCAGAGATTAGTTTATAGAATCACGAACACTGCGAAATTTGATAAAAAAAAATGGATACCCTTCAGATAAAGGCCAAATTTAAATACAGACCCATATAGAATTTTGCATCTAAATAAGGTGTCAAACACGATTTACAAAAATCAAAACAGCAACAAGAGAACAACTACGAAGGTTAAATAGATGAATACAGTACGTTCTGTCTAATACAATGTGAGTTACGCCTTTTGTTCTTTATCAAAAACGAGCACTTGATGTTACGTCTTTTTTCTGCTGAAAATGTACACCTTCGATTGGCCACCAGAACTCAAGCGCCGCCGATGGTAATGGTGTGGGCCGCCGTAACGGCCGATGGTCGCTCCCCGCTCGTATTCATCGACAATGGGGTCAGAATAAATGCCGAATATTATCGGGAAAATGTCCTAAAGACAGTATTGAAGCCCTGGGCAGACAAACATTTCGGCCGCAGACCATGGACATTCCAACAGGGCTCAGCACCATCGCACTCAGCACGCGTCAACCAAGAATGGCTTAAAAAGGAGGTTCCTCGCTTCATTTCTACCGCACAATGGCCACCAAGATCTCCGGATCTCAATCCGTTGGACTTTTGCGCCTGGGGCATTTTAGAGAGTAAGGTTCGCACTAAAAAATACCAAAGTATCGATCATCTCAAGACGGCGCTTCGCCGGGACTGGGCCAAAATACCGCAGAGCAACTTTCGTGCAGCGTGTGATGGCTTTGTCGGCCGTTTGAAGGCCATAATTCGTGCCAAAGGTGGCCAATTCGAACAAATCTAAACTGTTTCTAAAATAAAAAATATAGCGCTTTACTTTGTTGCATTACATATCAGCCACCCTGTATATCATAGCCCTCATACATATGTTCCTTCCGATCTGGACTTTTATCACTTCACAAGTTTTAAGATTATGCATTCTTGTGTTAATAATTTATATTCCGAAATCACATTTTGGTTAGTTATTTAGAAGAACTTCATTAAATGCCGAAAAAATGCTCATACTTATAAATTGGAAGTACTTATAATGTTATTCTTTTGGAAGTACTTCTTTTATTTTTTGCTGGGTAGCTGTGTGGCAAGTGGCACCGTCCTGTTGAAACCACATATTGTCCACATCCATATCTTCCAATTCGGGCCATAAAAAGTTCATCTCACGATAGCGAACACAGTAACTGCCTGACCGGCCTCATTTCGAAGAAGTGTGGCCCGATGACGTCGCCAGCCCATAAGCCGCTCCAAACAAACTGGGCGAGCATGCACAGGTGTTTTCACATCTCCTACAGACGCGGTTTGCTGAAATTTGCGAACAATTCTTCCGATTGTGGACACATTTAGTCGATTATGCTGATCAAAAAAACATCACGAAGTGCACAAAATGCATTTTGATTTGAACTCCCATTTTTGCAAAAGGCTTTAAAAACTTTAACGCGTTGCTCGATTGTGTATCTTTCCTTGGTTCAAATTGAGTAAGTCTAAAATTGAGAAATGTCAAATGAAATGCAGAAAAAAACTTGACGTTTAGGTGTGGTTCACATTCAACATCGACCCTTACAATTTAACCACCCTTTATAAGCTCGATAAAGCCGACGTACGAGTACCATTAAATTATGAGGATTAAAAGTGCTGAAAAGTTCACATTCATGTAGAAATTGAATTAATTAGAAAACAAGTAAAAGCGTTAAGTTCGGCCATGCCGAATCTTATATACCCTCCATCATGGATAGCATGTGACCTCACAAAATAACTCAAACCTAAAGAAAATAACACCGAAAACACAAAAAATATAGTAGATGAGTACAGTAGGAATCACAACAAGTTAAATGCTATATATGGGAGCTATATCTAAATATGGACCGATATGGCCCATTTGCAATCCCAAACAACCTGCACCTATAAGAAGGATTTGTACCAAATTTGATCAACCTAGCTCTATCATTGCGGACTGTAGCGTGATTACCACAGACGGACGGACGGACTGAAGGACAGACGGAAGGACGGACGGACGGACAGACGGAAATGGCTAAATCGTCTTAGAGTTTTACGACGATTAAGACTATATATACTTTATGGGGTCTCAGATCAATATTTAGAGGTGTTACAAACGGAGTGACAAAATGAATATACCCCCCATCCTATGGTGGAGGGTATAAAAATCGATTTTTTTTCAAAAACATCGTTTTTGCTGGCACGAAAAAAACATAAAAAATAGAAAAAATCGCAAAAACGTTGTTTGTTCCATTTTTTGAAAGGTAGCATCCTAACGAAGAAAACAGTGCCTATTTGAAAAAAATGTATTCATAAATATGTATATTATGACACATATTGTAAAAAAGAGATATTCAAAAAAATAATTTTCAGATTTTATATTTTGGCAATTTTGTTTTGGAGGTACCAAAAGGGGTGTGGCAACTTCGCCCATTTTTCGCAGGATGATTGCGACCAAGCAACTAACACTATGTGTGAAATTGTGAACGATTCTGAGTAGTAGTATAGCAGTTTATGATATAATCAATATTTCTCTAAATTTTGACCCTTCTTGGAGGAGGTACTCGAAGGTGTAGATCAACATAGTCCATCATTGACCTTAGCCTGGTACAGAAAAAATATCGACACATACCAAATTTGAAGTCAATCGGTTAATCCTGTCGAAAGTTATCGTGCGCACCAACCAGACAGAGAGACGGACAGGCTGACGGACATTGCTAAATTGACTTAAAATGGCCCAAAACGGACTTCCACAAAATATTCTTGGGATCTCGTAGGTCTCTCCATCGATGTGTTACACGTTTGGTTGGCAGCATCTGATATGAACCCTTGTTCTCAATAGGGGGTATAAAGACCGATTTCTGTTTAAATTTTCTAATTCTACCAAAGAGCTAAAATTCATTTATCCATAGATTTTCTGCAAATAGGTATTGTCTTCTTCGTTGGGATGCTAGCTTTCAAAATAAGGAACAAATGATATTTTGGCGAATTTTTTTCTATTTTTAATGGTTTTTTTCGTGCCAGCAAAAAACTATTTTTTAAAAAAAAAATTGAGTTAACAGTTACTAAACTTCTGTTTCCACATGCAAGTGTCATAACTAATATTTGTAGTCCTCATAATTTCCGTTAATTTAACGTGTATCCCGGCATTATCGAGCATATACTTCAAATATGGTCCAAATATTAAAGGCATCTTCCAAGAAAATTGGAATTTTAAAGAAAAATTAAAAAAAATCCATAAAGCTTTTGTTTAATATTTTTTGGTTTTAAGACTCCACATTGCAACAGCAAATGTTATGCGCAGCCCTTCGACAAAAATTGTGTTACATAGTGTATTTTATAGTCGTAAACAAAGGATCACACTTCCACAGAGTAAAATCTAGCTTGGCTTTACTATTGGTTTGGACGGAGACCTATCAGGTGAAAGTATTCAAATTTGTTTCGTGTTTACAAAATCACTAACAGCCGTATTCATAAAAACTTAAAACAGCTTTACAAACCTTTGTTAAGCAAAATTTGTTAAAACTGTATTCATAAACGATTATTAGCCTAAAACACCTTTTGTAAACCATTGTTAAATGCGTGAATTGTAATATTGGTTCGACCCTACTTTAAGCGTTTGTTAAAGTGACATTTGCTTTTTCTTCGTGTGCATTTGCAACATTTTTATGGAATTTTTTAATTAAAAGAAAAAAATATAAGACTGATTTTGAACATATTTTCTAGCAATGGTTTAGGTAAAAATAAGAAAAAACCAGTAAGAAAAGGCTAAAGTCGGGCGGGGCCGACTATATAATACCCTACACCACTCTCGTAATATTGAATAACTCTGATATATAAATTTTGTAATTCATGTATAAATTGTTTACATAAATTTACTTTTGTGACATTTTATACTTAAATAATACCCTGTACCACAGTGTGGTGTAGGGTATAAAAAAGATTGGATGTAAACTACAGCATCTATAGAACTAAAGGGCCAAATCGGACGAAACATATATATGGGAGCTATAGCTAAATCTTAACCGATTTTATTCAAATTCGGCAATGTTGGTTCATGGATAAAGAAACTCTACCATTCCAAATTTCAAAACGATTGGATGTAAAATACAGCTTCTATAGAACTAAAGGGCCAAATCGGACGAAACATATATATGGGAGCTATAGCTAAATCTTAATCGCTTTTCTTCAAATTCGGTAGTGTTGGTTCATGGATCAAGAAACTCTACCATTCTAAATTTCAAAATGATTGGATGTAAAATACAGCTTCTACAGGACTAAAGAGCAAAATCGGACGAAACATATATATGGTAGCTATAGCTAAATCTTAACCGATTTTCTTCAAATTCGGTAGTGTTGGTTCATGGATCAAGAAACTCTACCATTCTAAATTTCAAACCGATTGGATGTAAAATACAGCTTATATAGGTCTAAAGGGCCAAATCGGACGAAAGATATATATGGGAGCTATATCTAAATCTGAACCGATTTTCTTCAAATTCGGTAGTGTTGGTTCATGGATCAAGAAACTCTACCATTCTAAATTTCAAAACGATTGGATGTAAAATACAGCTTCTATAGGTCTAAAGGGCCAAATCGGACGAAACATATATATGGGAGCTATAGCTAAATCTTAACCGATTTTATTCAAATTCGGAAATGTTGGTTCATGGATCAAGAAACTCTACCATTCTAAATTTCAAAACGATTGGATGTAAAATACAGCTTCTATAGAACTAAAGGGCCAAATCGGACGAAACATATATATGGGAGCTATAGCTAAATCTTAATCGATTTTCTTCAAATTCGGTAGTGTTGGTTAATGGATCAAGAAACTCTACCATTCTAAATTTCAAAATGATTGGATGTAAAATACAGCTTCTACAGGACTAAAGGGCCAAATCGGACGAAAGATATATATGGGAGCTATATCTAAATCTGAACCGATTTCAACCAAATTCAATAGGGATCTTAACAGCTGCGAAATACTCTAAACTGCAAAATTTCAAAACGATCGGAGTGAAATTGCGACCTGTAGTCGACGAACAACTTTACATGGACAGACGGACGGACGGACATGGTTAAATCGACTCAGCTAGTGATTCTGAGTCGATCGGTATACTTTAAGGTGGGTCTAGCTGTATTTTTAGGTGTTACAAACATCTGCCGTGAAACAAACTTATAATACCCTGTACCACAGTGTGGTGTAGGGTATAAAAATACGTAACTGTGCCTTCCACGTGTTTATGTCAAAACGGAATGTACCATTAAATGGGAGGTATATCAAAACGTGAACCGATTTGTCGCATTTTTCCATGAAGAGTTAAAGGCATTGTGCAACAAAAGCAGCTCCTTATCCCAAAAATTTCGTAAGGATTGGTTCCTTTTTTCGGCAGTACTTTGATAGTCGCAGACGGACGGACATGGCTAAATCGACCCAGGGCATGATTCTGCGTCGGTATACGAAATGCATATTTCCTATTGTTTCAAATTGGTATAATAATCAAATGTTTACAATCTTCTTCTTTCGATATTGTTTCATAAAAGACCAAAAACTTTTATCATTGCAAAACCACAACACGAGAAATGCAAATTGTACAAAATTCACTAGTGATGTGTAAAAAATCAACATGTGTTATATATCATTCGTTATTCGAATACCTTTTTGTATGTAATAAAAAAAAATTATCTGAATTCGTCATTTATTTGATCTTTAGTTGTTGTTTTATTTTATTTATTGGACAAGTGAGCATTCATTTTTGTTAATTAATACAGTTGTTTTTAAAATAAACAAAATAATAATTTATATATTCTTACAATTGATAATCGTATTAATACATCATTAAAAGAGATAATGGTGTGTGAAAAAGATGGTGTTGCCAGCATTACATTGACGAAGTCATTAAAATGTTGATTAGTTAAAATGCTGTTTATGAATACGGTTTTTTAATAATCGTGGATCGTATTAGGCCAAAAGCGTTTGTTAACTAATGTGCACTTTAAATCATAATTAGGATTTTTTTATGAATACGGCTGTAAAAATCGTTTTTTTTTTATTGCTATCAAAAATATTGAACAACATGATGCCTTGAACGTTAAACGATATGTTTTATATGGTTGTTGTAAGGTTACACGCTGAAAAAAAATCGCTTCTGTAGTATATTGTCCCAAACATATTCGGCTTGAAACTTATATATGTTTAGGGTACACTCTAAACATATAATATTGGTACACACAAAAATTATATATTTGGGAAGACGTTGTTCGAAACAAATCTTTGTTTACATCCCAATATGAAACAAATATTCAATTGCATTTAAGTATTCAGAAACTACCTAAATTGTGTTAACTCTTTTTCATGTCGTAAAAATAATAAATAATAATAATTGAAATCGTATAATCTTGGATCGAAATATATTTCTTGGAGGATTGACAACTAATGATGGCTTGGAATACTCAGAAATGTTAGATGATTGATTTAAAACAGAAGATAATGCTGCATTTGGTACCATAACTGGGAGAATCAATTCGAAACAAAAAAAATTAAAACTGAAATTCGAAAAATTCAACAAAAGTTTAGAAAATCTTTTTTAAATAAAATATATTTGGAGAAATTCCTAAACAATTATTTGTATTCAAAGACATATTTTATTTGAGAAAATTAGTTTGCAAATATTATATGTTGTAACATATTAATATACGAGTTGCAAATATATTTTATTGATTTTCAAGTAAAATGTATTTGCTCAGAAACACATAATATTTAAAAAGTTGTGTTCCAAATATATTTTCTTTCGATTCAAACATTTCGATTTCGATTCATCAAAAAAGGCGATTTTGCCCCGTGTATTAATAAAAATATATTTTCAAATATATTTTATTTTCACAACATTTTCTTTGAGTACTTAAATATGGTCTCCCATTTAAATATTTAAAGGGAAAGGGTCACTGAGATATTCGGACGAGTTGAACAACAAAATTATGTTATTAAATACATAGCAATATACATAGATATGTATGTCCGTAGCAGGCAACTAGCTAAGCTCAGCTCTCATTGAGACACAAAACCCACTCTCAAAAGGTTACACGGTAAATTGTTTAATTTACATATGTATGTACAATGTACATACATACATTGTACATTCATATGTAAGTAGAAGCAAGCAAAGGCAAATGTGTGTTATGTGCATGTAATACATACAAATACCCGTATGCAATAATAACACATTGTCAGTCTTTATTGTGACGATTACAATGATGACGTAATCATCAACGTCGCCAAAGTCGGAGCCAATACTTTGCGGCATCTGAAAATAGACAATAGGCGTGTTTTCGTTACACCATAAGTGCTTAATTTGTATGGGGAGCTAAGCACTTTTAAGCACTATTAGTTCCCGATGAAGTTTGGTGCTTGTGTTCATGTCTTAATCGAGTATGATGTTGCCAGATTGGGCACCCTATATTTAGCAATATGGCATCCCATTCTTGGAGAGATTTTATCAATTATTGTGAATTAACGGGAAGAAGAAGAACAAAAATGGGAAATTATTTTAATATTTGCAAAAAGAGTGTAAACAATTGAACATAGAATAGTAAATATATGTTTTATAAACACTTTTCACGAATTTGTTGTCTGTTTCGCACTGTTCTTTCTTCGCAACTCATGACACCATTGCTACCAGATAGTGAAAATCCGTCACTTATTGCTTATGTGCCAGTTAGTGGAAGTCAGTTGTTTTCGTTGCAAAGTGCTAAACTAAAAGTGCTATCTTGTAACGAAAACATGCCTAATATGTAGTTAAAAAATAAATGTCTTTGTGCTAAACAAAATATAGTATATGTAGGTTGATCCACTCAGGTTTTTTCTGGTGTTAAACCACACCGTCGTACAGTGTATTATGATAAAGCCATAAGCCTTTGTAAATCCCTAAATGGACAGATATAAAGGGTGATTAACTTTTAGGGGCGAAATTGATTTTGAATAAAACACAAATTATTTAGGTAATTATAGTCTAAATTTATATCCTCACTTTAGTGTGACGAGGGTATATATCATTTGCTACGCAAAAAAGTGTAACACGTCGAAGGAGTGACCTATGACCCCAAGTATGTTCGGAGGAAATCCGTTTTGGGTCATTTTAAGTCGAATGAGCAATGTCCGTCCGTCTGTCTGTCTGTCTGCTGGCTGGTGCGCACGGTAACTCTCGAAAGGAGTAACCGATTGACCTCAAATTTGGTATGTGGTAATATTTTTTTCTATCTCCGGCTAAGTTCGAAGATGGGCCATATTGGTCCACTCCTTCTAGTACCTCCCCCACAAAGGGTTAACATGTTGTGAAATATTGATTCTTTAATAACTGCTATACTACTTATTCGAATCTTTTGAAATTCCACACATAGTATTAGCTTATTAGTCGCTATCAACTAGAGAAAAATGGGCGAAGTCGCCACGTCGGTTTTGGTACCTCCCACACAAAGGTACCTTTTTGCACCAAAAGTTAACAGATTATAACATTAAAACCAGTGTATAAAAATACTTGAAATTTTATACAGTGTAATGTTTTTATAGTGTCTATAGCCCTGTGAAAAGTGGGCGTTATTGCCACGCCCCTTTTTGTACCTCCCACACAAAATGCCCAAATCATACAACAATTTAATGTCTCATAAAGTTTATACCAGTGCACATAAATGCTTATAAGTCGGCACAGTGCAATGAATTTAAAGTATCTAATGTTCAGCGAAAAAAAGGTACCTCCCACACAAATTGACAGAATAATTCGAGTAATATTCAATATGACATTACTCACAAAGTGAGGGTATACCTTAGTCGGTTACCCGACTGAAACTTTCTTACTTCTTTTATTATGATAATATTGGTATGGTTCAATTATGCATGGAACAAAATATCGGCCAAATGGCCGCCGCGATCTCGGCGGCACACCTCCATCCGATGGTCCAAATTTTCGGTGACGCTGAGGCATAATTGAGTTTCTATGCCGTTAATGTGCCGAATTATCTCATCCTTTAGCTCTTGAATTGTTGCTGGCTTATCGACGTACACCTTTTCTTTCCCAAAGAAAGAAGTCCAACGGTGTCAAATCACATGATCTTGGCGGCCAATTGACATTGTCACGACGTGAGATAACACGGCCATTGAATTTGTTGCGCAAAAGAGCCCTTGTTTCGTTAGCTGTGTGGCAAGTGGCACCGTGCTGTTGAAACCACATATTGTCCACATCCATATCTTCCAGTTCGGGCCATAAAAAGTTCGTTATCATCTCACGATAGCAAACACCATTCACAGTAACTGCCTGACCGGCCTCATTTCGAAGAAGTATGGCCCGATGACGTCGCCAGCCCATCAGCCGCACCAATCGAACTGGGCGAGCATGCACAGGTGTTTTCACATCTTCTACAGACCCGGTTTGCTGAAATTTGCGCACAATTCTTCCGATTGTGGACACATTTGGTCGATTATGCTGATCAAAAAAACATCACGAAGTGAACGAAATGCATTTTGATTTGAACGCCCATTTTCGTAAAAGGCTTAAAAAACTTTAACGCGTTGCTCCATTGTGTGTCTTTCCATGGTTCAAATTGAGTTAGTCTGAAATTGAGAAATGTCAAATGAAATTCAGAAAAAACTTGACGGTTAGGTGTGGTTCACATTCAACATTAGTCGATTTAGCCATATCCATGCGTTCGTCCGTCCGTCTGTCTGCCCTGCCAAACATTCTTCTGCTCAAAGTACAGCTCGGAAATCTGAACTGATCTTAACCAAAATCTTAACAGGGACTTCATTGAGGTCAGGGACGAACCCTATTGAATCACAATCGTATATGGCTATATACGATTGTGATTCAATATATAACGCCCTATAACGACTCCTTCGAATTTACTTCTTCACGCATTATATGGCTCATTGGTCAACAAATCTTGCTGAAATCTAGCATTACAAAGGGGTTTCCAACAAGAGGTGTTATTTTGAATCACGCGGTATTTCGGTAGCTGTCACTTTTGAAGCTTTTATTCTTTGACATCTGCCAAGTAGAAACTACGCCATTACTAAAAATGGAACGATACACGACCATCGAACGATACAAAACGATCCAAAACCGATCGAACAAAAAAACGATACGAAGGTTACAAAATCATCTTGACAGATGAGGCCCATTTCCACCTCGGTGGCAACGTCAACAAGCAAAATTGTCGCATTTGGGGCTCGGAAAACCCAAGAGTTATTGTTGAGAAGCCTCTCCATCCTCAACGTGTGACTGTTTGGTGCGGTTTATGGTACGGCGGAGTCATTGGATCTTACTATTTCGAAAATGAGGTTGTATCAACAGTTACGGTGAATGGATTGCGCTATCGAGAGATGATTGATGATTTTTTATGGTTGGAGTTGGATGGCATTGATCTGGGCAACGTTTACTTTCAACAAGACGGCGCTACGTGTCACACAAGCAACGAAACAATTGCTCTTTTACGGGAAAGTTTCCGGACCGTGATATCTCTCGAAGAGGTCATCACAATTGACCACCGAGATATTGTGATTTAACACCTTGCGACTTCTTCCTTTGGGTCTACGCCAACAGCCAAGCGTCGATTCAAGACCTCAAAGATAGAATTCGTGAGGCTATCGAGGACATAGGGCAGCCACTTTGCGATTTGGTTATGGAAAATTTCATGAAAAGGATATGGTCCTGTAAGCGTGGTCGTGGTGGCCATTTTGCTGATGTTGTTTTTCATTATTAACTGCATACCTTCCTCTTTATTATGAAATAAAGATCCGATCATTTATCTCAAAAAATGGCATTTTTCTTTGAATACCAATATAACATCTCTTGTTGGAAAACCCTCTATATGTGAAATTCCGACACAAATCGAAGTAATTGGTTTTGATTTTTACCATTTTTTATATTTTTTAGTACACCCGATGAAACGCTTTGTGTTTTTTTTGTTGAGATTTTTGCGATAAATTGTTCAGAAGTTATCGATACTTAAAAAAATCGTTAGGATATCACTGTGTGTACCGGGTTTTTGGTCATAACTTCATAAATTGACAGGTGCTCTCAGATGTACCGACACATAGTGAGAAAGCACGGACGAATAAAACAGTAGTGGTGTGATTAGCTTTGCGAAGGAAAGTCGGAAAATTTCTTTTACGTTAAAATTTTCAATGTAATTATACTTAAAATGTTTGCGTATTTGTAAAGTGTTTTTATAGCCTCCACCATAGTATGGGGGGTATACTCAGGTTGTCACTCCGTTTGATCTGAGACCCCAAAAAGTAAATATATTCTTAATCGTCTTAAAATTCTAAGACGATTTAGCCATGTCCGTCTGTCCGTCCGTCTGTTGTAATCACGCTACAATTTATAATACTTGAGCTAGGTGGCTGAAATTTGGTATAGGTACTTCTTATAGCTGCAGGTAACTTGGGATTGAAAATGGGCGATATCGGTCCATATTTAGATATAGATCCCATATATGTATAGCATCTAACTTGTTGTGATTCCTACTGTTAGTGTTGAAGTCACAACAGCTGTCAGTCGACTTCATCGCCCCCGCATCAGATTTGGAGCCGTTCCTTGATTAAAGCGCCGCAAACCTAACTCTGTTATGGCAACGCCGTCAGAGTTGCATTATGTTAGTTGTAAACTCACCCGCAAAACATACGGCTCACGGCCAAAATAAAATCAAAATAATTGAAATAAAAAATAACTTTTGCGTTTCACTTTTTTAACTTCCGCCACTCTGGCGCGGAGTTAAACATGGTCCTTCGAGCCGGATTTGTTCCAGTGATGTTTGTACGCGTTCTAACCTCCATATAAAATAAAAAAAATTGTCATTACATGACACTCTCCTGCTATCCGCTAAGTCGCTACACCATTGTTTCATCACGTGAAACAAGGCTTCACGAGCCAGCGACGGACGACAATAAATAGAGCCCCTATCTGATACGCCTAGTCTCTGTCACTACACCATTGTTTCATCACGTGAAACAAGGCTTCACGAGCCAGTGACGGACGACAAAAGCACCAAACAAACATCTCTATAGCACCCGAAATCAACAAATATGCTGCGGCCACAACAACAACTATCACTACAAGGAACAGCAGCATCCATTGGCATATGTAAGACAACAACAACAAAAATGCATCGTCACCACTCAACAACTACACATTGCACTCGTGCAAGGGGGGCGGTATGTTGAAGTCACAACAGCTGTCAGTCGACTTCATCGCCCCCGCATCAGATTTGGAGCCGTTCCTTGATTAAAGCGCCGCAAACCTAACTCTGTTATGGCAACGCCGTCAGAGTTGCATTATGTTAGTTATCAACTCACCCGCTTTTGGCATACTGCCAAACCGCCAGGCTCACGGCCAAAATAAAATATTAAATTAAATTAAAAATAAATAAATATTCTGTGTTTTTCTTTTTTTAAGTCCTGCCACCCTGGCGTGGACTTAAACAGTTAGCATCTTTTTAGGTGTTATTTTCTTTAGGTTTGAGTTATTTTGTGTGGTCACATGCTATCCATGGTGGAGGGTGTATAAGATTCGGCATGGCCGAACTTAATGCTTGTACTTGTTTAAATTATATTATTGTGTTTTTCTGTATTAGATCTCCTGATGACGACGTTAGTCGAAATATCGAGAAAATAAAAATTTTTATATTAAAAGAATAAAATCAGTCTTTTAATTAGAACCTTGAGCCAAACAATAAGGAGATAGAATTAAAAACATGAAGGTCAACAATTTATAAAAACAACATTATAATCCGATTTGAAAAATCTTTTTTTTAAATATTGGTATTTTTCGGTATTCTTGTAATCAAAGTACAGGTCGCAATTATCGTCCGATCTCGACGAAACTTTACACATATCTTTTTTTTGGCCCAAGGACGATGCCTGTAAAATTTGGTTAAAATCGGTTCAGATTTAGATATAGCCCCCATATACATGTTACCACCGATTTGACATGTAAGCGCTGTAAAAACTGTATTTTATATCCGATCAGTATGAAATTCGCCAGAAAGAGGTTTCCTATTATATGAATGAACACTTTTAAATTTGGAAGAAATCGGTTCAGATTTAGATATAGCCCCCATATATCCGTTACCCTCGATTTCACACGTGAGCTCTGTAAAAATGTTATTTTATATCCTATCAGTGCGAAAGTCGGCAAAAAGAGGTTTCTTTCTACATGAAGGAATACTGCCAAATTCGGAAAAACTCGGTTTTGATTTAGACATAACACCCATATATATGTTACCCCCGATTTGACATGTAAGCGCTGTAGAAACTGTATTTTATATCCGATCAGTGCATAATTCGGCAGAAAGAGGTTTCTTATTACTCGAAGGAATACTGCCAAATTCGGAGAAAATCGGTTCAGATTTAGATATAGCTCCCATATATATGATACCCCCGATTTGACATGTAAGCGCTGAGACTATATTTTATATCCGATCAGTACGAAATTCGACAGAAGGAGGTCTTTTTACATGAATGAGTATTTAGGGAAAATCGGTTCTGATTTATATATAACCTCCATATATATATTCCTCCTGATTTGGTATCAAACCGCTATAGAAGTTGTACTTTACTTCCAATCATTAAAATTTTCAAGAAAGATGTTTCTCAATTTAGGAACGAATATTGCTTAATTTAGCGATTATCGGTCCAGAATTAGATAATATGTTCCTACCCATTTACCAATTATTCCAAATTATTATGGCAATGACCCTTACCGCATTGTTAGGGAGGTGTAGGGGAGTATAAGGTATGCTCAGCATCTTGTGGTATAAGGTATGCTCAGCACCTTTATAGAAAATATTAAGGCCAATATTTTTGTGGAACATATTAACCCTCTAGCTACCCCACATAACTGTAATTGTTGGCCCCATTTTAACAAATCGTAAAAACACCCCTTAAAATGGGGAGGGCGGGGATGAAATGTTCTACAAAAATATTGGCCATAAAATTTTACTATATATGTCAGAACAAACCAAAGCTCAAAACTTAACACAAACACCAAAAAAGGTCAAATGTCTGTTCGTGCAGCAATGTTAGTAATACGATTTAGTGGTCGAAGCAATAACGATACCAGTAAAGAGCGTTTTTTACTGGAATTTGGCCGTTTTTGTGTCAGTTTTTGGGCTTTGGTGTGTTCTGACACATATAGTAAACATTTTTTAACAGACTCACTTTTAATATAAAGTCATCCCTAGCGCCTGCGCTTGATTGCCATAAAAAGCACAAAAGATGGCGGATTCCAACATCAGCCAAATTAGTGAACTCCCCAAAGAAATGAGAGCCTAAGATTCTATTGATACCGCTACCTCTTCGTCGCCACAGCTTCTGCAAAAGTCAGATAGTAAGACGTTCGGTCTCGATAACAATGCAGTGCAGTGCGTTGGCGCCTTTGAAGTCCGGAAGACAATGCCGAACAGCATTATCGGTGTGACTACTGCCGTATACAACCAAAAAACTATACACGGGTCCAGCGTTCTTCTATTGTCCTTTTTCAGGCGTTACAATCAAATACAAAAAGCCATAACACTCTTTACCACGGTGTGGTGTAAGCTATCCAAGTAAAGAAAGACTACAGATGGGTAGGCCGGAAGTGTAAGGTTCCACATCGATACCTCTATTCTAAACTATGCTAAGTGCAAAAAGGAAGTTTTTCTGGACAGGCGATCAAAGTTTGATGATTTTTTTATATATGTGTGGAATTCCTTAATGATGGAAATCGAATGACCTATACTGTTTTGTGAATAACTTTTGATTGGGCTGACGGATAAACACCAAATTTTGAATGAATATAATTTGGAAAATTTAGAAATTAATTGCAATCTCTCTCAAAACATGCCAAGTCGGCTTAGCATGTTTTAGAATGGAATTATCGACATCTAGACCCTCCCTGGATAAATAAATTCTACATAGTCATTAGGACTTAATGTACTGGAACGTGTAAGGAAGTTCAACGTCGCCATATATTCCTGTTGGAGGGCTGTAGGTTGGGGCCTCTCTCCTAAAATCCCCCATTGGATGTATACGAGTATATCAGTATTTCGCCCAGTACTATTATACTGCATTGTGGTTTGTTGGTAAGAACTGCCTGCCAGTTACTAAAGAGTGAGAGAACTGCCTGCACATGGATAAGGGGAGCTTTAAGACTACAGAGACTGCGTCTCTACAAGTCCCAATCCATCTGCCCTCGATTAGATTGTGGTGAGAAAAGTTTCCACCAGAGGGGCATTGCGATTAAACGGGGGTTCAATGTGGAGGTATAAGAACTACGGCCCCATAAGGATATTACAATGTAACGAGTGGATAATATACCAAAGGTGTATAACTTCGAAAGGAACTTCACCACTAAGCCACCTTCCTAAGAGGTATAGGCTGGCAAATATTTTCTATTTCGTGGTATTCTGCCAACAGATGGTTCAAAGCATGATAAGAAGGTTTGTTTCGGATTGCACTGTAAATAACTTACCAGATACTTGCAGTATCTATCAAGCCGAAATAATGTCAAATAATAAGGGAAGTCGTCAAGTTGCTGAGTTGCAACATAGTGACCAAAAACTGGCGCTGTCATTTTCTCGGACAGCCAGGCTGCCATTAATTCACTGGAGGCCACATACATAGGCCACAATTCCCAAACAGCTCTACACTGCCGCATATCTCTCAACGAGTTGGCTGAGCAGTTTAACGTATACCTAATATGGGTAACTGGATATAGGGATACGTATCCCGGGGAAGTGCAAAGCCGATGATCGAATGAGAAACGAACGACATTACAAATTCTCGAAGATTTTGCATATACGTATTGGTGGCCCACTATCAACATGCAAGCTTTGGTTTAGGCAAGAGACAGTCAGGCAGTCCAATGAGAGATGGTCAGAAATCGATACCTTACCCCGCACTAGAGAGGAAAATACTGCCTACATAAGTGTCAGTTCTGACGGGACATTTCCCATTTGGCCAACACTCCAGGAGATGGGAATTGAGTTCAATGACTTCTGTGGAAGCTATGATGATGAGGAGTAACCAAACATCCGATTGCGACAAAACTTGGCATCATTGTAGAAGAGGTATTAGAAAGTTTAAGTTTTAAGTTTGGCCCCCTATGTTATACAGGGGACACCTCGGGTGAACAAATTATTCACGCGCGTCTCACTTTCGTCTTTTTCATCTGATACAAAAAATCGTTCTACTAACCAAGGCCTACTAAATTTAATTTAATTTTAATTTTTTTCCCGACCCTGTCCTAGTATTTAATGAATATCGGATCAGAATATCAGCGATTTTTATACCCTCCATCATAGGATGGGGGGTATATTCATTTTGTCACTTCGTTTGTACCACCTTTAAATATTCTTAATCGTCGTAAAATTCTAAGACGATTGCGCCATGTCCGCCTGTCCGTCCGTCCGTCTGCTTCATATTTTGTTGTAGTCACCCTATAGAGATCGCTCCAAAATATATGTATTTAAGCCATAAATACCATATTTTCTAAGTATTTTAACTGAATCTTTGCAGTTTGTATTTAATTAAGACAAGAATTCATCACAGTAAACATTTCTGTGGTCACAAGGCATAACAGCATAACTCGAGTTATGCTCTAACTGAGTTATTAATGCCATAATGTTCCCCATCTTCGATTACATATTGTGACACCTTTTTTTGATGATCCCTCGTTCAGTTATCTATATAAGGCAGCATATCTCACTGTGTCACTGCATTACAAATTGATTTTTATATCGATACAAACCTTTAAAGTTCTCTCCTGAAAAGTTTTAAAAACAGACATATGCTGTTATGCCTTGTGACCACAGATTTTTTAAATCTGTTCATATTTTGTTATAGTCAACCTATAGATTTCGCTCCCAAAAATGTTTATTTAAGCCTAAACACCACATTTTCTAAGAAATTTAGCAGAAACTTTGCGGGTTGTAATTTATTTTGGCAAATTTATACAAATCAGTTTTTATATTGCTGTGGTCCCCGTGCAGATCTAGTTCTCAAGTATGCTAATTTAAGCCATAAATACCACATTTTTCAGCGTTCGTTTTTATACCCTACACCACACTCTGGTCCAGGGTATTATGAGTTTGTGCATTTGTTTGTAACACCCAGAAGGAGAAGAGATAGACCCATCGTTTATTATACCGATCGACTTAGAATCACTTCCTGAGTCGATTTAACCATGTCCGTCTGTCCGTCTGTTGATGTATCGTTGTAATCAAAGTGCAGGTCGTATTTATGGTCCGATTGTTATGAAATTTAGCACAGTGCTCTTTTTTGGCCCAAGGAGGATCCCTATTGAAATCAGTCAAAATCGGTTCAGAGTTAGATATAGCCCCTATATATATGTTACACCCGATTTGACATGTAAGCGCTGTAGAAACTGTATTTTGTATCAGATCGGTACGAAATTTGACAGAGAGAGTTATCTAATTACATGTATGAACACTGCCAAATTCTTATCGCAATGCCCATTTTCGCATTGTTAGGGAGGTGTAGGGTATTATATAGTCGACACCGCCCTACTTTCTGTCTTTCCTTACTGTATTTTTTAATAATTTGCTTAAACAAAAAGGATCGTTTTTAGCAATTTGCTTAAACAAAAAGGATCGTTTCGTGATTTGCTCCATATCCAAAAATGTTTCCAGTAATAGAATTGAATGCAATCCATGATGGAGGGTTTATAAGATTCCGCATGGCCAAACTTAACTCTTTTACTTGTTTAAATTTGTGTGGAACTCCTTTATAATGCAAATCGAAAGACCTGTACTGTTTTGTGAATAACTTTTGATTGGGTTCACTGATAAACACCAAATTTTTACTGAATATAATATGGAATATTTAGAAATTAAAAATGCAATCTCCCTAAAACCATGCTATGTCGACCTTATCATGTTTTAGAATGGAGGTATCGATATGTTTCTGCGCAACTGCACAGACATTACTTTCCATACATACATATATAAATTATGGTAACTTAATGGAATTAAAAGTCTAGCTGGCTGACGGACATAGCTCAAATGATTTAAAAAGTCACCAAACAGGTTTACCCCAAAAAAGACATCGTTGTGCTGCCCTTCGGAGTGTAGCAAATTACATATAATTACATAAATAACATATACCTGTAAGTTGGGGATATGCAGTGTTGTCACCATAAAACAAATTGTAATTACTTGCTTCACAAACGAAAATATTTAAAGATGGAGATAATACATGCGATTGCTGGTCATAACAATACGGCCTGTACATCACACATTCATCCAGTTACATTAGAGAGAGAGTAGAGCCACCAATGCCATTCATGACTCAACATCGCACAGTCCAGTAGTTGTTGTTGATTACTACTCGAATTTCGCTTGTCAGACTGGAAATTTTGAACTTGAGCTTGAAATGTACATTTGGTCAGATAGACAAACTGGCCAAAGTAGTATACGTACTATATAACAGTGTGTGTGTGTACATTTTACAACCAGACAGAAAACAACAACAATCGACTCAATCCAACATTTCTGCTCTGGTCGGCCTTAACTCTGCCGCATCCTACAATAACAATAGACACAGAAAAGCGTCGAAAGAGAGAAGCTTTCTCTCAACTTTCTTTCAAGCAAAGCCGTATTTACTTTCAAATGACTATATAGGCCTGTGCAAATTGATATTTTGAGATACATAAGTACATTAGAGCGTAACGAATCACACGTACACACTATCACTGCGGATTGTATTTTTGTACGGTGGAATGAAATTGGACCTCAGGAAAATACACCCCAATATTATTATGAATATGAGCCCCAAAAAATAACATGTCAAACAACAAATTTTTTTTTGGGGGGCCTAATTTCATTTTTGTCGACTTTTTGGGGTTTAATTAAAATTTTTCTGCTTTTTTGGGGCTTATTTTTATCTATAAATTTAGGAACAGGAGAGGCTACACATAAAACATTTGGTCCGCGTAGCCAACTTTGGATCCTGTCCATAGGAGAATGTCTTAAATAGAGGCCGTAGGTAGGAAAGGATTTTTAATTAGACAAGTAAGAAAGTTTCAGTCCGACACTGAAAAAAAAAATTGTCATAAAATTAAAGAAATACATTTTGTACTTAAAATTAAGAATATTTATTTACAATTAAGTAAATTACTTAATATTAACGAAATTATCTACATTTTAGGTACAAAATGTACTTATTTTAAAGACTAATGACGTCTTTGGAGCATTTCTTTAATTTTAGTACAATTTTGTCTTCAGTGGACTAAGGTATACCCTCACTTTGTGAGTATTGTAATATGGAATATTTCACGAATTATTTTGTGGGAGGTACCAGAAGTGATGTAACAAATACACCTATTTTTCGCTGAACGGTATATACTTCAAATACATTGCACTGTACCGAATTACAAGCGTTTATGTGCACTGGTATATTAACGTTATGAGCTGTTCAATTTTTGTAGGATTTGGTACAAAAAGAAGCGTGGTTATCACCACGCCCATTTTTCACAGGGCTATACGTACTTTAAAATCGTTACACTTTGCACAATTTTGTTGTATTTTCGTGCATTTGTACTCACGCTGTATTTAGTTAACTTTTTGTACAAAATTGTACCTTTGTGTGGGAGGTACCAAAAGGGGCATGGCAATAACGACCATTTTTCACTGGACTTTAGGCACTATGAAAAAATTACACTGCACAAAATTGCAAGTACATTCATGCCCTGGTATCAATGTTTAACTTTTGGTGCAAAATAGTCCATTTGTGTGGGAGGTTCCAAAAGGGGTGTAGCAACTTCGCCCATTTTTCTCCAGGTGATAGCTACTAATAAATTAATATTATGTGTGGAATTTCATACTATTCGAATAAGTAGTATAAAAATTATTAAAGAATCAATATTTCACTAAATGTTAACCCTTTGTGGGGGAGGTACTAGAAGGAGTGGACCAATACGGCCCATCGTCGAACTTAGCCGAACTTAGATTAACAAATTTGAAGTTAATCGATTACTCCTTTCGAGAGTTATAGTGAGCACCAGCCAGCAGACAGACAGACGGACGGACGGACATTGCTCATTCGACTTAAAATGACCCAAAATGAATATCCGGTGAACGTACTTAGGGTCGTAGGTCACTCCTTCGATGTGTTACACTTTTGTCCGTAGCAACTGATATATACCCTCGTATCACTAAAGTGAGGGTATAAAAATGGGTTCGTACACGTGTATTATTACGTACTCCCCGGATTTACGAAGATAACATTTCTTAGGCTTTTTGCGGCGTATTTTGATTTCATGTTGTCCTCTTGATTGGGGGGGTAAATGTTCCTAAAGCACTTTTTGTAACGAAAATAGGGCACACTTTCATTTTAAATTTGGGATGAATTTTCTTGGGGTCCAACTTCCGGCCGCCTTTTTGTACATGTCATTATAAGTATGTGCATTTGTTTGTAACACCCAAAATTTGACGAGACAGAACCATCGTTTATAATATCGATCGGCTTAGAATCACATTTTGAATCGCTGTACAACACATGAGACTCAATTCTAAGAATTGGACGCAAAAAGTAGCCCCAAAAGAACTTCTGCATCCTTAGTTTAGTCAAGACGGCTCAATCAATAATTTAATGGCAATACGAATTTTTTTGCTCAAGGTGAATTTTTAACACTTTTTCTATATTTTAACACGGTGATAACTCGGTATACCATATGGAATATCACTTTTGTGTCTGAAGCAAATTTGTATATAGTTGAATAGGAAAAAATGAGCAACAAACCTACAGTGATTACAGTGCCTTAAAAATCGCAAAAATGCCAATTTTTTTTTACCATTTATACCCCATTTTTCACCTTTTTTTGCTCAACAACTGGGTTAAAAATCCACAAATTTGCTGTTGTGCCTAATTACAATATCGTATGGACGTTTTGTCGATGCTCTATAGGAAATGGTATAATGACTAGGGATGTAACGAGTATTCGCATTCGCATATGCGAACGCGAATTATTCGCATCATTTTAAAATTCGCTTTCGCATTCGCATTCGCAAAAACCATCTTTGGATTATTCGCTTTCTCAAAAATATATTTCAGTATTCGCTTCCATTTATTAAAGTGGTAAATCTCCTTATTCCCTTCACACCATTTGAAGATATGTGTGTGCTTGTGGTAACAGGAGGTAAAACTATGGAAAACAGTCTTAATACTAGAATATCCTGGAAAAGTATCAATTCAGTTCCTTAAATTTGTTGGTACTAAAGGCTCAAACTATTATTCGCATTCGCATTCGCTTTCGCAAAAATGCATATTTCACTATTTGCTTTCGCATTCGCAAGAAATATATTTCAATATTCGCTTTCGCATTCGCTTTCGCTAAAGCCACTTTCGTTACATCCCTAATAATGACACCTAAAAATGTTTTAGTCGGGTAAACCGACTAAGGTATACCCTCACTTTGTGAGTAATATAATATGGAATGTTACACGAATTAATGTAAATTTGTGTAGGAGGTACTAGAAGGGGTTTTTCAAATACACTTATTTTTCGCTGAACATTAGATAATTTAAATACATTGCACTGCGCCGAATTATAAGCGTTTATGTGCACTAATATATTAACGTTATAAACTATTTAATTTTGGTATAATTTTACCATTTTATGTGGGAGGTTCAAAAAGGGGCAGGGTGGTAACGCCCATTTTTCACAGGACTATATGTACCGCATTACAGTGTGCAACAGTTTGCAGTATTATTGTGCATGGGTACTCACGCTATAAGATTTTCACTTTTTGTACAAAGTGGTACCTTTGTGTGGGAGGTACCAAAAGGGGCGTGGCAATAACGCCCATTTTTCACGGGACTGTAGACACTATAACAATAACATTACACTGGACAATATTTCAAGTATTTCTATGCACTGGTATTAATGTTATAATCGGTTGACTATTTTTACAAAATGGTTCCT
This sequence comes from Eudasyphora cyanicolor, assembly GCA_963930755.1. Lineage (NCBI taxonomy): Eukaryota > Metazoa > Arthropoda > Insecta > Diptera > Muscidae > Eudasyphora > Eudasyphora cyanicolor. Next base: position 159,316,228 of record OZ005735.1, read on the forward strand.
TTGTGTGGAAGGTACCAAAAGGAGCTGGGCCACTTCGCCCATTTTTCTCGAGTTGATAGCGACCGATAAACTATTACTATATGTGGAATTACAGAGCATTCGGATAAGTAGTATATAAGTTATTAGAGAATCAATATTTCACTAAATTGTAACCCTTTGTGAGGGAGGTACTAGAAGAAGTTCACCAATATGACCCATCTTCGAACTTAGCGTGAGATAGAAAAAACTATTATCCCATACCAAATTTGAAGTCAATCCGTTACTCCTCTCGACAGTTATCGTGCGCTCCAGCCAGACGGACAGACAGACGGACGCACATTGCTCAAATGACTTATAATGGCTCAAAAAGGATTTCCGTCGAACATACTTGGGCTAATAAGTCACTCCTTCGATGTATTACACCTTTTGTCCGTAGCAAATGATATATATACCTTCGTCACACTAAAGTGAGGGTATAAAAATGCAGAACATAGAGACACAGGTGCATTACGCTCATAAACGTGCTACCTGTAATGAATGAGTTTTCTAAAGAAATTCCACCCACCTATATGAGTTCTAATTTTTTGGAAAGTTTTGAAAAATTTTAAACGCACATTTGCGTGAACTGGTTGATAAGTACCTATCAGAAAAAAATATTGAAAAGTATGTAGTATTTATAGGTGTTCATTGATCAATTTTTGTCATTTAACAAGTGTCGACGAACGCGAAAAGTTAAATTTTTAAATTATAATTTAGAGTGAACAACATTTTAAACAAGTAAGAAAGTTCAGTCGGGTAAACCGTCTTATGAATCGCCTCACCTTGAGTCCCAAAAAAATATTCGTAAATCTATTTATTTATTTTGTTTTAATTAAATTATAATCAATTTAAATTGCATTGAATAACTTTAATGTACTGGTATTAAAGTTATAAGCAGTAAGCTGTTGGTGCAAAATGGTCTATTTGAATTTTGAATTTCAGAAGATTCGAAATGTATTAAAGAATCAATATTACACTAAATGTTAACCCTTTGTGGGGGAGGTACTAGAAGTGGTGGACCAATATGGCCCATCTTCGAACTAAGCTGGAGATAGGGAAAATTACTACCGCATACCAAATTTGAAGTCAATCGGTTAATCCTTTCGAGAGGTTTCGTGCGCCCCAGACAGAAACACAGACAGACGGACGGATGCACGGACATTGCTCAAATGACTTAAAATGACGCAAATCGAATTTCCGCCAGACATACTTGGGGTCTTAGGTCACTCATTCGATGTGTTACACTTTTGTCTCGTATGTACCCTCCTCTCTAAGGTGAGGGTATAAAAACAGAAAAGCATTCAAAATTTCAATATGGAAAATAACAAATGCCCATAATAGGATGATTTTTGCTACGTTTGTGGTCATATCGTCCCAAAAATAGGCAATCAAGGTCGAAAAAACTTGTTTACTTAGGAATTCAAAACAGCGTATTGTCATTATTTTGATTAAACAGATTTAAGTGGTGCAAATTTTACGCCGAACACAGTGTACAAAAGCTGTTATAATATCCTTATAATGTGGATACATGGAAAAGATGTACAGTTTTCTTTTATGAAGCCTGTAATTTGGGTGCAAGACCTAACTGGATATGATGAATCCAGGTGCTACGCATGCTTAAATTCTGGTTATGGATTGAACAGAAAACCAGTAAGGAAAGGCTAAAGTCGGGCGGTGCCGACTATATAATACCCTACATCACTCTCGTAATATTGAATAACTCTGATATATAAATTTTGTAATTCATGTATAAATTGTTTACATAAATTTACTTTTGGAAACATTTTATACTTAAATAATACCCTGTACCACAGTGTGGTGTAGGGTATAAAAACGATTGGATCTAAAGAACCAAATCGGATGAAACATATATATGGGAGCTATAGCTAAATCTTAACCGATTTTCTTCAAATTCGGCAATGTTGGTTCATGGATCAAGAAACTCTACCATTCTAAATTTCAAAATGATTGGATGTAAAATACAGCTTCTACAGGACTAAAGAGCAAAATCGGACGAAACATATATATGGGAGCTATAGCTAAATCTTAACCGATTTTCTTCAATTTCGGTAGTGTTGGTTCATGGACCAAGAAACTCTACCATTCTAAATTTCAAAACGATTGGATGTAAAATACAGCTTCTATAGAACTAATGTGCCAAATCGGACGAAACATATATATGAGAGCTATAGCTAAATCTTAACCGATTTTCTTCAAATTCGATAGTGTTGGTTCATGGATCAATAGCGATCTTAACAGCTGCGAAATACTCTAAACTGTAAAATTTCAGAACGATCGGAGTGAAATTGCGACCTGTAGTCGACGAACAACTTTACATGGACAGACGGACGGACAGACATGGTTAAATCGACTCAGCTAGTGATTCTGAGTCGATCGGTATACTTTAAGGTGGGTCTAGCTGTGTTATTTTCAGGTGTTACAAACATCTGCCGTGAAACAAACTTATAATACCCTGTACCACAGTTAGGTGTAGGGTATAAAAATTTAAAACAAAGTACACATTCCCGCTTTTACTGCCCCACATATTTTCTGTGTAAGAATAGCTGTAATATAATTACAGCTAATTATAAAAGACAAAAAAACAGCATATTTTTGGATTTGTAATCCAGTTATTGAGCGAAAAGGTAAAATGGAGGGGAAATGGCAAAAAATTGACGTTTTTTGCGATTTTTAGACACTGGATGTACTTTTTTCAGGTAGGTTTGTTCCGCATTTTGTTCTCCTTTTCAATATCTAAAACTTTGCTTCAGGCACAAAAGAGATATTCCGTACTACCATACCGAGATATAACCGTGTTAAAATATCGAAAAAGTGCTAAAAATTCAACTTAAACAATAAAAATCGTATGCCCATTAAATTACACTGTGCTCGAAATGGACACTTTAAAAATGTAACAGAAAGAAGACCCTATGGATATAAAGGGTCCGCCATCTAACGTTTTTTTTCAACTAGTGCATGGTGAATGGTAACACTTAGCTCATGTCTAATTTGACAGATAATTAGTTTTATCCTTCCGCTGAACGAATATGGTTGTGTATACGCTTGAACAACGTTGGGAAATATTGCGACATTACTTTGAAAATCATGGTAATTTTGCAGAATCTGTGCAAAAATTGCGTACGGATTTTGGAAGAAGAGAAGCACCGTCAGCTCCGTATGTTCGTTATCTTGTAAAAAAAGTGAAAGAAACTGGCATCCTCATCGATAAACCAAAGCGTGAAAAGCCAAAAACGGTGCGTACACCCGAGAATATTGCTGCTGGGCAGAAAGTGTGCGTGAAGCGCCACCAACATTAATTCACCGTCGTTCTCAACAATTGAACATTTCGGAGACATCATTGAGATGGATTTTGTATAAAGACCTTGGTATGACGCCATACAAAGTCCAATTGGTTCAGGAGTTGAAGCCAACTGACCATCTAATGCGTTTTCAGTAGTTTTTTTATTGCATTTTCAAAAAAAAAAAAGTTATTTGGTGGACCCTTTACCTACGTTAGCTCTTTACACGTTACCCTTCCACCTTACTGAATCCAATGGAGCTAGCCGTTTTTCTACGTTAGCTCTTGTTATCGCGATATTCGACCACAAAGTTTGTTTGGAAATCAGAGCGGTTACTTATCTCTTTGGTTATTTTGAAGTGTAAGACTTCGAAATATACGCTTCAGTCCAAAGGTCAAAATTAAGGGAACATGCCACTGGATTCAGCATGGTCGAAATAGGTCTATTCATAGGATCTCCTTTCGGTTACATTTTTGGACTAGCTCAGTGTTACTAATTGAGCCAACATGACTAAACGAATGATGCGGAAGTTCTTATTTTTGGGACTACTTTCACGTCCAATTTTCAAAATTGAGTCCCAAATCAATGAGCTTAAAAATGCTGTACTGTCTTATTTTTTGGCAGATAGGATGTAGTAATGACCTTTGCAAAAATTTCATAAAAATCCGTTCAGATTTATATATAGCCCCCATATTGTTGCGTTTGCACTGAAGAAAATCGGTTGAGATTTTTAGAACGGGCAACCAACATGAGTAGCCTCCATATACTCTTATACCTAAATTTATCCTGATTTTGTATAGAAGTGCTATATAGTCCGCATTTTTGAACAGTTGCGTCAGAATATTTAATATCGACCTATGTAGTTCATTGTTGGCCAAAATATTTATAAACAGTTAGAAATAGGTAAAATAAGATCTCGCTAATTCTTAATCAAAATTTTTTTTTTTTTTAATTTTATGGGCATTTTAAATTTTGAAAAAATTAAAAAATATGTTTTTGAATTTCACGAAATTTGTAATTGCTCTCGAACGGCTGAACCGATTTTTGCAAAGTTCACGTTGTTTTAAAGAGGACACAACAGTGTCCAATGTTATTTTTTAAAAAGCTTTGTAAACAAAATTGCTCCCCCATCTATTATTCACAAATCCACAACAGTAATTTGATTTTTGTGAACTCAATGTTTGTAAAAGTTATGGACGAAATACTAAGACTGGTCTGGCAATTTTTGATGTTTTTTCTGTTTCTGTACGTAAAAAAATAAAAGGGTGGGCCATTTTATATTTTAAAATTGAACTACCGATTACTTTGACATGTGATTTGAGCCCTGTGGATTATTTTCTGTGGGGAGCCATTAAGGATATATGTTACGCAAAGCATCCAGACACAATTGAAGCATTGAAACATGAAATCGAAGTTGTCATTGAAGAGATTCGACCCGAATCAATCGAAAAATTGTGTTGATCGGATAAGGTACTGCCGTGTCAGTCGTGGTAGTCATGTGTATGATATTGTGTTCCATTATTAAATGAAAAGGTTCAACATTTCCAATAAAAACAGAAATTTAAAAAAAATTATCAGTAAATTTTTTATAGCCGATTCAAATTTAGAATCTTAAATGGCCCAACCTGTACCTACATTTATCCTGTTTTGCATATAAGTGCTATATAATCCGCATTTTGTTTAGGGTGGTGTAGGACTCTACCCGACTTTAGCTCTTCCTGACTGTTTTGTATTAATATCAAGGTGTAAAATGAAAGAAAAACTAAATAATGTTCAGGAGATAGGTATTGTGTTAGTCTGTGATCAGAAACATTTAGGTTAATAGCACCTTGTGATATCACAGGGACAGACTTTTAATTGAAATGCTGCAATTGCATTAGGTTAGGTTGAATACAGGAGATGTTTAAACGTCTTATGTCCATGGACATACACTAAAGCCAGTGGTTCGACCTGTTGTGCGCTCCTTATTTATGATTTTTTTACCCCACGGGTTACAGAAAATCGGTACTAGACACGAAATTTCTCAGTATCTTCCAGTCATATTCTCTGAGATGAGTCAAGTCTGGCAATATGTCGGAACCGAAATATCGGGATCTTGCATGTGTGAAAGCTGGGCAGTGACACATGTTCCATCGTTTCGATGTTTTCCCTGCATGCCCTGCACTCGTCGTATTCTGCTAGTCCTATGCGATGGAGATGTGCCTGTAAGCTTGAGTGTCCAGCCAATTTTTCGGGGTATACGCATGAGTTATGCATGCATTGAAAACTCCAACCAGATGAGTTGATACCAGATCCACCTCATTCTGAAAAAGCGCTGGAAATATTCCGTCCGGTCCCGCAGCCTTGAAAGGAGAGTATGCAATTGCATTAAAATGGTCAATGGTACATCAGCTAAATCTTTGAAAGTTTTGAGCACATCTCCTGTTTATTTCCGCAGCTTGTGCAGAATTCGTTAGTAGAAACCTATAATTTCAGACAGTTTCCGGTGACCCACAACCATAACAAGCTTTAAATGTTTTAAGTCGATCAGACAATGTTTAGCCGTCGAATCTACAGGCATTGTCTGATACACTGGTTCCCTGGTCTAGAAAGCTCTATACGGTTAATCTACCACAATTTATCCTTAAAACCTGAAAGAGATTACCTTAGGACTAGAAGTTATCACAGGCTAATATCCAATCAACATCATACCCACAGTATGATCTAGTCCTATTCATTGAAGGATCTCTTTCTTTTAAGGAATTGTATATATTTCGATTTATCGATATTTTCGATTTATATTAGGCCTTCAATAAGTTAAAAGTAACATAGATATATCAGCAGAGAATTTCTCGTCTCCACTGTTTTAGAATCTCTTCATGAATAGTATTCAGCTTTCTGTGGAGAAGATGAGTGTTAAGGTGACGTGGCAATAGTGTTTTTTTTTTGCCAGCTCACATAGACCAGTTTAAGTCCCTAGTGTTACCACGGGATAAAATGCCCATCGTCGAAACCAACCTGTTTGATATACAAATATATCTGTAGTAGGAATACGAATATCGGTACCGGAAAGATCTGTTGGACTGCCTAGAAAGGCCGACCCCAGTATGTCCAGTCGTCGTTTACTCAAAGTGGGATAGTTGCATAGCAAGTGCTCAATGCTCTCCACTTCGTCCTCATCTCCGCAGCTTCTGTAGAAGTCTTTGGATTCAATACCCAATCTTCTGGCGTGTTCGCCGGCAGTGCCCCATCAGAACTGATACTAACGTAGATAATCATTTCCTCTTTAGTGGGATGAGATATTTTGACCTTCTCAGGTCATACCTTGGCCAGATTTGTGTATAGCTGCCCTACAGGAGCCGATTTCTGTCTATCTTTCTTTGGACTGCCTGATTGCCTCTTGCCTACGCCAAAGCTTGCACGTGGATATTGGCGCACCAATACATGCAAATTTTTCGAGAATTTGTAATTTCGTCCCTATCCTATCAAGTTCATCGGCTTTGCAGTTCCCCGGGATATCCCTATGCCCAGGCACCCATATGAGGTGTATATTAAACTGCTCAGCCATCTCGTTAAGAAATCTGCGGCAGTCGAGGGCTGTTTGTGAATAGAGGGATGTGAGAGAATTGATGGCAGCATGGCTGTCCGAGTAAATGACAACGCCAGTGTTGCTTACTCCGAAGCCAACATTTTCATCAAGCTTCAAACCATCCGTATAGAAGTGGAGATGGTTTTTATTACACACAGAATATAGTTTGGTTGCCTCAACCGAATTATTTGGCAATTTGGTAGTTCTGTCTACTACCATGCTATTCCATCAGGACAACCAACATTTTGGTTGTTGTATACTTCTGATTCCATGTTGACAACAATCATATTTGGTTGCGCCAAATACGAAAATGGTGGCTAAAATTATCTGTTGTATGTTGCCACAACCAACTGTTTTAAAAAATTGGTTGTTCTGACAATTTGTCAGTCATAACTACCGACAATTAATTAAAAACAGTTTTCATTAATTTTTATTTTATTTATCGAACAAACAACAAAAACAAAAATTCATAACAAAATTAAAAATACCATATTACAAATTCATCACTATTATGAGATCTGGAAATATTTGACACAAATTTTAGTACACGAAAAAGAAACACAAAACTTTAATGCAAATATCGCTTAACCCTGTGCTTTCAATTTCATGATTGTTGTTTCTACTTTTTTATTTATGTAAAACATTTTGCACAACATATTCTGCATTCCACAATTATTATCCACACGAGATTATTTTTGACTACATATACCGCTCTTGAAGAAAATGTTGAATATTTTTTATGTCGAGTAATTTTATTTTTTGTTTGTCATGTATTAGCAAAAGAACAGCAACCAAAAATGTACTTATTTTAAAGACTAAAGACGTCTTTGGAGCATTTCTTTAATTTTATGACAAATTTTTTTTCAGTGTATAGAATGGTCGCTAGGTGGATCACTGCAGCGTTGAGAACGACATCGACTAAGGCACCAAATGTTATACTACATTCTCATTCATATCTCAGCTACTGTTATTAGACTTAAGAAACTGCCATTCTGTTCAGGATATGGCTACGGACATAGTATCATTCTAGACACATTGCCTGACCTTCAAGGCACTGTTGATGACACTTTGACTTAACCACTTAACCACAATCTCGAACATCGGTAGAGACGTGCAAATTCTGATTTCCAGAGATGTTAAATGGTCACAACTCTGAATATAGGACAGTCGCGACCTTCTGTACAAACATACAGATACGATGTACAGAATCCAAACTCAATAACTATTTGGGATTTGGTATGTTTTTTTTAATGCTTTAGAGCTATTCATTGCAAAAACACTGAATGATTACCAGGTAGAAATCTTAGCTATTAGAGAGGTAGCATACTGACTGAGAAGTACGGGTCTCCCATATTCGACGGACCCATCTGGCAACGCCATAACTTTTGACAGAGATGTCAGATCGCTTAATGACATACCGCGTTTGAAGTGTCAGTCCAAGCAGATTTTTACCATGGAACAATACACGCCACGCGAGCGCTCTGAAATAGTTGAAATTTACATTCAACAGAAGAAGTCAAGTCAACGTGCTTTTAAAATATTAAAAAATGTGAGAAGTGCGCCTTCTAAGAACACCATTAAGCGTTTATACGAAAAATTTTCGACTGGTGAGGCTCTTTCTAATCCGAAGAGGCCAAATAAAAGTCGACCAAGGCGATCGGCCGAGAATATCGCTGCCGTACGAGCCAGTGTTGAGAGGTCCCCAAGAACATCCCAAAAACGCCGTTCTCAGCAGTTGGGCATGGCTCGGTCCACTTTACAACGGATTATTCGCGTTGATTTGCATTTGTTCCCGTACAAAATTCAATTGACGCAAAGATTGTTGCCTGCGGACAAGCCTCGTCGATTGGAATGGGCCCAACGAGTCCGTGGGTCCGTCGAATATGGGCAACCCTAGTGCTCTGACTAAAGTAGGCGTCTCGGATAGTCAAGCTGTTATAAAGGTCCTGAAAACAGTAATCCTGAATTCAAAACCTGCCCTCGACTGTCAAAAATCTTTTAACGAGAATGCTGGACAGTTCAATATTCCCCTGATTTGGGAGCCACATGTACATACTAGGGAACTGCAAAGCAGATGAACTTGCAAGGCTAGAAACTACCACCAGTTTCTCTGGAGCATGAACGCTTGCTTCGTGCGACGTGAAGGATCTTCCAGAGAGATAGTGCCATTAAATGACTAGTGGCCTCTAGTCATGATCTGCACTCATTCCAGACTGAATTGTCCCTGTCTAATCTCCAAAATGCTCCAACGCCCTGCTGTCGTTATCGAGACCTGAAGTCTCACCAATCGTGTTTGTTATGACGGGGCACTGCTCTTGAAGACAGCACACAGAGAGATTGAAGATATTGCGAAATTTCTTCTGCAAAAGTGACCAACACTGGTTTCATCATTTACTCGGACAGCCAGGATAACATTAAAACTCTGGATGCTACATCCCTAAATTCACAAACAATAATTCTTGAGAGGAAAGTACTGTCTACGTTATTGTCAGCTCTGACGGGACACTGGCATCGATATTCGTATTATTGATAAATTTGTGTACCAAAAGGATGCTACATCCCTAAATTCACAAACAAAACTTCTAGAGAGGAAAGTACTGTCTACGTTAGTGTCAGCTCTGACGGGACACTGTTTTGATGAGGGGCATCTAAGCCGTCTGCAAACCTAAACTAAACCTTCCAAAGAATGTATCGTGAAATAAAACGAAAATTTTTTAATGTTTCTGTTTAAATTACAGATTAAAGTTTTTATCTAAACCTTTATTATTTAATGCAATAATTATAGTTTTGTTGTTTGTCCTTTTTCGATATTTTTGTTTTTGTATGTGTATAATAACTTTCATTAATTATTGTTACTGTTGTTGTATTCTTAAGTGATAAGTTGTTTTCATAATTTTGCCCTAGGTTTGTGAACTTTTCTTAATTTTTTTATGTAATTTTATTGTATCATTTAATGCATAAAAAGTCGAATATTAACATAATCTTAAAAATAAGTAGAGCTATAGTTATTTTTCAAAAAAAAGTCTTAAAACGAATAAGTTTATTTTTTTTAGGATTCAAGAAAAAATAAATTCAAAAACAATTTGTTTTGCAGATAAAGCCAAAAGGGCATTCAATGGAATTCAGTGTAGACGGGAGATAATAAATCTTTTCCACTTCCTTTCTTATTATTTTTTTCTCGGTGTAAATAATATTGATAATACATAAATTTGTTGCTTATGCTAATATATCTTTGTTCATATCAAAAATTATTTTTTATATTTTTCAACTTAACGTTTTTTGGTGCAGCAGCTACATTTGCAACAGCCACAATATCTGTTCAATGACAGTAGATAAATTATTTAGAAACCCCGCGTATTGAATGATCAAGCAATCAAATGATCATTAATTAAATCAATCAATTCTTACGTTTGTGTCAGTTTCGACCCGACACTCGGCGTGTCTTGCAATTTTATAGGTACTTTTTCTTTGTTTATTTAAGAGTATTTTTATTTACAAATTATCATATATTTGCAATTTTATTTATGTGTTTTTGTTTTTTGTATACAATGTATAATTGTTACTTCCTACATTTCTTTTACAATATATCGTCGGCAAAATGCATAAACTGAACAAATCCATTTTTGAAAAATGTTGCTATCAAAATTTTATGCCATTGTTTCCACGATAAATCGGATCATAACACTGCCGTGTTTTTTTTTTCAAATAAATGTTTATTTCAGTAAACAATTTCGATAAAAATAAAAAAAAATAAAAATGAAATTTCAATAAATTTCATTTCTTGGTTGGTTTATAAATTTTATCTTCGATGTTCTCTTGTTATGCAGTACACAGTGGGGGGATTCGTAATATGATTCTCGTATCCATTTAGGGTTTACAATAGTACCGTTAGCTCACTCTTTCATCTCACCAGATCATATTCGTTCAGTGAAACATTTTACTATAGTCATTCATGTGTCATTTTATTTCAGTATCCCCTCACCTTAGAGAGGAGGGTATATATCATTTGCTACGAGCCAAAAGAGTAACACATCGAAGGAGTAACCATTCCATAAAGAATGTTCGGCGTCTATCCCTTTTGGGTCATTTTAAGTCATTTGAGTAATGTCCGTCCGTCCGTCTGCCTGCTGACTGGTGCGCACAATAACTCTCGAAAGGATTAACTGATTGACTTCAAATTTGGTATGCAATAAGATTTTTCTCTATCTCCGGCTAAGTTCGATGATGGACCATATTGGTCTACTCCTTTTAGGACCTCCCCCACAAAGGGTTAACATTAAGTGAAATATTGATTCTTTAATAACTTCTACACTACTTACTCGAATCTTCGAAAATTGTTTTTACAGTGCCTACATTCCAGTAAAAAAAATGGGCAGTTCCCTTTTGGTACCTCCCACACAAATGGACCGTTTTGCACCAAAAGTTAACAGCATATAACGTTAATACCTTTACAAAATTTCAAGCATACAAATACTTGACATTTTGTAGAGTGTAATTCTGTTATAGTGTCTACAGTTCAGTGAAAAATGGCCTTTATTGCCCCGCCCCCTGTGGTGCCTCCCACACAAATGAACCATTCTGCACATAGGGTTAACAGCTTATAACTTTAATACCAGTGCATACACATACTTGAAATTTCGTACAGTGTAATGTTTTTATAGTACCTACAGTTCAGTAAACATAAATTAATTTACGAACAATTCTTGGGACTGAAGGTGAGGGGATTCGTAAGTCGGTTTACCCGACTGAACTTTCTTAATTGTTTTTTAAGTTCTACAAATATATAAAATTGAGGTTCTACAAATATAATTGCGTTCAGAAATCAATTAAATAATTACAAGCTGGACATTTTAATAAATAATAATAATTAAAAAAACCAGTAAGGAAAGGCTAAAGTCGGGCGGGGCCGACTATATAATACCCTACACCACTCTCGTAATATTGAATAACTCTGAAATATAAATTTTGTAATTCATGTATAAATTTTCTTCAAATTCGGCAATGTTAGTCCATGGATCAAGAAACTCTACCATTCTAAATATCAAAACGATTGGATGTAAACTACAGCTTCTACAGGACTAAAGAGCAAAATCGGACGAAACATATATATGGGCGCTATAGCTAAATCTTAACCGATTTTTTTCAAATTCGGCAATGTTGGTTCATGGATCAAGAAACTCTACCATTCTAAATTTCAAAACGATTGGATGTAAAATACAGCTTCTATAGGACTAAAGGGCCAAATCGGAAGAAACATATATATGGGAGCTATAGCTAAATCTTAACCGATTGTTTTCAAATTCGGTAGTGTTGGTTCATGGATCAAGAAACTCTACCATTCTAAATTTCAAAATGATTGGATGTAAAATACAGCTTCTACAGGACTAAAGGGCCAAATCGGACGAAACATATATATGGGAGCTATAGCTACATCTTAACCGATTTTCTTCAAATTCGGCAATGTTGGTTCATGAATCAAGAAACTCTACCATTCTAAATTTCAAAACGATTGGATGTAAAATACAGCTTCTACAGGACTAAAGGGCAAAATCGGACGAAATATATATATGGGAGCTAAATCTAAATATGAAGCGATTTCAACCAAATTCAATAAGGATCTTTAAAGCTGCGAAATACTCTAAACTGCAAAATTTCACAACGATCGGATTGAAATTGCGACCTGTAGTCGACGAACAACTTTACGTGGACAGACGGACGGACGGACAGTCATGGTTAAACCGACTCAGCTAGTGATTCTGAGTCGATCGGTATACTTTAAGGTGGGTCTAGCTGTGTTATTTTCAGGTGTTACAAACATCTGCCGTGAAACAAACTTATAATACCCTGTACCACAGTGTGGTGTAGGGTATTATTATCGAACCCATTCTTACATTGAAGAAACACTATGCTACCATACATTCAAATCATATAAAAATAATCAGTATGGAGAGATAAAATTCGGGTGGAGCCGCCAATATGATACCCTACACCTGCCTGATAGAGCAGATATAATTAATGCATGCATATAATTGATTCAAATTTGAAACGTTTGCCGTAAAACTCGTAGCATCAGCCAATGGGTCAAAAAAACCACGTTTTAAATTTAAAATTGCATAAAATTTTTTTGGACAATTCGTTTCTCTCCTTTTAGCTGGTTAAACTTTTTCCAGCGATTTTCAATAGCTTCGATACGCTGTTTATAGTAAGAACTGTCTAGCTCCTAAAAAATACCCATTAACCGCAACCTTCACCTCTTCTTTTTTTTTTTTTTTTTTTTTTTTTTATATATATATTCTTTATTTGCAATCTATTTAAATACAAAATAATAAGCAAATTTATTGATATCTTAAAGCTGACAGAGTCGTTAAGATCCAATGAACTTAACAAAATATTTAACATTTTCCATTGTTAGAATAAGTTTATATATATATATACATATTTATTTACAATATTAACTTAAAAAAGGGAGATCTAGTATGTGAGCTCTCTTTAATCTTCTTACTTCGTTGCTGTCATCTAATAAAGTTATGGCTAGGATATTTGGGTGATTACTTAGTCTATTGAGGTATTTAGTACTAAACCGTGCTATTTCATCTCTTACTTTAGGGATTCGAAGATCATTGTGAATACAGCTATTTTTGACAAACCAAGGCGCGTTGGATAATAATCTTAAAGTTTTAGATTGATATTTTTGTAAAATTTCAATATTTGATGAACTTGCTGTACCCCATAGTTCAATGCCATATGACCATACAGGCTTTAAAGTAGTTTTATAAAGAGTTACTTTATTTTCGAGACTGAGTTGCGATTTCGGGCCAAGTAACCAATACATTTTCTTCGTTTTTTTATCTGCTTGTTCTCTTTTAGATATAATATGGTCTTTCCAAGTTAGTCGTCTATCTATACGAAGTCCCAAGTATTTTACATTGTTTGATGTCGGAATTACGAGTCCATTTAGGGATACATGCGGGCATTCTTGAGTTCTGAGACTAAAAGTTACATTGACTGATTTTTCTGGGTTGACTTTTATGTTCCATTTATTGTACCAAGTTTGAAGTTTATCAATTTGTCTTTGTATAATAGCAGACGCTTCAACGGGATTTTGACTTACAGCCAATATAGCCGTGTCATCGGCATAAGTAGCAATGGTAATATCTTCGTTAGCGGGCATATCAGCAGTAAAAACAGTGTATAAAACTGGGGCCAATACACTTCCTTGTGGTACACCAGATTTTATATTTCCAATTTCAGATTCATCATCATTAATACAAACATAAAAACTTCTTTGGCTTAAATAAGATTTCAGTACCAAGTAGAAAGGGGCTGGTAGCAATTGTTTAAGTTTAAAGAGCAGTCCATCATGCCACACTCTGTCAAATGCTTGTTTGACATCTAGAAAAATTGATGAACAATACGATTTATTTTCTAGACATTCTCTAATGACCTTAACAACTCTGTGGCACTGTTCTGGAGCCCCATGATTCTGTCTAAAACCAAACTGGTGTTCAGGCATAATCTTCAGTGAATCTAAAATTGGAAACAGCCTCTTCAGGAAGAGCCTCTCGAACAATTTTGATAATATTGGCAGCAAACTTATTGGTCTATATGAGCTGAGGAGTTTTTCTGGCTTATTTGGTTTTAGCACCATAATTATTTTTGCATATTTCCATTGAGAGGGAAAATGGGAAGTTCTTATTATTGAGTTAAATAATGTTGTGAGAAAAATTATTCCTTTTTTAGGCAGATTTTTTAAAACTGTGGAGTTAATGTTGTCATATCCAGGTGATTTTTTGCCGTTTAACTTTTTTATTTCATTTTTAACTTCTTGAAGAGTGAAAGATTTGATTGGTAAAGACATTTGACATGGTATGTCAAGAAACGCACTAATTTTCTGTGAATCGGAGGAACTACAGAGTGAGAACGGAGTAAAAGTTTCTTCTAGATAAGTTTTAAAAGCTTTAGTTTTACTGCTATCAGATCTACACCAGGACCCGTCCGAATTTTTTACTGGAGTATTTCTCTTTTGAGGCCTTTTTAGATATTTTGTAGCTTTATATAAATTATACTCGTTGTTATTTAATGGGCTCAATTCACACAGATACCTTCCCGTCGAATCGCTTTTAATTTGCTGTAAACGATTTTTAAGGTTTTGAACAGCCCGATTAAAATTGGTTTTGTCTGTTGGGAGGCGAGTGTTTTGCCATATCTTTCTCAGTCGTCTCTTTACTTTAATCAGTTTTCTTATTTCTAGAGACACATATATATCTGTTGATTTATTAGAATCGTCTTGTGGAGTAGATTGAAACGCTGCTTCATGAATTAATTTTACAAAATCTTCAACTGCATCATCAACATCATTTCCAGTTTTAAGTGAAACGTTAAGAGTTAAATGCCTTTCGATCCAATCTTGAAAACATCTCAGATCTGTTTTGTGTGAAAAAAGTTGTTTATTTCTGGAAATTTTGGAGGGAACTGTTTTATAATTTAGCAGAATGGGGGTATGATCGGAGCTTAAATCGTCGCATGCAACAATATCCAGAAGCGATTGTGATATACCAGAGTAAACGAAAAAATCGAGCAAATCGGGAATATTTCGAGGATTGCTTGGCCAATATGTTGGACTTCCTGTAGATAAGGTACTGTAGTTGTGTTTGATGACACACTTGTGTAATTCTTTTCCTTTCGGATTACATAATCGGGATCCCCACCAAATGTGCTTGGCGTTAAAGTCACCACCAACTATGAATTTATTGCCAAGTTTTTTGAAAAAGTTCTCATATATATCACAAGTTATACTGTATCTCGGTGGGAAGTAAATGGAGTAT
This sequence comes from Eudasyphora cyanicolor, assembly GCA_963930755.1. Lineage (NCBI taxonomy): Eukaryota > Metazoa > Arthropoda > Insecta > Diptera > Muscidae > Eudasyphora > Eudasyphora cyanicolor. The sequence goes on from OZ005735.1 coordinate 159,331,938, forward strand.
ATAGATACTTTATTGTTACTGCCACATATAATTTTTACTCCAGCTGCCTGCAAAAATTTTTCTGAAATACTTTCCTGAATTTCGTATTTTATACCTCTTCTTATTAGAACAGCAGCTCCTCCGTGAGCTGTATTATCCGGGTGATTGGCGGCTACTATGTCGTACCCCCTTATGCGTATAAAAGACTTAGTGGTTAAATGCGTTTCAGATACTAAAAATAAATCTACACTGTTAAGATTAAGAAACGTTTCTATTTCATTTATATGATTAGAAATGCCATTTGCATTCCACTCTGCAATTATCAGATCTAATTGCATAATTTTGTTATTAATATTGACATCATATTCATTAGAGTGTTTGTCAACTCTATCTGTTTTTCCAGCATTGATTCAATTTTTTGTAAGAGTCTATTTCCATTGTTTTCCGTGCCAGTTATTGCTTGTGCGTATGTCATTGGGTTATTTGGATTTACAGGTGTATATATGTTATTATTGTTGTGGTTTACTCGTTCAACGTTAGGCCTGATAACTTTTGTTGTTCTTTTATTAACAAGATTTTGGTATATTTGACAACCTTTGTAGTTAGCTGTATGTTTTTGTAGACAATGTACACATTGTGGTGGAGTGTTTGGAGTTTTTGTGCATTCTGCAGTAGAGTGACCAAGGCCGCATTTGACACATCTAAAGGGTTTTCGGCAATATGATTTAGTGTGTCCAAATTCCTGACATCTAAAGCATTGCACAATATCATCATATTTTTTAGGAGCTACTACTTCAATAATTGCATTATCAAATGATCGGATGTTAAAAATGTCTTTGTTGTTCGGATTTGGGTCTAGATCGACGAAGAACATGGGAAGTGGAATTTTTGTACCTCGACTAATTACATTTCTAACACTGCGAACTTGATGTCCGAAAGATAACAAGTATGCTTTTATATCAGAGATTTGCGTCGAATGATGTAAGCCTTTAATCACTGCTCTGAAAGCTCTTTCAGGTTTTAGTTGAAAAGTGTGGTAACTCTTATTAGAACTTTCTAAATGTTTAACAATCTTGCGATAGTTCTCAACAGTTTTAATGACTAGCCTAACCTGACCGTCTCTTAGAGATTTGTAACTAAAATCCGAAGATGGAATTACCCTACTTAAATTAGTTACCATTTTATTTATATCGCCAACATCTGGTATGAAGATAGGTGGCGGTTTAGGTTGAGTCTCCACATCATTGACTTCTTCTTCCATTGCATCATTATTAAGACTGTTGAATCTATTCGACGTTCCTGCTTCGTTTTCATGGTGTGGGCGCTTTTGTTGAAAGATATTTGGAGATCCAGAGTTTTTTCTTTTTATTGGTACTTGCTGCCATCCAGAGTCGTCATCGCTGCTGCTGCTTTCTGCACTCAGATTTGCTGCTTTAGTTTTCATACTGGTCATCTAATATCGTGTTTGTTGTTGTCGTCGGTATTTTTGTTGTTGTTGTACAAGTAAGAATGTGCATCAATTGTACATACAATTGATGCACACTTTATGTCCGCGGCGCTGATCCGTTTATGATCGATGCTCAGTTTGTTTTTCAGACAAATGCACAAAACTGGTTTTTTTAAACAATTGTTTTTGTGTTGTTCACAGAGAACAAAAAAAAAAAAAAAAAAAAAAAAAAAAAAAAAAAAAAAAAAAAAAAAAACTATTTTTGTTAAACTCCGCACAATACGTCTTTCTATGCTCGTAGTTAGACAACAACTGTCACCTCTTCTGTGCTGGAAAATCTGTTTCCGCCAAGCCATTTTTTCAAGTTTGGAAACAAACAAAAATCCGAGGGAGCTAAATCTGAAGAATAAGGTGATTTTGGCTACCGCAATAATGGATGTGTGAACTGGTGCGTTGTCCTGATTGTGAGCAAACGCGTCACTCATCATGCCCACAGCTTTCTCATCATAAAATTTTTCGTCAATATGCGATGTACGAGTATAGCACTTTTTGAAATGCCTACGACTTAAGCAAACTCACGAACCTTCAACCGAAGTTCATCCAATACCATTTGGTGGATTTTCTTTTAACCAGTTCTGACGTGGACGCCTTAATTTATCGACCACTACGGTGTTCGTCTCGGCAGCTCGTAACTATTTTATAGTTACAAACGAAGGCAGACTCCTCCAAAGTAGAATCTAGCTCGGTTTTAATATTGTTTGCACTGAGATGTTTCAAATGAAAGTATTGTATTACATATCGGTGACGAATTTGTTTCATGTTTACAAATTCACAAAGATCGGTTACTTTTGAGTGTTCTAAAAGGCTAATGGTGATTTCGTTTGGGCAAAAAATTTAAAATGTTTTCTACATTTTACACTGAAACCGCATTTTTAGGTTCGTTTGCAAGAATGGTGCAGCCGTATGAACGTGTTTTGATTTCGTTTGTAAAAATATTACACTCCGCTAATTCGAAAATATCGCATTTTTCACACTCAGCCTAGTCCAAGGTGTAGAGTGCTGCACCGTCAAAAACCTAACCGCCAAACCTAAACGAAAGCGTACATTCTTAATGCACTACCATATGGTTTCGCACGATTATTGTTCGATTGTTCGCATGCAAAATTAGCAGAGGGTGCAGGGGGAATTTTTAAAATGTCGCAACTTGATGTGGTAACATTATTTTTCAGAAACGAAATCACCATAAACTAATGGTGTTTTCTTTCCTAAAAAAATGTTGCCCCGTCAGAGATCAGCATTTTAATAATGTCGCCTACATCCTCTTGTACTGCTGCATCTTTTATGGTCAGAATCGAAAACAAAAATGCAAAAAACTAGCCTTTGAAATCACTAAAAACAAAGAATACCCCAAGGCGCCGCCTAAATAAAGCATCTGTCCAAACTTCATTAGAAACAAGTAAGAAAGTTTCAGTCGGGTAAACCGACTAAGGTATACCCTACCTTTGTGAGTAATGTAATATGGAATATTAAACGAATTATTCTGTCAATTTGTGTGGGAGGTACCAAAAGGTTTTTAACAAATACACCTGTTTTTCGCTGAATAGTAGATACTCTACATACATTACACTGTGCCGAATTATAAGCGTTTATGTGCACTGGTATATTAACATTATGAGATATTAAATTTTGGTATGATTTGGCCAGTTTGTGTGGGAGGTACAAAAAGGGGCGTGGCAATAACGTCCATTTGTCACAGGACTATATACACTATAAAAACATTACACTGTACACAATTTCAAGTATTTTTATAAACTGGTATTAATCTTATAAGCTGTTAACTTTTGGTGTAAAATGGTGCATTTGTGTGGGAGGTACCAAAAGGGGCGTGGCAATAACACCCATTTTTCACTAGACTGTAGGCACTATAAAAGCATTACCCTGTACAAAATTTCAAGTATTTTTATATACTGGTATTAATGTTGTAATCTGTTAAGTTTTGGTGCAAAATGGTGCATTTGTGTGGGAGGTACCAAAAGGGGCGTAGCAACTTGGCCCATTTTTCTCGAGTTGATAGCGACTAATAAACTAATACTATGTGTGGAATTTCAGAAGATTCGAATAAGTAGTATAGCAGTTATTAAAGATTCAATATTTCACAACATTTTAACCCTTTGTGGGGGAGGTACTAGAAGGAGTAGACCAATATGGCCAATCTTCGAACTTAGCCGAAGATAGAAAATAATATTACCACGTACAAAATTTGAAGTCAATCGGTTACTTCTTTCGAGAGTTATCGTGCGCACCAGCCAGCAGACAGACAGACAGACGGACGGACGGACATTGCTCATTTGGTACGAGCCAAAAGTGTAACACATCGAAGGAGTGACCTAAGACCCCAAGGATGTTTGGCGGATATTCGATTTGGGTCATTTTAAGTCATTTGAGCAATGTCCGTCCATCCGTCCGTCTGTCTGTCTGTGTGTCTGTCAGCTGGCTGGTGCGCACGAAAGGAGTAAGCGAAAGGAGTAAGGAGTAAGCGATTGACTTCAAATTTGGTGTGCCGTAATTGTTTTCTCTATCTCCGGCTAAGTTCGAAAATGGGCCATATTGGTCCACTCCTTCTAGTAGCTCCCCCACAAAGGGTTAACTTTTAGTGAAATATTGATTCTTTAATAACTTCTATAGTACTTACCCGAATCTTCTGAAATTCCACACATAGTATTAGTTTATTAGTCGCTAACATGTCAGGAAAAATGGGCGAAGTTGCCACCCCCTTTTGGTACCTCCCACACGAATGGACAATTTTGCTCCAAAAGTTAACTACTTGTAGCTTTAATATATGTTCACACGGACACTTGAAATTTTGTACATTTGGCACGTACCTTTTGGTACCTCCCACACAAATGGACCGTTTTGTACTAAAAGTTAACAGATGTTAACTTTAATACCAATGCATACAAATACTTGACATTTCGTACAGTAATGCTTTTATAGTACCTACAGACTAGAGAAAAGGGGCCTTTATTGACACGCCCCTTTTGGTACCTCCAACACAAATGCACCTTTTTACACCAAAAGTTAACAGCTTATAACTTTAATACAAGTGGATATAAATACTGTCTAGGGATAAGTGGCCGTTATTGGCACGCCCCGTTTAGTACCTCCCACACAAATGGACCATTTTGTACCAAAAGTTAACAGATTTTAACATTAATACCAGTACATATTTTAAAGTTATTAAATGCAATTTTAATTGATAATAATTTAATTTAAATAAAATAAATTTACGAATATTTTTTGGGACTCAAGGAGAGGGGATTCATAAGTCGGTTTACGCGATTGAACTTTCTTACTTGTTCGACTTAAAATGACCCAAAACGAATATCCGCCGAACATACTTAGGGTCTTAGATCACTCCTTCGATGTGTTACACTTTTTTCGTAGCAAATGATATATACCCTCCTCACATTAAAGTGAGGGTATAATAAGCACACAAGTACAGAGTTAGTACTGATCTAGTCTTTTCTGAAAGCGCAAAATTTTTAGGAATAATTTTGGATAGGAAACTGTCATTCAGACTAAAATTTCTGGAACGTGTAAAGAAGTCCAATATCGCCCTATATTCGCTCCAAATATATTTTATTGATTTCAAAATTCGATTCAAACATATCAAAAAAGGCGATTTTGCAAAGTGTAGCCTAGGCGGCGAAAATCGCCGGCCCGCCTCCGCCAACCTTTATTTCAATCTTTGCGCCGCCGCCGATAAAAACTGTTCTCTACTCGACAAAGAATTGAAATCACTAACAATTACATATAACACGTCATCTGCAATGGGTCATCGCAAAATCCTAAAGCAAATGCAAAATTTCTTACATCTGGTTCTCTTTCTGGCTTTTAAATAATTGAAGTTGCACTTTCGTTTAATTGAAAACATAAGACCCTTTTGGCCTTATTCTTAAAGAGATATGATTTTCAACGTTAAAATGTGTTGTAAACCTTCAATAACATTTTATGAATAAGGCCCAAAATGTTTTCTAAAAATATCCATCTCCACAAAACAATGCAAGTCAGAATTATAAATAATACAATCAACTTCAACTAAATTCGAAGAAAATAAAACAACATGAAAGCGCCGCCATTTTTAATGTGTTTGGTCAGGTTAGCCGATCGCCGCCGTTAACCAAAAAAAAAATTGCGCCGCCGATCATTTTGCCACCGGTCCAAACTCTGCACACGTACACATGCGGGAATTTAGGCTGAAAAAAGCATCTGTTTTGTAGGGCAGCGCCCACCCCTTCGATTAAATACAGGACTGACATGTTGCATTTTTGGACCGTGCAAGTGCGACATTTTTTTACAAAAGAAAACGAAACCCTACCACAATGCAACCCTACAAACCCTACCACAATGCAACAAAAGAAAACACCAAAAGACTCAACATATTTTTTAAAAGGTTGCCACTTTCCACGGAAGTATTTTTTTTAACTACTACCGCCATATATAGGCAGGTCGGCTAATTTTGGGACCGCCCTCGTACATATGCACAAAGAATACAGTTTGGTTGCCTCAACCGTATTATTTGCCAACCGAATTGTGGTAGTTCTGTCTACTATCATGCGATTCCATCAGGACAACCAACATTTTGGTTGTGGTATACTTCTACTTCCATGTTGACAACAATCATATTTGGTTGCGCCAACTACGAATATGGTGGCTAAAACTATCTGTTGTATGTTGCCACAACCAACTGTTTTAAAAAATTGGCTGTTCTGACAATTTGTCAGTCATATACTACCGCCAATTAATTAAAAACAGTTTTCATTAATTTTTATTTCATTTATTGAACAAAAAACCAAACAATTCATAACAAAATTGAAAATCCCATATTACAAATTCATCACTATTATGAGATGTGAAAATATTTGACACACATTTTAGTACTCAAAAAAAACACAAAACTTTAATTCTAATATCGCATAACCCTGTGCTTTAAATTTCATGATTGTTGCTTTTATTTTTTATTTACGTAAAACATTTTGCACAACATATGCTGCATTCCACACATTATTATCCAAGCGAGTTCATTTTTGACTACATATACCGTACTTGAAAAAAATGTTGAAGATTTATTTATGTCGAGTAATTTTATTTTTTGTTTGTCATGTATCAGCAAAAGAACAGCAACCAATCTTTCGGTTGTATTTCCCAAAATACATTTAATTATTCTTATAATTATAATTTGGAAAATTATTGGGATAACCAAAAAACGATTATTTATTAATATTTTTTCTGTTGTAGTGACCAATTATTCGTTGCAATAATAATCTTTGGCCTATTGATACAATTTCTGTTGTCAAGAATAAAACATTGGTTGTCTCAACCAAAAATCGATCACATGGTACTATAATGAATGTTTAAAATTGGTTAACAACTAACCGAGTTTCAATGAAAAAAAACAGCATTTTCATTTGATCGTATCCATGTTATTATTGTTGTTTCAACTATTTATATAGGGTGATCTAAGTAGATATACTTTTATCAATAGCTTTTTTTTTGACAGATCACGTGTGAGTCGTGTCATGCTATTTTTGTTAAGTATTGTTTGGCATTTCATCATGGAAAGACTTACGCCTGAACAACGTTTACAAATTATTCAGTTTTATTATCAAAATAATCGTTCGCCAATTGCGATAAGTCCATTTTTTTAAAATCCAAAAAAAAAACACTTTCCAGTCGACCCACGACCTTGACACCCATGAGCAATATTTTAGCTCTCGTTAAGAGCTATTTTTTTGCGATTGACCGATTCCCTATCCGACGTACAGGAATCATCGGTCCATATTTCTTCAAAAATGATGCAATTGTCGATAATGTGGCGAAGATTTGAAATTTTCGTAAAAAATGTGTAATTCGGAGAAGCATGGCAATGCTGTTAAAAAATTGTTGACCCATTCTTTTCTCGAAAACATTCTGCAGGAAGTTTCCTTTAAGACAATATATGTTAATATGTTAACTTTCTTTTTTTATTTCCCTCTATATCTCCAAAATATTACATATTTTTTGAAAATATAAATTGATATGGCTATAACTTTTGTCTCAGTGGGTACATCTGACCGACATTTTTCACATCGTATATCAAATTTGTATACCCTACACCACACTGTGGTACAGTTTATTTGAAGGCTGATGTTTGTAAAACCTAGAACTAGAGCGTGATCCATTTCGAGGTTCCCTACTTTTTTAAAGAAAAACAGTAAGGAAAGGCAGAAAGTCGGGCGGGGCCGACTATATAATACCCTACACCTCCCTTACAATGCGATAAAGGTCATTGCGAAAATAATTTGGAATAATTGGTAAGTAGGCAGGAACATATTATCTAATTCTGAGCCGATATTCGCTAAATTAAGCAATATTCGTTCCTAAATTGAGAAACATCTTTCCGGAAAATATTAATGATCGAAAGTAAAGTACAACTTCTATAGCGCGTTGATACCAAATCAGGAGGAACATATATATATATATACATTATATAAATCTGAACCGATTTTCCCTGAATACTCATTCATGTAAAAAGACCTCTTTCTGTAGAATTTCGTACTGATCGGATATAAAATACAGTCTCTACAGCGCTTACATGTCAAATCGGGGGTAACATATATATGTGGGCTATATCTAAATCTCAACCGATTTCCCTCAAATTTGGCAGTATTAATTCATGTAATAAGAAGCCTCTTTCTGCCGAATTTCGTACTGATCTTATTAAAAATACACTTTTTACAGCGCTTACATGTAAAATCGGGGGTAACATATATATGGGGGCTATATCTAAATCTGAACCGATTTTCTCCGAATTTGGCAGTATTCCTTCATGTAATAAGAAACCTCTTTCTGCCAAATTTTACACTGATTTTACGGCGCTTACATGTGAAATCGGGGGTAACGTATATACGGGGGCTATATCTAAATCTGAACCGATTTCTTCCAAATTTAACAGTGTTCATTCATATAATAAGAGACCTCTTTCTGCGGAATGTCATACTGATCGGATATAAAATAAAGTTTTTACAGCGCTTACATGTCAAATCGGGGGTAACATATATATGGGGGCTATATCCGAATCTGAACCGATTTTTACCAAATTACATAGGGATCGTCCTTGGGCAAAAAAAAGATATGTGTAAAGTTTCGTCAAGATCGGGCCATAATTGCAACCTGTACTTTGATTACAAGAATACATCTACAGACAGACGGACAGACAGACGGACATAGCTAAATCGACTCAGAAAGTGATTACAAGTCTTCTCCTTTTGGGCGTTACAAACAAATGCACAAAGTCATAATACCCTGGACCACAGTGTGGTGTAGGGTATAAAAACACAGAAAATTCAAATTGAATGGGGAATGTTTATTATCATTTGAAAGAACATTCTTTGGCATTTATTTTTTGAAGATTATGTCTATCAAATGTTGGCCGCGGCTACGTCTCAGATGGTCCATCCGTGGAGTCCATTTTCGGTGACTCGTTCGAGCATTTCGACTGGTAACAGGCGAATGACACGCGTGCTGTTTTGCTCCAAGGCCTGAATCAAATTGACGGTTACGTTCTCACCGGCATCATATTTGAAGAAATATGGACCGATGATTCCACCGGCCTACAAACCACGCCAAACCGTTTTTCTGGATGAAGTGGCAGCTCTTGAATCTCTTCAGATTGCTCTTCGTCCCAAATGCGGCAATTTTGCTTGTTTACACACCCATTGAGCCAGAAATGGGACTCATCGCTGAACAAAATTTGGCTCGAAAACGTCGTATCTTCTTGGAACTTTTCAAGAGCCCATAGAGCGAAGCGATGTCGCTCTGGAAGGTCGGGCGGCTTCAGTTATTGCACAAGCTTTATTTTGTATGCTTTCAATTTAAGATATCGACGTAAAATGTACCAAGTCGTCCAATACGTCAGTCCGAGTTGCTGCAAACGGCGCCGAATCGACTCTCCACGGCCGACTCTCCTACACTCTCAGCTACGGCCGCTACATTTTCTTCACTGCGTGCTGGTCGTGGTCTATTCGGTCGAATATTATCCAATAATGTATGCTGGGTCTCAAGATGGGTGATGGTGTTGCGAATAGTACGCTCAACTTATGTTGACCATAAGTTGAGCAAAGTGCACTAAACACATTCCTCACAGAAGGTGAATTTTCGTAATAAAGTTGAACGATTTGTAAACGTTGTTCAGGCGTAAGTTTTTCCATGATGAAATGCCAAACAATACTTATCAAAAATAACATGACAGCATGACACGACTCGCACGTGATCTGCCAAAAAAAGGCTATTGAAAAAAGTATCTCTACTTGGATCACCCGTTACTACAGGTAGACCCACGCTAACGTATACTTATCGACTCAGAATCACTAGCTGAGTCGATTTAACCATGTCTGACCGTCCGTCCGTCTGTCTATCTCAGATGGTCATATCGATACCTCCATTCTCAACTATGCTAAGTGCAAACAGGTAGTTTTTCAGGAGAGACGATCAAAGTTTGATGATTTTTTTTAAATTTGTGTGGAATTTCTTTATAATGCAAATCGAATGACCTGTAACCTGTTTTGTGAATAACTTTTGATTGGGTTGACGGATAAACACCAAATTTTGACTGAATGTAATTTGGAATATTTAGAAATTGAAAGAATGGGTTCAAATTTAGATATCGCTATCATATATATGTTTCATCCGATTTGGCTACAGAGACAGAGACGTACCAAATGTAAATTGTGTAAACAAATTTTAGTTGAAGTAAACATTGCATTGTTATCCAATATTACTAGAGTGGTGTATGGTATCATATAGTCGGCAGCGCCCAAATATAGCCTTTCCTTACTGGTTTTCTTTTCAAGACAGAAAAGTTGAAATCGGTTTATATTTATATTCTACACTGACATTAACAAAATGCTGGGACAGGGTTAGGAAAAAATTAAAAAGTCAATTTTCAAATGCAGACAGAAATCTAATAACTCAATAAAATATCTAAAAATTTATAAATTTCAGTGAAATATTTTGTGGGTCTTGAAATCACAAATTTAAAGTAATTCGCGAATATATTTGCAAAAGTCAATCCCACAATTCCCAAAATAATTAAAAAATCCGCAAAAATGGATTTTTTACATTTTGCCCTATACAGGGTGGCTGATATGTATTGCAACCAACTTCAGGTTGCTATCATTCTAAACCGCTAGTCTGATAGCTGACAGATTTATTTCAGTGACAGTTCATTTTATTGTTTACAAGCTTACAAAAGCATTTTGATCTATTGCATTCAGAAAAAAGTTATTCGTGATGGAATTCAAGCGTGATAGTGTGATTGCTTTATATTTGGGTGGAAAAACACAAGTGGCTATCGTTAGAGCCCTCCAGCATTTAAATGTGAATAAATCTTTTGTTTCTCGTACCATTGCTCGTTACCGTGATACTGGCAGTGTTGCAGCGCGTCCAAAAAGTGGACAAAAAAAAAACGGTAACAACACCAGAAATGATCCGAAAAGTGAAGGCCAGATTTGATCGAAATCCACGCCGCAGTGGTAGAAAAATTGCTCGTGAGCTGAAGATATCGCGAGAACGGATACAACACATATTAAAAAACGAGCTTGGACTAAAGCCATTGAAGTTCCAAAAAGTGCAAGAGCTCACCGATGCACAAAAAAAAGTTAGACTGGAAAGAGCCAAGGAGTTGATTCGCTTGCACGAAAATGGCCAGTTACCGAATTTGGTTTTCTCCCATGAGAAGCCATTCCAAATTGAGCAGTTTGTGAACAAACAAAATGATCGGGTTTACTTGCCAAAGAGGTTAGCTGAAAATGTACACCTTCGATTGGCCACCAGAACTCAAGCGCCGCCGATGGTAATGGTGTGGGCCGATGGTCGCTCCCCGCTCGTATTCATCGACCGTGGGGTCAAAATAAATGCCGAATATTATCGGGAAAATGTCCTAAAGACAGTATTGAAACCCTGGGCAGACAAACATTTCGGCCGCAGACCATGGACATTCCAACAGGACTCAGCACCATCGCACCCAGCACGAGTCAACCAAGAATGGCTTAAAAAGGAGGTTCCTCGCTTCATTTCTACCGCACAATGGTCACCAAGATCTCCGGATCAAAATCCGTTGGATTTTGCACCTAGGGCATTTTAGAGAGTAAGGTTCGCACTAAGAAATACCAATGTATCGATCATCTCAAGACGGCGCTTCGCCGGGAATGGGCCAAAATACCGCAGAGCCACTTTCGTGCAGCGTGTGATGGCTTTGTCGGTCGTTTAAAGGCCATAATTCGTGCCAAAGGTGGCCAATTCGAACAAATCTAAACTGTTTCTAAAATTTTATGTTATTTCCGACATTTTTTTCATTTGAACAATAAAATTTAAAAAAAAAATTTAAAAAATATAGCGCTTTACTTTGTTGCATATCAGCCACCCTGTATATACTGTACTACAAGCCGGGCTCCAAACTCCTCGTTTCCTGCCAGTCCCATGCGATGAAGATATGCCTGTAAGCTTTAGTGTCCCGTTAGAAGACTCATCATCTTACTAATCTCGATCTGGTTTAGTTTCAGAAAATTTCTTGTTTTCTTTTCATTTGGGTCACCCCACAGTATCTTTGCAGCTGCTCCTACTGTTGCGCCATTCCACACATTTTTGTGAGCCATCACTGCCCACTCATTCTTCGTGGCTTCGAAAGGTTTCTCATTTTCCAAGTTTATTACTCGAAGTTCTCTGCCCTTTGATGCCAAGCTGTTTGCCCGTTCATTTCCAGTCACTCCGTTGTGTCCTAGTACCCAGCAAATACGCAATTGGCCATAGGCTGAGTAATAATTTATCGTTGTTTTACAGTCCCACACAGTTCTGGATTTGACCTTTCCGATGTTATTGCTTTAATCGCCATTTGGCTATCTGTGAAGATGTTGGCATATTTAGGCTTTGTGGTGTTACTGAGCCAGTTCACACAATCCGTGATTGCTCGAACTTCTCCTTGAAATACCGTGTTACGGTCAGGAAGGCGGAATGAAGTTCGACTTCTGGTTCAGCAATAAAAAGTCCCAGACCCGTCCTTCCTCCTCGCTTGGACCCATCCGTGTAGCAGCTGGTTCCCACTGGCATATTAGCCAATGTTCCATTTTCCCAGGAGCGTCTGTCTGGCACAAACGAATCACAGGTTGCTGTAAGCCGCACTTCAGGTGTTTGAATGTGACCAACTAGAGATACTAAAATCTTCTGATGGTACGACTTCTGGTCTCGATTTATCCATTCACCCATCACTTGTAGACGTCTTGCTGTGAGGGCTGCCTCATACTTTATACGGATGTCTGTTGGTTGGATGTGCAGTATAGTCTCCAGAAGAGACTATACTGCACAGAAGAGCTGCCTCTTCAGCTCTTCTGCATAATAGATTTGGATGAAAGCCCCTTAGAAGTATTACAACGTCGTCTGCATAAAAGACTGGTTTGAGGTATGCCACGATTTACCTTGTAGCTAATTTTTACGTCATATGACCCACAAATAATCCACCTATTCCTTGCCATATTGTTGATCCAGTTTTTCAGCGCCCGGTCAACCTGAAACTCGTCTAAGGACTGGATAAGTGTATCGGTCTGTACATTGTTAAATGCGCCCTCAATGTCTATGCAAACAGCAAGTGTATACATTTCTTTACTGAAGGACTCTTCTATGTTGTGCACTACCTCATGCAGAGCTGTTTCCTCTGATCTTCCTTTGACAGAGGCGTGTTGCTTGAATATTAGCCTGTCATCTGTTATTTTACTTTTGACAATGTCATCAATTATTCGCTCCATTGTTTTTAACAGGACAGTAGTTAGGCTAATGGGTCGATAAGCCTTTGGGGTCGTATAACTCACCTTGCCAGGCTTTGGTATGAAGACCACCCTTGATTCCTGCCAGTTTTTTGGGGTATAAAAATGGGTTAGGCATGCAGTGAACACTCCAGCCAGATGAGCTGATACCACATCCACCTCATTCTGCAGAATAGCTGGAAATATTGCATCCGGTCCCGCAGCCTTAAAGGGAGAGAAACTTGTTATCGCTTCTTTACCATCTGTTATATCCGTAATAGGTACTTGATGCAATACATTTTCATTCTGTAACTGTTCCTCTGTTGGTCCAGCATTACCAGTCGGAACATGAATTTTCATCAAGAGAAGAACTTCATCGTATAGGAAATTTTGTTGCCAATTCAGAAATGTCAATGTGAAAGAAATCGGTGCAAATCCTGCGCCGATATTCATCAAATACAAGGACAGGGTCGAGAAAAAAAAATTAACAAAAAAATTTGCAGTTATCTCGGTAGTAAGACAAATGAAAATACAACAAGTACGAAAGTTCAGTCGTGTAAACCGACTTATGAATCCCCTCACCTTGAGACCTAAAAAAATATGTGTACGTTTATTTATTTTTTTGTTTTAATTAAATTATTATCAATTTAAATTGCATTTAATAACTTTAATGTATGCACTGGTATTAGAGTTAAAAGCTGTTAACTTTTGGTACAAAAAGGTCCATTTGTGTGACAGGTACCAAAAAAGGGGCGTGCCAATAACGCCCATTTTTCACTGGACTCTTGGTACTATAAAATCATTACACTGTACAAAATTTCAAGTATTCGTATGCTCTGGTATTCATGTTATAAGCCGGGAACTTTTGGTACCATAAGGGGCGTAACAATAACGCCCACTTTTCTCTGGACACTACGTACTCTAAAAACATTACACTGTACAAAATTTCAAGAATTTGTATGAACTGATATTAAAGCCACAAGCAGTTAACTTTTGGAGCAAAATGGTCCATTTGTGTGGGAGGTACCAAAAAGGCAGTGGCAACTTCGTCTATTTTGCTTGACGTGTTAGCGACTAAAAAACTAATGCTGTGTGTGAAATTTCAAAAGATTCGAGTAAGTAGTGTAGAAGGTATTAAAGAATCAATTATTCACTAAAAGTTAACCCTTTGTGGGGGAGGTACTTGAAGGAGTGGACCAATATGGCCCATCTTCGAACTTAGCCGGAGATTGAGAAAAATATTACCGCATACCAAATTTGAAGTCAATCGGTTACTCCTTTCGAGAGTTATCGTGCGCACCAGCCAGCAGACAGACACACAGCCAGACAGACAGACGGACGGACGGACGGACGGACTTTGCTCAAATGACTTAAAATGACCCAAAACGGATTTCCGCCAAACATACTTAGGGTCTTAGGTCACTCCTTCGATGTGTTACAGTTTTGGCTCGTAACAAATTATATATACAATCCTCTCTAAGGTGAGGGGATAACTAGGAGTGTACGAGATAATTGTTAGGAGTAAAAATACAAAATGGACAGAATGGATAAAAAAATTATTAAATTTATGAATTTTAGAATCACATGAAAGTTATACGCGCTTAAGCATTTTGTTCACCCGAAATGGTCGACTTTGAGGGCCTATTGCTCCGCCCCTATATACCTTAGGTTGCCCAAATTTAAAACATATATTTTTAAATATCTCCTCTACAAGCATGCCAATTTGTGTTGCAATCGGTAGACTGGTGAAGAAACGGCGTAATTATTCCATATTTTTTCCGGTAGACTTTGAATAAAAAATCGTTTCTGCAACGTACAAATTTGTTCTGGTAAGGAATTTTTTTCAATGTGGTAATGTAACATTTTATTTGAATAAGATTGTATATTTTCGGCATAGGTATTGTACAAAAATTATGTAATTCGTACAAATTTCCATCAAAATGTGTGGACGCCTGCTCCACTCTGCATTTTTAACAAAATTATAAAAGAACTTACAAAGACGATCGCAGTTGCATATTATATTTCTGATACATTCAGTAGTAGCAAATCATATAAATCAATTAACTTTGCTTATTTCCTTCCTTTCGTATTTGTTGCATTATTTTGTTTATCAGTAATTATTTTTATGGGTTCTGTTAGCTGACTATAGCGTAAGAATTTGACTTGACTTTTTTATGTTGTTTATCGCTGTATACAGAATTGAATTTATGTTTTTGTTGCTTGTTTGTTTTTTTTTGCTGATAATTGTTGTATAATTTTTATTAGCTTTTATTTTTGGTTTATGGTTGGTTCTATTGATTTAGCTTTCTATGAAAAAATAAGAAAAAATTCCTCAATCAAATAAAAATAATCGTCATTCATTATCGTCAACGATTTTTGTATGTTGTCATCTAAATAAGGGCTTTAAAATAGTTATGCCACCATGAGTTCTGTGATACCCTCCGCCACATAGGATGGTGGTATAGTAACTTTATCATACCGTTTGCAACACCTTTGTCGTTGTAAACTTACATATAAGACGATTTAGTTAATCGCTCTCTAACAAAGTATTTACTCCATCAACGATAGGACATGGGTTGTCTTCATTTTATTTCTCCGTTTTTAACACCTCAAAATACTTATCAGGAACTCCATAAATTTATATATACATTAGGACGGGTCGTTTTAAAAATCGCCCATTGCTCTGTGAAAATCGTATTCTAGGGATCAAAATAAGAAACTTTGCCGAAGGAACCATACCTCTAAAACGAATTCTGATGTCCCGGAAAAAATCCCACTTTGACCCATTTAGAGTGCTCCAATCGAGTCCAAATGTATGGAACCCCCAGGGGGTTCCAGGGGGTGTGCCACTGGCATGTGTGGGTCGGGCCTCCAAAGTTAGTGGGGGTCGGTCATACATTTGGACTCGATTGGAGCACTCTAAATAGGTCAAAGTGGGATTTTTAAAATTTTGCCCCTACCCAAAAGTTCGACCCAAATTCCGGGACATCAGAATTCGTTTTAGAGGTATGGTTCCTTCGGCAAAGTTTCTTATTTTGATCCCTAGAATGCGATTTTCACTGAGCAATGGCGACTCTTTTTGCCTCCCCACATATCGACCCGGCCGGCCTAATATACATAGAGGATTTCATGTAAAGTAATGTCTTTTGATCTGGATGAAACTTGCACCAAGTTTATTCCTATTAAATAGTAGTTATGAAACAAAATTTTAACGAGATCGGTGAAGGATTGCCCGAGTGGGAGCGTGTTGAATATTTACATTTTGGTCAAACGGTCCCTTTTTCCCATCCTTATAACTTATATTAGCTACTGTATTTAGCTAATATGTATAAGCAAAGAGTTTTTGATAGCAAAGAGCTTTTGATAACTTTTTCTTCAATAGTTTTAGGAGAATAAAAAAAATCGCAGAAATATTTTTTGTGATTTTTTTGCTCAAAAGAAAGTTTAGGTCATTTCCTTTAAGATCTTTATCACCTCACCTTAAATAGGAGGGTATGTATCATTTGCTACTAGTATGTATGGTCGGCGTATATCCGTTTGGGCAATATCCGAATGAGCAATGTCCGTCCGTCCGTCTGTCCGTCTGTCTGCTGGCTGGTGCGCACGATAACTCTCGACAAGAGTTACCGATTGACTTCAAATTTGGTATGTGGTAATATTTTCTTCTCTCTCCGGCTATGTTCGAAGATGGGGCATTTTGGCCCACTCCTTCTAGTACCTCCCCCACAAATGGTTAACATTTAGTGAAATGTTGATTATTTAAAAACTTCTATACTACTTATTTGAATGCTCTGAAATTATACACATAGTATTAGTTTAATAGTCACTATTACTTGTAGAAAATTGGGCGAAGTTGCGACGCCCCTTTTGGTACCTCCCACACAAATGGACAATTTTGAATCAAAAGTTAAAAGCTTATAACTTTATCACCAGTGTATACAAAGACTTGCAATTTTGTACAGTGTAATGGTTTAATAGTACCTGTAATACAGGGAAAAATGGGCATTATTGCCACGCTCCTTTTGGTATCTCTTACACAAATGGACCATTTTGTACTAAAAGTTACCAGCATATAACTTTAATACCAGTGCATACAAATACTTGAAATGTTGTACAGTGTAATGCTTTTACAGTACCTAGAGTCCAGAGAAAAATGGATAATTTAAAATTTGTCCAACAAACCATGGGTCTAAAATGAATTCCTAGCTGGCGGAAATCGACTTCAAATTTGAGATCACATTAAATATTTAATTGTACACAAAACCCTAGGTTCCTTCAAAAGGAATACCGTAAAACAAAAATAACTAGTAAAAGCGTTAAGTTCGACCATGTCGAATCTTATATACCCTCCACCATGGATTTCATTCAATTATATTACTGGAAAAATCTTTGGATATGGAGCAAATCATGAAACGATCCCTTTTGTTTAAGCAAATTATTTAAAAACAAGTAAGGAAAGCCAGAAAGTCGGTCGGGACCGACCATATAATACCCTACACCTCCCTAACAATGCGAAAAATGGGCATTGCGATAAAAATTTGGCAGTGTTCATACATGTAATAAGAAAACTCTCTCTGCCGAATTTCGTACTTATCGGATATAAAATACGGTTTCTACAGCGCTTACATGTCAACTCGGGTGAAACATATATATGGGGGCTATAACTAAATGTGAGCTGAATTTCCCCGAATTTGGTAGAGTTCATTCATGTAATAAGATAACTCTCTTTGCCAAATTTCGTACTGATCTGATACAAAATACAGTTTCTACAGCGCATACATGTCAAATCGGGTGTAACAAATATATGTATAGGGGCTATATCTAAATCTGAACCGATTTTGACGGATTTCAATAGGAATCGTCCTTGGGCCAAAAAAGAGCACTGTGCTAAATTTCATCACAATCGAACCATAAATACGACCTGCAGATTGATTACAACGATACATCTACAGACAGACGGACGAACATGGTTAAATCGACTCAGGAAGTGATTCCAAGTCGATCAGTATAATAAACGATGGGTCTATCTCTTCTCCTTCTGGTTGTTACAAGCAAATGCACAAACTCATAATACACTGGACCAAAAATGTGGTATATATGGCTTAAATTAGCATATTTGAGAACTAGATCTACACGGGGACCACAGTAATGTAAAAACTGATTTGTATAAATTTTATTAAGATGAATTCTTGTCACAATAGAATACAAACTGCAAAGTTTCTGCTAAATGTCTCAGAAAATATGGTGTTTATGGCTTAAATAGGCATTTTTGGGAGCGACATATATATGTTGACTATAATAAAATATGAACTGATTTAAAAAATGTTTACTGCAAAAGTACGATAACCGATGACAAGCTAAAATTCAAGCAACACACATATGTTAAAGGAAGATCAGTGGAAACAGCTCTACATGAGGTAGTACGAGTACACCACATAGAACAGTCCTTCAGTGAAGAAATGTACACACTTGCCGTTTGTATAGACATTGAGGGCGCTTTTAACAACGTTCAGACCGATACACTTATCCAGTCCTTAGACGAGTTTCAGGTTGACCGGGCATTGATAAACTGGATCAACAATATGCTAAGGAATAGGTGGATTATTTGTGTAAATATCAGAGACAAGGTAAATCGTGGTATACCTCAGGGTGGCATTTTATCGCCTCTGCTATGGGTTACGACGATACACAGTCTCCTTAAAGCCCTCACCAATGAAGGACTTAAACCAGTCTGTTATGCTGACGACGTTATAATACTCCAAACCAACTATGCAGAAGAGCTGAAGAGGCACTTAACATAGCATATACGGGGCACAACCAAGGGGACTAAATGTCAACCCAGACAAAACAGAAATATGTATATTTTCAAGGAAAAGGAAGATTCATCCTTTTACCGTGCCTCGTTTCCTGGATAAGAATATTGCCATATCTAAAAAGATAAAATACTTGGGAGTAATCTTGGATCAGAAACTGTACTGGAAAGATCATATTGAAGAAAGAGTTACAAAGGCCCACAGATGTTGGTCGTTGTGCAGAAGAGCAATAGGTTCAAAATGGGGACTACGTCCAAATATGACAAACTGGCTTTATATGAGCGTGATTAGACCAATAATAACCTACGCCTCTGTAGTGTGTTGGACATCAATGGACAAAAAGTACAACGTAATACTGTCTAGGCATAAGCGGGGCAATTAGAACCGCACCAACAAGAGCGTTGAAGACTATACTGCACATCCAACCAATAGATATCCGTATAAAGTATGAGGCAGCCCTCACAGTAAGACGTCTGCAAGTGATGGGTGAATGGATACATCGAGACCACCAGTTGTACCATCAGAAGATATTACAATCACTGGTCGGTCATATTCAAACAACGGAAATCTCCGACCGCATTCCTGAAGTGCGGCTTACAGCAACCTGTGATTCGTTTGTGCCAGACAGACGCTCCTGGGAAAATGGATCTTTGGCCCATGTGCCAGTGGGAACCTGCTGCTACACGGATGGGTCCAAGCGAGGAGGAAGGACGGGTCTGGGACTTTTTATTGATGAACCAGAAGTCGAACTTCATTTCCGCCTCCCTGACCATAACACGGTATTTCAAGCATAAGTTCGAGCAATCACGGAGTGTGTTAACTGGCTCAGTAATACCAAAAAGCCTAAACATGCCAACATATTCATAGATATCCAAATGGCGATCAAAGCAATAACATCGGAAAGGTAAAATCCAGAACTGTGTTGGACTGTAAAACTACGATAAATGATTACTCAGCCTATGGTCAATTGCGTATTTGCTGGGTACCAGGACACAACGGAGTGATTGGAAATGAACAGGCAAACAGCTTGGCATCAAAGGGCAGAGAACTTCGAGTAATAAACTTGGAAAATGAGAAACCTTTCGAAGCCACGAAGAATGAGTGGGCAGTGATGGCTCACAAAACTGTGTGGAATGGCGCAACAGTAGGAGCAGCTGCAAAGATACTGTGGGGTGACCCAAATGAGAAGAAAACCAGTAGTTTTCTGAAACTAAACAAGATCTAGATTAGTAAGATGATAAGTGTTCTAACGGGACACTCAAGCTTACAGGCACATCTTCATCGCATAGGACTAGAAGAAAACGACGAGTTCAGGGCATGCAGGGAAAACACCGAAACGGTGGAACATTTTCTGTGTCACTGCCCAGCTTTCACACATGCAAGATCCCGATATTTCGGTTCCGACATATTGCCAGACTTGACTCATCTCAGAGGATATGACTGGAAGATACTGAGAAAATACGTGTCTAGTACCGATTTTCTGTAACCCGTGAGGTATAAAAATCATAAATAAGGAGCGCACAACAGGCCGAACCACTGGCTTAAGTGTACGAGTATGTCCATGGACATGAGACGTTTAAACGTCTCCTCTATTCAACCTAACCTAACCTAACCTTCTTGTCTTCATTAAATACATACAGCAAAGATTCAGTCAAAATGCTTAGAAAATGTGGTATTTATGGCTTAAATACGTATATTTTGGAGCGACCTCTATAGGGGAGCTATATCAAAACAATGACCGATATGGCCCATTTGCAATCCCAAACATCCTGCAACTACAAGAAATATTTCTACCAAATTTGATCAACCTAGCTCTATTATTACGGACTGTAGCGTGATTACAATAGACGGACAGACAGACATGGCTAAATAGTCTTTGAATTTTGCGACCATTAATAATATATATACTTTATGGGGACTCAGATCAATATTTAGAGGTGTTACAAGCGGAGTGACAAAATGAATATACCCCCCATCCTATATGAGGGTATGGTTTACCCCATTTTATTTGAATTATTAGTATCATTTGGTTAAAGTGGATTCCTTTTCCTTATGTTCAACTGTTAAAAACAAATACATTTTGTAAAAAACATAAAAATTGCAGCATTCCATTATCAATGCATTAAAAGCATTCGTTTGTCATATATGACGTAACTCGTAAGAAAAAATCCAATAGTGTGATATTATCACAGTGCGTGCGAAATAAAACCGCGGTTTTATGCGATTTATGCCTACATCGAAATCGGAAAAATAGTGGTTTTTGGTTAGATTTTTTGAAATCTGAAGTAACATATATGTATATGTAAGCTTTAATATGTATTTAAATTGAATATGTTAAATTGTATTGAGATCGGCCAAGTACGTTGATCCATATTACGTTTTAACAAAGGGGCGTGGCTCAGCCCACTTTTCCAAAAAGATAATTTATTTCTGTTCCAATGACTTACATACGAAGTTGCATCTTTCTGAAAACGGCTGAAAAACCACGTTTTTAACCGACCTTCCTTAAGTCCTTGTATGGGTAAAATCTTCAATCGTTGACCGATTTTGCACAAATGCAATATCAACCGTTACAGGACAATAACACATGTTTTCGCAAAATTTCAGCCACCTAGTCAGACACCTTACCTGTTGTCTGCTTTCCACAGACAGACGGATATGGCTAGATCGTTTTAGAATTTGAGATAGATTCCCGGCAGCTAGGAATTCATTTTAGATTCATGGTTTCTTGGAGAAATATTCTTAATTTTTTCCGTAGATTTCATTTTTGACTGACGCTTTGTTAATTTTTTTCACACATACAAATTGACACCCCTCCTCTTTTTGGGAAAAGGTCCAATCAAATGCATTTAGAATCCACAGCTTGTAAAAATGTACTTATTGAAAAAAAACAAAACAAGTAAGAAAGTTCAGTCGGGTAAACCGACTTAAGTTTATTTATTTTTTTGTTTTAGTTACATTATTATCAATATAAATTGCATTTTAAAGTATATACTGTAGGCCGGGTCGATTTGTGGGGAGGCAAAAAAGTCGCCATTGCTCAGTGAAAATCGTATTCTAGGGATCAAAATAAGAAACTTTGCCGAAGGAACCATACCTCTAAAACGAATTCTGATGTCCCGGAATTTGGGTCGAACTTTTGGGTAGGGCAAATTTTGAAAAATCCCACGTTGACCCATTTAGAGTGCTCCAATCGAGTCCAAATGTATGACCGACACCCACTAACTTTGGAGGCCCGACCCACCCATGCCAGTGGCACACCCCCTGGAACCACCTGGGGGTTCCATACATTTGGACTCGATTGGAGCACTCTAAATGGGTCAAAGTGGGATTTTTTCCGGGACATCAGAATTCGTTTTAGAGGTATGGTTCCTTCGGCAAAGTTTCTTGTTTTGATCCCTAGAATACGATTTTTACTGAGCACTTCACTGAGTGGGGGTCGGTCATACATTTGGACTCGATTGGAGCACTCTAAATGGGTCAAAGTGGGATTTTTTCCGGGACATCAGAATTCGTTTTAGAGGTATGGTTCCTTCGGCAAAGTTTCTTATTTTGATCCCTAGAATACGATTTTCACTGAGCAATGGGCGATTTTTAAATCGACCCGCCCTGGTATTCAAGTTGAAAGCTGTTTACTTTTGGTACAAACTGGTCCATTTGTGTGGGAGGTACCAAAAGGGGCGTGCCAATTACGGCCACTTTTCTCTAAACTCTAGGCACTATAAAGGCATTGCACTGTACAAAATTACAAATCATTGTATGCAATGGTAATAAAGATTTTAAATTTTGGTTCAAAATAGTCCATTTGTGTGAGGGTACTAAAAGGGGGTGGCAACTTCGCCCATTTTTGTCGAGGTAATAATGACTAATAAACTAATACTACGTGAAGAATTTCAGAGGACATTGCACATTCGGCTTAAAATGACCCAAAACGAATATCCGCCGAACATACTTAGGGTCTTAGGTCACTCCTTCAATGTGTTACACTTTTGGCTCGTAGCAAATGTTATATACCCTCCTCTCTAAGGTGAGGGGATAATTACAGACTCTAATTAATACCTACACTTTTCCATTTAAGTGACATTTAAAGTTCAATGATCCAGTCGCAACCGAATATATAAATATTTCAATGGGTTATTACTAATTTTGTGAAATGACTATAAAACATGTCAAGCGAACGATAATATTTCGTTACATCTGTGAAAATATATTGTTTGTGTTTCTACAAATACATTTCATTACCTCAAACTAATTTACTAACCTTGTTAATATTATATTAAGTAAAAACTTCAGGGATGAAAAACGTGTTCGTAACCAAAACCAACTATTTACTTTTACATTTTTATACCCTACACCACACTGTGGTACAGGGTATTATAACTTTTTATACCCTACACCACACTGTGGTACAGGGTATTATAACTTTGTGCATTTGTTTGTAACACCCAAAAGGAGAAGAAATAGACCCATCGTTTATTATACCGATCGACTTAGAATCACTTTCTGAGTCGATTTAGCTATGTCCGTCTGTCCGTCTGTCCGTCTGTCTGTCTGTCCGTCTGTGCATGTATTCTTGTAATCAAAGTACAGGTCGCAATTATGGTCCGATCTCGACGAAACTTTAAACATATCTTTTTTTTTTGCCCAACGACGATCCCCATTGAATTTGGTTAAAATCGGTTCAGATTTAGATATAGCCCCCATATATATGTTAGCCCCGATTTGACATGTAAGCGCTGTAAAAACTTTATTTTATATCCGATCAGTATGAAATTCGGCAGAAAGAGGTTTCTTATTATATGAATGAACACTGTTAAATTTGGAAGAAATCGGTTCAGATTTAGATATAGCCCCCATATATACGTTACCCCCGATTTGACATGTAAGCGCTGTAAAAATATTATTTTATATCCGATCAGTGCGAAATTCGGCAAAGAGAGGTTTCTTATTACATGAAGGAATACTGCCAAAATCGGTTCAGATTTAGATATACCTCCCATATATATGTTACCCCCGATTTGACATGTAAGCGCTGTATTTTATATCCGATCAGTACGAAATTCGACAGAAGTAATTCTTTTTATATGAATGAGTATTCAGGGAAGATCGGTTAAGATTTATATTAAAGCTCCATATATATGTTCCTCCTGATTTGGTATCAAACCGCTATAGAAGTTGTGTTTTACTTCCGATCATTAAAATTTTCCAGAAAGATGTTTCTCAATTTAGGAACGAATATTGCTTAATTTAGCGATTATCGTTTCAGAATTAGATAATATGTTTCTACCCATTTACCAATTATTACAAATTATTATGGCAATGATCCTTATCGCATTGTTAGGGAGGTGTAGGGTATTATATAGTCGGCCCCGCCCGACTTTCTGCCTTTCCTTACTGGTTATAATATACGTATATTACGTACGTATTTTACGTATATTATAAAAATGTAAAATTAAATAGTTGGTTCTGGTTACGAACACGTTTTTCATACCTGAAGTTTTAACTAAATATGATATTATTAACTCGTAACGATAATGTGAAATTTTTTGAATGGAAAATTTACCTGCATCTATTTGAATTGTTCAAAAAGTTTTTTGTGGGAACCATATTACGATTGTACGAGTATAGGGACTATATTATCGCTACGAGGGAACCATATTATGGTTACTAAGGGACAATAATATGATCACAGAAAACATAACATGTCTGCTAGGCGATCATATTATGGTAAATTATGATTTTCTGTCATCAAGATTATGTTCAAACCAGTAATGTATTATGGATGCAAGAACATGTTCTTTAAACCATATATTTTTCTCGGTGTGTATAATTAAGGGCTTTATCAAAACCTGAACTGGCTTTTTCCAAGTCGACTGAACTAATCTCCAATATACAATTTTATAATGCCTAATTGATAATTGCCAATCCTATTTCGATTAGATACCATAGCCAATAATATAATATATGTGTTTTTGTTACAATATAAAGATTTTGGTGTAGCAAATTGCAGCTAAAATGAATATCTGGATTATATTCCCTTGGATTTTATTCTCTATCTGATATCACTGACGTCGCGGGTCGCAATAAAAACATTGGAGAAAGTCTGAACAATTTTGAAACCCTTGAAATAAAACAAGTGTGAACGGTAAGTTCAGCCTGACCGAACTTTGTATACCCTCCACCATGGAATGCATTCAATAATACAACCGGAAAAATATTTGGAAATTAAGCAAATCATGGAGCGATAGAGTTCTTTTTTGTATCCAAGTTGTTCAGAAATAAGAAGTTCAGTTGGGTATACCTTCTTACGAATTCCCTCTCCTTGAGTCCCAAAAAATATTCGCAAATGTATTATACCCTACACCACACTCTAGTACAGGGTATAATAAGTTTGTGCATTTGTTTGTAACACCCAAAAGATCGATTGATCGACTTAGAATCACTTTCGGAGTTGATTTAGCTATGTCCGTCCGTCTGTCCGTCTGTGTATGTATTCTTGTAATCAAAGTACAGGTCGCAATTAAGGTCCGATCTCAACGAATCTTAACACATATCTTTTTTTGGCCTAAGGACGATTCCTATTGAATTTGGTTAAAATCGGTTCAGATTTAAATACGAGTATAGCTCCTATTTATATGTACTTCCGATTTGGCATATATGCACTGTATAAGCAAAATTTTTGAATCGATTTGTAAAAAATTTACATAGAGCAGTCTCGTGATACACTTAGAGACAGTACAAAATTTGGGGAAAAGCGGTTTAGATTTAGATATATGTAGCCCCCATATATATGTTACCACCAAGTTCACAAGTACGCACTGTTGAAACTGTATTTTTTATCCCATCAGTTCGAAATTCGACAGAAAGAGGTTTCTTATTACATAAATGAACACTGCCAAATTCGAGAAAATCGGTTATATAGCGCCTATATGTGTTCCTCTCGATTTGGTATCAAAGCGCTGTAGTAGCTGTGCTTTACTTTCGGTCATAACAAAATTTGGCAAAAAGATGTTTCTTAATTCAGAAACAAATACTTCTTAATTTGGTGATACTCGGCCATAAGCGTAGGAAAGGGGTGGCTGAAGTTTTTTTAGCCCCTCACATATATTTCTGGATTTGCTGGATTTTTGTAATTTTATCAATGCCAAAGAAATAATATATATTTTTGCAAATTCTGTAATGAAAGGTTTACAATCAATTTGGATGTAAAAGAAAGATTCTTAAGTGATGTACACACTTTGCATAGATCATACAATGTTATCAACTTGGTCAAAGTGATGCCAATGTACTGACAATGTCATATTTTTGGCAATGGGTGAATTGTAGGTTCAGACGATTGCAAGAAAACCTTATAATTTCATATATCTACAACATATATTTTGTAAATATTTTTATGCAGGATTGCTAATAGAAATATTTTATATATTATTAGTGTTGCAAAAATGTCCCTCCGACAATTAAATATAATCATTAAACCAGAATTCGTTATGAACCTTCACGTATTTAACAAAATTCCTTCTATGGCGAAGTGGAAAAGGTCTCCGACGCCGCAAGGCTGAGGAAGATACTATCCACTTCACCTTGTACAGAAGGGTATTTGCAGGATGAGGCAAACAACTGGACAAAAAACAGAGAGCAATCGCTAAATGTATTGCTCGACACACATTTCCCGGGGAACTCATCGTCAGAGCCCGAGGATCAACAGGACCAACAAGAGTGCGAGTGGACTGTGAGCGTCGCTAGCTTGTTGACTGAGAGATCCAGAATGAGCTGGGCTATAAACAGCTTTAAGCCCTTAAAGTCACCTGGACCAGACGGCATGACCCCAGCAGAAATGCTGAAAATGTTAAAGTACATTATCCCCTGGCTGCAGAAAATCTATGTACGTAGGCTGTATCAGGCTTTCATACATCCCGTATCGATGGAAGGACACCAAAGTGGTATTCATACCCAAAGTGGTATTCAAACCAATTAGCCTATCCTCCTTCCTACTGAAAGGTCTGGAAAGTCTTTTAGATTACTTTATTAGGGAAAATCTGGATACAAAACTCCTGTCGGGAAACCAACATGCTTACAATAAGGGAAAGTCAACAGAATCAGCCCTGCACGAACTTGTGAGCACTATCGAATCGTCCCTACATTTCAAGGAATTCACTACGATGGCATTTCTTGACATTGAAGGAGGTTTTAACAACATTCACTCAAATGCGGTAATTGCGGCACTGTCACAGCTTAAGGTAAACTCTAGCTTGATTAGACTTATACATAGCCTGCTCAACAGAAAGACGCATAACAGCGTGTCTTGGGTCCACAACTCTAACAAGGTTTGTAGGGAGGAGTACTCTCTCCCCTAATTTGGAACCTAGCGGTGAATGAAATTCTGCTAGATCTAGAAAGTTGTAGCTGCAAGGTCGTGGCATATGCGGACAACGTAGAAATCGCAGTGAGTGGCAAATTCGAAAGCATCCTCCGAGACATTCTACAGGTAGATCTGAATAAGTTGGCTAAATGGGCCAGAAGCAGCGGTTCTCTTTACAAGCAAAACAGAATTGGTTATCTTTACTCGGATAAATGGAACAGATCTAGACTTTTCTGAAAGTGCAAATTTTTTAGGAATATTTTTAGATAGGAAATTGTCATTCAGACTTAACGTACTGGAACGAGTGAAGAAGGCCCTATATTCCTGCAGGAAGGCTGTAGGGTCGCGGTGGGGTCTCTCTCCTGAAATAGTCTATTGGATATATATAGCAGTAGTTCGTCCAATACAGTTATATGGCATTGTGGCAACTGACAAACTAACCATTACCAACCTACTAACAAAGGTTCAGAGAACTGCCTGCCTGTGCATAAGCGGAGCGTTAAGGACTACAGCGACTGAGTCTCTACAAGCCCTTCTCCATATACTGCCGATTAATGTTGTGGCGAGAGAAGTTGCAACCAAAGCGGCAATAAGATTAAACTGCCAATCAATGTGGAGGTATAAGAACTACGGTCACATGAGGATATCAAAGTGTAGTGCTATGGCAACGGACCGAGTGGACTATATACCAACGGTGTACACCTTCGAGAGAAATTACATCACTATGATTCCCGTCAGAGATGAATGGGTTGGCAGAATACCAGGTAATAGTAACCATCTCCACTTTTACACGGATGGTTCGAAGCTTGATGAAAAGGTTGGCTTCGGAGTACACTGTGAAGAACTTAGTCTGGATATAGCTCACAGACTACCAGATACCTGCAGTGTCTATCAAGCCGAAATAATGGCAATATGGGAAGTCGCCAAGTGTGCGACTCAGCCACATAGTAACCAACACTGGCGTTGTCATTTACTCGGACAGCCAGGCTGCCATCAATTCTCTGGAGGCCACATCCCTAAATTCACAAACAGCCCTCGACTGCCGCAGATCCCTTAACGAGGTGGCTGAGCAGTTTCATATACACCTCATATAGGTGCCTGGGCATAGGGATATCCCGGGGAACTGCAAAACCGATGAACATGCTAGGAAAGGGACGACATTACAAATTCTCGAAGAATTTGCATATATTGGTGCGCTACTATCCACGTGCAAGCTTTGGCTTAGACAAGAGACAATCAGGCAGTCCAACGTAAGATGGACACAAATCGGCACCTGTAAGGTAGCTGGACAAATCTGGCCAAGATATGACCTGAGAAGGTCAATATATCTCCTTGCACAAGAAAGGAAAACATTAGCTACGTTAGTTTCAGTTCTGACGGGGCACTGCCTAATCGGCGAACAGGCCAGAAGATTGGGTATTGACTTCAATGACTTCTGCAGAAGCTGTGGAGATGAGGAAAAAGTGGAGAGCATTGATCACTTGCTATGCGACTGTCCCGCTTTGAGTAAACGACGACTGGACATACTGGGGTCGGCCTTTCTAGGCAGTCTAACAGAGCTTTCCGGTACCAGTATTCGTACTATCGATAAATTTGTATATCAATCAGGTTGGTTTCGATGAGGGACATTTTAGCCCGTAGTACTACTAGGGACCTAAACTGGTCTATGTGAGCTGAAGGAAAAAAACGGCTGCCACCCTAATATAAACCTAAACTTAACCTAAATTATTTGGAAAAATCCGAGCAGAACTTCTGAATTTATTAATGTTTATAGAGTATCCTGCAAATTGATAAGGAATCGCTAATTACAGAAAGTATTGTGCTAAAAATATCTTCAAGACTCTATACGACAATAAGCCAATCAAAAAAAAGAAGAGGTTGATAAAAATACATGAAATGTACGAGTAGATTCAAAAAACGTTCGAATAAAAATAAAATCATTTTAAATATTTACCCAAATACTTTTAAAGGTTTGCAAGGTGCAATAAGGCTCCTACTAAGCTCTTTTGGCTGTGAATGCGAATCGTTGCGATGCGTCGAATTATAGCATTACTAAGATCTAAAATGTACCAAGGTCCATTTTGAAATTTTGCCATCTTAAATATCGAAAACGAAGTAGTAAAATTTTTTGTGATATTCATATTTTTTTTTAAGGAGTAGATGAATTAATTTTATTTCTTATTTATATTTTTTTCCATTCTGCTATTTTTACGTTCATTATAAACTATTGAATTCCTCTTTAATCAATTGATAAAATTTTATTAATTATTTTTTTCCTTAAACATTTGTTGTTTTAAAAGGCCGAATTCTTGTTTATGTAATAAAGAATTTTCCAATAAGAGGTGTTATTTTGCATCACCCGGTATTTCGGCAGCTGTCACTTTTGAAGCTGTTATTCTGTGACATTTTTCAAGTAGAAACTACGCCATTACTAAAAATGGAACGATACACGATTCAACAACGCATTGAAATTATTGAAATGCGAAAAATCGAAAAATCATCTTGACTGATGAGGCCCATTTCCACCTCGGTGGCTACGTCAACAAGCAAAATTGTCGCATCTGGGGCTCGAAAACCCCAAGAGTTATTGTTGAGAAGCCTCTCCATCCTCAACGTGTGACTGTTTGGTGCGGTTTATGGTCCGTCGGGGTTATTGGACCTTACTTTTTCGAAAATGAGGTTGGATCAACAGTTACGGTGAATGGATTGCGCTATCGAGTGATGATTAATGATTTTTTATGGTCGGAGTGGGATGGTATAGATCTGGACAACGTTTACATTCAACAAGACGGCGCTCCATGCTACACAAGCAACGAAACCATTGCTCTGTTACGGGAAAAATTTCCGCGCCGCGTTATCTCTCGAAGAGGTGATCACAATTGGCCACCGAGATCTTGCGATTTAACACCTTGCGACTTCTTCCTTTGGGGCCACGTGAAAGATAAGGTCTACGCCAACAGCCCAGCGTCGATTCAAGACCTCAAAGATAGAATTCGTGAGGCTATCGATGACATAGGGCAAACACTTTGCGATTTGGTTATGGAAAATTTCATGAAAAGGATATGGTCTTGTAAGCGTGGTCGTGGTGGCCATTTGGCTGATGTTGTTTTTCATTATTAACGGCATACCTTTTTCTTTATTAGGAAATAAACATCCGATCATTTATCTCAAAAAATTGCATTTTTCTTTGAATACCAAAATAACACCTCTTTTTGGAAAACCCTTTATATTCATTTATCATAGAATGGTTGTCATAATTCTTATTTCGATATGAATTAATTTCATATGTTTCGTTGACAATTTCACCTGTTAATAATTCCGCTAATGCCCTTCCCAGCAGAAATCCATTGTTACGCCAATGTAATCGGTTCAGATTTAGATATAACCATATATGTATATATGTTTCTGCCTATTTAGTATTTAAGCACTATTAAAACTGTGGTTTTCGTCCGACCTTTACATAATTTGGCAGAAATTAGGTTTGTGATCCAGGTTGATGAAAATCTGTTTAGATTATGTTTAGTTCCATCCATTCCTTCCGATTCTTGATCTATGAAAGAATATTGCTCATTTTAAAGTTATTCTTTCAGATCTAGTTTATTGTGATCAACATTTTCAACTCCAACTTGGAATAAGCCTTGATGAGGAGGTGAAGCTAAGAATTTTGTTAACTGAAACGAAACCAATTATTCCAAATTATTATCGCAATGCCCCTTTTCCCATTGTTAGGGAGGTGTAGATGTGGTATTATATAGTCGGCCCCGCCTAGGTATCTGTCTTTCATTACTAGTTTTTAAAGAACTTTTTCTGTAGTACGATATATACGTTTTGCAAACAATTTTCAAGAATTAAGTTTTTTGACAATATAAATCCAAGTTTTGTCTAACTGGGTGGTCTGCTCTCATATTAAGAAGAAAGGTGTTAAAAATTAATTTTCAAACTCAGATATCTCGGCAACTGTATAATATAGAGGGTGTCCCAAGAAGAACGCAATTTTTAAATCTCGCAACATTCGAAGTGTCATTGTTTGACATTTAAATAATTGTTATTGTTTGTTAGTAGAAGGTACGAGGTTAGTAAAAATGGAGCGCTACACGAATGAACAACGCATTCTCATTGTGAAATTGTTTTACCAAAATGGTGAAAGTTTTGCGGCTACAGTTCGCAAATTGCGATCAATTTGGGGTCACAATAATGCTCCAAAAGTGTCAACTGTAAAGAGATTAATGGATAAATTTGCCGAAACTGGGTCTGTTAGTGATGTAAAGACAACAACGCGCCATCGACCAGGTCGATCGACCGAAAATGTCGCAGCTGTACGTGATGATGTCGCTCAAACTCCATCCACCTCAATTCGACACCGAGCTCAGCAAATTGGTGTCTCCAAATCCACTTTGCAGCGAATTTTGAAATGATAACCAGTTTTTTCTTGCCTAGAATTGAAGAAATGAATGTGGAGGGCATGTGGTTCCAACAAGACGGCGCCACATGTCATACAGCCAGAGAAACAATTCAATTGCTGCATCAGTCATTTCCCCGTCGTGTTATTTCGCGTTTTGGAGATCAGAATTGGCCGCCTAGATCGTGCGATTTAACACCATTAGATTTTTTTCTTTGGGGTTTTTTGAAGTCGATGGTTTACGCGAATAAGCCGACGACGACTCAAGCCTTAAAAGACGAAATTGGACGCTGCATTAATGAAATACCGCAGCATTCATGCAAAACGGTCATTGAAAATTTCATTAAAAGATCGCGTGCATGCCAGCAAAGCCGCGGCGGCCATCTGCACGATATATTGTTCCATACATAACCTCATTCTGTCTACTTTACGATATAATAAAGTTTCACGATTTTTTCTTAAATATCTGTGTTTTATTTAAAATTAAAAAATTGCGCTCTTCTTGGGACACCCTTTATATCTTAGAATCCCTTGCGGAAAAGTTGCACTCATTTAAAAATTTTTAATATTCGGTGTAACCACTTTGAGGCCCTGTTGCTTTACCGTCGTATATTATGAGGAAATAGGCTGTTTGTTTATAAATCTGCAAAATTATTTTCCATTTTTTTTAATGTCTCCAACAGTGCAAAGATTGGAGATGAAATATTTACATATTCTGCCATGAAAATAAAGCATTGCTATATTATCAGTTAAAGCAAAATGTAATACATACGAGGGCGGTTCGGAAACTTCTTAGCCTATCAATGAAAGAGAATAGTTAGTTTTTCAGAAATATTTTTATTTTTCAATATAATCACCTGAAACTTCAATACATTAAGTCCAACGCTTATCTAGCAATTCTATCCCTTGATTAAAATAGTTTTCCTCAAGGTCTTCAAAATAGTGGTTTACAACTGTAATTGCATCTTCATTTGAGGTAAAACGCTTGCCAGCAGGGAATTTTTTTAGATTTGGGAACAGGTAAAAGTAACTGGGAGCTAAATCAGGAGAATAAGGTGGGTGGTCAAGCAACTCGTACTTTAATTCGTTGATTTTAGCCATTGTTAAAACACTCTTGTGCGCTGGTGCGTTGTCTTGATGAAAAATTATTTTTTTGTGTTGTAAGCCAGAACGTTTTTCTCGAATTTGTACATTTACTTGTTCCAAAAGGTTGCAATAGTACTCTGAATTTATTGTTTTACCCTTTTGCAGATAGTCAATCAATAAAATACCTTTGAAGTCCCAAAAAACCGTTGCCATAACCTTACCAGCCGATTGAATTGTTTTTGCCTTCTTTGGGGCACTTCCTCCAGCTTCAGTCCATTGTTTGGATTGTTCTTTTGTCTCTGGAGTATAGTGGTGGATCCATGTCTCATCAACAGTTATGAAACGACGCTTAAAATCCATTTTATTTCGCTTAAAACGATCCAAACAAGCTTGAGAAATATTCATTCTTATGCGTTTTTGGCCGACTGTTAACAAGTGCGGCACCCATTTTGCAGAAAGCTTTTTCATCTGTAGTTCTTCATGCAAAATTAAATGGACTCGATCATTTGAGATACCCATGATATTAGCTATTTCACGCACTTTTATTCGTCGATCATTTAATATCATATCATGCACTTTGGCTACAATTTCTGTTGTTATTGCTGTTTTTGGACGTCCACTACGTGGTTCATCTTCAATGCTTGTACGACCACGTTTAAATTCAGCAACCCAATTTTTTACTGTTGCATATAAAGGAGCACTTTCACCTAACACATTCACCATATCATTATGAATTTCTTGTCCCGATAAACCTTTTTTATGTAAATATTTAATGACACCACGCATTTCTAATTTTTCCATTGTAAAGAAATCGCGGATGCATCTTTTGTGAACACCTGTTTCTATATGAAGGAGTTGCCAGATCGAAACAAAATTTAAGATGTGTTCATAGCAGAGATGGAAGTTTCCAAACACTTAACTTTTTTCTGTTTATACCGCGCTTTTTGTGCTAGGCTAAGAAGTTTCCGAACCGTCCTCGTAGATATATTAGTCAGCAACCAAACTGAGCATTTCCTAATTTATTTCCAATGTGGTTGAATCCCAACAATTATCTGCTTTTATGCTGAGTGGCAACACTATCGATCTCTGTCCACCAAATGCTTGAATCACCCAGTAAGCAATACGTTGTAACAGCCTGAAAGTATGCTACACAAAAACTAAATAAATTAAAATCTGGCCTGTAAACTAATTACAAAAGAATTTTCAGTTTTCAATGTTTTTTTTTTATTTAATTTATTTATAAACACTAATAACAAGTAATTACTATGTATTTGTTTTGTATGTATGTATATATGATTTACAAGTGTAGTTTGTTTTTATTCTCCATTATTGATATTCGTTTTCTTTGCTACAGTCAATTTTCGTTTCAAAAAACGTTTCTTTAATTCTGAGAGTTTTCTTTTTAAATTTATTTCTTGTTTTGTTTTGTTTTATCAAATTTACAACCAAAGCTCAAACATTGACAGACTCTATGTGTTAAAGGATTTTGTTTTGTATTTTTTTTTTTTCGTTTTTTTTTTGTCTTCTAGGTGGTCTATTGTTTCTTAGCAGTGTTCTTAATTGTATTTATTTCAATTTAGTTTTTTTTTTGTTTAGGAAGTGGGAGGGGGATTTCATTTTGACAAAAAGCACAAAATTGTTCGCGTGTAGATTTGTTTTTATTTTTTTTTGTTGTAGTTTGGTTTACTTCTAAATAAACTTAATTCGTTGTAAATTGTTGGAATTGATTTTTCCTTTTTGTTTTTTTTATGCTTTGGTTTCTTCAGTTTCTTATTGTGTTGGCGGTCTAGGTGTGACGTGTTAAATAGGGCGGGGGGGGGGGGGGGGGGGGTGGGGAGGATACATAAATCCTGTGCTCAGCTGGTATGTATATGAGGGATGGGGGAGGAACCAAAGAGGGTTATCAGTTTGAGCTGTTGTTAGTTTGTATTATTTGAAAAGTTGTTAGTGATTTTAAAAATGTTTACAAACGCAGTATTTCTTAAGATATTGGGTTCCGGGGGAATTGGGTTCGAAGGGAATAGAAAAATCGGAAAGAAAATTATTTTTTTATTTTTCTTAATTTTTTTTCAAATATTAACATTTCCTTGTATATTGGGTTCTCAAAGAAAAGGTAAAATTTATAGGCATCAGTAAGAAACGTACCTACTATCAACCACCAAACAACTAGGGAGAATTACATTTTAAAATTTTTCCGCTTAACTGTAAAAAAGTTTTATTACATATGAAAGTTTGGAATCTTAAAACGAGGCAAATTCCCACCGATTCAGCTCGCTGAAAGAAACTGTTGGATGTACATTTTGTCGGAAATAAGCCAAAAACTGCGGCATTATGGAGAAATTAGAAATAAAGCAAAATTTCTTTAAAACAAGATTTTCCAAACTTTGGGTGGTCAAAGAAAGGGTGGATTTTCTAGGTATCAGTAAGGAACTCAAAGCAATAGGGAGATTATAAATTTTTCGATCAAATATTTTAAAGTTTAGATTTTTTAAGCGATACAAATACTACCGGAAGAAGCTGTGTGATATACATTTTGTATCAAATAAGCAAGAATCACCGGCATTATGGGGAAATTGAAAAATGATGCGAAATTTCTTAAAAACGCAATATTGTCTAAAATATTGGATTTTAAAAGAAAAAAACCAACGAAATGGCAAAATTTTTGAATTTATAAATTTTTGTGATTTTCGTAAAAATCCATTTTTCAAATTTTAAACTTAACCTTGCTTTAAAACCCAATATTTTAGTCAAAATTTCGTTTTAAAGAAATTTCCCAAAACTGCCAAAATAATTTAACTAAAAATCGAGGTTTGGAATTTTGCAATGAGACAAAAGCCAGTCGATTCTACTCACCGAAGGAAACCGTTTGATATACATTTTTTGAGAAATTTGTAAAATGTAAACTGTAAAAAAATTGTAATGTTTGCAATTTTAAAATAAGGCAAAGGCAAATCGATTCTCCTACGCGAAAGAATCTGCTTGATATACAGTTTGTCCCAAATACGTAAGTAAAAAACACAGGAAATATGGGGAAATTGAAAAATAATGGGAAATTTCTTAAAAACACAATATTTTCTAAAATATTGGGGTATCAAAGAAAATGTACATATACTTCAATCATCCACAAAAAAATGTGACTAATGGTGTTTTCTTTTCTAAAAAAAGTTGCCCTGTCAGAGAGCAGCATTTTAATAATGTCGCCTACAACCTCTTGTACAGCAGAATTTTTGATGGCAAGAATCGAAAACAAATAGAAAACAAATCGAAAACAAAGTCAACAAAGAATTCTCCTTAATTAAAGCATCCCGCATAATTAAAGCATCTGTCCAAACTTCATTAGAAACAGGTAAACGCGTTAACTTCGGCCATACCGAATCTTATATACCCTCCACCGTGGATTGCATTCAATTGTCTTACTGGAAAAATCTTTGGATATGGAGCAAATCATGAAACGATCCTTTTTCTTAAGCAAATTATTAAAAAACCAGTAAGGAAAGACAGAAAGGCGGGCGGGGCCGACTATATAATACCTTACACCTCCCTAACAATGCGAAAATGGGCATTGCGATAAGAA
The DNA here is from genome assembly GCA_963930755.1 of Eudasyphora cyanicolor. Taxonomy (NCBI): domain Eukaryota; kingdom Metazoa; phylum Arthropoda; class Insecta; order Diptera; family Muscidae; genus Eudasyphora; species Eudasyphora cyanicolor. The sequence goes on from OZ005735.1 coordinate 159,368,429, forward strand.
TTTGGCAGTGTTCATACATGTAATAAAAAACTCTCTCTGCCGAATTTCGTACTGATCGGATATAAACTACGGTTTCTACAGCGCATACATGTCAAATCGTGTGTAACATATATATAGGGGCTATATCGAAATCTGAACCGATTTTGACTCAATAGGGATCGTCCTTGGGCCAAAAAAGAAGACTGTGCTAAATTTCATCACAATTGGACCATAAATACGGCCTGCACTTTGATTACAACGATACATCTATAGACGGACGGCCGGACAGACGGACAGACGGACATGGTTAAATCGACTCAGGAAGTGATTCCAAGCCAATCGGTCTATCTCTTCTCCTTCTGGGTGTTACAAACAAATGCACAAACTCATAATACCCTGGAACACAGTGTGGTGTAGGGTATAAAAAGGAAGGCTGAAAAATGTGGTATTTATGGCTTAAGTTAGCATATTTGAGAACTAGATTTACACGGGGACCGCAGCAATATAAAAACTGATTTGCATAAATTTTATTGAGACGAATTCTTGCCAAAATAGAAACAAACTGCAAAGTTTCTGCTAAATTTCTAGGTTGATACATACTGCAAATATTATGGCTTAAATACGTATATTTGGGAGCGACCTCTATAGGGCGACTATAACAAAATATGAACCGATTTGTAAAATTTTTGCTGTGATAATTTCTTGTCAAAATAGAATGCAAACTGCAAAGTTTCTGCAAAATTGCTTTAAAAATGTGGTATCTATGGCTCAAAAACCGTATTTTGGAGCGACCTCTATAGGGGAGCTATATCAAAACATTGACTGATATTGTCCATTTGCAATCCCAAACAACCTGCAACTATTAAGAATTATTTCTACCAAATTTGATCAACCTAGCTCTATTATTACGGACTGAAGTGTGATTACAACAGACGGACGGACGGACAGACGGACATGGCTAAATCGTCTTAGAATTTTACGACGATTAACAATATATATACTTTATGGGGCCTCTGATCAATATTTAGAGGTGTTACAAACGGAGTGACAAAATGAATATACCCCCATCCTATGGTGGATGGTATAAAAACCACGTACGTACACACGCGGGTATTTAGGCTATTCGCTTGACGGTGAAAAAACATCTGTTTTGTAGGTCAGCGCCCACCCCTTCGATTAAATACAGGGCTGCAATGTTGCATATTTGCACCGTGAAAACGTAACCCTGACACAGTGCGGCATTTTTTACAAACGAAAACACAAATGGCATTTATAGGGCGAAAGGCAAAACTAATTTAGCATTTTTGGGCACAAAAAAAAAACACCGTAAAAGTTGTTGCTTGGAATTTTAAAACGAGCAAATACCAATCGATTCTACTCGTTGAAAGAATCTGTACAATCTGTCTCAAATAACCCAAAAATACTGGCAATATGGGGAAATTGAAGAATAATGGAAAATTTCTTAAAATACCAAAATTTTTCAAAAAAATGGGTTTTCAAAGAAATTATCGATTTTCTAGGTATCAGTAAGGCACCTACTATCATCCACCAAAGAACTAGGGAGATTTTTAAATTTTCTATTTTTGCAATATTCGTGAAAAGTGCCAACATTAATTTACTAAAACGAATGTTTAGAATTTCAAAACCAAAGAAATACCAATCGAATCTACTCGCCGAAAGAAACTATCAGATGTGCAATTTTAATCCAAAAACCAGTAAGGGAGTTAAGTCGGGTAAACCGACTTATGAATCCCCTAACCTTGAGTCCCAAAAAATATTCGTTAATTTATTTATATTTTTGTATTAATTAAATTATTATCAATTTAAATTGTATTACTGGTATTAAAGTACCTAAACCTAAAAGCAGTTTACTTTTGGTACAAAATGGTCCATTTGTGTGGAAAGTGGGGGGGGGGGGGGGGTGCCATTAACGATCACTTTTCTCTGGACTCTAGATACTGTAAGACCATTACACCGTAAAAAATGTCAAGTGTTTGTAATCAATGGTATTAAAGTTAAAATCTGTTAACTTTCGGTACAAAATGGCCCATTTATGCGGGAGGTACTAAAAGGGGCGTGCCAATCGCGCCCAATTTTCTGTGGACTCTTGGTACTATAAAATCATTGCACAGTACGAAATTTCAAGCAGTTAACTTTTGGTGAAAAACTTTGGTCCATTGGGAGGTACCAAAAAAGGAAGTGACCACTTCGCCCATTCTAGACGTGTTGGCGACTAACAAACTAATACTAAGTGTGAAATTTTAGAAGATTCGAGGAAATAGTATAGAAGGTAGTAAATAATCAATATTTCAATAAAAGTTAACCCTTTGTGGGGGAGGTACTAGGAGGAGTGGACCAATATGGCCCATCTTCGAAAATATTGCCGCATACCAAATTTGAATCAATCGGTTACTCCTTTCGAGAGTTATCGTGCGCACCAGCGAGCAGACAGAAAGACGGTCGGACGGTCGGACGGACGGACGGACATTGCTCAAATTATTTCTTAAAAATTCAAGATTTTCCAAAATATTGAGTTTTCAAAGAAATGACAAAATTATAGGTATCAGTAGGGAATCCACTGTCATCCACCGAAGATATAAGGAGTTTTAAAATTTTTGCATTTTTCGAGGAAAAGGTATCAGTAGGGAATCAATCCACTGTCATCCACCGAAGATATAAGGAGTTTTAAAATTTTTGCATTTTTCGAGGAAAAGGTATCAGTAGGGAATCCACTGTCATCCACCGAAGATATAAGGAGTTTTAAAATTTTTGCATTTTTCGCGAAAAGGGGGTTAGAATTTAGAAAAAATAGGCGAGAAATCAAAGTTTGGAATTGTAAAACGTAGCAAATACATATCAATTATACTCTCCGAAAAAAAAACTGACAATATATGGAAATTTAAAGATAATGGGAAATTTCTTAAAAACGTAAGATTTTCCAAAATATTGGGTTTTCAAAGAAAAGTTAATTTTTCTATGTATAAGTAAGCAAACTACTATCATCCACCAAAGAACTAGAGAGATTTAAATTTTTGTGATTTTCTAGAAAAATGGAAAGCGGTCACTGTCAAACAATTTCACTAAAAATATTCTACTCGCCGAAAGAAACTATTTGATGTACAATTTGTGCCAAGTAAGCCAGAAACACTGTCAGTATTTGGTAATTGAAAAATAATGGGAAAATTCTTAAAAACGCAATATTTTCTCAAATATTTGAAAGGAAATTGAAAGAAACTGTTCGATGTGCAATTTGTCCCAAATAAACCAAAAACACCGGCAATATGGAAAAATTGGAAAATAATGGGAAATTTCTTAAAAACACCCATATGTTCTTAAATATAGGTTTCTCAAAAAATACTAAATTAAAAAGGTTTCAGTAAGGAAGCCACTATCATAATCAAAGCAGGAAGATTTAAATTTTTCGATTTTTGTGATTTTCAAGAAAAGTAGGAAAGAGGAAAGACACTGTCAACAAAAATGTACTAACAATCATAGTATGGAATTTTAAAATGTGACAAATAGCAATCGATCCTACTCGCCTAAAGAAACTGTTTAATGCAAATGCTCTCCCAAATAACCCAAAAACACTGTCAATATTTGGTAATTGAAAAATAATGGGAAAATTCTTAAAAACGGAATATTTTCCTAAATATTGGGTTTTCAAATAAATGGAACCCACTATTTTCCAACCGATTCTACTGAAGAAACCTAAAGAAATGTTTGATGTACAATCCCAACTAAGCCAGAAACATCGGTAACACTATGCAACAAAATTTTTGTCCAAGGGATGTGGATAACAGTTTCTGGTGCACTTAGGTCTCACAAACACAAAAAAAATATTTTAAAAAAATGTTTATGGCAAATTTTTTTTTAAATTTTTTTTTGTAAGTTCCAGCTTTCATGGAAAGTGCATTCAGTATTTGGGCTACATATGCTGAAAATATTGCTTTCACGTAGAATCTTTTTTAGTAACAGTCGTCAAAAATATGAGAAAAAAATGATTTTTTTTAAAACACTTTTCCTGGTACAAAAAAAAAACCAGAAAAAATCGAAAAATTTATTTTATTACATTTCTAAAAAGCCAGCATGCTAACGAAGAAAACATTGTCTATTTGAAACTATGGATAGATGTAAAAGTTATGAGCCATTTTGTAAATGTTAGGGAAATTCAAAAAATCCTCTTTTATATTTTTTCGTTTTTAAATTATGTTTTTGCTTACATTGAATTCGTCATATGTGAGAGAGACATATAAGAGACATTGCACTTGCATTTTATTTTTTGAGGATTGATGTCAGACATTATAAAATTATAGAGATGGCGAGGTCTTATGGCCGTTCGTAACCCTGCATAAAATATGATATGCAATGTGAGAGCTATATTGGATGAGATCCTCTCAGATAGAGGATCATTCAACAATATTTGTGGTTTTTTATTTATGAGGTTTTCATTCAGTTACGCCTTTTAGGGGCATGGACATCCCAGTCGTATATACAGGTAGTAAAATTATATGTACGCAATACAAAGTAGTACGCGGCAATCTTGAAAATGTTGGGTATCTACGTTCGAAGCAAGCTACATGTCAGCTACAGGTACTGCAACTTATGAACCTTAAAGCCGGAATTTATGAATACAATTTCTTATTAATAAATCAGTGTAATTCAGCGCCTTAAAGTGATTAGTCGATTTTCTGAAAAATATTACAAAGTTATATTTCGAAGTATGAGTAAAGGGCAAAGAACTTTTCAATGTGTAAATGATCCCGACAATTTCTGCTACATCTGCGGAAAATATGTAATTAAAAAAATCGACGTGCGTTTAGTAAAATAATAGAAGAAATACATATATGTGTAATATTTTGGTGTAATATGAACGAACCGTGGACACCTAGTATTTTGTGTAATTCGTGCCATGTAAATCTTACTCGATGGACTAGTGGAAGAATGCGATAAGAACTTTAAAATTAATGTATTACAATGTTTTGTGGAATAAAACGTTTAAATTTTAGACTTCCGTGGTTACGGACTGATATTTTTGTAAAAGTTAATAGATTGGAGTAGGAAGTGTCCAAGTATAGCTAACAGCCTAATGACGCAAACATCATCAAGTTCAACTGAGTACTCAACTCTGAGCGATTCAAGTTTGAGCCAGAAGTCATCGCTTCTAACTCAGTTTCAACTCATTCATCTAGTGAGAGACTTGGAACTGACCAAAGATAAGCCAGAACTACTTGCATCTCGGATGAAACAGTACAATATTTTGGCCCCAGATGTTAACATATCATATTATATAGTCCGTGATATACCTTACAAACAATTTTATACAACTGTGGATAACAGATGCTTTTGCAAGGACATTCCCGGATTTTTCGAGGAATTTAATCAAACATACAATTCAAAGGAATGACGGTCACTTGTTGACAGCAGTAAAGAAAGTTTGAAAGCAGTACTTTTGCACAACGGAAATCATTCCAACGGAAATCGATTCCCATTGCTCATGCTGCCAACACTAATTAATCATACGAAACAATGGCTAAATTGATAAAATACATAAAATATGAACATGACTGGAAAATTTGTTGCGATTTAAAAGTAGTTGGTATGTTATGCCTCTGGGATAGCCGTGCTCGCGAAGATCATTACAGAAGAAAGAAATGACCAACAAGAAAAGACATTACATTGGGTGAAAACAACATAAAATACACACCTCTCGTCCAAAAAGAAAACATTATTTTGGCACCACTGCATATTATGCTGGGGCGCTTTAAAAATTTTGTAAAAGCCTTAAGGAAAGACGGCAATTCACTCTCATATTAAAAAAGTCTATTTAAAAGTCTTTCTTTTCAAAAAATCGAAGAACGCGTTTTTGATGGGCCTAAAATAAAGAAACTGATGAAAGATGTAAATTTTGAATCATATTTGACGTCGGATGAAATTGCAGCATGGAGGTCGTTTAAGCTTGTAGTTCCTTGGATCCAATAGAGGCCGCAATATGAAACTATGATTAATAACACTGTGCAACAGTGAAAAAAATGCACGGACTTGACAGTATAGGTTCGATTCTACTATCAAAGGGTAGTATAACCCTATACTCGGTTTGGCGAAATTGGTGACCAATTTTGTTTTATGGGCCTCCAAAGATTCTGAAAATCAGTGGGCCCCTCGAAAAAGGTGTCATCAGCTTTTGTCCAACAACTAATTCAGACTTGGTGATGCCGCTTAACTATGTTTGGGAATAATGTAGCTAAGAATATGCTGAATAAAGTTTCTTAAAATTTTTCGCGAAAAAAAAATGTTTTCCGGGACTTTTTTTTGAAAAAGTGAAGGAAAAAAATATTTTTTTTTTTACTTTTTTCCGCATAACTTCCGGGGACTCGTAATTTTTCACTACCAATGCTTGGCAAAATTGTAGCCAACGTAAATCTGAACAACTTTTGTGAACATAATAATACAATCTGAACGTGTCTAGGCACCATAAATAGCTCAAGAAACCACATTGTACCCCAAAAATTTAAGTATTTCACTGTTATGTAACAAAAATATATTTTTTTGGTATAGGGCATGTACAGCAACTTTATAGAAAATATTAAGGCCAATATTTTTGTGGAACATTTTAACCCTCTAGCTCCCCCACATAACTGTAATTTTTGGCCCATTTTAACAAATCGTAAAAAACACCCCTTAAAAGGGGGAGGGCGGGGATGAAATGTTCGCCATAAAATTTTACTATATGTGTCGGAACACACCAAAGCTCAAAACATAACACAAACACCAAAAAAAGGTCAAATTCCTGTTCGTGAAGCAATGTTAGTCGTACGATCTAGTAGTGGAAGCAATAAAGATACCAGTAAAGAGCGTTGTTGACTGGAATTTGACCGTTTTTTGGGTTTTTGTGTTAAGATTTGGCCTTTGGTGTATTCCGACTCATATAGTAAAATTTTATGGCGAACATTTTTGTAGAACATTTCATCCCCGCCCTTCCCCTTTTAAGGGGTGTTTTTTACGATTTGTTAAAATGGGTCCAAAAATTACAGCTATGTGGGGGAGCTAGAGGGTTAAAATGTTCCACAAAAATATTGGCCTTAATATTTTCTATAAATTTGCTGTACATGCCCTATATCAAAAAAATATATTTTTGTTACATAACTGTGAAATACTTAAATTTTTGGGGTACAATGTGGTTTTTGAGCTATTTAGGGTGCCTAGACACGTTCAGATTGTATTGATATGTTTACACAAAATTTTCAGATTTACTTTGGCTACAATTTTGCTTAGCAGTGCTAGTGAAAAATTACGAGTCCCCGGAAGTTATGCTGAAAAAAGTGAAAAAAAAATATTTTTTCCTTCACTTTTTCAAAAAAAATTGCCAAACATCTTTCGAGTGGCCCACTGATTTCCAGAAACTCTGGGGGCCCATAAAAAAAATTGGTCACCAATTTCGCCAAACCGAGTATAGGGTTATACTACCCTTTGATAGTATAATCGAACCTATACTGTCAAGTCCGTGTATTTTTCAAAAAGTGTTCATTTGTTGCATAGTGTAATTTGTTAAAAAATTGGTAAGAAATATATTTTTCTACAGTTATGTACATTGTACATAAACACATATGTACATATGTATTCTTCTAACTTATTTTTCGCTTTATGTATTCCAACAGGTGTAAATATGTCCATAAAAGTTCATTTCTTGCGTTTTCATTTAAACTTTTTCCCCGAGAATCTTGGCGACGTAAGCGACGAACATGGGGAAATGTTTTACCAAGAAATGAAGTCTATCGAGCGGCGTTACCAAGGGCACTGGGATGAAAGAATGATGGGAGATTATATTTGGTTCCTCATTAGAGAAACCGATTCCGAAATCTACAAACGTCAACAAAGAACTCACAATTACTTCTAATGAAACTTGTACATGTAAATAAACTCAAATGGACATAATATAAATAAAAGTAACAAATAAAATCGCTATTTAAACAGAAATTAAAAAAAAAGATTTTTTGAAATTCTCTTACCTCTACCAAAAATGCTATAATTTCTACATTTATCCATAGATTTTTTCAAATAGGCATTATTTTCTTCGCTAGGATGTAAACTTTTAAAAAATGGAATAAAATATTTTTTTTCGATTTTTTATGTTTTTTTTCGTCCCAGGAAATTTTTATTTTTTTTTGAAAAAATCTTCTTTTTCCAATTTTTTTAATGACTGTTACTAAACCACTGTCTTTAAGTGAAAGATATATTTCCAACATTGGTAGCCCACATTAATAGCTTCAATTTAACGAATAAGTCGACCTGATCGGGCATATACTCCAAAAATTATAGGGAAAATACTAAGGGACACCTTCGACGATATTAGTATTTTTAATAAAAAATTTTTTTAAAAAAATGTATCCATAAAAAAATTTTTGGTTTTGATTTTATATAACAGTATGCCACAATCTATACAAAAAAATAATTTTTAGGTCTAGGACACAAAAAAAAATGTTTTTTGTTGCGTAGTGTAATATGGTGAAATTGTATAATAATGGGAAATTGAAAAATTAATGGACAATTTCTTAAAAAAACACTATTTTCCAAAATACTGGCTTCTCAAATAAAGGGTAAATTTTCAAGGTATCAGTTGGGAAGTAGGGAGGCCCACTATCATTCACCAATCAACTAGGGTTTTTTTGATGTACATATTGTCCCAAATAAGCCAGAAACACTTACAATGAGTACAAATTTAAAATGGGGTATTTTATGAACAAAACTATAATTTTTAATTTCTCAAAAAAAAAAATCACAAACTAAAATTTTCCAATTTCTTTTTCTATTTTCTTAAAAAGATTGAAGAAAATGCTATCGAAAAATCTTTGGGCAAAATTTCCTAAATACAATTGGCATTAATTAGTTACATGGATGGGGAAAAAGGACCGTTTGACCAAAATTCAACACCCTACAATTCGGACGATCTCTTTGAAATTTTGTGTCATAACTACATACTATCTAATGGGACTAAACTTGTTGCAAGTTTCATCCCGACCAGAGGACATTGCTATTAAAAATTGACTCACTTGACATGAAATCCCCCATATGCCAAAATTTTACCATTTCATTTCACTTGTCGAATGAAATTGTTGGATCCAAATGTAAGCTAAGAAATTTGTTAAAGATTTCCTCTATTCCCATGGCGATGTGGGTTCTTATATCAAAGCTTTGGCCCTAGTTAAGACCAAAGACAATTGAATACTATAGACGTCGCATGGTATTTAACGACTTCATCCGCCAGGTGGCGTCCGTGCAGCCTTTCTCTCATTCTCAAATTCCTCTCTCAATTATTGCTCTGTCAAAACATGCAGACTTTTTTGTACTCTCAAATAATTTCTGAGAAGGGAGTGAGTTTTTCAGTTTTATTTTGTTGTTGAATGTTTTGAAGGTGGAATATAATAAAATTAATGATGAAAATCTTTTCTCTCTTTGCAGAGTAAATAAAAGTAAAGTTTTGTCAGACAATATGCGCCATCTTCAATATGCAGATATACTAAACGAATTGTCAAACTCCATGCGACGTCTATAGTATTCAATTGTCATTGGTTAAGACATTATAGAGAGTAGGCTCTCTTGTTAATGTAACATAAAAAAAAATAATTCGTAACTGGATAAATCAGAGTTTTGTGGAATCCGATTGCTGTCGGAATCGGAATTAAAATCGAGAAAAAAATAACTTTCTGTGACCCCAAATTTATGTTTTTTCTCGTTGTGGAATATGACTGTTGTTCGAATCGGAATTGAAATCGAAAAAATAACCTTCTGCGACACCAAAGTTATTTTTTCTCTGTTTTAATTTCTTGTTCGGATTTTTTTACAATTTGTCTGACTATAACAAGAAATAATAAAAAGTAGAAACAATTTTGCGGTTTTTGTTCAAATTACAATATTTGTTTTTTTTTTATTGTTTTCTGTTCGGTTTTTCTATTTAACAAAATAATAATAATAATAGTTACTTATGATTATTTAAACAAAATAATATAATAATAATAATAAGAATGGTTTTAATGAAAAAAACTCTCTGTTTCACAACTAAATCGAATAGTAAAAATCATAATAATATAATAATAATAATAATAAAATAAAAATATTTAAAAAAACAAGTAATAATTTGAAAAATAAAACTTTTCTAAAATACAAACTAACAACAAACACTTTTTTTGCACTACTACACACTACTTGAATTTATTTTTGTTTCATTCAATATTTTTTTGTTTTGCTTTGCTTCTACTTCTTCTTCTCTTGCGCTTCCTCTTGCTCTTCCGCTGCCATTGTTTTCATTCATTTTCTTTCTCTGGATAGGCTTAGAAAATTATTATTATTCTTTTCTTCTTTCTTTAAATTAATTTTATATAAGTATTATCATGGAGTTATTATTATTATTATCATCATTTCTTTAACAATGTATTTTTATTGTGATTATTTACCTTTTGCGGGCGATGTTTTTTTGTTTTTGTATTTTCAATGTTTTTCATTTCGAAAAAGAAACGCAAAACTTTCTACAACGAAAAAAAACGGGCAAAATTTCAAAAGAAACTGAATTCCCCGGAAAAAGAAAGCTTCAAATTAAATTCAATCTAATTAATTAATTAATTATATCATCTAATAACAATTCTACTATATATATAAAAAAATAAAACTTTGTTTTGTTTTTTAGCTTTTGTTTTTTTGTTTTTCTTTTCGGTTTTCTTTCATCTACAAAAAAATACATTTTAAAAAAGAGGAGGTAAACTAAGTTAGAAAATAATTAAACAGTAACATTGTATGTTGTTTTTTGCTTTTGTTGTTTTCTTGTTTTTTTATGTATTAACTAAGGTACATATTCTGTTTTATCATAATCATAATAATATTATATTTTTCATATTTTTGTTTATATTTTTTTTTGCATCTTTTCATCGGTTTTTTGCTTCAAAATGTTACTTAGCAAATTTTTTTGTTTGTTTTTTATTTTTGTAATTTTTTCTTTTGCGTTTTTCTATTTAGTTTATAATGAGGTCTACACTGCTATGCGGTGTTTGAGTGTTTTTTTTATTTTTTAATATATACTATATATATATTGGTTTTTATTATTATTTCTTCTTTTCTTTGATGGTATTTTTTATTTATAAGCTGTTTTTATAATAAATTTTTAATTTTGCAACATTTTTTTTTATATTGGAGAAATGTGAGGGGATTTTTGCTTATTTACCAAGTCCGGGAAACAAATGTGGCAGCACTGTGTTGTATGTGAGAGAAAGAGAGCATTAATAGAGTGGGTTATTTGCATGAATTCAAATGTCAGCCTCTTTTTTCTCTGTAGGTAGCGGAAAATATTTTTAGATCGAAATGTAAAAAGTTCGTTTAGGACAAGTTTTTTAATCTTTATTTAAAGTTTGATTTTAGCGAAAAATTCGGGTGTAGCATCTTCTATAATTTAATAAAGGGGACAATGTATAAACATACTCGTAAATATCGTCTCAATGAAATATATATTGTCTGGATAAACTGACCAAGTGAAGTTTCGATAAATTTTGCTATCGTAATTCAAACCTCGTTTTATATGGTAAATCGAGTCGATCGTTACATTACTTTCTTTTAATTTAAAGAGAATTAAATTTTCTATAAATAAGTAACGAAAAAAAGTAAAAAAAAAAATGTGCAATAATTCGAATTGAAATTTCGATAAAAAATATTTATCGAAATGGACTTGGTCAATTTATAGAGAAGGCAATTTTCAATAAATAAGTAACGAAAAAATAAAAATTTGGAGAGTAAAAATTAGAGTAGAAATTTCGATAAGAAATATTTATCGTAACGAACATTGACAGTTTATAGAGAAGGCAATTTTCTATGAAAAAGTAATGAAAGACAATTAAATTGTTGGAAAAATTTGTAAAAATTCTAATTTAAATTTCGATTAAAGATATTTATCGAAATGGATTAGGTCAATTTTGCTGTATGCCAAAGTTATATTATATATAAAAAGTTTATCCTATACATCCTAGAAAAATCAGAATACGGTATGAACTAAGTCATGATAATCGAAATTTTACAGACATGATTTTTCAATTTATGGAAGAAGATGTTTTCCATTTTCGATAAATTCTCTAATTTAAATTTAAAGTCGTGATTTTTTAATTAATAGAAGAATTTATAGAATATTGAATGAAAATAATTTTGATAAATACCTATCTATGGCATAGTGCTGTATAAAATGATCAAGATAATTATCGATAAATTTATATAATTGATTTAAAATTGCATTAAAACGTTTCAATCGAAATTAACTTAGACAGTTTATATGTATTATATATCGTTGAAAGGATGAACAAAACAAGATAATTTTCGATAAATTCTGTTTTCGAAGTTTATATTTATAATTTACACAAATAATCGATAGATATCATTAGTGCGGTTGTTAACAATTTAATTTTTAATCAAAAAATCTTTATCTCAACTGAGTTGACCTAATTATGCTCTACATTCTCAAGATGTTAGTATACATGTTACACCAACCCCAAGATCGTTTCGATAAATTTTCTTATCGATGTTCATATAAGGTATTTACAGGCATAATAAATTTATTGCAAAAGATGTGCGGTATGTTTTGGTAGAGGAAAATAATTTATATAAATTTCGATAAATAAATATCCATGGCCTACTGCTGTATAAACTGATCTAGTTCAGTTTCGATAAATGTACACTGAAAAAAAATTGCCATAAAATTAAAGAATTGCTCCAAAGACGTCCTTAGTTGTCAAAATAAGTACATTTTGTAATTAAAATTAAGAAAATGTACTTAAAATTAAGTAAATTACTTATTATTAATGAAATTATCTATATTTTAAGTACAAAATGTACTTATTTAGAAGACTTAGGACGTCTTTGGAGCAATTCTTTAATTTTATGGCAATTTTTTTTCAGTATCAGCAGGATGACCAGACCATGATAAATTTCGATAAATTATGTGATCAAAGTTTATATACATAATTTACACGAATAATCGATTGATTACTCAGGTTTTTAACAATTTATCTCTTCTATTTGAATTAAAATATTTATAGAAAATAGTTATCTCAACACAGTTAACCAATTTATGCTCTACACTCTCAAAATGTTAATATAGGGCAAACATCGTTTTCGATAAATTTTCTTATCGAAATTCATATTAGGGATTTACAGGAATAATCAATTTATTGCAGAAGATGTATTGTATGATTTAGCAGAGGAAAATAATTTATAAAATTGCCGATAAATCCATGGCTACTGCTGTTTAAATTCATCGATTAAATTTTCGATAAATGTATATATTTGATTTGATATTGCATTAAAATATATTTATCGAAATGTACTTGGTCAGTTTATACTGTATTAATAGGATAACCAGACCATGACATTTTTCGATAAATTCTGTTATCGAAGTAAATTTTCATAATTTACACTAATAATCGATTGATATCATTACGGTGGTTTTTAGCAATCTATTTAAATTAAAATTTTGAAAAAAATTTATCTCAACTGTGTCGACCAATTTATTTTTGACATTCTCGAAATGTTAAGATACTGGTTACACAAAGGCCAAAATCGCTTTGGATAAATTTTCTTATCGAATTTAATACAAGTGGTTCACATGAATAATCCAGTGATATCATTACTGCACTGAAAAAACTATTGTCCAACTTAGAAGATTTGGCGCCATCGTAATCTATAATTAATTAAGGGCATTTAGTACTTAAAATAAAAAATATACTTAATATTAAGTACAAAATGTCATTATTTGTTAGATAAGGGCATTTCTGGCACCAATTTTTTATAATTAGTACAATATATATTTCTTAGTGCGTTTTTTTTTTCAATTTATAGAGAAAAATATTTTCTATAATTCAGTAAAAAAAGAATTATTTAAAGAAAATCGTTAAACATGTTAAAATTTGAATAGAAATTGCAATAAAAAGTATTTATCGAAATGATTTTGGACAGTTGACACTGCACTCAAAAATCAGTGTCTTTGATTTAACGCCTATGACTAATTTGTCCATTTTGTACTTAAATTAATGAAAATATACTCGCAAATGGTATTAAGTAAATATTCTGTAATTTAAGTATGAAATGTCCTTATATTAAGAACATGGATTTTTTTTTAATAATATATACTGATCAGCACCATTTTGCATACATTTTTTATGGAAACTTATATTCCGTATTTAGAAGAATTGTAACTGAAAAAATATGTAATCTAATTTTTTACATATTATATATAAAAACGGAATTTCGAAAAAACTGCCCATTTAACCTTTTCTGAATTAAGGTAAGGAATTATCGAATCCACAAATAGAAGATTGAAATATTTAATAGCCCTTAATTGATATAACATAAAAACAAAATATGGTTATGGGAATAGAAAACATAATAAAACTTAAAAAAAAAATCATATATTAAAATGTTGAAGATATTTTGAAGCAGCGTTGTATTAATTTCTATAAATAATTTTGACTGTATATATATGTACATATATTATCAACTTCGAAAGCTGGAAAAATAGAAGAAACGCAATTTAGATCGAAGATACTTCATAATCGAAAATCTTTGAAAACTGAAACCAAAACCAAGCCAACATATTTTATTCATAGAAAATTGCTTAGAAATGCGACATTTATAGAAAAAATGCTTAGAATTTTTTAGAGAACAGATTTTCTTTTTATTTATAGAAAATTTCTTTAAATCTTTTATTTAAAGAGAATCTTTTATTTAAAGAGAAATTTAGAAATCGAGCTTAATTTCCAATTTATTTTCAACTTTTATAGTTGGAATCAGGTGCAAAAAATATCCAAACAAAAGTATTTTGTCACAAAACCAAATTTTAGAAACTCAATTTCGATCGAAATGGGGAAAAGTGCTATTAAAATCTATGAAGATCATTTTCAAGATCATTTCAAAATATTTAAAGAACACTTTGAAAATACTTCATAGAAAAATGTAGAAAGGTTCACAGAGAGGTTCATAGAAAAACTTATCCACAAGGAAAAATATTGGACAACTGCAGTCCAAATTTCCCAAACGCAATATAAACTTTTGTGCACGGAAATGCGTAGTGCGGCTGTCCCAAGTTAGAGTCTCAACAGTATCAAAATGTCTAAAAATGTCTTTGCCAAGTTACTACTGTATTTACGTGTAGTTCAGAATATCAATTAAGTTGCCAGGTTCAGAACGGCCCAGAATAGACAAAACTTTTAATGGTCAAAAATTGAATTGTAGTTATCCTTAAACAGATCTCTGTATCTCGAAAACTATCAGGGATATGCGAGAGAACGAGAGTGATATTTACTTGTAAAGTTTTGGAGCAATCTTCAGTCTACCAGAAAAATCGTGTAAAATTGCAATAAAAAAAATTAACATCTTCGTTCTATCAATTAAAATATTATTTTCTGATTAATTTAAATCTTAACTGCAACATCTGAGAGTATCTTTTAAGATCATTCTCTTTCGTCATCCCTTTTTGGCTCTCTTGAAGATAGCAACTCTTAGTATTATATGATAGTAGTCTAGGACTTAGTAAAGTATGTATATAAGTGTGAAATAAATAATATGATACTCTCAATATGATAACCTAACGAAGTTATTTTCTCTCAAATAAGACTTTAAAAAATCTCAGCAATTACTTGATACAAACTGAAGACATGGGCTTATTTTTGAAACCAAAAAGACAATACAAATTTTAAATACATATGTACTCGTACATTTAGTACTTAGTTTAGTTAATAGTAATAATGCAACTAAACATTGATTGATTTGGCGCCAAAGACAATAAATCGTAAATATAAGAACATTTCATACTCAAGTTAAAGAAAATTTACTTAATACAATAGGTATTAAGTAAATCTTCAATTTAAGTACAAATTGGAATTATATTAAAGTTACATTGCCTTTGTTGCCCAATGCAAAGCCAACGTTTTTTAGGTATATTTTAAAAGTCTATCAAGCAATGACAATTTGCCATGTAAAAAATCTCTCTTGTTTGTCTGTCTTGAATTTCAGGACAAAAAAAGTAGTACGCATTTTTCTCTCACAGTTTTATTCTTTAAAACCTTTTCCCGGGCAGGCACAGATAGAAAAAATCTTTAACTTAATGATTTGAGTCAAAGTACAAATAATCTTTAAATTAAATAAATTATATAGTAAAAATTAAGACAATTTCCTAAATATTATGAAAATTGTCTTTATTATTACCATACAATATACTTAATTTAAGCTGGCGAATGAAGTACGAACACTCAGTATTACCTATGTTTTTGCTACAGTAAAAAAATATGTCCTATAACTAAAGACATTGACATTTATTTGTCGCCAAAGACGGTAAAACATTAAAATAAGTACATTCCATAATTAAACTGAAGACAATCAGTTAATATTCATGTAATAGCTGTATTTACTTTTTTATACAATGTACTTAATTTAATGATAATGCCACTTTGGCCCTAAAGCGTGTGGAACGCGTGAAATTCTCTTTCTCAGAATAAAGCTGCAAAATGAAGTATGAACTTATCTCACTAAGTTTTACGTATGTTTTTGCTATAGTGAAAAAGGTGTCCTAATATTAAAGACAATGACATTGATTTGTTGCCGAAGAGGATAGAACATTGAACTAAGTACATTTCATTGTTAATATTAAATTAAATACGGTCTTTATTTTTATTGTACAATGTACTTAATCCACAGATTATAGCGACTTTGGCTCAAATCATTTAGTAAAGGGCAAGCTTTTCTCTCTCTGTGGAAGGACTGAAATTCTCTTGTTCAGCCCTAAGCTACCGAATGAGGTACGAACTTTTCTCAAACAGTATTACGTGTGGTTTTGCTACAGTGAACAAATTTGTCATTAAATAAAGACATGGACATTGATTTGGTGACAAAGACGATACAACATTCCACAACGGAATGTGGTTTAATGATTAGAGCAACTTTGGCTGATATCTTTAAATTGAGGAAAGTTGTTTTCTTCGTGTGGAACACATGAAATGCTCTTGCTCACACAGAAAAAAAATGTTTACAAAGTTTAAAGATATTGGCAATGATTTTGAGCCAATGCCAAACAATCTTTAAAGTAAGAACATTTCACACCTAAAATTAAGTAAATTTAATAAAAATTAAGCCGGGTTTCTTAATATTAAGTGAATTATTTTTTATTTAAATAGGAAGTGTACTAACAATAAGGCCAATTTGTCATTGGCTCGAAATCTTTGCCGCTGTCTTTAACATTTTTTCAGTGCAGAACTACGAATTTCTCTCACATAATATAACGCATGCTCTTGCTCAGTGAAAGTGTCCTAATATAACATTAATTTGTTGCCAAAGACAATCAAGCATTAAAATAAGAACATCCTATACTTAAACTGAAGATAAATTAATTAATTTAAATTTAAAGAATAAAATGGATCTTTTTTAATGTCAAGTTTTTCATGTTTAATTGTCTTTGTCAGTAGATCAATGGCAAAGTGTTTTCCATTTATTTCAGTAGAAAGATTGTACATTCAGTAAAAATTGCAAATTCTGAACTGATGATAAGGAAAATAAAAATTAAAAACAAGTACATTACTTACTTAAATTTAAGACAATTTTCTTAATATCAAGTAAATTATCTTCAAATCATTTATGAAACAAAAAATTTTAACCAAATACTTTGCCAACTTAAATTGAAGTTAATTGACTTAATGTCATGTAAATCATTTTAAATTTCAGTTTTTAAGCATTATTTCCTTAGGCTCCTCAAGCAATGTCTACTTCCTTAATATTTCTCTGAGTGTGATCTTCACTAGGCACAACGAACATTTTGTGATAAGCAATGCTTTAGAGTTATCAAATAAATTCCTCTCAGCATTTGTTCTCTACACTCTCTAGGGAAACACAAAGCGAGCTCTAATACACTAAGATTGAACTTAGTTTTAGAAAAATAAAACTTCAAAAAAGTACATTTCATACTTAAATTGAAGACATATTAATTCATAACAATAAAGTGAAATTTAATTATGAAACGTTGAAAAAAGTACATTGCGTACTTAAACTGGGGAAAATTTATATAATATCTAGTAAATCATCTTAAATTGAAGTATGCCATAAATCATATAATTTAAAAGTTTTTTTCATGACTCCTATGAAAACAAATGTTTAAAACAAGTAAATTTCATATTTAAATTGAAGACGTTATAATTAATATCAATTAAACAATCTAAATTTAGTTATGAAACCAAAACTTTGAAATAAGTACATTGCATTCTTAAACTGCAGATAATTTACTTAATATCCATTAAATCATTTTGAATTGAAGTATGCATTGTACTCACTTTCCTTTGGCACAAAATCAATGCCAGTTTTCTTTGATATTTCTCTGAGTATTAGTTTGATCTGTGTGAGCTCAGCATTATTTACCATTGCTTTTGGCGTTTCAAATACATTTTTTTCAGGATTTGTTCTCCAGACCTTTTATATACAGAAAAAAGTGTCCTTGTATTAAGTACGATGACATTCATTTGGGGCCAAAGACAACAAAACATTAATACAAAGACATTTCATACTTAAGTTAAGAATAGTTTCTTAATTTTACAACTTTTATTATCTTCGATTTAAGTACAAAATGGGCTTACTTTAAGTTTTTCTTTGTTTTGGGGCCAAATCAATGGCAACGTTTTTCAGAGTTCAGCATTATTTAGTGAACTCTGATTCCTCTCAACATTTGTTCTCTTTAGCTGCATAGATATTTGAGACATTTGTTTCCTTAAAATTTAAAATGTATGCCTTTCCCAAATAATTTCTTCCAACTGTTGCTCAGTGGTTTTTTGTATATTTTTCCAATATTTTTCTCCATTTTGCCTATTTTCTATCTTTCTCTTGTCGGAGTACTTCTAATGTTGCTGGCTATTGTCTCCTGTCTCTCTTAAGCAATACAATTTATTTCTCTTGCATTTTATTTGAGTTTCAGTGAGTATGTTTGTGGGGGTGTGTGTGTGTGGAGGAGGGAGAGGAGTATGTTTGGGTTCGCTTACTAATTCCTTAATGTTGTTTTTTAAATATTTCATAGTATATCATTCAGTTTAGTCATTAATTTGTTCAGTTTCAAATCATTAATCTTTTGTTATTCTTTTTTAAATAAATAATTATTTTCCTATAGTGTTAACTCCAATAAAAAATGCCTTTCGGCCAACTGAAAGTTCGTTTGCGGCGAGCGAATTAAACCATAAATTAAGACCAATATCTTTAAAATGTTTTCTTGTGTTTTTTTTGTTCATATAATTTATATTATATAGCTCTTGTTGTATTTTTTATTATTATTATAGTATATTTAATAATTCATTTATTAAATAGTATGTTTTTGTTTTTCTTTTTCACTTGCTTTGTTGTTTTTGTTTGTTTGTATGTATAGCTAATTTTTGTTGTTTTTTCATCTTTCTTTCTTTGTTTTAAGTAATTTAATGAGACTAAAACCAAATAAAAATAATTAAAAATTACAAATAAAAAGAAGGGGGGGGGGGGGGGCTTTAAACATAATCATTTCTTCTGAAAAATAGGGTTTTCTTTTTCTTTTTAAGAATACAATTTAAATTAAACTTATAAGTGTAATTGTGTTGGTTGAGGTTTTTTTATAACAACAAATCGTAAACATAATAATAACTTTAAATATTAGTTGAAAAGAAGGTGGGGAAAGGGTCAATGGTATTGGGGATGGGGGATGTGGGTCTGGGACGGGGGCTTGGGGCAGGTTAGGGCTTTCCATATATATGTATATGTATTTCAGTAGTTGTTTTTTTGTTTCAAAATTGAAATTTGTAATTTACAAAATGAATTAAAAGAATACAAGTTAAGAAAGTTTTTTTTTCTTGTAGTTAAGTGTACATATAGTTTAGTTCTTTAGATTTTTTTAACAATAGTTGGTAGTTTTTTAAACTTAAAAAATGTAATTATGTGTGTGTGTGTGTAAGGGGGTGTAAATTAATAACAAGTTATTTTATTTTTATTGTTGTGGTTGCTTGGTTTTCTTCTCTTTTAAATAATAGTATTTATAATAATAATAAAAAGTTTTTATTTTTTTTAATTTTTGTATTAACAAAAAAACGCAGGTGGTGTGGTTGGTTGTTGTGTTGTTGTTTGGTTCAACTACATATTTTGTTTTGTTGTTGTTGTTGTTTTATAGTTCCATTGTTTTAGTTTAAATCCAGACAGAAAAGAAGTTTGTTTGTTGGTATACATAGTTTATGTAAAAACGCGTTTAAAAGAAAATCAGCATTACACATCCTGGAATTTAGAGAGACGTGCACGCAAGTCCATGTTCTCCTGTTTAAGCTGCTCCACCTCTTGGTGTAATGTGGCATTCTATAAAAATTTTAATTGAGAAAAATAAAATTATAAAAATTGATTTCTTTTTCTGGATTTCCAGCACTTACCTCCTTTTCCAAATATCGCGCCCTCATTGCGATTTGATTCTCTTTTTGACGGCGTGCATCCCGTGAACGTTTGGCGGCAATGTTGTTCTTTCGTCGGCGTGCCCAGTATTTGTCATCCTTGAGTTCATCTGGAACAAATTGTTTGCGTGATTTTTTGATCATGGGTTGCGGTTTGAGCTCTTCATCGGAAAATGCTCTAGTGCGCGGATCGAAATCCCGCCCCGATGATGCAAAGGAAAATGCTGGAATATCAAATACTAAATGTTAACAATGTTTCACAAACTGTTCATTGTAAACTAAAATTATTGGATTGTAGAAAAAAAACAACAGAAAATCATCAATGAAATCAATTCAATTCCAATCAAAGAAAAAAAAAACAACCAAAGCAGGTTAAATGATAAAATAAGATCCCAAAAAAAAAACGGACTTTTAAAGCTATGACGAAAACAACGAAATGTATGAAATATCCAATCCCAAAACGAATGACAAAATAGAAATGAATAAAAAAATATTTCAAAAATGAAACCTGTTGGCGAGTTTGTTACAAAATGTTGCTTAGTTTTTGAGTTTAGCAGCATTGGAATGTTTCAGACTATCTGGCGCCCGATCATGATCTTGGCTTCAGAGGCTATTTAGGATATTTATTACCTAAGCTATATGGGATTATTGAAATGTATAAAAACTACATTCTGTGCTGATTCTGCTTCATTTCCAAATATGTGGACTAAAAAACTCCAGAAGAATCTCTAACCTTGTCTGTTTTATTCATTTATTTCAATTTTGTCAATGTCCATTGTTTGATAAAAAGTGTGACTTATTCTCTGTTCATTTAGAGATGTGTCGAAAATCTGCCGAAAAATATTCAGATTTTTCTAATTTTGAAATTTAGTTATTCTAAAAATCATACGCGATTGTACATGTGATTTGTGCGAAATCTTTCTTAGTTTTGGGCTTAGCAACATTTCAGTGTTGACTTTTGAACCTAAGCTATATATGTACATATGTTATGTATTTAAGGAAATTATCATTCTCTGCAAATCCTGCTTTAATTTCAAATATGTAAGCTATAAAAGTTTTCTAAAAATATCTGAGTACACTTTACAAAGTTCCAAATTGCGAAATATGTACTCCTTTGGTTGGTGGAACAATTGCCCAATGTCATACATTGAAAGAAACTAATTTTCAATGTTGCTGACTAGTGTAGCATGATCACGAGGGATCTCATCGTCTGAACATATACGTATTATCTTAACTGTTTTTATATACCCGTATTAATGAAACTTGTTATTTTGTGCGAATCCTACTTTAATTTCAAAAACGTGGACTACATTTTTCTTAGAAAATTATCTAAGCTAGCTATAGTTAGTGACAAAAACTTCCCTTAGTTTCTTAAGGAAAATTGTCCAATGTCATACATTGTTTGAGTGAAACTAATTCTCTGTCAATTTAAAGATATGAAGAAAATGTGGTGATTTCTAATTTGAAAATTTAATTATTCCAAAAATTACAAATGTTGGCAAGTTTGTTACAAAATGTGGCTCAGTTGTGAACTTAGTAACATTTGAATGTTGCAGGCTGGTGGCAGCCGATTTCGAGGAATCTTGGCAGGACAACAGGACATTTCTTATCTACACATATATTTAAGGAAATTAATATTTTTTGCGAATTCTGACTCAATTACAGAATAATGGACTACAATATTTTGAAAAAAAATGATCTATCCTTACTTTAGTAAGTTAAAAAATGTAAAAGGCTCTTCGTCATCCAATAGGATAATTTTCCAATGACAGACATCAGTAAATTTAGAGATATGACCAAAAATATTCAGTTTTTTATAATATAAAAATTGTATTATTCGCAAAAAGAAACATGTTGGCGAGTGTGCTACAAAATATTGCTTAGTTATGGGCTTAGCAACTTTTAAATGCTGCAGACTGGTGGCACCCGATTACGAGGAATCTTGGCCTCTGAACAGAATATTTATTACCTATAGATATATTTAGTTAAGAAAATCTATACTCTGTACGAATTGTGCTTCAGTTAAAAACCAATTGGACTACAATCGTTTTTAGAAAAATCTCCTAACCTTATGGAATTGATAAAATATTTGGGTAAACTTTAGAAAGTTTCAAATTGCGAAAAACCCTCTTTGTTATTGTAGAAACCACTATGTAGGACAATTTTTCTAATATCACAAAAACTGTTTCAATAAAAGTGAGACTAATTTTCTGTCCATTGAGAGATATGAAGAAAAATATTCAGATTTTTCTAATTTGAAAACTGTATTATTCGCAAAAAGAAACATGTTGGTGAGCGTGTTACAAAATGTTGCTTAGTTTTGGGTTTAGCAACATTTGAATGTTGCAGACTAGTGGCGCCCGATAACGAGAAATCTTGGCGTCTGAACCTGAATTACCTCTAGATATAGTAAAGTAAATCAATATCCAGTACGAATTTGGCTTCAGATCAAAAAATGTGAACTGCAATTGTTTTTAGAAAAATCTCCTAACCTTATGGAATTGATACACTTTAGAGTTTGGATACACTTTAGAATGTTTCAAATTGCGAAAAACCCTCTTTATTATTATAGAAACCACTATGTAGGACATTATTTCTAATATCATAAGTTGTTTCAATAAAAGTGAGACCAATTTTCTGTCCATTGAGAGACACAAGGAAAAATATTCAGATTTTTGTAAATTATTCTGTACAAATCTAGCTTCAATTCTAAAAAAGTGAACTATATTTTTTTTTGAAAAATCTCCTAAAAATGTTGATAAGATATTTGAACACACATTAGTAAGTATCAAATTGCGAAAAACTCTCTTTATTATTATAGAAACCATTATACAGTACAATTTTTCCAAAATCATAACCTGTTTGAATAAAAGTGAGACTAATTTTCTGTCCATTGAGAGATATACTCGTAAGGAAAAATATTCAGATGTTTCTAATTAGAAAAATCAATTTTTCGAAAAATGCAACATGTTGGGCAGTTTTTTAAAAATGTTGCATAGTTTTGGGCTTAGCAACATTTGAATGTTGCGGACTAGTGGCGCCCGATTACGAGGAATATTGGTGTCTGAACATAATATGTAATACTATAGATATAGTTAAGGAAATCAATATTCTCTGCGAATCTGCGAATTGATAAAATATTTGGGTAAACTTTAGAAAGTTTCAAATTGCAAAAAACCCTCTTTGTTATTGTAGAAACCACTATGTAGGAAAATTTTTCTAATATCACATAAACTGTTTCAATAAAAGTGAGACTAATTTTCTGTCCATTGAGAGTTATGAGGGAAAATATTCAAATTATTCTAATTTGAAAATTGTATTATTCGCAAAAAGAAACATGTTGGTGAGCGTGTTACAAAATGTTTCTTTGTTTTGGGCTTAGCAACATTTGAATGTTGTAGACTAGTGGCGCCCGATAACGAGAAATCTTGGCGTCTGAACCTGAATTACCTCTAGATAAAGTAAAGTAAATCAATATCCAGTACGAATTTGGCTTCAGTTCAAAAAATGTGAACTGCAATTGTTTTTAGAAAAATCTCCTAACCTTATGGAATTGATACACTTTAGAGTTTGGATACACTTTAGAATGTTTCAAATTGCGAAAAACCCTCTTTATTAATATCTAATATCATAAGTTGTTTCAATAAAAGTGAGACCAATTTTCTGTCCATTGAGAGACACAAGGAAAAATATTCAGATTTTTGTAAATTATTCTGTACAAATCTAGCTTCAATTCTAAAAAAGTGAACTATATTTTTTTTTGAAAAATCTCCTAAAAATGTTGATAAGATATTTGAACACACATTAGTAAGTATCAAATTGCGAAAAACTCTCTTTATTATTATAGAAACCATTATACAGTACAATTTTTCCAAAATCATAACCTGTTTGAATAAAAGTGAGACTAATTTTCTGTCCATTGAGAGATATACTCGTAAGGAAAAATATTCAGATGTTTCTAATTAGAAAAATCAATTTTTCGAAAAATGCAACATGTTGGGCAGTTTTTTAAAAATGTTGCATAGTTTTGGGCTTAGCAAAATTTGAATGTTGTGGACTAGTGGCGCCCGATTACGAGGAATATTGGTGTCTGAACATAATATGTAATACCTATAGATATAGTTAAGGAAATCAATATTCTCTGCGAATCCTGCTTCAATTCTAAAAATTTAGAGCAAAAAGACTTTTTCGAAACCTCAGTAATTTCAAAATTGCAAAAACCCCTCTTATAGAAACCCCTGTGACAATTGTTTGTAGGGCAATTTTCCAGTGTCAAACATTGTTTGATTTAAAGTTGTTCATTTGGAGAGATTTCGCTACAACAAATTATGATGAAAAAAATATTCAGATTTCTTTATTTTGAAAATTTTATTATTTAAACAGTGGCGCCGGATTATTACAAATCTTTCAGACTAGTCAGGATATATATCACGTAAACTATGTAAATATGTTTAAATAAATCTATATTCCTAATTTAATTTTGAAAGTTTCATTATTTCTAAAATGAAACGTGGAATGAAAAGTTTCAATTGAAACAGTACTAAATGCTGCTTAACTTTGGGTGTAGCAACATTTGAATGTTGCAGACTAGTGCCGCCCGATCAAGAGGCATCTTGGCGTCAGAATATGATATGTATTACCTAAATTATATACCTATAACTGTTTCGGGCGATCAACATTAGGTGTAGAATTTTTCAATCTAAGAGTTCAACATCAATTACTAATAATATGATCTATCCTTATTTAAAAAAAGAAACATGTTGGCAAATGAAACATTACAAATGTTGCTTAGTTTTGGGTTAAGCAACATTTTAATGTGGCGCCCGTTCACGAGGCTTCTTGGCGTCTGACCAGGATATTTATTACCTGTGCTGTATGGGACTATTTGGGGTGATCAAAATTAGGACCCCACTTCTTTAAACTACGAGTTAGGGTTCAATTTCTAATAATATGATTTGTTTATGTAACCTTATGGTGTGGGTAAAATGTCGTATGTGCCCTTATGTGCAGTTCAGAGATTGAAATTCCTACAGAAGTGATTATGGAAAATTTTTAGAATGACATTTTTTATAATTTTGTTTTCTTAATTGCTTTTGAAAGTTGTTATAATATTAAAATTTATTAGGAATTGATTTAACAATAGAGGTTCGTATTATTTCACAACTGAAATTTGCTAATACAATTAAGAAATTCCTGTTTTATTACAAAATTAAATTGTGGACTTGTGTCGCTCCGAAGGAATTGTTATTATTTTAGCAATGTTTGTTACTACTAGACAGCGGAATTTTATGCAATCTTTATTTGTCATCCGTACTACTTAGGATTTGGTATATTTTTGAATTCCAAATTCGACTCAATGTGCATATTCCATATAGGCATTTTATATGCAAAAAATATGAAAGGGAATATGCACAACATATGCAAAATTTAATTTGCATATGTTGAATGAAAAATGCATATGCAAAACAAAAAATCGCGTATGCAACTAAAAAATCGCATATGTATGCAAAAAATATGTATCAGCAAATTGGAGAAAATGAACTAACTTTTGAAACATAATTTTATATAACGACAAGGACTACCCTCGCACCAAGTTTCAAGATTAAAGCTTCAGTTTGGTTTCTGTTGCGGCTATTCGGAATTATGGTCAGGATGTATGAATAGGTTATAGGCAACGCACAATGACATATTACAATTAAAAAAAAAATGCCTAAAATATTTTGTTTTTGAAAAATTATCGAATTTTCACGGTTTATGCAGATATACAGTTTGCATATGCACGATTTAAGCACATATGCAGTTTGCATAAAATATGCAAAACATATTAAGTGTATATTTAATTATTTTTTGACGAAAAACATTTGTGTGTTATCGGTTTTGCTGTGCAACCATCCAAGCAAAAAATATGGAATTGCATATATTCCGCTGCCTAGTTATACCTAAGCAATACATATCAGCCTTCGATGTCCCTTTTTAAATATCCAACTAATATGAAACGTTTAAATTTAAGCCTTTACGAGTAACTACCTCTTAATTACGTTAATACAGTTTAGGTATTGAGACAAGTCGCAACAAAAGATTCGTTCCATATGTTCGAATTTTTGAAAAACAATTCTGGTCTACCTCTTCTCCAAACAAACTTCAATTTGCCTAAAATATTTTTTTTTTCCTTTAGCAACCGAGAAGTAAAGTTGTCTAAAATATTCTGTCTTTTGAGTGTTTTCTATGCTTATACTGACAATATTTAGATTTTTGAGTATGTTTTTGAACTAGTCGCAATTTTATAGCCCAATAAAAAATTGGCGCCCGATCATAGACAATTATATTGAGTGGTAATAATTAGACAGTGGAATGAATATATGCAATTGCATTTTTTTTTGCATGTTTGTACAGCAAAAACGATGACGCAAAATTTTTTTTCTTAAAAAAATAATTCAAAGTACCCATAAATTTTTTGCATATTTGTATATATCGAGGATATGCAAAAGATATGCAAATATCCTAATGTTTGAAATATTTGTCTAAAAAATTGATTTTCGCCAGATTTTTTTAATAAGTGAATGTGTGTCGCCTAAAATCTCTACATCGTTACCTTAATTCTCAAAGAGCGTAACTGACAACCGGCTGAAGCTTTAATCTTGAAATTTTAAGCTCTTGGTTTTTAGAGGTATTTTTAGAGATCTAGAACGTTGTGGCTGCAAGCTCATGGCATGTGCGGACGACGTGGCAATAGCAGTTATTGGCAAATTCGAAAACGTCCTCAGAGATATCCTACAGGTGGCTCTGAACAAGTTGGCTAAAAAGGGCCAGAAGCAGCGGTTTGGGCGTTATCTCAAAGAAGACAGAATTTGTTCTCTTTACTAGGATGAATAATGTCCCACATGTGGACCCTCCTCCTCGGATAAATGGAACAGATCCAGATAGGAAACTGTTATTCAGACTTGAAGTATTGGAACGGGTAAGGAAGGGCAACGTTGCCTTATGTTCCTGCAGGAAGACCGTAGGATTGCGAAAGTTATAAAACGTAAAATTTAACTATCTCAAAACTACTAAAATGGCGATGTGACTTTCTATCTTAGGAGGGCAGTATAGGTGACTGTTCTCATATGGATTACCTATTTAATGACATGTAAGTAAATAACATGTTACAAAAAATTAAGACCAGTTAAAACAAGTAAAAGCGTTAAGTTCGGCCATGCCGAATCTTATTTACCCTCCACCATGGATAGCATGTGACCTCACAAAATAACTCAAACCTAAAGAAAATAACACCGAAAAACACAAAAAATATAGTAGATGAGGACAGTAGGAATCACAACTAGTTAGATGCTATATATGGGAGCTATATCTAAATATGGACCGATATGGCCCATTTGCAATCCCAAACAACCTGCAACTATAAGAAGTATTTGTACCAAATTTGATCAACCTAGCTCTATTATTGCGGACTGTAGCGTGATTACCACAGACGGACGGACGGACGGACGGACGGACAGACGGACATGGCTAAATCGTCTTAGAATTTTACGACGATTAAGAATATATATACTTTATGGGGTCTCAGATCAATATTTAGAGGTGTTACAAACTGAGTGACAAAATGAATATACCCCCCATCCTATGGAGGGGGGTATAAAAATAGTAAGTACGAAATGTCATTGTTTTAAAGATTAAGTCGACTTCGGCGCCTAATCTTTCAAATTAGAATAATATTTTTCGGTTCTACAGAGTCTATTTTTAAAAGTTTGTGAGAAAATTTAATCACTGCAAAAAAATAAGAAAACTAAAACATATCTATAAGTCTAAATTATGACCTTTAATTTCAATAATTCTAGGTAAAAGAAAATTCAGTATAATTGACAAAAAAAATAAAATAATATAAAATCGTTCCTCAAAAATTCATTAACTTTATGTGTATAAGGCCATATGTGTTTAATTTGAAACTAAACCAGTAAGGAAAGGCAGAAAGTCGGGCGGGGCCGACTATATAATACCCTACACCTCCCTAACAATGCGATAAGGGTTATTGCGATAATAATTTGGAATAATTTGTAAATGGGTAAGAACATATATATGTGGATATATCTAATTCTGAACCGATAATCGCTAAATTAAGCAATATTCGTTCCTAAATTGAGAAACATCTTTCTGGAGAATTTTGTAATGATCGGAAGTAAAGTACAACTTCTATAGCGCTTTGTAACCAAATCAGGAGGAACATATATATGGAGCTTTCTGTCGAATTTCGTACTGATCGGATATAAAATACAGTCTCTACAGCGCTTGAATGTCAAATCGGTGCTAACATATATATGGGGGCTATATCTTAATCTGAACCGATTTTCTCCAAATTTGGCAGTATTCCTTCGTGTAATAAGAAACCTCTTTCTGCCGAATTTCGCTGTGATCGGATATAAAATACAGTTTCTACAGCTATTGAATTTCAAATCGGGGACAACATATATATGGGGGCTATATCTAAATCTGAACCGATTTTAACCAAATGCAATTGGGATCGTCCTTGGGCCTAAAAAAAGATATCTGCAAAGTTTTGTTGAGATCGGACCATAATTGCGACCTGTACTTTGATTACAAGAATACATCTACAGACAGACAGACGGACAGACAGACAGACGGACAGACAGACAGACAGACAGACAGACAGACAGACAGACAGACAGACAGACAGACAGACAGACAGACAGACAGACAGACAGACGGACAGACAGACGGACAGACAGACGGACAGACAGACGGACAGACAGACGGACAGACAGACGGACAGACAGACGGACAGACATCGGTATAATAAACAATGGGTCTATCTCTTCTTCTTTTGGGTGTTACAAACAATTGCACAAAGTCATAATACCCTGTACCACAGTGTGGTCTATATGGATCATCCTATACATACAGGGTTTTCCAATAAGTGTGATATGATTTCTTTGAAAAAAAACACACTTATTCAGAAGTTTTTTATGTATGGTGAAGTACAATCGATGCAATTAAGTTCTAAAAAAAACGTCATTCAAATGGCCTCCACGACTTCTTCTATTCGACCTCATTCAAATGGCCCCCACGACTTCTTCTGCAGGAACGAATTCGATGAACCCAATTTCGATCGAGCACTTTTTCCACTAAAATAAGTCGTATGTCATGAATGGCACGTTCAATATTGACTTGTAAAGCCTGAAGAGAGCCTGAAGAGTTATTCCGAAAGACCAATGACTTCAAATACACCCACAAGAAATAGTGTACATAATCGTGTTTAATCACAACTTCTTGGAGGCCATTCAATATCACATTTTCTTGAAATAATCGAATATCCAAACTTTGCTCGCAACAATTCAATTGTTTCATTTGCTGTGTGGCGTGTAGCCACAATTGATCAGTGGGAAAATGATAGCTCTTAACGAGAGCTAAAATATTGCTCATGGGTGTCAAGGTCGTAGGTCGACTGGAAAGTGTTTTTTTTTTTTTGATTTAAAAAAAATGATCTTAGCATCATTTTAAAATGTGAACGGAAAGTTTATTTTTGTTCTAGCTCCTTAATGGTACGTCGAATCGGGAACCGGTCAATGGCAAAGGGATAGCTCTTGACGAGAGCTAAAATATTGCTCATGGGTGTCAAGGTCGTAGGTCGACTGGAAAGTGTTTTTATTGGGATTTAAAACAAATGATCTTAGCATCATTTTCAAATGTGAACGGAAAGTTTATTTTTGCTCTAGCTCCTTAATGGTACGTCGAATCGGGAACCGGTCAATGGCAAAGGGATAGCTCTTGACGAGAGCTAAAATATTGCTCATGGGTGTCAAGGTCGTAGGTCGACTGGAAAGTGTTTTTATTGGGATTTAAAAAAAATTATCTTAGCATCATTTTCAAATGTGAACGGAAAGTTTATTTTTGCTCTAGCTCCTTAACGGTACGTCGGATCGGGAATCGGTCAATGGCAATAAGATAGCCCCTAACGAGAGCTAAAAAAAGTCAAGGTCGTAGGTCGACTGGAAAGTGTTTTTTTTTATTTTAGTTGTTCTTGGGTATATCTCTCCTTGATGAAATTGTAAACACTACTGAATACAATGAAAAACAAATCCTGACATATTACAAATGGCCGAAACGTCACTTCAAAATCATATCATCCCTATCGGAAACCCCGTTATTTCTCTATAAAATGTTATGACGAAAAATTTGGAAAAATGTAATCCATTTCATCAATATTTCAACGTTCCAAAGAAAAAGTTTGAAACTTTTTTGAAACATTTGAACAATTTAGTTATTGAAAACCAGTTATGCCCTCCACCAGTATTTGCCTAGCAATACATGGAGCAATTTGTATGGGCGACATCTAACCATTATTTAACCAAATTTTAAAATAATCTGTTAAAAATGAGTTCTACACAGCTCCAAGAAGTATAATCAGATGAACCCATTATCAATAGGGATCGACTCTGGTCCAAAATAAAATTATGTATCGATTTTCGTAAAGATAGGTTAATATTTGCGATCTGCACATTGATCACAAGAATATATAGACAGACGGACATCGCTAAATCGACTCAAATAGTGATTCTATGCCGATCGGTATAATTTTATGCGTTACAAACAAATACACAAAGTCATTATACCCAGTACCATTGTCAAGTATAAAAATATGATTGTGAAACCTAAAATATTTTAAACTTTTACGAGACTTAGTGACGACTATGGACATAAGCTAATCCCTCTTATCCTAAACATTTTCTAAAACTTTGAGTGCAATATCAAACTTTGGCCTTGGAATAATTCATATAATTCTACACTGCTCATATTTCAACTTTGAATATTAGCTTTTTTTTGATATCTGTTATCGTTTTGAAGTCCATGTTTAGCGAAAAAAATTAAAAACAGCATTTTGAAAACTCAAAAACTGGCATGGACACAATTTCAAATTCATTCGAAATCCGTTTAAATCTGACACAAAATAAGAAAGATCTAGAGTTCACCTCACAATCGATACGAAATAACATAACAAAAAACATTCAATTTAAAAATTACTTTCCCAAATCTTTCTTATTTAATCTCTTTTTTTTTTTCTTTGAGTGTAACAGTTTATTTATGAATTTTTAACATTTAGCATTTGATGAATTCAGTATAAATTTCAATATATATGTATATGTTTTTTTTTGGATTATGAACAAAGAAAATTATAATTTATTTATATACATGAAAATAAAAAAATTAAGCTATAAAATCTCAAAATATATGTGTATGTATATTTAAGGACCAGGAGAACTAAATGGGCAGAGAAAATTGTGTTTTAATAGTAAAGATAATTGGAAAAGATTTTGAGCCAAAGACGGTAAAAATTAAAAACAAAAATATTATATCGTTACCTTAACACAAATAGATCATAACCGAAATATTTTAGAAATAGTTTTTTTTTTATTTCACATAAAAAATGATGAACTTCTTATAGAATATGTTAAGAGTCAATTTTGAAAAAAATTGCAGTTACTCGCTTTCTGAATTAAGGTAACAATATACTTAAACCAAAGACAATTTTCATAATATTATGTAAATTATCTTAGCAGTAAATCAGTTTTTTTTAATATTAAAGTATGTTATGCACTTATACTCTTTATATTAAAGCATGTTATATACTTATTTTTAATTCTTATTGTTTTGCACTCGAAATCATTGCCTCTGTCTTTAATATTGTTTTGTCGGTGTGCGTTTTGCGCCACTGGACTTTAGGATTCTGGTAAATCCAATTTTGAACACACTTGCAAATTTCTATGTATATGTACATACATACACATATGTTTACATGATATTTAAAGAAAACTAAGCTATTGTGTCCATACCAATTATGTATTTTTTTTTTAATTATTTTGAGGTTTTAAATTGAGGAGGTTAGTTAGAAGAATAATTGCTACAAATGGTTTAATGAAGTTAGTATTTTTTTTTTGAAAATAAAATATTGCGATATGAATGGGGTTAAGAAAAATTAAAAATGTTCTAAAAAAACCTGGTGTATTTTTTTTTTCTTTTTTTTGGTAGGGTGGGTGGAGGAAGGAATGATGGATAGGTGGATATTGGTACTCACTTGACTCAGCTGGTGATGGTGGATTTAAGGTATCCGGACTTATGCAATCTGACGGTGACGGTGATCGTTCACGTTTTGTCGTTATGTGTCCGAGTCCCAAGGACAGACCAGCTGCATGACTTAGGGAATCTGAACGATGACCCAAACTACTCGAATGACCCAAATGGGTGCCAGGCAAGCCGTCAGGTATATTATTTTCCGATAAAAATTCATCTAAATCGGCATACTGTTGAAAAAAATGAAAGAAAAAATGGTTTTCGTTTTTTGGGGTATTTTAAAATTATATTGAAATCAATAAAATAGTGTTTGTGAAAATGACAAAAACACAGATGTCGTCGAGTTCGTCATTATTTGTCCTTTTACAACATTTTTTGAAGTTTCAACAAACAAACAAGCTTGATAAAATGCAGCATTATGGATACATGTGTTAATGGAATGGAATTCAAAAATCTTCCGAGAAAAATGATTAAGAACAAAAATAATAGTATTTATAACGGCTTATCTGTTCAGACCCTTTTTTAATTCTTTGATTTTTTTTCTACAGACCATTAAATGTCCCAGATTGTTCTATCGGCTCATAATAAAGATATCTACAACCAATTATATTTTAAGTGTTCAATTAAAAATGAAAAAAAGTCTAATTGGATCACTCTATATTGCCCTATTAGGGTTTGTCAGTGTAAATTGTAATTAAAAAACACTCTGAGAAAAAAGTGCAAACCACAATAATAATATTATTTTTAACGGGTGTTCTATACATGTATACATTATTTATTTATATGAATTACAATACAAAGTAAATTTATATTCTAATTTTAAGGTACAGGGAAAGGCCAATTTACAATGACCATATGACTTAATGTTTTGCAGCGACAGACCAGAGTCTCTGGTGGGAATCGAACCCAAGACCCCCAAACTCATAGGCGAGTACGCTACCAACTCGCCTACTGGGGCGCTCATATATACATTTTTTCGCAGCTTAACAAGTAAATGTCAGAGATTGTTCTTTCGGATCATAATAATGATTCCTTCCAAAAATTCTATGTTAAGTGTTTTATTTATAATAAAGAGAAGGTCTAAATGGATCACTCTACACATATAAAACGCCAATTGGAAAATTAAATTTCTATCTGAGTCGTCATAAATTTTGTAAGTTCTCACAATGGAGTCGAACTTAAGATGAAAGTAAAGTTATTTCTGAAAATATTTTGCTAATCAATATACTGCTTAAAATTCTAAAGCACTAAGTGCCACACAAAAGAACAATAGAGTGTCACTTAAAGAACAAAAATTATCCGAAATTTTAAATAATATATTTTCATACATTTTCCATTTTTATCGTCTAAAAGTATAACAAATCCAAGAAGTGAAATTCGACCCCATATATATTTTTAGCAGGTATTACTTTCAAAACGTGGTTTGATATATCTCTGTCCGTCCCTCTGCCTCTTGGGGGTCACACTATAATTCTTGAAAGTGGTGCTCGCATGACTTCAATTTTATGTGAACTTGATTTTTGTTCAAAAAGTCATGGCTATGTCGCCAAATTTACTCTGCACTGAATGTACTGTAAAATTATTACACTGCAAAAAATTACATGTATTTGTATGCACTGGTATTAATGTTATGAGCTGTTAACTTTTTGCACAACATAATCGTTTTGTGTGGGATGTATTAGAAGGGCATATCAAAATTTTCCATTTTTCTTGAAGTAGTAGCGATGAAGAAACTATTACTCTGCGAGAAATTTCGGAATATTCCCATGGAAGTTATTACAGAATATATATTTCACAAAATTTCAATCCTGTATGGAGTAGGTCCTAGAAGGAGTGGACAAATATGACCCATCTTTGATCTTAGCCTAAGATAGAAACAAATATTGCCACAGACAAAATTTTATGTAAATCGATATTTAAATTTTTAATAGTTGGGAGGGACCTCATTTTGCGGGGAAAAAGTGCCAGAGGTCACCCATTTCTAGGAAAAAGAAAATTCAAAAAGACAAATTTTTTTTGATGAATAATTGTGAAATATCCCTTTTTCTGCGGAAACGTTTTCAAAGACCACATTTTTTCCTGAGGAAAACCAGTCGGGAAGAAACTTTTTCATACGGAACCCTTTCATAAGAAAAATTAGTCAGAGACC
This sequence comes from Eudasyphora cyanicolor, assembly GCA_963930755.1. NCBI lineage: Eukaryota > Metazoa > Arthropoda > Insecta > Diptera > Muscidae > Eudasyphora > Eudasyphora cyanicolor. Next base: position 159,403,088 of record OZ005735.1, read on the forward strand.
ACCTTTTCTCAAAGAAAAATTGTCAGAAACCACTACTAATTAAGTCAACCTTTTCAGAGACCACCTTTTCTCAAAGAAAAATTGTCAGAAACCATTACTAATTAAGTCAACCTTTTCAGAGACCACCTTATCTCAAAGAAAAATTGTCAGAAACCACTACTAATTAAGTCAACCTTTTCAGAGACCACCTTTTCCTACGTAAAATGAACATAGAATAATTTTTCATAAACCAGTGTCAGAGATTTCTAAGAATAAGTTGTCAAAGATCTCATATTCCTAAGAAAAAGTTGTCAGAGGCCGTCCATTCCTAGAAAACAATTGGCATAGCTGACAGAGACTTTATTTTCCTAAGGCTAAGTTGTCGAAGACCACGTTTTTCATTATTTTATTTAAAACGGGCTTTTTAAGGTCTACGTTTTAATGCAACTAAAATATTATTTATTTCATTGTTTGCATCCGACGTTTCAATGGGATTTTCCAGCATTTTCAGGGATAATTATTTTATTGGATATTTAATGTTTAATCCTTGTTTAGATTTACATTAATAAATTAGTGTCTAAGTAACACAAAAACTGCACAACATAAAACACAAAATTTAAGAAATAATTGCAAATATAATCAGTTGTCATTGTAAAGTGAAAAAGAAAGGATACCTTATTTTTGTTTCGTTTTTATAAATTGTAACCCCTTGGAGATGATCGACGAAGTCGTTCGAAATATCGGGAATAAAAATTTGTAATGAAACAATAATATTAAAAATAAAATTGTTTTATTTATGGCCTCAAGCTGAACGAATAACTAAAACATATAATCAAAAATTTAAAAACTAATATCACAGAGCAAAATTGCCTACGTTCTATGTATATAACATTTGGAATTCGACTGAAATTCTATGAATTTCTATTGAAAAGTTTTAAGATATAACTCGTGATATTTGATAACTAAAAAAAGTTGCCAAATGTCACATTTTTCTAAGGAAAAGTTTTTAACGGCCTACTTTGCCTAAAGAAAACCTTTCAGGGAGAAACTTTTTCATAGGAACCTGTTCAGAAGGAAAATTAGTCATATATGACTTCTTCCCAAAGAAAAATTATCAGAGACCACTTCTAATTAAGGCAAATTTGTTAGAGATCAAAATTAAAAAAGTTAAGGAGATTACATTTCCCGAAACCAATGTCAGAGATAACAGAGGAAAAGATATCATGGGTGACATATTCCTAAGAAATAGTTGTCAGATACCTAATTTTCCTAAATATAAGATGCCGGAGACCACGTTTTTCTCAAAAAAAAAGTTCTCAGAGACCAATTTTTCCTTATGAAAAGTTGTCAAATATCACCATTTTCTAAGGAAAGACCAACTTTTCCTGAAGAAAACATGACAGGGACAAACTTGTTCACAAGGAAAATTGGTCCTAAATATGAATTGTCATATACCACATCTACTTAAAGCAAATTTGTCATAGACCACCATTTCCTACGGAAAACTAATACAGAGACTACATTTCACTACGCTAATATCAAAGACAACTAGAAATTTGCCAGAGGCCACCCATTCCTAAGAAATGGTTGTCAGAGCTGTAGGAGACCTCATTTTCATAAGTACAGGGTTTTCCAATAAGAGTGATATAATTTCTTTGAAAAAAACACACTTATTGTTAAGGAAATTCAAAAGTTTATTATTTAGTGTGAAGTACAATCGACACAATTAAGTTCTAAATAAAACGTCATTCAAATGGCCTCCACAACTTCTTCTGCAGGAACGAATTCGATGAACCCAATTTTCGAGAACTTTTTCCACTAAATCAAGTCGTACGCCATGAATAATGGCACGTTCAATATTGACTTGTAAAGATAGTCTGGTTTATTCCGAAAGACCAATGACTTCAAATAACCCCACAAGAAATAGTCTAATGGTGTTAAGTCACAACTTCTTGGCAGCCATTCAATATCACAATTTCTTGAAATAATAGAATCTCCAAACTATTCTCGCAACAATTTAATTGTTTCATTTGCTGTGTGGCACATAGCCACAATCGGTTAATGGCAAAAAGATAGCTCTTAACGAGAGCTAAAATATTGCTAATGGGAGTTAAGGTCGTAGGACGACTGGAAAGTGTTTTTTTTTTTGGATTTAAAAAAAATGGACTTGGCATCATTTTCAAATGTGAACGGAAAGTTTATTTTTGCTCTAGCTCCTTAACGGTACGTCGGATCGGGAATCGGTCAATGACAAAAAGATAGCTCTTAATGAGAGCTAAATTAATCAAAATGTCAAAATGTTTGGATTTAAAAAAATGGACTTAGCGCACGAAAAGTTGCAATTGGAGAACGATTATTTTGATATAAAACTCAATAATTTGTAAACGTTGTTCTTGCGTGTTCTCTCCATGATGAAATTGTAAACACGACTGAATACAATGAAAAACAAATGACAGATCATAACATATTACAAATGGCCGAAATGTCACTTCAAAATCATATCAACCCTATTGGAAAACCCATTATAAGTTTTCAAAAACTTTCACATATGGAACCTTTTCATATGGATCATTTGTCAGAGTTCACCTATTCGTAAATAAAAATTATCAGAGACCACATCTAATTAAGCCAAATTTGTCAGAATCCACATTTTCGTACAGAAAATTTACACAGACTACATCTCAATAAACTAAAGTCACAGACAACTAAGGAAAAGTTGTCAGAGACCAAATTCTCCTAAGGATAAGTTGTCAGAGGCCGCCTATTCCTAAGATAACTTTTTCTAAATGAAAACCACCTTTTCTTGAGGAAAACATGTCAGGGAAAAACTTTTTCGTATGGCACGTTTTCATAAGGATCATTTGTCAGGAATCACTTTTTCCTAGAGAAAAATTATCAGAGACCAAATTACCTAATAAAAATCATCAGATTAAGACAAATTTGTCATAGTCCACATTTTCCTACGGAAAATTTTCACAGAATACATATCCATACACTGAAGTCAGAGACAAATAAGGAAAAGTTGTTAAAGACCTCATTTTCCTAAGGAAAAGTTGTCAGAGACCTCATTTTCCTAAGGACATGTTGTCTGAGGCCACCAATTCCTAAGAAATAGTAGTTAGAGACCTCATTTTCACAAGAATAAGTTGTTGAAGTCCACGTTTTTCTAAGGAGATCACTTTTCCTAATGAAAACCACCCTTTTCTGAGGAAATTCTGTCAGGGACAAACTTTTTTATACGGGGCTCCCTTCAGGAAAATTAGTCAGAGACCACTTCTAATTAAGGCAATTTTGTCAGAGACCACCTTTTCCTATGGAAAATTTTCAGAGAAAACTTTTCCATAAACTAATGTCAGAGAAAACTAAGGAAAAGTTGTCAGATACCTCATATTCCTAAAAAAACTGCTGTCAGAAGTAACAAATTGCTAGAAAAAAAAATTGTCGGAGTTGACAGAGACCTAATTTTCCTAAGGATAAGTTATCGGAGACAACGTTTTTCTAAGGAAAAGTTCTCAGAGACAAATTTTCCTAATGAATAGTTGACAAATATCACTTTTCCTAAGGACATTTTTTTTAAAGATTACCATTTCCTGGGTGAACACCTGCCATAGGAAAAATTATTCATAAGGAAAATTAGTCAGAGGCCACCTTTTCCCAAAGAAAAATTTGTCAAAGACCACTTCAAATTAAGGCAAATTTGTCAGAGTCCATATTTTGCTATAGACAATTTTTGGAGACAAATTTTCCCTAAACTATGTCAGAGACAACTTTTCTAAGGAATAGTTCTCAGAGATCACTTTTTCCTAAAAACAAATAGTCAAATATCACCCTTTTCTAAGGAAAAGATTTCAAAGTTCAGCTTTTCCTGAGGTAAACCTGTCAGGGACAAAATTTTTCCAAAGGAACAATTGCACAAAACCGTTTTTTCCCAAAGACCTAAGGGAAAGTGTTTTTCTACGGAGAAGTTTTCACATACTGTATCTGCCGTGAAGAAAGTTGTTAAAGACAAAAAGTAATAACAACAATTGCGAGGTAAATCGAGGGATTACTGTAATGACAGAAGCCTCGAGACCTGGAGACCTTGAGATTGATTTATATTGACTATAATCTCAGATTGACTATAATTGACAAAAATTGGATATTCAAAAAAAAGGTTGAATAATCTGACTTATAAACATAGCCATTTATATAGTTGTTCTTCTTCTTTTACCGTTTTAATTGGCCTATCGTGTACCATGGTGCGTATGCATATTCTGGGTGTTTTGTAAAATATTACGTATACATCTCGATTTTTTGTTTTGTAAAATATTACGTATACATCTCGATTTTTTGTTTTGTAAAATATTACGTATACATCTCGATGATAAATAATTTCAATCAATTACCGCGCAGAGTGTATTATTGCATATATTTGTTTATTTATAATATATTTTTTCAAAATTAATTACCAATTCTGATGTATTCTTATTGCTAAATATCGATACCTCTATTCCAAAGTGTGGTAAGTCGAAGCAGGTAGTGTTCCAGGAGAGGCGATGAAATTTTTATGAAGTTTTTTAATTTGTATGGAAATCCTTTGCATTGCAAACCAATTGATCTCTACTGTTTTGTACATAACTTTCAATTGGATTGATGGAGAAGTGCCAAATATTGGCTGAATATATTTGGCAATAATTGCAATATCCATTCTAAGTCCATTTGTTATACTTTGGTATGAAGGTATCGATATGGGATATTTGAGAATTTCATTTTTTTTGTGTTGTCATTCATAAAATATTGAATAATTCGCTATCTGAATACGAATTCCGGATGTGACTTCATGACCCCATTTTATTTAGTGAATTCTTTATAGTGAAGATTTAAATCAACCCTTTTGTGAAATTTTCGATTTGAGGCGTGAGTATTTGTGAAAAGCGTACATGATTTCAGGGTTCACCAAATTCAATTGCAATTCAAAGATTTCATTTGAAATTCAAAAAAACTTTCATTGAATTTCAAAATTTCAATTTGAAATTCAAAATACATCAATTGAAATTCAAAAAACTTATTTGTAAATTACAATGTTCGTTTTGAAATTTAAAATACTAAAATTCAAAGAACATCAATTAGAATTCAATTCAATTGGTATGTCATTTGAAATTTAAAATACATCAATTGTTATTTAAAATGTTCCTTTTTAATTTAAAAATATTTAAATCAGATGAAATTAAAAAAACATCAATTAGAATTTCAAAAAAAAAAAATCTGTTGAAACACGTTAGTCAATTGGAATTCAAAATAAATCGATTGAAATTCTAAAATTGTATTTGTAAATCAAAATGTTCCTTTTGAAATAAAAAATATGTCGATTCAAATTCAATAAAAAAAACATTTAGAATTAAAAAAATAATTTGAAATTTAAAAATCATCAATTGGAATTCAAAACACATCAGCTGAAATTCAAAGTATTCCATTTGAAATTCGACAGATTGACGTGTTTTAAATTAGAAATGGCTCTTTTTAATTTCAACTGATCTTTTTTTGAATTTCAAGTGGAATTTTGGAATTTCAATTAGTCTTATTTGAAACAGTTGAAAATGGTGTAGCAGATTATTCGAGAATCGGTGTGAAATTTCTACCCCAAATAACGTCTTCTATATTGAGTATAAAATTGTTTTACTGTTTTAAACACAGTGCTTCATGAAAAAAAAAACAAGTTTCTAAACTCTCGGTAAGATTTAAATTCCAATTTTAGTTAAACACAATATTATTTACACATGTGTGCGAAAGTAGCATTTGCGAACATTTCTTATGTATGTATGTGTGTGTATTTTTTCACAATTTAATGAACATTTTTAATGGATTTGCCACTACAAAAAAGCAGTTGTTTTTAGTAACATTTCATATAAGATAAAACTGTGTGATTTGTGTTTTGTTTAATTGGTCCAAATGTTTCAGGCCCATGTACATATGTATGTAGACAGTCATTTTTAGACTGAAAAAATATAAAAGACATTCGCATTGATTTGGTACCAACGACACTAAACTATAAAAATAAATTATTGTCCTACTTTCTTCAATTTTCTTTATATCAAGGACATTTTCTTCACTTTATGTGTGTAACGTACTTTTATTAAAGTTGTATTGGATTTGGCGCCAAATCTATGCTAATGCCTGCAATTTTTTTCAGTGTAGAGAAAACAAATTTACTTATTTGCAAGAGATATTGAATATTATGAAACAAATACAAAAAATTCGTGGAAGTCTTTGTTGAATGTTTTATTTAAATTGGACCACATATATTTGCATCCCTCCATTTGTCCATTAATCACTCTCTATTTCTCCGTCGGACCAGCATTTGTGAGTACAAATATGAAAATAGTTATGGTATATTATTAAAAAGTTATAAAATCGTTCAAATCTTGGCTGAGCGCTATCCTTTCCTGTTCTTTCGTAAATCCACATGTTCGTACGTTCCTCAGTTCGACAATTGCTCTATGAACTCATTTGAACTCCAGAAAATCATTAGATTCCGAGTCGATCATGTGATGTCCCTCCGTTAGCAAATATGTCTGTCCATCGATTTACCAGTCTAAGTATGTCATTTTACCCCATTTAAAAAAATACAAAATTGTTGAAATATTAGCTGAGGGCATCATTCTGCCACTCCTTTCATACTCGTAGGTCCAGATGTCCATTCGTCCTTCCGTTTGTCCATCGCTTCATCAGCCCATTCATTCATCAGCCCTTCGAAGTAATTACAAGTATTGTCTAAATTTAAAGTCCTCCAGAAAATCCTTGAATTCTAAGTCACTGATGAGATGTCCTTTCATCTGCAAACTTGTCTGTCCATAAGTTTTTCTGTCTAACGTATGTCTATAATGTTGTCCTGTCCGTCTGTTTTCTTGTCTATCACACATTATGTGTTAAGCAATCCCCTAAAAAACGTTGATGTCTTAAAAAAATCTGCACAATTTGTCAAGTTTTTCCAACAGAAGACAACTACTGCCCCGACTGTCTGTCTATGTATTTATTCCGATGTTATTAAAATGAATATAATTGCAAATAAGTTAATTGTGATATTCTCTTTAGGAAGACTTGATCTGCAGTCTGGAGTCTTTGTAGATAAGTGTATATGTTTAGTCGATTTCACAAACAACGCATATACAGTAGTGATCATAAGAATAGCACACTTTTGGACAAACATGCCAAAGGAAAATAGCGCTGTTTTCATAATCACCACAGTATAAAAGAAAAGGCATAAAAGAATGGTTTACAAAACATAAAATTATTAATTCAAATTTAAAAATATTGTCGATTTGTATTTATCTGTAAATTAACCATTCCTATATGTATATATATGCCTTTCCTTTAGTATATATGTATATAGTATATAATTATAAGAGAACATTCGATTGACGCAGCCACTACAGAGCGAGATGGTGATGATACTAACTTGTGTTACCTTAAGATCGGCATCGTATGGTAGAGTCTTCTCCCACAGATTGGGACCCAAAAAGGCGGCCTGAGCCTCAACATTCCAGAGATCACCTTCTTCTTTGTATTTGTCATCGGGACAAATTACTTCTTTGCTATTCGATGTAGATTTACCTAAAAAGACCAGAATACGAAACGTAAAGAAAATTAGTAAAAGAAAATTTTTACACAAACAGAAAAAATAAAGCGGAAATGCAACACTTTAGTAAAAACATATAACTGCAAATGTCTAATAACGTTTACTCATGTCTTGTTGTGTATAACTTGCGGCGACATTTTCTATTGCTGTAAACTGTTTTCATTTATTTGTACAGTTTTTTCTATAGTTTTCAAGTTCATGTTCAAGTTCTAAATGCTTTTGTCCACGCGCTTTAATTGTTGTTAATTTTTTCCTATTGCCTTTGTAGTTCATTTATTTCTGTTATCATTTCTCAGTTGCTTAAGCAAATACACATAAATACACTTGGAAAAAAATGTGTGCTACTACTAAAGGCATTGACTTTGGTATTGAGCCATAGGTAATAAACATGTAACAAAATGCATTAATGCAAATTAGCAAAATAAATTATTTTTGGGCTACAGACAATACAACATTATGATAAGGATATTTCATACTTAAACTAAAGAGAATTTACTTAATACTAATTGTACAGGGTGGTCCAAAATGACCGAAGAGGTTTCAATTCCTTATAATTTTTTTATTTCTTTTTTATTTCTTTTCAGTATTTTGTAAGAAAGACTTGGAGAATTTAAAATGGAAATTTCTAAAAATCATACATACAGGGTGGCCCAAAATGACCGAAGTGGTTTAAATGCCTTATAATTATTAATTATACATTTTTTAATTCTTTCAGTATTTTGTAAAAAAGACTTGGGGAATTTAAAACGGAACAGTACACAATTGAACGAGCACGAATATGCAAATCAGAAAGTGGCCACCACTTTGCGAGATATAATTTTTTATAATTAAATTAAAAATATACTCCCTCAATATATTGCATTTAAAAAAAATAATAATTATGTCTTTAATAAAAGATTATAATGAACTCAAACCTCTTCGGTCATTTTGGGCAACCCTGTATTATCTATATTATCTTTGTAACTAAATTGTGTTTGAGTTCAAGGTAATGTCAACGTTTTTTTAGTACATAAACTGAAAATTAATATGAAACTTTGTTCAGACTATTTTCTTAATATTGAGTATATTTTCTTAACATTAGATAAACTTTTTGTAGTAAAAGTGCTGTTAATATAAAATGTTGATATTAAGCATATTTTCTTAAAATTAAGGGAAAAATATTAATATTACGAAAATTTTCTTAAATTTAAAGAAATAATCTTAAAATTATGAACATTTTCTTAAAATTAAGGAAAGAATCTTAATATGTATTAAGAAAATTTTCTTAAAATTAAGGAAACAATCTGAATATGTATTAAGAAAATTTTCTTAAAATTAAGCAAAGAATCTTAATATTAAGTATATTTTCTTAAAATTAAGGAAACAATCTTAATAATTATTGAAAGAGTTTATATTAGGTAAACTTGTTTAATATTACTCGTAAGTATATTTACTTAATATAAAAACGTGCTTATTACTAAGTAAATTTGCTTAGTATTAAAAACATTCTTAATATAAAATAAAGATTTTTGTCTTAATATTAAGGAAACACTCTTGATATTATGTAAATTTGCTTAGTAATAAGGAACTTCCCTAGTATTAATTAACTTTTGTTGCTATTAAACAAATGTTACTATTATTTTTGTTATAACTTATTATTTTTGTACATACTCGTAGAAAGAAATTTGGTAATAAATATAAATATTGGCGACAAAAACGTCATGCATTTTTAAAATGAGTTAATTTTGCACTTAAAATTATGATAATTTATTTACTATGTATGCCATTGTCTATATTTTCACTTCTCAGATCAAGGACATTTTGGCACTAATCTTTAAACTTATGACCAATTCTTTCCTTTTTAAGTTTATGCGCAAAATATTGCCTCATAAAATTGTTATTCTCTTTTTGGCATACTTTCAATGCCTTAAATACGTAATAATGTGTCCATATTTAAACTTAAGAAAATTTGCTTAGTAATTATGAATTTTATAAATTGCGATACTAAGAAGTATTAGGAAAAATATTCTTAAAATTATGAAAATTTTCTTAATATTAAGTAAATTTTTTCAATTTTAAAAAATGTTTCTTAATTTTCAAAAAATTTTATAAATATACTATCATTTAACTTTTTTCTGCACAGAAAAAAAATTATCATGAACATAAATATAGGCCTAAATATGGCTCGGGCATGTTTATCTCAACTATCACTTGAATTCTATAAAACGCAGATTAAAAATATTTTAGTTACGAGTTTTTTACATGCTTTTCCAAAGACACAACGAATTATAAACTCCTGTGACTTATAGATTTCTCGGAATAATTGAGTGATTTTTGATCGTTCGCCGAAGACGATTGAAAATATGTTACAGAAACAGTCCCTTAATCGTTAAAATAAGTGCATTGTATACTTAAATTATGAGAACTTAAATAGAATTTTTGAAATTGTCTATATTTTAAGTATAAAATGTACTCAATTTTACAATCAGTAATATCTTTGGCGCCAATCTTCAATTTCTTTTTAAGTATTTGTACAAAAATGGTGGCCCTTAAAATTTTTATTGCTCTTGACATCCATACGTTAACTAATGAAAATTTACTTATTAATTGCTAATTCCGAAACTGTACTGCTATTAAGAGAAATATTTCTAAAATTATGAAAATGTTCTTAATATTTGTGACATTTTCTTAATAATAAAAAATATTTTTTAATTTTAAGATAAAATCCAAAATATTCTCGTACTGTCACTATGACCTAGTTTAAAATATATATTCATTTGAAACTTTTTTATTCCGAAACTTTACTAGTATTAAGAGAAATATTCTTAAAATTATGAAAATGTTCTTAAATTTGGGACATTTTCTTAATAATAAAAAATATTTTTGATTTTAAGAACATTTTCTAAATATACTGTCACTAAGTTTTCTTATTTTAGGTATAAAATATATTTATTTGATAATTTTTATAGATTGATTTTAGCGTGCAATGTACATATTTAATATGGCCAGATATTACTATTTAGTATTTCAAAACTTAATATTAAGAAAAATATACTTATTTTACATATATATAAAATAATAAATATACCTAATACACTAATAAAAAGTATATCGAGAGCTTATATTCAAAACCCTCTATCTTCAATTTTTGCAAAAATGAGATTTTTATGTTAAAATATTCGGTAAAATAAGGCGCATCTATGGTACTAATTTGGAAATAAAAAAAACAAAAATTTAGATTTTATGGTCATTTTTGTAATTTCTCTATCTTACACACTTATTTTTTCTGAATGCAATACCCTCTATCTCTTCATATAATTTGGGACTATTTTTTTTTGTTTTTTTTTTTTCTTCTAAAAGATGGTTCTTTGGTGAAAAGAGTATGCTAAACCCGAATTTGGTTAAATTTTTTTAGTCGAAGCACGATAACTCTCGAAAGGAGTAACCGATTGACTTCAAATTTGGTATGTGGTAATATTTTTTTCTATCTCCGGCTAAGTTCGAAGATGGGCCATATTGGTCCACTCCTTCTAGTACCTCCCCCACAAAGGGTTAAAATGTTGTGAAAAATTGATTCTTTAATAACTGCTATACTACTTATTCGAATCTTCTGAAATTCCACACATAGTATTAGCTTATTAGTCGCTATCAACTCGAGAAAATTGGGCGAAGTTGCCACGTCCCTTTTGGTACCTCCCACACAAATGCACCGTTTTGCACCAAAAGTTAACAGCTTATAACGTTAATAACAGTGTATAAAAAAACTTGAAATTTTGTATAGTATTATGCTTTTATATTGCCTACAGTCGAGGGAAAAATTGGCGTTGTTGCCACGCCCTTTTTGGTACCTCCCACACAAAGGTACCTTTTTGCACCAAAAGTTAACAGCTTATAACATTAAAACCAGTGTATAAAAATACGTGAAATTTTGTACAGTGTAATGTTTTTATAGTGTCTATAGCCCTGTGAAAAATGGGCGTTATCGCCACGCCCCTTTTTGTACCTCCCACACAAAATGCCCAAATCATACCACAATTTAATATCTCATAACGTTTATACCAGTGCACATAAATGCCTATAAGTCGGCACAGTGCAATGAATTTAAAGTATCTAATGTTCAGCGAAAAATAGGTGTATTTGATAAACCCCTTCTGGTACCTCCCACACAAATTGACAGAATAATTCGAGTAATATTCAATATTACATTACTCACAAAGTGAGGGTATACCTTAGTCGGTTTACCCGACTGAAACTTTCTTACTTGTTTTTATTACAATATGTATAATTATATATTAAAAAAATTTGTGGAATTCATAAATAATTTTTTTTTACTATGCAAAACCCTCTATCTTTTTTTATACATGAAGAATTTTTGAATAGCAATACCCTCTATGTTCCATAAAATGGCTCGTGGTGCAAATATTAAAAAAAATATTATTTAGTAGTTCACGTAGTTAGGTGTAATAAACATTGTAGAACAAACAATTTTAATTTTCTTTAAAATTAGGGATATAAACGGTTTTTTGGCTCTACTGAACAATTGTGTTTTTTAAGATAGAGGATATTGAATATAAACTGTCGATATACGCTTAATATAACGATTTTTTTATTATCAGAGAAAATATTCTAAATATTAAGTAAATTTTCCATAAAATTATATTATATATTTCTTAAAATTAAGTATGTTTTTCATAAAATTAAGTATATTTTTCTAAAAATTAAAGATTAAGAATAATAAAGTAATATATTTGAAAATAAATAAATGTTCCCGATATTAAAAAATCTTTCCTTAATACTCGTAGTATGTTCATTGTACATATCCCTTATATTAAGTACAGTTACTTAATATTAAATACCTTTTGTTAATCTTTTATATTTTCGAATTATTTAGAATTTTGTTCAGGTTTTAGTATAACATTTACATACATATTTGAAATGTATGTTGCCCTTGGCTTGCAAATAATGTCAACGACTTTGATATGTAGTAACTATATTATATAATTCAATTAATGACAATGTAATATTAAGTAAATTTGTCTACGTTCCGGTATACAATGTATTTCTTTAAAATTTTAATTGTCTTGAAAACTTTCCCCAGTGTAGTTTTGCTTAATTGCATTGTAATTTTGTTGCCTGCGCCTGCACTGCCTCCTACTCACGTTGTCGCTATTATTCTACTTCCAAGTTCAGGCGCCTTGATAGCCAACGATCACCGTTGGTCTGGCACTTGATTAAATATTTAGACCTGTATAAAACACTGCATACAGAGACGCTATTGCGATAGTAATATTAGTTACAAAAAGATAATTAAACTATTTTTTTTTTGCTACATACAGTCTCATCAAATATTAACAAAGGGTAGCGTTGAAGAGGAATGATTATAATGTAAACTAGAATGAAAGTAACAAATGTAGGTACTGTATAATAATTTCTATAAGTTAATAGGTTTAGGCTCGGCTGTAGGAATTCTGTGGTTTTATGGAATAACCGCATATCTCAAAATATCAAAATGTTCATTTGCAGCATATTAAAATTTAAAAAATAATTATATATATAGGTCTATAGATAGGTATGTAGGTGTGGAAGATATTTGTGTAGAAATCTCAAAATTAAAATTTTCTGGAATATGCGGTTATTCCAGAAAACCACAGAATTGTAATGAGATAGACAATTGCTGTGCTTTTCATTATAAGAAATGTTTTCTTTTGACAGGTGTAACATTACACCAGTACAGTTCATGAATACAGTACTTTACGTGAATAATTTCATGGATTAAATCATGCATGAGTCACCCTGGTAATGCATGAGTCACCCTGGTAATGCATGAGCGACCGTGGTAATGCATCAGCCACAAAGGTGATATCTTTCAGTGACACTGCCTCTAAAAATGCAATGTGTTGCCGATTTTTAGGAGCAAAAACGTAGCGGCTGTTGCGAATCTATACAGACACTTAAAGGCTGTTTTTTGTTACTTAAAAATTTGCTTTCGATCACCTGCCAGACGACAAACAGCTGATTTAGGTTTTACTAACTACTATCACAACGACAAGTCGCACGATAATGAACTCATGCGAAAACGAAATCATTTCAGTGTAAATTTTGGTTTCTCTATCTCTCTTTTCTGTCATCTGGGCGAACACAAATGTCAGATTGAGTCACTTTATTTTTATTGACGACTGATAGGAACAATGACAAAAAACAACATTATTAAAAGCAAAAATAAGTAGATATTAATATAATTATGGTAAAAAGAATTAAATAATAATAAAATTGTATACATATGTGTAATATTTAAACATAAATAAATCAACATTGGCAGCTCGCTAATATGGGAAAAAAATCATCAGTTCACAATGAGAGAGAGAGAGAGAGAGAGAGGGAGAAAGAAAAGAGAGTCTTGGTTCAGACCTACCCAGGGTTGATTTTTTGGCCACCACTAGTGTAAAGAGTACAGAGGTGTATTTGCAAAGGTCGACCATACAAAACTGTGTGGTTTTTGTAAACCGAAAGTTGTGAAATTATTGATCTGGCAAATATATTTTTTTTCAATTGGAAAATTGCTAACATCATTGACGCAAGGCCAGGCGAACGAACGAACGAACCTTAGAGAAACCAAATTCATGACGAAAGTGAGTGACTGACTGATTTTCGTTCGCAGAGACCATAAGCAGGGCATTAGTGGTGAAGGGCCAATGCAAGCGGAATGCGGCGCGGCGTGTCAGAAAAGTTGTAATTTATTCAACTTCTCCGCCCCGCCATTTGATTTAGCATTGCCAGATTAAATCATTCTCAATCTGACATAATTTCTTGTTCAACCTTTGTTGTAGAATTTATTGAAATTTCTTGAAAACGTGGAGATAATAAGAAAAAAATACGCTTATTTTTTATCTGCATATCAGATGTACTGTACATGGGTATAATACCTTAATGCCTTAAATTCATACATGAATCACCCGCTTCGAAGATTCATATCTTTCTGCAACACTGGCCCCTAAAAATTCGCAACATTATGCGATTTATAAAGCGTGATTCTTTTCGAGGTTCCCTACTTTTTTTTAAAGAAAAAACACAGAAAATTCAAATTGAATGGGGAATATTTATTATCATTTGAAAGAACATTCTTTGGCATTTGTTTTGTGAAGATTATGTCTATCAAATGTTGGCCGCGGCTACGTCTCAGATGGTCCATCCGTTGAGTCCAATTTTCGATGACTCGTTCGAGAATTTCGACTGGTAACTGGCGAATGACAAAAATAACATGACAGCATGACACGACTCACACGTGATCTGTCAGAAAAAGGTTATTGAAAAAAGTATGGATCATCCAATATAAGTTATATGAAAAATATTACATGTACGAGGGTGAGTCAATAAATCCATGAATCTTGAATTTCCCGCTCTTTACTGTACAGGTAACTCTGCACCTGTCTGGAGCCGGTTGTCAGCTGACATTTTAATAAGCTGTTCCTCTTTGTTTGTGTTTGGCAGCCATTGAGAGAAAATGGGAAACAGTGAACCCTCACCGAAAGCAAAGATAGGCTTGAAAAATACTATGGGGTCTATGCGCCAAAAATTTTGAAGTTTAAAAGGTGAATTACTGAGTTGAGTTGTGGTTGTACCAGCACAAATGACACTAAAGGTTCAGGTCGTCGAACAGAAATGGTCGATAAAATCCGTGGAATGATATTTGCCGATCGGAGAATAAATTGGGTAAGGTGGCTGAGGCCATAGGCACCTAAACAGACCGTTTGCAGGAATATTTGCATATGTAAAAACTTTCCCAAGATGGGTGAAGCGATTGCTCGTAATCGACCCCAAACGCAAATCTAGCCAGATGGCTTTTCCCTGGACCGTAAAATTAGAATATACATTTACTTTGTATTGTAATTCATAAAAATAAATATATATTTTATTCTACATATTTTTATTTTATATTAAAATGCCCTACTTTTCTTTAAATTCGAAGCTTAACTCCATTTTAAACAAAAAATATTAATTTGTAAATTAAATGCTTCGAAATTCATTCCAAAGCAATTTTCGGTCTTACTTTTCCTAGGATATTATTTTCTACAGTTTTTAGGGCTTTCAAGTGGCCTACATTTTGGTTTTTGCGATAACTGAATTAGTTTTGCACATTGAGATAAGATTTCCGGCAATGTGACATTTTTGTTAGGTGAACAGTTTTGCCGGTCTAACATAGATAAGAAGTAGATTTTTTTTAAAACAGTATTATTGGTATTTTTCGTATTACAGCTGAAAATGCAATACACTGAAAAAAATTAGTTATATTAAGGATTTGGCTCCAAAGATGTTTTAATCTTTATAATAAGAAAGATTCATATTTAGAATTTTCAAATTTCCTTAATATTAAAGAAAGATGTTTTCATTAATAATTAAGTAGTGTTTTTGCAAATTGTTTATTGCATTGTATTAAAATCGTCAAGCAGAAGTTCTAGCTATGCAGTATATATTAATACTTATAATCATAAACTTAATAAACATTCTAAGATTAAATGTGCCAGAGTTCCCGTTTACAGGGCTATGAATTATTCGTTAAGTCTCGTTCAATCTAGTTTTGTTTATTGATAGTACTCGTACCTAATTGTATAATATAATGAATCAAAATAAACAATATCAAAAAAAATTTTTTTTGCTTTTATGTAAGAAATGATTTGATTGATTGTTTGAAAGAGTAATTAATTTTAAGAGCTCAATCTTACTTAGTATCATTTTCAGTCTGAACAATATTTATCTAATTTTAAAGATATTTCAACAAAGACATCCTAATCTTTAATATAAGGACTATTCATACTTAAAAATTCATACTTTATCGTTAACATTGAGTACAATTTCTTAATTAAAAGTATCAATTGTCCTTATTTTAAAGATTACGACGTAATGGGAACAACATTTTTAAAATCAAGTAAATTTTGTTCGGTGTACTTAGAATTAAGTGATTTTAATTAATATTAAAGACATTTTTTTTGAATTTCATCCAAATTCAATACGAAAATTTTAAATAAGGATAATTCATATAGAAAATTCATTCAAATTCAATAAGATAATTTTATCTATGTTATGTAAAATTTACTAGTTCTAAGTATGATTTATTTTAAAGATAAGGACGCAATGGGAACAAAATCTTTTAGAAATAAGGAAATTTAACTTAATATAAAAGAAAATTTTAATTTTGTTAATGTATTAAATGGCCTTGTTTAGAGATTAGGAGTTTTTTTGAATAAAATCTTAAAAATTAAGTAATTTATTTAGTCTATGTTATATCGTAACCTCAATAAAACAATAGTGTATACGCATGTACACTATTATTTTTTTTTATTGCATTATAAGAATCTACGTGATCGATTCTATAGCTGGTAAAAATTTGGTGGGATTTTACTTCCACAAAGTGGGTTAAAAGTTAATAAAAAATATAAAAATAGTGTATATATTTAATATTTGATTCTATTTATATACAATTAACGCACTTTTATATTAATAGAATATCATCTGGCTGTAACCTGATTATTTCACCACATATTAACATGACAGGAAATTGAAAACATCGATTCTCTTCTAAAATATACATATTAATCTTCCAAGAAGTCTAATTTCACAAAAACTTCAAACGTGATTTTCTCGAAACTACAAAAAAATTATACACTATTCTTTTATTGAGGGGACGATATATGACTGCATTTATTAATTTTACAGATTTTGTTCAAAAGACGTCCTAATCTTTAAACAAGATCATTTCATACATTAAAAACAAAGACAATTTTCTTTAATATTAAGTAAAATTTCCTTATTTCTAAAAGATGTTGTTCCCATGGCGCACAGTGTCGTGATTTCTCTGTACGGTTGGCCAAAAATGGAAGGAGTAGATCTAGGTCATCGAAATTTTGCATACTTAGTTTTATAAGCAAAATTAGGTAAACAAATTTTGGACCAAATCCGTCAAAGGACGCGCCCACCTCCCACATATCCTGAAATCCAAAAATACAATATTTTGTAAAACTGTCCGCGGAATTCAACCAAATTTTGGTCAATACACTTGTAATTTGTTTCACATTAATGGATGTAATCGCTGAAATTGCAGAAAGGATTAAATTATCTTTAAACAAGTAAAAAAATATTAGTAAATTTATTTACTTTTTTGTTTTAATTAAATTATTATCAAATTAAATTTGCATTTAATAATTTTAAAGTATGTACTGGTATTAAAGTTATAAACTGTTAACTTTTGGTGTAAAAAGGTCCATTTGTGTGGGAGGTACCAAAAGGCACATGCCAATTACGGCCATTTTTCTCTAGACTTTAGGTACTATAAAAGCATTGCACAGTACAAAATTTACAAAAGTATTTGTATGCACTGGTATTAAAGTTAAAAGATGGTAACTTTTAGTAGAAAAAGGTCCAATTGTGTGGGAGGTACCAAAAGGGGCGGGCGAATAGCGCCCATTTTTTACTGTATTGTAGTTGCTATTAAACCATTACACTGCACAAAATTTCAAGTCTTTGTATGCACTGGTAATAAAGTTATCAGCTATTAACTTTTGGTTAAAAATTGTCCATTTGTGTGGGAGGTACCAAAAGGGGCGTGGCAACTACGCCCATTTTTCTCGCGGTAATAGTGACTAATAAACTAATACTATGTGTAGAATTTCAGAGGATTCAAATTAGTAGTATAGAAGTTATTTAATAATCAATATTTCACTAAATGTTAACCCTTTGTGAGGGAGGTACTAGAAGCAGTGGAGCAATATGACCAATCTTCGAACTTAGCCGGAGATAGAAACAAATATTACCACATACCAAATTTGAAGTCAATCGGTTACTCCTTTCGAGAGTTATCGTGCGCACCAGCCAGCAGACAGACAGACGGACGGACATTGCTCATTCGACTTAAAATGACCCAAAACGGATATCCGCGGAACATACTTAGGGTCTTAGGCCACTCCTGCGATGTGTTACACTTGTGGCTCGTTGCAAATGATATATGTATACCCTCCTCTCTAAGGTGAGGGGATAAATATCCTTTTTGAGTAGTTGCTAGTAAAATATGCAAATAAATGACTTCAAATGTAATATACAGCCTATTTTATTGTCAGAAATATAATTTCTTTCGATTTTCATTCAATTCGAAATGAATTTTTTCAAAATTTTGATTTTTAAAATATTTTATTCAGATATAACCAGTTTCTAGAAAAAATAACAAATTAAAATATTTATTGTAGCCAAATTCCCAAATATTCGCAGCCAGAATTTATTTACTTTAAAACTACTACATTATAGCTAAAAATCAAAAAAATATCGTTCGTGAACTGTCGTTATAAATTGTTCACTTAAAAAACAAGCGTGTTTTTCTGTACAAGCAAATTATCCTAACGGTACTATATGAGTTATATTTGGAACTAACAATAATTTTGTCGCATTCCAGAAACCTTGTTGTACAACAACTAGTTACAGGTCTTGCAATTATTTGTGTATATATATTAATTTTAACCCTTAAAAGATCATAAAAATTTTATATTATTTGATGTGATAAACGTATGTAGGTACATAACTTTAACTTTGAAGCCCCGTATCTCTGAAACGACTCAATGCATCTAAAAAATATTTTAAGTGCCCTCTAATCTAACTATTTTTCATCGAATCGAATCATGCAGACAAATTTAATAATTCCAACATCGACTGTCGGCATTTTTGGCCAAGCGTACTTATCTTTAAAATTAGGACAAATCATAATTAGAATTCGTACATTTTATATAACATTGACTAAATTTTCTTATTTAATTTGAATTAATTTTCCATATAAATTATCCTTATTTCAATGTTTAGGATGTCTTTGGAGGGAAATCTTTACAATTAAGTAAATATATGATCGTAAGGGTGATACAAAAACCTGAAGTTGATACGTTTTTGTCTTTAATCTTTTGAATTTCCGTGTTCATTGATATACTTAGTTGGATTATCCCATCCAGCCTTCCAGAGATCATCTCTATGGAAAGTGGGTTGCAAAAGGCAAAGAGTGCAGTGTTTTCCCCCCAGCCACCCATCCCCTGCACCATAGCACACTCTTAACACAATTGAGGCGGAAAATCCCAGAAACACAATGAAAGGGGTGTGTGAATAGGTGGAGTATGTCCGAGAAAGAAGAAAGAAAGAAAAAACAAAGCAACACGCAAATCATTTGTAACACATTCATATATACATAGCTAGATCAACGTAGATATAAAAACCAAAATCGCATGTAAATAAACAATGCAAAGTCTACACGAAAGATAACGTACCGCCATCTACAATATTCGGACATACAAATATACAGACAGACATTTGAAATATGACAGAGAAATCCCCCCACACACACACTTTTAGCTGGAGCTCCAACGAACGGCTGGATGATATATGTAGCCCTATTGTTGTTATTGTTAGCATTCGGGCGCAAAGTCATAGAAAAGTCAGACACTCACTCACCGACACATACATACACACTCTTTTACAAACAAAGTCCAAAAGTCATGAAATTTTTGCAAACTATTTCCGCGTACGAAAGGCAAAAAATCGTATCCACACAATCGGGAGAAAGAAAAAAAAACAGAGAGGAGTCAAACAAAATAATCAACTTCACATTCACAGAAAACCGGTTACATTTCGGCTCTTTCGCTGAGCTCACCGACGAGGAAGAGAGTGCGAGAGGGCGACAAAGAAAGCATAACTTGTGCCGCTTGATGTAAAAACGAGATTTATTTTTTGCACGAATAGAGACGACACAGACGATACGGACGTCCTCGGCTATACGAGTACATATTTTGGTATGCATGATTGTGCCTCGGCGCGTATGTGTCTGTATATGTATTATAACATAATATCTACAGCATTAAGTCACAACTGAAACTGACACAAACAGAGAGACAGACGCGCATGCGCAACCCATGAAAGAAGGTAATACAAAAAGAAAGGCAGAGCAAAAAAAGAAACTCCATCCCAAGCAGCTACTCGGCGGCGGCAGCAGCAAGCAACAAGAAATGTTTGTAAAAGCGAAAGTGAAATTTCTGTATAGTTTGTTCGTGTCGTCAGTCGCTTAGACTCTTCGGCTTGTCCAACTGACTGACAGACTGGTTGTTGGGTTGTTGAATCGCTTTGAGGGGAGACTCTGTCATCAGGTATGCAAGAGTGGCCACGGTTAACCATTATCGACGAATGAACGTCAATGAGCAGCAGTTCTTTTAACTGATTCATTCATGTGGTCCCGTGAGACAAGCCATGAGTTTTAATCACTGCAGGAAAAACACTGGATTTTATGCTTAAAATATTTTAACAGAAATTCACAGCAATTCATTTGTGATCATTATGAGGGGCACAGTGTTTTGGGGGCTTCTTTGTGCGTTATACACAGATTTGAAGGTAAAAATATTCACATATATACTCATATGTCCTACGTAGCTTAAATGGACCCAGAGCGGTAAAATAGGTATATGCATCTTAAAGATCTTAAATGAACCAGATAGGAAATGAAGCTAACCTGATTGGTTTGACTGAATTGAATTGGTTTTAAATGAAATAAAGCAAGAAATTGCTAAATGTAATCGACTAAAATATATGGTTTAAAAACAGAGGCTTAAGAAGTCGAATGACCCATTTTTTGACTTGGATTGGTTTTAGATGAAATATAAATAAAAATTGCAAAATTTAAGCAAGATTTATTAATAGATATGGTATACAGAGTCTCAAAAAGTAAACATGGAAGGGTGCTTAATATCGAAACTATCTCATAAGTTGGACGATATAACCCAACATTGCCAAACTTAAGCTAACTTCGGATGAAAATTGCGTTTCTGGAGTGATACAAAATAAAATCATAAACAACCAAATGAAAAATTATGCCGATATCCCTGGATTGCCTATGACGTTTTAGCAACTCATCCAAAACTAATTTCCGGTCTTTGAAATCTTAAAATAAGGGGTTTTCCAATAGGGATTATATGATTTTGAAGTAACGTTTCGGCCATTTGTAATATTTCATGATCTGTCATTTGTTTTTCATTGCATTCAGTAGTGTTTACAATTTCAATCATGGACAGATATACGCAAGAACAACGTTTACAAATTATTCAGTTTAATTATCAAAATAATCGATCTCCAATTGCAACTTTTCGTGCGCTAGGTCCATTTTTATCCCCTCACCTTAGAGAGGAGGGTATACATCATTTTCTATGAACCAACAGTGTCGAAGGAGTGACCTAACCCTAAGTATGTTCGGCGGCTATCCGTTTTGGGCCATTTTAAGTCGAATGAGCAATGTCTGTCCTCCGTCTGCTGGCTGGTGCGCACGATAACTTTCGAAAGGAGCAACCGATTAACTTCAAATTTAGTATGTGGTTATATTTTCTTCTATCTCCGGCTTAGTTCGAAGATGGGCAATATTGGCCCACTCCTTCTAGTACCTCCCCCACAAAATGTTAATATTTAGTGAATTATTGATTACTTAATAACGTCTATACTACTTATTTGAATCCTCTGAAATTCTATACATACATAATATTAGTTTATTAGTCACTATTACCTCGAGAAAAATGGCCGTAATTGGCACGCCCCTTTTGGTACCTCCCACAAAAATGTACCTTTTTGTACCAAAAGTTAACAGCTTTTAACTTTAATACAAGTGCATATAAATACTTGAAATTTTGTACAGTGTAATGATTTTATAGTACCTAGAGTCCAGAGAAAAGTTATCATTTTGGTACCTCTCACACAAATGGACCATTTTGTACCAAAATTGTACAGCTTTGAACTTTAACAGCACATACTTTAAAGTTATTAAATGCAATTTAAATAAGAAAAAAAAATAAATTTACTAAAATTTTTTTGAGACTCAAGGTGAGGGGATTCATTAGTCGGTTTACCCGACTGAACTTTCTTACTTGTTTTTTAAATCAAAGTCGACCTACGACCTTGACACCCATGAGCAATATTTTAGCTCTCGTTAAGAGCTATCTTTTTGCCATTGACCGATTGTGGCTATGTACCACGCAGCAAATAAAACATGTAATTTGTTGCGAGAAAAGTTTCGAGATTCGATTATTTCAAGAAATTGTGATATTGAATGGCTTCAAAGAAGTTGTGATTTAACACCAGTAGACTATTTCTTGTGAGGTTATTTAAAGTAATTGGTCTTTCGAAATAAACCAGACTCTCTTCAAGCTTTACAAGTCGACATTGAACGTGTCATTCATGACATACGACTTGATTTAGTAGAAAAAGTGCTCGAAAATTGGGTTCATCCAATTCGTTCCTGCAGAAGAAGTCGTAGTGGCCATTTGAATGACGTTTTATTTAGAACCTAATTGTATCGATTGTACTTCACATTAAATAAAAAACATTTTTATTTATTGTGAAGTGTATATACGTCTGCTGAACTAGTGTAACTTCAAAACGGCTTGACCGATTTAGCTTTGGAATTACCCTTTAATAAATCGCCATCAAAAAGTCATAGAATCGTGAAAATTTTCAACCTGTATAGCCGAGAACAATTTTCCCCGTTAAGAACTACTATACGTTCTCTCTTAATTTTTTTTTATAAAAAATCGTGTGATTTCACAATATTTTTTACGATCTTGACAGAAATTAACTAAAAAAAAATATTTCAGAAAAAAAACTTAAGTGAAAAGGATTTATGTTAATTTATCAAATGAATTACAAAAATGTTTAAAAAAAAGTGATATCTCTTGATTTTCATAATAAAGTTGTGTGAGGACCTATTGTTTTTTTCGAGATTTGTTTTCCAAATTTTCAACCTTTTTTACGATTCATACGACTTTCTATATAAGACTCGAAAGTGGAACGATACACGATTCAACAACTCATTGAAATTCGAAAAATCAAAAATCATCAAAAAATCTTCTTGACTGATGAGGCCCATTTCCACCTCGGTGGCTACGTCCACAAGCGAAATTGTCGCATCTGGGGCTCGGAAAAACCAAGAGTTAATGTTGCGAAGCCTCTCCATTCTCAACGTGTGACTGTTTGGTGCGGTTTATGGTCCGGCGGGGTCATTGGACCATACTTTTCGACAATGAGGTTGGAGCAACAGTTACGGTGAATGGATTGCGCTATCGAATGGTGAATGGTCGGAGTTGGATGGTATTGATCTGGACAACGTTTACTTTCAACTAGACGGCGCTACATGCCACACAAGCAACGACACCGTTGCTCTGTTACGGGAAAAGTTTCCGGACCGTGTTATCTCTCGAAGAGGTGATCACAATTGGCCACCGACATCTTTTGATTTAACACCTTGGACTTCTTCCTTTGGGGCCACGTGAAAGATAAAGTCTACGCCAACAGCCCAGCGTCGATTCAAGACCTCAAAGATAGAATTCGTGAGGCTATCGATGACATAGGGCAGCCACTTTGCGATTTGGTTATGGAAAATTTCATGAAAAGGATATGGTCCTGTAAGCGTGGTCGTGGTGGCCATTTGGCTGATGTTGTATTTCATTATTAACGGCATACCTTCCTCTTTATTATGAAATAAACATCCGATCATTTATCTCAAAAAGTGGCTTTTTTCTTTGAATACCAAAATAACACCTCTTTGTGGAAAATCCTTTATATAAATAGTTAAAACAACAATTATGTATATCATGGATACGATCAAATTAAAATGCTTGCAACTAAATCGATGGTTGTATCAATCGATTTTTCCAGTGACAGTTGGTTAGTTCTGGTAACTACTTTTAAATTTTCATTATAGTACCATATGATCGATATTTGGTAGTGACAACGAATATCTTATTCTTGACAACAGAAATTGTATCGATAGACCAAAGATTGTTATTGCAACAAATAATTGGTGACTATAACAGAAAAAATATTAATAAATAATCGTTTTTTGGTTATGCCAATAATTTCCCAAATTTAAAATAATTAAACGTATTTTGGAAAATACAACCGAAATCGTTGTTGTTGTTCTTTTCTTGATACATGACAAACAAAAAATAAAATTATTCGATTAATAAAAAAATCTTCAACATTTTGTTCAAGAACGGTATGTGTAGTCAAATATAATTTTGAGCAGATAATAAGGTGTGGACTGCAGAAAATGTTGTGCAAAATGTTTTACATAAATAAAAAATAAAAGCAACAATCATGAAATTGAAAGCACAGGGTTAAGCGATATTTGCATAAAGGTATTGTAAAGCATTGTACTCTTGTGTACTAAAATATTTCCACATCTCATAATAGTGAAGAAATTGTAATATGGGAACTTTAATTTTGTTATGAATTATTTGGTTTTTTGTTCAATAAATAAAATTATTAAAATCAGTTGGTTGTGGCAACATACAAAAAATAATTTTAGCTAACATTTTCGTAGTTGGCGCAACCAAATATGATTGTTGTCAACATGGAAGCAGAAGTATACCACAACCAAAATGTTGGTTTGTCCTGATGGAATCGCATGATAGTAGACACTACCAAAATTCGGTTGAGGCAAACTGTTTTCTGTGTGTAACTGCATAAAAAGCAGTTGGGGTTTTTCTCGACAGGGATATTAAATATTTTCCACCTCAGTAAGGTCCGGCTCATCATATTTCCATTTTTCTAAAGTTGTTATTTGATATTAAACTTAAGTATAAAATTCTGGAGTAAATTTTTTTTAATTTGTTACATATCAAACATAGTGTTGCCCTATCTGCCACTGTCAACATAATGGAAATAGTGTGGCAGGTTTATCTGTCAATCATATGAGTGACGGTAATCTATTAACTGTAACTAATGTAACTACCGTAATTTAAAATCCCCATAAAATATACCGCAATAAAAACACACAGAGAAAAAGAAGGAGAGCAAAAAATGCTTACCGCAGAAAACCAGTTTATGTTTTGGGGGGAATTTTTCTAAAGATTTCCTGCCAAGCGAGCATCATCAACATCATTATCGTCATCAACTCAATCAGGATGATGTTGATTGCTAATGATGATGAAGATAAAGTGGTGCTCGTACATTCGTTGTACGTAGTTGTGCTCGCGCACTTTGTTCACTCTGGAGTTGGAGTTGTGGAGTCACGTCACGTTTGTCTGACTTTGTGAATTGCTGTCTGCCTGCCTGTTGTCCGTCTGTCCGCTTTCATGTAATTTCAGTATCTGCAGCATAAGATCTATTGAAAGTTTCCGCTTTCTTATTCACTCTCACTTTCGATTTTATGCGCTGATGTGGTGATGTTTTTCTTCCCTTACTCACTTTGTCGGTTTCTGGGGAGGGAAGAGCGGATGAATGCTGCGCTTGCGCAGTTGAAGCTGAAGCTGAATCTGAAACCGGCCTGCTTCTTGTGCGCGTTCGTTGGCGGTGGGAAAGGCTTTCTTTTGCAAAGTATTGCGAAATTTTTTGTTTTGGCCAAGTCGTTTTTTATGTCATACAAACACATACGAGTTCAGGTATTTCTGTTTACTATTTTTAGTTGTTGTTTTTTTTTTGTTTGTTTAGCATAAGTACGAGTATGATGTGATTTTTTCGCGTGTGTGTGAGTTTTGTTTTGTATGGTGAAGTTGGCCGGAATTTTTTTCTTTGCTAAACGCGACGCGTACTTGTGCAGAATGAATTCATGTACTAACGTGTCTAATAAAACATGACAGACAGTTTCGTCCAAACAGTTGAGTAATAATCATTTTTTCGTATTTTTTTTTTTGTATTGCCTCAGTTTTTTGTTTTAGCTCTAGAACGTGTTTGAGGTGAAGTAATACACGCAGTGGTGTTTCTTTCTTTGGTTTATCGCCACATAAAGAAGAAGAAAAAAGAAATGAGGATTTTGTGTCACTTGTTTTTATGGTAAGTGTTGTTTTTCCAATTTTAGTTCTTTGGTCGAGTTTTGTCTAATGTTATGGAGGGGTTTTGTTTATATTTTGTCTCATTTTTGTGGTGTCATTTGTTCTACACTTGACTTAACTTGAAAATTAAATGAACACGTACTGCTGTAGCCTTATGATTGATTTGCTAGAGTCAAGCTTGAGGAAGTTAAAGAGGCCAGGGCTTGTGTCTTCAATATATGGGGAATTCTCTCATTAAGAAATAATGCTATTGTTCTATATGGACGTAAGTACTCGTATCAATAAGTCACAACTTGAACTGCATGCGCATGCGCACTGAACATGCTGTGAGATAGGTAGGTAATAGAGTCACCGATTTAAGTTTACCCTCACTTTGTTGAAAATTAAATATGGAGAATTGTGGAGCGCGCAGAAGTCATCGGGAAGACATTCTCACATACAGAAACTAAGAAATTTAGATAATTGCTAGAGAAGTAGAAAATGGCATATACCCTCCTCGACTTGTGCACCCCGCGAAACGAACGCTACAAGGTCTACCTAGTAGGTATTCAACTTAAAACGAACTCCCCTAAGTCCGAAGTGATATGCGAACAATACTCATCGGACTTGTCGGTTCGCAGCCAGGGGTTACAGTAGACGGTGTTTTGGCGGATGAATTTACTGATACCTGGAAGCCTCAGGAATGATTCAGTCCTTGTCATATTTTTCGGGCTATGACGTGATAGGCTTCCTCTACCTCCCTCAGCCGTGGTACTAATATGATATAAAATTAAGCAAGTAAAACCTATATGTATATCACAACGTCAGCATATAACTGGTAAGCCTATGTATACAAAACTATAACTATGTATGTATATGTCTACAACAAAATCAGCGACGACAGCTAATATACGGTGACCTAAACCTAGGCCTGACGACAAGTACCTATAGTGAACCAATGTTCCCTTCTACGTCGCCAGCTCTGCCTGGTTCTTCGGTTACTTTTGGAAAGTATACCCGAAAATGCCTGCCTAAGCATAAGCGGAGCTTTTATGTCTACAGCGACTGAGTCTCTACAAGTCCTACTCCATATACTGTCCATTGCAATTGTGGCGAAAGCAGTTGACACCAGAGCGACATTCAATGTGAAAGTATAAGAACTACGGTCACATGAGAATATCACAATGTATATACTACTATGGTAACCGACCGTGTGGACTAAACACCAATGGTGTACACCTTCGAGAAGAACTTCTCCACTAAGATACCTCCCAAAGATGAATGGGTTGGCAGAATACCAGGAAATATAAACCATCTCCACTTCTACACAGCTTGATGATAACCTTGGCTTCGGAGTACACTGTAAAGAACTCAGTCTTGACATAGCTAGCAGATACCTGCAGTGTCAATCGAGCCAAAATAATGACAAATGAGGGAAGTCGCCAAGTGGCTGAGTCACAAAATAGTGACCAACAGTTGCGTTGTCAAAAAAACTGTCTACGTTAATGGCAGTTCTGACGGGACACTGCCTGATCGGCAAACACACCAGAAGTTTTGAGTTCAATTGCTTCAGCAAGATCTGTGGTGATCTGACAGATTTCTCCGGTATCGATATTCCTACAATTGATAACTTTGTTTATCAAAGAGGCTGATTATGATGAGGGGCATCTGAGCCCGTGGTATCACTCGGGACCTACTTTAGTATATGCGAGCTGACGAAGCTGGCTGCCACCGTAACCTAAACCTATACCTAATTTCCGTTTTTTTCAAAGAATAAGTTTAATGATCGGCGTATGGCTCTCACGATTCATGATTGGTGAAATTCGACAGGTGCTGCATTGAATGTTATCAAAAAAGAGGAAAGCATGCAGAACTTATTCTAAATGCAGTGTATCTATCCCGTCTCGCCAAGTCCGATGGCGTAGTGTCATATGAATTCAGCAAAATCCGGCTTATAGTGTACAAGATCGATAAGGAAGGCAGTGCTTCAAAGTAAAGCGATTGGCTGATACGTGTATCCCTGGTGCGTTGAGAACGAAACCAACTAAGGCACTAAAAATTATAAAACATTTAATGCTACTAGACATTTTAGCAAGGCAATATGCCACATCTATTGCTGTTACACTTAGGGAATTGTCTGTCTGGTCAGGAAATGACGGCCTACATAGAGTCATTCTAGACACAATGTCTTTTTACAAGAAGTACGAGTCTTTTTACAAGAAGTACGAGTATCTCACTCTTATACTTGGTGGCTCAGAATGGAATATTGACACTACTAGACTCGTTAACTTTTATACAGACGGTTCCAAATTCAACAACCTAGTGGTCTTTGATATCTCTTCTAAGAAACTTCAACTGGCCATTGCAAACAGACTGCCTGATCAGGCAAAAATCTTAGTTACTATAGATTAGAATGGCTAAGAAGTAAGGTTCTGACTATCAAGGTTCTGGTATAAATTTTTTCTGCCTGCTATAAGGACCCTGGCATCTGTATTTCTAAATTCAAAAACTGCCCTCGACTGCAGCATATTCTCAATGAGAGTGCTGAACAGTTCAATATTAACCTAATATGGTTGCCGGGCCACAGGAATATACCAGGGAACTGCAAAGCAGATGAACTTGCAAGACTAGCAACTACCATACAAGTTCCAAGGGATTTCCTTGAGAGATGTGAAACAAATTTGACAAACAATTCTGCCCCAAGTATTTGGGAATTATGAAAAGAATAAATAATAAATAATGTCGTGAGAATAGCTACTCCGGTCAGGGAATGGCTGCGGAAGTACCTGTGACAAGAAGTATATCATTATTTTACCAGATCATAATGTAATGGCCGCATCCTTTGACAGAGAAGATTCGTAAGTTTCTATACAAACGATTCCAAACTTAACAATCAACTGGGTTTTGGTATCTATATAAGAACTAGAGCTATACTCTGCCAAAAAGCTGCCTGATCACTGTATTGTATATGCAGAAATCTTAGCTCAGCAAAATTGCTAAAAAAAAGGTTCTGACTAAAGTCGGTAGAGATATTTTCCCTGACATTCAAATTGCCATGAAGTGCCACCGAATCTGTCCTTCTTAATTCAAGAACTGCTCTCGACGTTCGCATATCTCATAATGATAATTCTGAACAGTTCAATATTCACCTGATTTAGGTGCCGGACCTCATGGACTTACGGGTTTTCCAATAGGGATGATATGATTTTGAAGTGACGTTTTGGCCATTTGTAATATGTCATGCTCTGTCATTTGTTTTTCATTGCATTCAGTAGTGTTTACAATTTCATCATGGAGAGATATACGCAAGAACAACGTTTACAAATTATTCAGTTTTATTATCAAAATAATCGTTCTCCAATTGCAACTTTTCGTGCGCCAAGTCCATTTTTTTAAAACCCAAAACAAATACTTTCCAGTCGACCTACGACATTGACACCCACGAGTATATATTATCTTTTTGCCATTGACCGATTCCCTATCCGAAGTACCGTTAAGGAGCTAGAGCAAAAATAAACTTTCCGTTCACATTTGAAAATGATGCTAAGTCCATTTTTTTTAAATAAAAAAAAAACACTTTCCCGTCGTTCTACGACCTTGACACCCATGAGCAATATTTTAGCACTCGTTAAGAGCTATCTTTTTTCCATTGACCGATTGTGGCTATGTGCCACGCAGCAAATAAAACATGTAATTTGTTGCGAGAAAAGTTTAGAGATTCGATTATTTCAAGAAATTGTGATATTGAATGGCCTCAAAGAAGTTGTGATTTAACACCATTAGACTATTTATTGTGGGGTTATTTGATGTCATTGGTCTTTCGAAATAAACCAGACTCTCTTCAAGCTTTACAAGACAATATTGAACGTGCCATTCATGACAAACGACATGATTTAGTGGAAAAAGTTCTCGAAAATTGGGTTCATCGAAGTCGTTCCTGCAGAAGAAGTCGTGGAGGCCATTTGAATGACGTTTTATTTAGAACTTAATTGTATCGATTGTACTTCACATTAAATAGAAAACTTTTGAATTTCCTTAACAATAAGTGTGTTTTTTTTCAAAGAATTCATATCACTCTTATTGGAAAACCCTATACATACAAGAAAATCACACGGAAATTAGTAGATTTACTTAAAAGACAAGCAACTAACTTTTGAATTTTGCAGGACCTGCGGTGATGAAGATAAAGAGTAATCTGTGTCTTGTAGTTGTCACAACCAATTTGTTCTCTCTTTGGAGAGGAGTTCTGCTTGTAGATTTTTTCAGTATGTAGAACCAGCAGTTGTATGTCCCTCAAGCGAGACTAGGAACTACTCAACCTCTACCTCTACCTCAAAGGTAGACTAGGAACTACCTTTAGACGTATAAAGAAGCTGCGGTGATGAGGGGGATAAGGAATCTGTGTCACGAAGTTGGCGAAAAATTCGGCTGTCACAACAAAAATGTTCACTTCTTAGATGTTTCCATTATGTCGCTTAAGCCATTTATGCGAGGTTTCACTTACGATATTTTATTTTTGTTGGGTTGGTACAATTGTCAGTGTTGACATTACCAGACATTATGCATTTTTGTTTAAATTTTTGGAAGAGATATAAAGGTTAGACGTGTTTAGGTGTGCTTGGCGACTTTTTTTTTTGGAAATTTAACAAAAAGATTGTTTAATCTGGATTTTTGTGCAAAAAACAAATCCGTAATCCGTAATCATGTCGCAGCCACCGCATCCGAAGGTTATTATTCCCTTATGATTTTTTCCCAACACTGAAAGACCCACTGAAGAAACTGATATTTGCCACGATTAAGGAGATTAAAAGCGAATCGCCAGAAAAGCTCAAGATCATACCTGAAATCTTATATCAGAGGTGCTTCGAAGATTGCCAAAAGCGTTGACACATGTATATAAAATCTAAGAAGGATTATGTACTTTAGAGAGGAATGAATAAATATATTTGGATAAATATAAAAAAAAATCGTCTTACTTTTTGAACAAACCTCATATATACGAGTATTTATTCAAATATTTTTATTTAACTTAATTTTAACATGCTTTGGGATAACGAAAAATCAATAGTTTTGCTATTAGCTAAAATTAAAAAAAGATTTTCTCCGAATACGAATGGGTAAACAGAAACAACTCTTAAAACGCAAATTAAAAAGCAAATCAAAAATGCAAACGCAAAACTTAAAAAAAAACAAACAAATTATAATAAAAAAAACTCAAAAAACTATATAAAACACAAGAAAGAAACTCAAACAAGAAAATCATAAAATTACCGTTTGTTTTGCAAATGAACCCCAAAAATGGAGATTTCCTGCCTGGAAAACAAAAGAATTCAAGAGAAAAAAAGAAAGATAAGTGAACAGAAATCAATGACAAAAAAGTAATACAAGAGGAAGAAGGGACAACAGCAAATAATTGGTAAGAGCTTTGCTTTTTGGCAAAAAAAAACTCAGCAAAAGCAAACGGACACACACAAAGAACAAAAAACAAACAAAATAGACTTAACGGAATTAAAGGTTAATGAGTTTTGATCATTCAAAGAATGAGAAGATGCTGAGCGTTCAGATGGCGATAATGATGATGACTCTGGCGCTGGCGCTGTCGAGGAGATGGGGTGATGAGGGTTTGAAGCCACTGGGGTTTTGGTTATTAGGGATTAGATGGCAAAAAATATCAAAAATCGAGGCAAATGTTAATGAAGAACGAAAAAAGGTTAACAAAATGAACATTTTTGGAGAGACACGCACTCTCTTGCGATCGTTACACTTTTACTTTTAATAACACTTTCACTACAAATTCACCTCGGAAAAAGAAATGAAATAAATACAATGGAAACGACAGAAGATAAAGATGCTTGAATTGTTGTTGAGATAAATGTCAAACACGCTTTGCCCCCAAAGCAAGAGAATATCTTCCCTCTGTCCCAAAGAAAAGAAGACCGCTGAAGCAGCAGACTTTATAAGTGACGTTGTGGTTTGAATCTTGGACTAAACACTGCAAAGATTTTGGATAAAAGCAACTATCCTAAACAAATTTCTTCTTAAATTATGACTTCAAAACACGACTCACAAGTTGTCTATAAAAGAAGCCTACAAAAGTCGTCCATAAAATAAGCCATGAAAGTCGTCTACAACAGTTTGTAGGCGTCTTTTATAGACGACTTTTGAAGTGCGTCTTTTATAGACGACTTTTGAAGACGACTTTTATAGACGACTTTATGAGTCGTCTTTTATAGACGACTTTATGAGTCGTCTTTTATATACGACTTTATGAGTCGTCTTTAATAGACGACTTTATGAGTCGTCTTTTATACTCGACATTATGAGTCGTCTTTTATAGACGACTTTATGAGTCGTCTTTTATAGGCGACTTTATGAGTCGTCTTTTATAGGCGACTTTATGAGTCGTCTCTTATAGACGACTTTATGAGTTGTCTCTTGTAGACGACTTTATGAGTCGTCTCTTATAGACGACTTTATTAGTCGTCTCTTATAGACGACTTAATGAGTCGTCTCTTATAGACGACTTTATGAGTCGTCTCTTATAGACGACTTTATGAGTCGTCTCTTATAGACGACTTTATGAGTCGTCTCTTATAGACGACTTTATGAGTCGTCTTTTATAGGCGACTTTATGAGTCGTCTCTTGTAGACGACTTTATGAGTTGTCTCTTGTAGACGACTTTATGAGTCGTCTCATATAGACGACTTTATGAGTCGTCTCTTCTAGACGACGTTATGAGTCGTCTCTTATAGACGACGTTATGAGTCGTCTCTTATAGACGACTTTATGAGTCGTCTCTTATAGACGACTTTATGAGTCGTCTCTTATAGACGACTTTATGAGTCGTCTATTATAGACGACTTTGTGAGTCGTCTCTTATAGACGACTTTATGAGTCGTCTCTTATAGACGACTTTATGAGTCGTCTTTTGTAGGCGACTTTATGAGTCGTCTTTTGTAGGCGACTTTATGAGTCGTCTCTTATAGACCTTTATGAGTCGTCTCATATAGACGACTTTATGAGTCGTCTCTTATAGACGACTTTATGAGTCGTCTCTTATAGACGACTTTATGAGTCGTCTCTTATAGACGACTTTATGAGTCGTCTCTTATAGACGACTTTTAAAGACGAATTCATGAGTCGTCTTTTATAGACGACTTTGTGAGTCGTCTTTTATAGACGACTTTATGAGTCGTCTTTTATAGACGACATTATGACTCGTCTTTTATAGACGACTTTATGAGTCGTCTTTTATAGACGACTTTATGAGTCGTCTTTTATAGGCGACTTTATGAGGTGTCTTTTATAGGCGACTTTATGAGTCGTCTTTTATAGACGACTTCCTGAGTCGTCTTTTATAGACGACTTCCTGAGTCGTCTTTTATAGACGACTTCCTGAGTCGTCTTTTATAGACGACTTCCTGAGTCGTCTTTTATAGACGACTTTATGAGTCGTCTTTTATAGACGACTTTATGAGTCGTCTTTTATAGACGACTTTATGAGTCGTCTTTTATAGACGACTTTATGAGTCGTCTTTTATAGACGACTTTATGAGTCGTCTTTTATAGACGACTTTATGAGTCGTCTTTTATAGACGACTTTATGAGTCGTCTTTTATAGACGACTTTATGAGTCGTCTTTTATAGACGACTTTATGAGTCGTCTTTTATAGACGACTTTATGAGTCGTCTTTTATAGACGACTTTATGAGTCGTCTTTTATAGACGACTTTATGAGTCGTCTTTTATAGACGACTTTATGAGACGTCTTTTAAAGACGAATTCATGAGTCGTCTTTTATAGACGACTTTGTGAGTCGTCTTTTATAGACGACTTTATGAGTCGTCTTTTATAGACGACTTTATCAGTCGTCTTTTATAGACGACTTTATGAGTCGTCTTTTATAGACGACTTTATGAGTCGTCTCTTATAGACGACTTTATGAGTCGTCTCTTATAGACGACTTTATGAGTCGTCTCTTATAGACGACTTTATGAGTCGTCTTTTATAGACGACTTTATGAGTCGTCTTTTATAGACGACTTTATGAGTCGTCTCTTGTAGGCGACTTTATGAGTCGTCTCTTATAGACGACTTTATGAGTCGTCTCTTATAGACGACTTTATGAGTCGTCTCTTATAGACGACTTTATGAGTTGTCTCTTGTAGACGACTTTATGAGTCGTCTCTTATAGACGACTTTATTAGTCGTCTCTTATAGACGACTTAATGAGTCGTCTCTTATAGACGACTTTATGAGTCGTCTCTTATAGACGACTTTATGAGTCGTCTCTTATAGACGACTTTATGAGTCGTCTCTTATAGACGACTTTATGAGTCGTCTTTTATAGGCGACTTTATGAGTCGTCTCTTGTAGACGACTTTATGAGTTGTCTCTTGTAGACGACTTTATGAGTCGTCTCATATAGACGACTTTATGAGTCGTCTCTTATAGACGACGTTATGAGTCGTCTCTTATAGACGACGTTATGAGTCGTCTCTTATAGACGACTTTATGAGTCGTCTCTTATAGACGACTTTATGAGTCGTCTCTTATAGACGACTTTATGAGTCGTCTTTTATAGACGACTTTATGAGTCGTCTTTTATAGACGACTTTATGAGTCGTCTTTTATAGACGACTTTATGAGTCGTCTTTTATAGACGACTTTATGAGTCGTCTTTTATAGACGACTTTATGAGTCGTCTTTTATAGACGACTTTATGAGTCGTCTTTTATAGACGACTTTATGAGTCGTCTTTTATAGACGACTTTATGAGACGTCTTTTAAAGACGAATTCATGAGTCGTCTTTTATAGACGACTTTGTGAGTCGTCTTTTATAGACGACTTTATGAGTCGTCTTTTATAGACGACTTTATCAGTCGTCTTTTATAGACGACTTTATGAGTCGTCTTTTATAGACGACTTTATGAGTCGTCTCTTATAGACGACTTTATGAGTCGTCTCTTATAGACGACTTTATGAGTCGTCTCTTATAGACGACTTTATGAGTCGTCTTTTATAGACGACTTTATGAGTCGTCTTTTATAGACGACTTTATGAGTCGTCTCTTGTAGGCGACTTTATGAGTCGTCTCTTATAGACGACTTTATGAGTCGTCTCTTATAGACGACTTTATGAGTCGTCTCTTATAGACGACTTTATGAGTCGTCTCTTATAGACGACTTTATGAGTCGTCTCTTATAGACGACTTTATGAGTCGTCTCTTATAGACGACTTTATGAGTCGTCTCTTATAGACGACTTTATGAGTCGTCTCTTATAGACGACTTTATGAGTCGTCTCTTATAGACGACTTTATGAGTCGTCTCTTATAGACGACTTTATGAGTCGTCTCTTATAGACGACTTTATGAGTCGTCTCTTATAGACGACTTTATGAGTCGTCTCTTATAGACGACTTTATGAGTCGTCTCTTATAGACGACTTTATTAGTCGTCTCTTATAGACGACTTTATGAGTCGTCTCTTATAGACGACTTTATGAGTCGTCTCTTGTAGACGACTTTATGAGTCGTCTCTTGTAGACGACTTTATGAGTCGTCTCTTATAGACGACTTTATGAGTCGTCTCTTATAGACGACTTTATGAGTCGTCTCTTATAGACGACTTTTAAAGACGAATTCATGAGTCGTCTTTTATAGACGACTTTGTGAGTCGTCTTTTATAGACGACTTTATGAGTCGTCTTTTATAGACCACTTTATGAGTCGTCTTTTATAGACGACTTTATGAGTCGTCTCTTATAGACGACTTTATGAGTCCTCTCTTATAGACGACGTTATGAGTCCTCTCTTATAGACGACGTTATGAGTCCTCTCTTATAGACGACTTTATGAGTCGTCTCTTATAGACGACTTTTAAAGACGAATGCATGAGTCGTATTTTATAGACGACTTCATCAGTCATGAGTGGTATAGAAATTACATATAAATTATTCTATATTTCATTTAATTTAAATGTTAAACCTCTGTGGGGTTTGTACCAGAAGAAGTGGTCCAATATGGTCCATCATTGAACATAGTCTGATGTTGTAACAAATATTCTCACACTCATAATTGTAAGTCAATCGGTCCCTTTTTTGGAGAGAGGGGACTAATCAGACAGACAGACAGAAGGAAATAGCTCTAATTGATGTTGTTCTTATATTATGTGTCTGCAGTATATCTTTTCAATATGTGTATTAAAA
The DNA here is from genome assembly GCA_963930755.1 of Eudasyphora cyanicolor. Lineage (NCBI taxonomy): Eukaryota > Metazoa > Arthropoda > Insecta > Diptera > Muscidae > Eudasyphora > Eudasyphora cyanicolor. The sequence goes on from OZ005735.1 coordinate 159,439,671, forward strand.
AATGACAAAAATTTATTTTTAGTATTTTGACTAATACACACGCACAGACGATCGACAGCTCTTCTTTTCTCTGATTTTAGTTCGTTTTCTTCATTTAAAACAAAAATTTCTGAAAAGAAAGTATCGAAAAGGCCTACCTGTTGTACGATACATACATATGTATGCAGTATATTTTGATATGTATGTATGTATGTCGGTTGCTATGTATTGTTGACTCTTGTCGGTTGGAATGAATTTAAAATCCGTGCGGTGCCCAAGACGAAAAAAAGCGGTTAACACATCGAAAATTAGGTCAGTGGTTAAAAGCCAATTCAGTACGTCAAGAGAAGAGAAAAAAAAAGAAAGATACTCGTACAGACTGAGAGATAGATGTTAAAACATTTCGAAGAATTTCATTTGGTTTGGATATGCCATTGTTTTATGTTTATAAGATCGTTTTGTCAGAAACCAGATTAGTTTTTGTTTTTTAAGGCGGGGGGACTTTTTTTGAGTGAATTATTTTCATTCTCTGTCATTAACTATAATTTACATAATTTAGTTAAATACTCAAATGAAATGGCTCTGTATTGTTGCCATTTTAAGCCGGTTAGTACCGGTTTTATTTCTTTGGTTTTTGGCATGAATTTGTTCTGCACAATTATTTAGTTGTGTCTGGTTTTGCGATTCACTCTATTGTTTCCAGTTTTCACTTTCATTGAGTAAGAACAATGTGAACAGTGATGAGTTTTTTTTTTGTGTGTGGAAGTTTAGTTTTTTCATCTTTGTTGGGACTGCCTTAACATAGTTTATGATATCGTATTTTAGTTTGTTGCCCCTACACCAGATTGCGAAGGTGTTATGGGTTGGGATAGCAGATTGTTGCAAAACAAATTTGTTTAAAAAAGCAGGGAATTGCCCTTATAATCAATCGTGGATTTGACTTAGATAATAGTTCAATGTCTAACTGCACAGAAGTCATGCAAAGCATGTTCCTGCCAGGTTGACAAGAAACCAGGAAATAATAACTATATCCAGTTCTATCGGTTCGAATCTTCTTGGGATTTGACTGTATGGAACACGAATCTTCATGGGATTTCACTGTTTGGAATATAGTCTTGAAACAGCTCAAAAACTAACTCCTATTGCAAGTATGTTGTGTCTGTGTATCAAGCCGAAATAATGACAGTCGCAACAACGTGACCAACAGCCGGGCTGGGGGCTACATCCCTAAGCTGATAAAAAGCCCTCGACTAACGCATGTCTCTTAAAGAAATTGCTGAGTAGTTTAACACATATATCTCATGGGGCTATCCCGGGGAACTGTAAAAACGATGAACTTGCTGGAAAATGCCGTCGAAATTGCATTTTTCTAGAAAATATTTTCAGTTAATTTTATTCTACTAGAAAATTTCGTCAACATATTACTTCTATAAAAATGTGGCCAAAATTGCTGTATTCATCAAAATTCTATCAATATTCCAAATTTAAAAAAATTTCGTCGAAATTTAATTTTCATAGAAAACTTTGTCGCAAATGCATTTTCATTAAAATTTGGCAATATTTTCTTTATACTAGAAAATTTCATTGAATATGAATTTTTTTTACCAAATTTATCAAACTTTTCTGAAAAGTGATTTGTTCTAAAAAATATATTCAAATTTTTTCTAGGAAATTTCATAGAAATTAAATTTTCTGGAAGATTGCCATTCTAGAAAAATTCTGACGGAATACTATTTGAAAACATTTGTAGAAATTGAATTTTTCTAGAAAATTTCGTCAACATATCACATAAATTCATTAAAATTAAATTCATCTAAAATTTGTCAATATTCCAAATTTAAAACATTTCCGTCGATATTGAATTTTTATAGAAAACGGTTATCGCAATTACTTATCCATTGAACGTTTTTGTAGAAAAAAATCCAAAATATGCTTTATTCTGGTAAATTTATTCTACCAAATTTCAAAAACTTTAATTTTTCTAGAAAACTTTGTAGAATATAATTTTCGAGAAGATTACCTTTCTAGAAAAATTCTTACGGAGCACCGTTTGAAAATATTTCTCTAAATTGCATTTTCCTATTAAAATTTCGTTTATTTCATTTTAATTTTATAGATATTTCGTTTATTTTATTTAACTAGAAAATTTTTTCAACTTCTCTAGAAAATGAGACCTAAATTGCATTTTTAAATTCATCGAAATCTATTTCAAAATTCGAAATTGAAAAAAAAATTGTACGAAATTTACTTTTTATAGAAAACATTGTTGCAATTGAATTATCATTGAAGATTTTTGTAAAAAAAAATTAAAATAAAATTGTCAAAATATGCTTAAATCAAGAAAATGTCGTGGAATGTGAAATAAAAACATAAATTTTTCTGAAAAATTGATTTGTTCTCAAAATTTCTTTTTTCTAGAGAATTTCATAGAAGTTTCTGTAAGATTACCCTTCTTAAAACTTCGTTAAAACTTAATTTTTCTAAAAAAATCGTCGAAATCCTTTTTTCCTAGAAAATGTCAAATTTTTAACGCCATTGACTAGGATTAATTGTTGGATTAAGGAATATTCCAGATTTTCTGCAAAATTGGGATTTCAACGATTTTATTAAAAAATTTTAGTTTTTTTAAGTTTAAGTTTAATTTTTCAGAAAAATTAAATTTTAACGAAATTTTCTAGAAATAATAATTTTTATATATCAAATAAAAGAATATATTCTTTTATTTTAAAAAATTTTGCAATAAACTCAAATTCGGCGTAATTTCCTATTGACAAAAATTACATTTCGAGAAAACGTTCTTTTAAATCTAAGCTTGACTATATTTAATAAATTCGTCATCATTTATTTACTCTTGCAGAAAATGTTATAATTTTCTTTATTCTACAAAAATTTCGTTAAGTAAGACTTTTTAATACCAAATTCCTGAAATTTAAAATTTTCTGAAAAATTTATTTTTTTCTAAAAAATTCTTCGAAATTTAGTTATTCTAGCGTTTCATAGAAATTTAATTTTCTGAAAAATGACTTCTAGAAAAATTCGTCGAAACTTAATGTTTCTTAATAATTGCCAAACAAATCTACTTTATCTTAGAAAATTTTAAATTTTCAACGCCATTTTTCTGCAAAATTTTGATATTGACGATTTTTTTGACAATTTTAGTTTTGACCAAAATTTCTAAAATAACAGAATTTCGATAATTCAAATTCGACACAATTTCCTAAATTTAAAAATAAGTTATTTTTTTACGAGTTTTGACAAAAGTTACATTTCGAGACAATTTTCTTTAAAATCCAAATTGTATGATATTTAGTACAAAAAAAATTGATTCAAAATGCAAATTTGCGAAAATTTGGTATAAAGATTTGATTTCGACAAACAATATTAAATAAAAATAAAATTTTAGCGATCTTTTCATAAAAATGCAATATTGAAGATATTTTTTATAAAAATGCAAAATAAATTTTAACGAAATTTTGTAGTAAAAAATAATTTTACATTTATTTATTGTAAAACATTTGGTGTAAAGCTTTGACAAAAATTACATTTCGAAGAAAAGTTGACAAACTTGACAATATTTTATATAAAAAAAACTATTTAGATTCAAAATTTAAATTTGCCAAATTTTTGTATAAAGATTTGATTTCGACAACAAATCGTCAATAAAAATAAAATGTTGGAGATATTTTTTAGAAAAAAATATTTTACATTTATTTATTGTACAAAATTTTGCAAAAAAAAATCAAATTACCCAATTTCGTAAATTGATAAATAAGTTAGTTTTTTTTACAAGTTTTGACAAAAATTACATTCCGAGAAAAAGTTCTTTAAAATCCAAAGTTTACAATATTTAATATACAAAATGGATTCAAAATGCAATTTTGCCAAAATTTGGTGTAAAGATTTGATTTTGAAAAAATATTACACATACAATTTTAACGATCTTTGCAAAAAAATTAATATTGGAGATATTTTTTATAAAAATGCAAATTAAATTTTAACGAACTTTTGCAGAAAAAATAATTTTATATTTATTTATTGTACAAAATTTGGTATACAGTTTTGACAAATATTACATTTCGAAAAAAGTTGACAAATTTTAATTTTTGATAAAATAATAATATTTTGTATAAAAAACTATTTATATTAAAAAATCAAATTTGCCAAATTTTTGTATAAAGATTTGATTTCAACAAAAAATCTTCAATAAAAACAAAATTGAGATATTTTTTAGAAAAAATTATTTTATATTTATTTATTGTACAAAATTTGGTATTAAAATTTTTAGAAAATTTTGTAATCATAGTTTTGGTTATTAGTATCAAGTAATGCAATTTCGAAATAGTATTTTAATAGAAAAATTCATTGTGAATTGAGTCCAATGAGTTCTGTACAAGCTATGGTGCCGAGTATTGAGTACCTGCTTTGTTTCTGTACCTAAGGGTACATAATTGGTTTATGTGAGCTGGTAACTCTGCATGTCATTCTAACCTAAATTCAACGCCATGCCTCAAGGACAATCTTCACGCCAAAGTTCGTGGTCATAGCTCTGTCCTTTTGGCTTTGGCCTTAATAGTAGGAATTTTTGTATTTTGTGCGGCTTCTATCGCAGGTCATGCGTTTGGCAGATATATTGAGCTTTTTTCGCCAATCACTTTTGTATACATTTCTGACGATATTGAAGGTTTGGGTTATCAACTTCAATGGCGTTTCTTAAAGCTACCAGTATGACTGTAAGGTGTACTAATCTAATACACAAACTTTTTGTTCACATGTAAATATCGTAGATCCTTAACAATGACTTGTTGCAATTTTCCAGCCAAATAACAAGCAATAACACTGTTGCGTTTAAATTAAATTTCGATAACTTTTTTTTAAATGCAACGTAAAATAATTTACATCTGTAGGCTTGTAAAGAAAATAACAGACTGACGCTTGCCAAAAATTCAGCATATTGGCGTTAACCGTTTCATGGCTACAGCAGCGTGATATTGGTAACACTTGGAGCTCAGACCCCCGAATATTTTGTGAGATGATCAATAAGGTATCCCCATTCACTGCTTACTAGTTTCAATATTTTTTTCCCAGTTTTTTCTTTGTTTTATTTTGCTGCCGTCTGTCATGGGAACTTGGAATGCTTTCTTTATTTCTTTAATATTCGGCTATTCTTTTGCACGCAAAATTTTGATTACTTTTGTTCACTCATATTTCCATAATTCGGTGGTTTGAAGTTATGTTAATTTGAAATTCATACATATTAATTTTAATTTTAAATAATCATAATCCAAAAAAAAACTTCTTTGTTAATTATGTATGGATCGTATACGTAGTCTGGCGACTGGCGTTTCGACGTGTTATTGTTTCGTTTCTGGACATTTGTTTAAAGTTATTGTTTTAATCGCGTTTTATGTTTTTTTTTGTTGCTGTTCTGCAAAGGGGTGGCGAGGGTAATGTGCTTCTTTTTTGTTGCTTTTTGGACCATAGCGAAATTAAAAGTGAAATACAACAGCATTTAGATTTAGAAAACACGGAAAAAAGAATGCGGAATAAAACTTTCACTTTATTTGGTATTTAGATTATTTAGGTTTACAACTGCTTTTTTTGCAGGGATTTGATTTGTGCTAATTATTGAGACACACATAGGAGAATTGTATATTAGATGAATAGATAAGATATGGTTTTGAGATATATATACATAATATTTTCTCAGAAAAGATCCGAAACAGGAATATTTAACGTGTATTATATAATTTATAATCAAAATTCTGTTATAAATAACCTTGTGCAACTACAAAAATTATTTCCAACAATCATTAAACTCCGTTGATGTATTGTGGGCTCTGTCAAATTCGGTTCGATGGTGAAGTTTGACTCGAAGGACCATATGTCCAAAACTTCCGACTTAACACAACCTGTAATCGTTGAGAATTAGTATGATACTCTGCCCTTCCTCCGTCCGATCTAGCTGACTCTGAAACTCGTAAGCCAAATAATCTTGGAATGCAGAAGATTTTGTTGGGTTTAAGGATTCTAAATACTCTTTTTTATGGAGTGCTGTGGGCTAGTACATATACAGGGTCTCCCATATTCGACGGACCCATCTGGCAACGCCATAACTTTTGACAGAGATGTCAGATCGCTTAATGACATACCGCGTTTGAAGCGTCAGTCCAAGCAGATTTTTACCATGGAACAATACACGCCACGCGAGCGCTCTGAAATAGTTGAAATTTACATTCAACAGAAGAAGTCAAGTCAACGTGCTTTTAAAATATTAAAAAATGTGAGAAGTGCGCCTTCTAAGAACACCATTAAGCGTTTATACGAAAAATTGTCGACTGGTGATGCTCTTTCTAATCCGAAGAGGCCAAATAAAAGTCGACCAAGGCGATCGGCCGAGAATATCGCTGCCGTACGAGCCAGTGTTGAGAGGTCCCCAAGAACATCCCAAAAACGCCGTTCTCATCATTTGGGCATGGCTCGGTCCACTTTACAACGGATTATTCGCGTTGATTTGCATTTGTTCCCGTACAAAATTCAATTGACTCAAAGATTGTTGCCTGCGGACAAGCCTCGTCGATTGGAATGGGCCCAACGAGTCCGTGGGTCCGTCGAATATGGGCAACCCTGTACATAATTGTCATTTAGCACTCAATACAAAATAATGTCATTACTAGACAGCGGAATATATGCAATTGCATATTATTATTGGATGGTTGTACAGCAAAACCGATAACACACAAATGTTTTTAGTCAAAAAATAATTAAATATACACCTAATTTGTTTTGCATATTTTATGCAAACTGCATATTTGCATAAATCGTGCATACGCAAACTGCATATCTGCATAAATCGTGCATATGCAAAAAATAATCAAACATCTTTATGTTTATTAAATGCAAATTATATTTTGCATATGTTGTGCATATTCCCCAGCATATTTTTTGCATATAATATGCATATATGGAATATGCACATTGAATCGAATTTAGAATCCAAAAATATACCTAATCCTAAAATATGAACTCGTTCGGATGACAAATAGAAATTGCATAAAATTCCGCTGTTTAGTCATTACAATATTATTTAGCCTCTGGTGTTTATAGTTTTATAGATCTGGTGGAGCAGTTACAAGTGAGTGGAGCACTCAGTGAGTTCAGATTGGTTTAATTTAAATAATTTTTGGAAATTTGCTCCTTCGACCCCATTAAAGATAATTGACATGAAGATAATTGACATTTAGGACTCAATAAAAATGTGCCCTTCAAAAGAAAATAATAAACTAATACAAATTTCATTAAATATGAGTATTTTTGACATTTGGTCCTTTGAGTCGGATTTGTAAAAATAAAAATTTATATTATTTTGACATGTGGTGCATTGAATCAGATAAATATCGGTGCTCAAGATAAACAAAAAATAAAAGAAAAAGTAATTTTTAATAAAAAGTTAGGCTTTTAATGAAAAATTAAAATTTTATTTAATAAAAAAATTGTAAATATCAGTGCCCAAGATAAAAATAAACACAAAATTAAGAAACATTTTGATTTATAATGAAAAGTTTGATTATTAATAAAAAGTTAGATTTATAATAACATATTAGATTTTTAATAAAATTCCATTTTAATAAAAATTTAATTTTTAACAAAAATTAGATTTTTAATAAATAATGTGACTTTTAATAAGAACTTGATTTTTTAATAAAAAATTTGATTTTTAATAAAAAATTAGATAAAAAATCAAATTTGGAATTTTATTAAAAATTATGATTTTAATAATATTATATTTTTTAAAAAAATAGATTTTTAATCAAAAATTAGAATAGATTACATTTTTTAAATAAAAATTAGATTTTTAACAAAAAACTAGATTTTTTAATAAAAAATATTATATTTCTAATAAATATTTTATATTTATTAAAAAAAATTTTAAACATCAGTGCCCAAGAGAAAAACAATCAAAAAATTAATAAAAATTTTGATTTATAATGAAAAGTTTAATTATTAATAAAAAGTTAGATATTCAATAACATATTAGATTTTTAATACATATTCAATTTTAATAAAAATTTTATTTTTAATAAAAAATTTAATTTGTAATAAAAATTAGATTTTTAATAAACAATGTGACATTTAATAAGAATTTGATTTTTTAATAAAAAATTAAGTTTTTAATAAAAAAATTAGATTTAAAATAAAATTTGGAATTTTATTAAAAATTATTTTTTTGAAAAAAAAATTTTGTAATTCAAATTAGATTATTAACACTAAAATAGATTTTTTAATAAAAAAAAAGATTTTTTAATAAAAAATAGATTTTTTAAAAAAATTAGATTTTCAATAAGAATTCGATTTTTACTAATAATTTTATTTTTAATAAAAATTTGAATTTGATAAAAAATTTTATTTTTAATATAAATTAAATTTTTAATAAAAATTATATTTTCAAATAAAATTAAATATTTAATAAAAATTAGATCTTTAATAAACAATTTGACTTTTAAATAAATAGATTTTTTAATAAAACAAGGAATTTTACTAAAAAAAATAGATGTTTACTAAAAATTAGATTTTTACTAAAAATTAGATTTTTACTAAAAATTAGATTTTTACTTAAAATTAGATTTTTACTAAAAATTAGATTTTACTAAAAATTAGATTATTACTAAAAATAGATTTTTACTAAAAATTTGATTTTTAATAATTTTATAACAAAAAAGAATTATATGTAATAAATAAAAATTGATTTTCAATAGAAAAAATAGATTTTTAATACATTAGATTTTTAATAAAATAGTAGATTTGTTTGGCATTTCGGCGAGGATTTGTCAAAATCAAAAGTTACATCTCTTTGACATGTCGTACAGCGAATCAGATAAATATCGGTGCCCAAGATAAAAAACAAACAAAAAACAATTTTTAATAACAAAAATTATTTATAATAAAATTGATTTTTATTTAAAAAATTATATTTTATAAAAAGTTTGATTTTTAAAAAAGGTAGATTTTTAACAATAATAAAATAGATGTTTCATAAAAATTTAAGTATTCATAAGAATTCAATTATTATTAAAAAATAAATTTGTAATAAAAACTAGATTTTTAATTAAAATTAGATTTTTAATAAAAATTATATTTTTAATAAAAATTAGATTTTTAATAAAAATTAGATTTTTAATAAAAATTAGATTTTTAATAAAAATTAATTTTAAATAAAATTTATATTTTTAATAAAAAAGTTGATTAGATTATATTTTTATTAAAAATTAGATTTGTAATAAAAAAATAGATTTTTTTGACATTTGGTCCTTTGAGGTGGATTTGTCAAAATAAAAAGTTAAATGATTTTGACATGTGGTACATTGAATCAGATAAATATCAATACCCAAATAAAAACAAACAAAAATTAATATAAAAATTGATTTTAATAAAAAAAATTATTTTAATAAAAAATGATTTTTAATAAAAAGTTAGATTTTTAGTGAAAAATAGTTTTTTAATAAAAACAAAATTTTTAAGAGTTAAAAAAAAATTATTAAAAATATAATTTTTTAATAAAATTTAGTTTTATTACAAATTAGATTATTAATAAAAATTTAGATTTTTTAGATTTGATAAAAATTTGATTAATAGTAAAAATTTTACTTTTAATAAAAAAATAAATTTCTAATAAAAAATTCAATTTTGCTAAAAATTTTATTTTTATAAAAAATAGGTTTTTAATAAAAAAAATAGATTAGAAAAGATTAAACTTTTACTACAAATTAGATTTTTAACAAAGAAATAGATTTCTAACAAAAAAAATATTTTTAATGATAAATTAGATTTTTTAAATTTTAAATTAAATTTTTTATAACAATTAAATATTTTTTAAAAATTAATTTTTATGAAAAATTTAATTTTTATTATTATGTAATAGGTTTTTCATAAAAATTGGATTTTTAATAAAAATTGGATTTTTAACAAAAAAATTTTAAATATTAAGAAAAAATTAATAAAAAACTCGATTTCTAATAAAAAAAAAATTGACAATAAAAAAAATTTATTTTTAATAAAAAAAATTAATTTTTAATACAAATTTGATAAGCGCCCAATGAACTGGATTTTTTGGCTTTGGTCCTTCAAGTCGGATTTGTAAAAATAAATAGTTATATTATATTGACATGTGTTATATTGAATCGGATAAATATCAGTGCCCGAGGAAAAATAAATAAATTAATACACATTTTGATTTTTTATTAAAAAAATGTTTTTTTAGATTTTTAATAAAAAGTTAGATTTTTAATAAAAAGTTAGATTTTTAATAAAAAGCTAAATTTTTAATAAAAAAATTTAAAAAATGTAATAAAAAGATTTTTAATAAAAATTCGATTTTAATTAAAAAAATTAGTTTTTAATAAAAAAACTATTTTTAATATAAAAATTAGATTTTAAATAAAAAAAATAAATTTTTCATAATTAAAAATTTAGAATTTTAATGAAAAATTAGATATTTAATTAAAATATATATCATTGAAATACAAAAGATTTTTTTATTTAAACCATCTTTTTATTCAAAATCTGTCCTTTATTTTTGGTTTAAATATTGCAAATCAATTAACATTTTACTCTGTGTAATTTGCAACACCTCTCAATCAATTAAAGTTCATTAAACTCCACTATGCTGCAACCGTCCGTATAACAATAGAACTAACACCATTTCGTTTAACAGCCGCTGAATATTCCATTGTCTAACAACAACAGCAAACAAAATAAAAGACTAAAAATAAAGCAGTTCAAGCATTACAGACAGCTCGCTGCGCATGCGCGCGCACCCGCTTTTGTCTATCTATCGTTGCACATGCGCATTGAACTACATTTTGAGCACACAACATTTTGGCGCTATTGTTAACCATAATAAACTAACAAAAAAAAAACAAAGAAGAAAGAAGAAAAAAAACGTGATCAGATTTAGCCTCGTTTGATATCAAGGCAAACCAAAAAAAGGTGGCACCAAAAACATCGAAACTAAACAAAAAACTGCAACCAAAAAAAGTAAATTGAATCAAATGCTAAAATGCAGTTTGCCTGGATGTGTGTGGTGTGTGTGTGAGTATGTGTGCGAAATTGGTATAAACGGCGCACTGCGTATGCGCAACTGTGGGAGTGTGTGCAACAAGTGGAAATTGATTTGTTCGCCGGTTTGGCTGTTTTGCTGTCTCTCTACTTTTTTATTATTATTTTGATTGCCTTTTGCGAACATAATGCATAAAAATGCAGTTGTTATGCAACAAAGAAAAGTGGTAATAATAATAAAAAAAAAAACACTCTCACTCGGCCATACAAAACACTGATTATGTTGCTTTACTTATGGTCTGTTAGGGATGTGGAAACTGTGATTTAGGTGGAAAATCGGATTTTCGGGTTTTTGTTTTTAAAAAATTTTCCTTTTTGAACATTTGTGTATTATAGGGAAGGAAATTGAAAAAAATCAAAATGCAATGAAACGAATGTGAAAATTTCGGTTGGGTAAATCATGTAAAATATACCCTCACTTTGTGAGTAATGTAATATGATACTTCGGGTGGGAGATGCCAGAACATTAAAAAAATGGTCATTCTTTGTTACTAGTATTTATTTAAAAAATACGATTTTTTTAAAATTGTCAAAATATATACATAAATAGATTTTTTACATTTATTTTTGTTTGTGCGGCTAGGCCGAAAAATAACATTAACTTTAAACTTCTATACCGCCTAACCGGTTATCGTTAACGGTTTGGACATCCCTAACCTCACAGCCAAGCATTTTTGCTGCAGAATAAAGTCGCGCTATGTACGTTGATGCAATTGTTTGGGCAAAACAAGAAAAAGAAGAAATACAAACCGACAGAAAGTGTTACACTTTCATTCATTGCATTCAGTTGTTGCTGTTGCCATTGTTATCATGTGTTGGCCAAGTTGCATGGGCCATATTATGCAGTTTCTGATTTCTGTCTGTTTTGGACCATAACCGCAGCAGCAGCAACAGAAATAACAACAACAATAACAACAAATGTAATGCTAAATTATTATGTCTGTTTATGCGATTGCAATTTTTGCACTTTGTTATTTTCTTTTTTTGGTTTCTGGCTTTTGTTTGCATTTCAGTTTCTCATGTTTTTCTTTTGTTTTCTGAATGAAATTGAAAATGAAATTAAATTGCAATTATTCCGCATTTATAGGTAACAACGAACACAACAACAACATCACCGTGATTACGTTATTTTCTGTTTTGTTTTGTTTGGCTTTCTTTGCGTTTTTTTTTTTTTTGTTCGAACGGAATTGAATGTGAGAGGTTTTGTGTTTTTTTTTTGTTTCGGCGCAGTTTTTTTTTGTGTCAGCATTATTTGTGGGAAAATCACAATTGTTGTTGTACTTTCCATGTTGATGTTGAGGAATTGCAAATATTTGAAAAATTTCGCCGTCATCTCGAAATGACAATGGGAAAATGGCTTCATTCAAATATTTGATAAGTGAATAAGATGTTGTCTGGGTCGTCGGTGTGATAATGAGGTATTAGAGGTGGAAGAAAAGACAAAAATCACATGGAATTTGAATATTTTTTTTTAAATTAAATTACAAGAAATTGTCATTTGTCCGAAGCACGTCGAAAGAATGATCTAAGACCCAAGGAATACTCGTCGGAAATGCGTTTTAGGATATTTTAAGTCATTTGCGAAAATGTCCGTCTGTCTGTCTGGTACGCACCATAATTATCGAAATGAGTGACTATGGACTGCGTTGAATGAACAACAGTGTTCCATAGTTCTGACATATTCCTCATTATCCTACTGTTAACTTACATGACTTAAAATGTCCGTCTGTCTGTCTGGCTGTTGCGCACGATAACTCTCGGAGTAACCGATTGACATTAAACTTGGAACAGGGTAATATTTTTTCTATCTCAGACTATGTTCAAAGATGGTCCATGTTGATTCACTCCTTCTAGCATCCCCTCCACAAAGGCTTAACATTATGTGAAACATTTATTTTGCATTTAAATAACTGCTTTTTCATTTATTTAAATTCCAAAATTCATTACAAAACAATAAATACGACTGTGAGTCGTACAATTCTATTGCATATTAGCGGAAGTTGGTGTGAACGAAATTTTTTAAAACTAACAAAACACTACCTTTGCCTCCTCAAAAATTACATTTATGGAAGTAATTTATTTTATTTCATAATTTGAACGAAAAGTTCCGTCTCAAAAAAGAGTTAACCTTTCTTTGTTGGCTTTGTACGAATATGTCCATATAACCATTTGTCGATGAACGTGTCCACAAGACCTCCAAAGAATATCACTATCTGCTCATAGAAGCAACAGACACAAAAAACTCAAAACGAAATTTTAATTTTTCCAAAAATGGCCAAAAGAACATGTATATATATAATGTATGGTGACCACAGATGGGGGACACCACTGTTCCGTCATTTTGGCAGAAACTGACCACCTTTATTATTATTATTATTTCATACTCGTCGTCGTCGTCATCATCGCCACCGTCATGAAGACCTGCCTCAGCACAGGTTTTTTCAGCTAACTGTGCTTGCAACTCCAATGGTTGGACGGACGGATGTACACATACTCAAACTCACACGAATATGTGCCGCCATATACGGACACATAATTCGGTTGCGCAATCGCATTGAATGAAGAGAAAAAAAAACCAGAAAAGAAATGCAGCGGAACGTGCAAAAAACAAAGAAAAGAAAAACGTGAATAAAACAAAAAAAAGAAAATATAAAATAAACAACTAAGAGAAAAACAACCGTCAGGTTCATTTGGCTATATATACAAAGAAATGCTGCATGTGTGATATATTAGGGTATAATGGAAGGATTATTAATTGATATTTTAATTCGAAAAAATATGAAAAAAACTATGTTCATTAATAATTTCAGCAAATTAAGAAAATAGTCCAATCATTAATATTACTCACACATGACGTATGAGTAATATTAACTTTAAGTAAGAGAAAATGGAATTTAGTTACTTCAGAGCATTAAGAACATACGACAATAACGTATGAGTAATGTCGAATTTAAATAAGTGAAGAAATATTAAACACGCTAATCAATTCATAAATATTAAAGATAAAATCTCAAAAGCTCATCCATCGTAGGTCCATGAGTAATATCACATTTAAGTAAGAGGAAAGGGTATTAAAAAGTTCCAAAAAAATCAAAAAATATTCCAAAGGTCATTCGTGACGTATGAGTAATATTAGATTTATATACATAAGTGATAAAATGTAAATCACCCGAGTTAATATAACGCCTTAGAATTTATAAAATGATAATCTCCAAATCTCAGCCATCGAACGTATGAGTAATATAAAATTAAAACAAGTGGAAAATATTTATCATTCGGTCTCCTTACTTTTTATTCCGAAACAAACTCAACTCAAAAGTCTAGCTTTGTCCATAGATTAGTGAAATATGGGGATATTGCAAATAAAATTGGTTGCCACAGTGGGCACCAAAAAATGAGTAATTATAAAGTTTCTCACTAAGGAGTCAAACTAATTGACCAAAGGCCAACTATTTAACATTAATATAACGGCAATTTGCTCTTATATTTATATGCTAAATATATGTAAAAGACTCACAAAAATATTGGTGGATTTTGGGAAAACAAATTAAGCAATTTTGCTACACTCAACTGCAAATTCAATTGGCTAAAAAGGGAATATATGTATAGAAGAGTTTTGAAAAAAAGTAACTTGTTCCGACATTTTTAGCTCTAAGGAAAAAAAAACTAATGAAAATGATTTTTTTTACAAAAATTAATATTGCATTTTTCTGCAAAATATCGATAAAATTGCATTTCTTTAAATGAATTACGTTGAAATTGCATTTCTTTAATGAATAAATAATATAATTAAATTTTTCTATAAATATAACAAAATTTCTTGAAATTTTTTAGAAAATACCTTCAAATTTGAAGAAAACTCCTTCAAATGTGTATTACGCGAAAAAAAAAACGAAATCAAATTTTTCTATAAAATTTCGTTGATATATAATCGAAATTGCATTTTTCCGCTAAATTTTGTTAAAATTAGGTCTGAGTTTTTAATATTACCTATGACATTTATTTTTGCAAAACAAACTTTTTAAAAAGTTGCTAAATGGAATAAAAATAACAAAATCTTATGGGGGGGGATTTGAAATTTTAAAAAAATTGAGAAAAATGTATTCTAGTTTTTAAGAAATTTTTAAGTGTTCTTGAAGGTTTAGCAAGCTTAGCAACTTTTTTTAAATTGAAGTTTAAAAAAAATTATAAAAAATAATTTTAATAATCGTTTCAGCTGTTCAAAAGATTTTAAAAATTTCTTAAAACCCAAAAATAATTTATTTGTCTATTTTCTAAAATTAAATAAATGATGGCTCTTATGTCATGTCGTATTTTTCATTTAGAAATTTTTCTTAGGCAAAAATAAGTGGCATACATTTTTCTACAAAATTTCGAGCGTATTGGGGGCTCTGAATGGATGAAAGGTCGACGCGATTAAAGGACAATGACTCCTGATTAGTGGCCACTGCCCGGATAAAAGGTCATTGTCTTTATTAAAGACAGATGCAGGAAATTTTGTGCAAAAATTTAATTTAAATTAGAAAAATGAAATATTAAAGAACTTTTCTAGAAATATGCAATTTCAACGAAATTTTGGGAAAAATTGAAAAATTTGCCTAGAAAATAATTTTCTAGGTCAACAAAATTTTCATTAAAAATTAAGATTCGGCAAAATCTCCACGAAATTTACAATAAAAATTTAGCTCCGTAAATTTTGTAGAAATTTTTAAGAAAAATGCAAAGAAATTATATATTAAAGAAATTTTCGAGAAATATGCAATTTCAACCAAAAATTTATGGAAAAATCGAATTTTTGCATAATTTTCTAGAGCAAAAAAAATTTCCCTAAAAATTAAGTATCGGTAAAATCTTCAAAAATTTCAATAAAAACGTAGCTTTGAAAAAATTCAAAAAAAAATAATTTTCACAAAATTTTATTTAGGAGATATTTTATTAAAAAATACAGTTTACTAAAACAATTTTTTAGAAAAATTCTATTTGAGTGATTTTTTTTAAATACCAATTTTATAGAAAAATACAAAAAAATAAATAATCTGCAAAATTTTGTTGAAATTGCATTTTTCTAGAAAAGTCCTTGCATTGCATTTCTCTAGAAAATTTTGTTAAAATTGCATTTCTTTACAAAATTTCTGGAATACATTTTCTTGAAATTTCAAAGGTTGATGAGCGGACAGATGCCGTTAAAGGAAATTTTCTGTAAAAATTCAATTTCGAAAAAATTAAAAAAAAAGTCTAACGAAATTTTCTAGAAAAATTTAATTTCGAAGAAATTTTCTTTAAATATGCATTTTAAAAGAAATTTCTTTAACTTTTCTTTACTTTTCTAGAGAAAACAAAATTTTCAAGGAAAATGTTTTTGCGACAAAATTTTCCGAAAAAAATCATGATGAAAAAATTTGAAAATTTAATTTTGACATACTTTTCTAAAGAAAACGAAATTTTCCAAAAAAAATTAGTTTGTTGTAAAGATTCAATTTCGAAGAAAAATAAAACGAAATTTTTTAGACAAAATTTAATTTCGAAGAAAGTTTCTTGAAATATGCGATTTAAATGAAAATTCTTTATAAATTTAATTCTGACATACATAATTTTCTAGAGAAAACGAAATTTTCCAAAAAAATTTGGTTTCGACAAAATTTAAAAAAAAAAATAATTTTGACAAAATTTTGTAGAAAAATTAAATTAAAAAAAAATTGTAGAAAAATGCAATTCTCGGAGAAAATGTATAGGAAAATTTAATTTTGAAGTAATTTTTTAAAAATACCTAATTTGAAAAAATTTTCTATACAAGTTAATTTTTAAAAAATTTCATAGAAAAATACAAAGATCGCTACGGCTCGCCGGTTGGAAAGGTCTGGTCTAAACAATTGCGAAAATATGTATATTTTGTTCTCTTTGTAAATCGTTCTGATCAATTATGATTGAAAAGAATGGTAAAATTGTCCAAAATATAAAAAAATCCTAGAATTATTTTTAGCATACCTTTAGTTATATGTACACATATTAATTCCAGATATTTCATATGTCTTTATTAAACAAAACACCAGGGCGTATACATTATTTTAAAATTATTTAATGGAAATATATTAATCATACACTCTCAGGTTCATCATAGTCATAAAAACCTGTTGAAATATTAAAAAAATACTCTTAACCCCCATTAACACAAAACAAAATAACCAAGCGTTAGAGCTAACGGAAGTTAAATTGTCTGGAATTTGACAGCTATAACCAGTAGTTAGCTGTTAAACCTAGTTTATTTATTTATTGTTAATGGCCCTAACTGTCATTTTTTGTCATGATTTTAGGTAAATTGCTGTTTTCTAACTCAAGATATTCTCATTATTATTGCCTCAAAATTCAAGCACAAAGCTGTGGGCATTATGGGCAAACGTTTTCATGCCAAAGTTCTCAGTGTATATTACCCTCAGTACCTACCAGGGCAAATTAGTTTTTCCACATGACACCCTATTAAACACTCTTGTACTTTACTAAAAGCTGTTGTTGTTGTTGTTTGTGAAAACATATGTGCTCAGTGACTGAACAAGCAAAATCAGTGAAAGTGTAATTTGAGTTGTTTTGTTGTTTCTGCCACACTCTCGTTGTCTTCATTTAGTACTACAGTACTTCTTCCCTTCCCCTTTCGCGGGAGAGTAAAGTATAGGTAGGCATTTTGCGACTGATGCGTTGCGTTACTTTGCGCCTGCGTACTTGTGTACTTAGTTTCTTTTAAGTCACTCATTCATTTAGCTTTGATTGTTCGTGCGCTCTTTTTTATTATGCTTTTTGTCTTTTATATTGTTATAGTTATTTAGTTATAAATGTGTTACTGTAATTTTTGATTTTTGTATTTTTACGTTACGCATTTTAATCGAATCTAATTAAATGAAATAATTTAATCAAAGCACGTTAGGCAAAAACACACACGCATAGCAATGTTTAAATCGCATGCCCACTTAAATTGTTTATACACTTTCGGTGTGAATTTATATATAAAATTTTTTTGCACACTTTTTCAAATTGAATTCATTACTATTATTTCACCGATTATTGTTATTAGACGTAATTGTTGTGCGGTGTCGGGTGGGGAGGGGTGCACATGCGCACAGAAGAAACCAATTCACGGTGAGTTTGTTGTTGCATTTGAAATGTGGGTTTTTAGTGTTAATAGGCTGAATAATGCTATGGACAAGCATGAATGAATGAATGAATGGCTGAGTGAATACATGCGAATGTGGCCAAGTTATGATGCATTTTACTTATGCGAATTATATGTGATAGCATGAAAGTAATAGGAAATGTGGTTTATTAATTTTATACACAAGTGATGTAATATTTTTTGCTTCTATATACGTTCTTGCGTTAAAGACTTTCTTTGTTGTAAAATCGGACGCAGAAGCTAAAAACCGCAGAAATAATACTATCCTTCCATTAAAATTAGTAGCAACAACCACTTAATTCCCATTTTTGGATTTATAACTACAGAAATGAGCACAGAGTTAAATTATATGAATGTTTTTTTAGAAAATTTTCGATTTGTAGAAGCTTGATTTTAACACAATTCCAAATCTAATTGTTCGATTTTGTCCCTGCAGAATATAGAAGCAATACTTTCATAACACTGTGTAACATAAAAAACAACGAGGTTCTGGCAACGGATTCTGATACAGTGGATAAAAAAGAATATAGGTGTATCGGCGTTTTGATTGTGTACATATCGAAATTCTTTAAGAGGGGTGTCAATATTTCCCCCTTCTTCACATTCGTATGATAAATCGGCATGGGAAAACTTGTGTAATATTTTAACTCTCTAGCAGCTCCACATAACGGTAATTTTGTGATCTATTCTAATAAATCGTAAAAAACACCCCTAAAAATATTGAGGGCGGCAATGGAATGTTCTACAAAAATGTTAGCCACAAAATAATACTCTAGGTGTAAGAACACTCCAAAGCCCACAACTTAACACAAATACCAAAAAAACAGTGACATTCCAACAAAACCCCTCTTTGGTCTTTTCGAGACACTAGGTTGAATGAATTACATTGCTTTTACCATATGGTGTTTAAAGCAAAAACGATACCAGAAAAAACGTTGTACAGTGTAATTAGAGAATCAATATTTTGCTGCATTTTAATCCTTTGTAGGGAAATATCAGAAAGAATTGACCAATATGACCCATCTTCGAACTTAGCTTGAGACTGGAGCAAACATTACCATATAAAAAGTTGATCTTTCTAAAGTGATTGTGCCCACCCTTCAGACAGACGGACAATGCTCAAATAATTTTAAATGTTCTAAACGGATATTCGCCCAATGCTCTTAGGGGTTTTAGGTCACTCCGTCTATGTGTTGCACTGTTAGCTCGGTACAGTGAAGTTATAATGAAACACAATAGATCTTTGTTGTAATTCACCAAAAGGAGAAACGTATATGAAGTTACTTTAGTCACATCTAAACATCTAATTAATTAAAAAATATTATAAATTCTAGTGATGTTGGTTCATGGATCAAGAAACTCTACCATTCTAAATTTCAAAATGATTGGATGTAAAATACAGCTTCTACAGAACTAAAGGGCCAAATCGGACGAAAGATATATATGGGAGCTATAGCTAAATCTTAACCGATTTTCTTCAAATTCGGCAATGTTGGTTCATGGATCAAGAAACTCTACCATTCTAAATTTCAAAATGGTTGGATGTAAAATACAGATTCTATAGAACTAAAGGGCCAAATCGGACGAAACATATATATGGGAGCTATAGCTAAATCTTAACCGATTTTATTCAAATTCGGCAATGTTGGTTCATGGATCAAGAAACTCTACCATTCTAAATTTCAAAACGATTGGATGTAAAATACAGCTTCTACAGGACTAAATAGCAAAATCGGACGAAACATATATATGGGAGCTATAGCTAAATCTTAACCGATTTTCTTCAAATTCAGCTATGTTGGTTCATGGATCAAGAAACTCTACAATTCTAAATTTCAAAATGATTGGATGTAAAATACAGCTTCTACAGGACTAAAGAGCAAAATCGGATGAAACATATATATGGGAGCTATATCTAAATATTAACCGATTTTCTTCAAATTCGGCAATGTTTGTTCATGGATCAAGAAACTCTACCACTGTAAATTTCAAAACGATTGGATGTAAAATACAGCTTTTATAGAACTAAAGGGCCAAATCGGACGAAACATATATATGGGAGCTATAGCTAAATCTTAACCGTTTTTCTTCAAATTCGGTAGTGTTGGTTCATGGATCAAGAAACTCTACCATTCTAAATTTCAAAATGATTGGATGTAAAATACAGCTTATACAGGACTAAATAGCAAAAGCGGACGAAACATATATATGGGAGCTATAGCTAAATCTTAACCGATTTTCTTCAAATTCGGCTATGTTGGTTCATGGATCAAGAAACTCTACCATTCTAACTTTCAAAATGATTGGATGTAAAATACAGCTTCTACAGGACTAAAGGGCCAAATCGGACGAAACATATATATGGAAGCTATAGCTAAAACTTAACCGATTTCAACCAAATTCAATAGCGATCTTTACAGCTGCGAAATACTCTAAACTGCAAAATGTCAGAACGATCGGAGTGAAATTGCGACCTGTAGTCGACGAACAACTTTACATGGACAGACGGACGGACAGACATGGTTAAATCGACTCAGCTAGTGATTCTGAGTCGATCGGTATACTTTTAGGTCTAGCTGTGTTATTTTCAGGTGTTACAAACATCTGCCTTGAAACAAACTTATAATACCCTGTACCACACTGTGGTGTAGGGTATACAAATTAGATCAATTTTGAGATATAGCAATTTATATTTATGTTTCCGCGAAAAGTGACCGAAAAAAAAAATTTTAATTAAATTACTATTGCTTATGAAAGGTACGCGGTAAATGCTTTAAGAAACGGTATTTTCTATTTTCAATGTATTATACCTTGTAGCATTAAAATTAATTTCAATTTCCAATTTTCATTTAATTTTTTAAAATTGTGGCTCATTTTACTCCCACATACTAGGGAAACATTTTCTGAGAATTTGAGAAAGATCTAATTTTTGGCCTGTGACACTTGAGAAAGACCTACCCATATATACATTTTAATTCCATATATATTTTCTATGCCATTACATGTCGTTTATGTAGTACTAATTTTATTAGATGATCATAATTGATCCTACATGACGTATACATTTTAATATTTTAGTACATTTTATTTGATGGGTAGGTATTAATCATACGCTCTCGAGTTCACAATCAGCTTTTGAAAATTAAAACCTGTAAGGAAAGGCTAAATTCGGGCGGAGCCTGCTTTATAATACCCTACACCACCTTGTTAGTGAAGAATAAGCAGACACATAGTTGTTCAATATCTGAATGATTACATTTTAACTCAAAGCGTTGAAAACTATATGTAAATCGGAAAGGATTTTTTTTAATTTGACAGAGTTTATTTGCGTCATATTTAGTAATGCTCGGAAGTTAAATACGACTTCTATAGCGCACGGATGCCAAATCTAAGGTACATATATATAGGGGGACTATATCAGAATCTTAACCGATTTTCTTCAAATTCGGCAGTGCACATTCTAGTATAAAGGAACTCCTCTAGAAAAAATTTCAAAATTATTAGATGCAAAATTCTAACTTTATTACGTTTATATGCCAAATCGGATGGAACATGTTATTTCACCAATATTAATAGGGATCGTCCTTGAGCAAAAAAAAGGAGGCTTCTAACAAACTTCGTAGCTTTCGGAGCGACCTGTACTTTGATAACAAGAATACATCTACAGACAGACAGACGGACGGACGGACATAGCTAAATCGATTCAGAAAGTGACTACAAGTCGATTCGTATAATAAACAATGGGACTATCTTTTCTCCTTTTGGGTGTTATTAACAAATACACAAATTCATAATTCCCTGTACAACAGTGTGTTGTAGGGCATAAATATTCCAAACTGACACATTGATAACTCCCATCCTTAAGTGCCATACTTGTCATGTTTTTGGGAAGGGTTGTTTCTTTGCTTTTCTATATTGCACAAAAAAATTATAACAATTTATTTATTTAAAAATTTCCAGATACATTTAAAACATGTCTCTGAATTTTTGTGATCTTCGTTCAGCGACTTACTGCGAAAAATTTAATTTAATAAGTGGAAACTCTTTTTAATAAAGATATAAACAATTTTCTAGCTTCCAAGGGACGGATACCTAATGTTAAACGGTTGTAAAATAATTATAAATAAATAAAAATCGTTGAGAATTTGGAAAAAAAGTATATTTAATATCACGTAATTAAAAACTAGAGAAATATGTTATTACATGAAAGTATGTTGCTGATTAAACAGTCGTCGAAGAGTGTAACTAATCAGAATCATTATCCAGTATATGTATGTTCTGCCAATGTTAATACATACTTCACCATGTATAAAATAAATGTTTTTTTTTTAAATAATAGTGTAGAAACAAAATGATCTAAAGCAAGGATATATGACATATTCCCCTAAAATCGTAAATATATAAAATAGACCCACCTCAAATAAAATTACATACAACTTCCCCATTTTGGATTTATGCCACAAAACTTTGACCCACTACATACTGGTGCTTGCGAAGCGTAAAGCTATATTATTACATGTATACAGGCAACTGCAAACAGTATCGAGGTAATTTTCTTTTTGTAAAATTTCATAAAATAATTATGTATTTAATTTTTTTTTCGCTTCTTTTATTTCTTCCCCCAAACCACTACTTACTCCTCGACTAGACAGGCTTTACTGTTGAACCACCAATCGCCAAGTCTGGCTCAGAGTGGCTGATATTTTCTTTTCCTTTTTTTTGGCTCAACAATTACGCCGTTTTGTGGGTCTGTTGTGCCATGATTATATACTTATGTACATTTGGCAGCCCATACGATTTTCCTTGGTATTTCGCAGTTTTTTTATGCGCGAAAATACTATCAAAATATTGGTCACTTCCTTATTTTCTTTTTTAATTAGCCTAGTAATATACGGTAATTCATGTCTTGCTGTTGTTTTTATTTTTGCTTAAAACTGGGTTAACGAAATTAAACCAAAGAGATGGAGCATTTTAGACAAGGCTTTCTTAGGCTGTTATTATGGCGATGAAGATAACCACTTGTCGTGCTCCTCAACCACTCCCCTCTAAATGACATAATGGGTAATGTGGTGATGTTTTATCAAAATTGCAAACAACGATTTGTCAATTGCCATAACTGGATATTGAAAGCATATTTGTGCAAAATTTTCTTCCTTATAAGTTGGTAGGTAATTTTACAAAATAAATATTTTGGCAATAAGGTATTTGGATTTTTCTCAATGTTTGCATTATATTAATAAAATACATCTGAGCTGAATATTGCAGATGAATTCCTATCTAAAGTTGACGTACAATTGGGCCATCTACTCTACAGGAGACGTCCCGTTAGGTCACCTACTCTATAGTAGACAACCAACTGGGTCATCTAATCTATAGTAGACAACCAATTAGGTCATCTACTCTTCAGTAGACAACCAATTGGGCCATCGTCTGTGTAGTAGCCGACCAATTGGGCCATCTACTCTATAGTAGACGACCAATTGGGCCATCTACCGTATAGTAGACGACCAATTGGGTCATCTACTCTATAGATGACGACCAATTGGGCCATCCACTGTATGGTAGACGACCAATTTGGTCATTCACTCTATATTAGACGACAAATCGGATCATCCATTGTATGTTAGACGACCAATTTGGTCATTCAATCTATATTAGACGACCAATTGGGTCTTTTACTTAATAGTAAACGAACAATCTGGACTCTATAGTAGACGACCAATTAAGTGATCTACTCTATGGCATACGACCAATTCAGTCACATTAGGTCTCCTACTCTATGATAGACGACCAATTGGGTCATCTTCTCTGTGGTAGACGACATATTGGGTCATCTTCTCTGTGGTAGACGACATATTGGGTCATCTACTCGATGCTAGACGACCAATTGGGTCATCTACTCGATTCTAGACGACCAACTGGGTCATCTTCTCTATAGTGGATGACAAATTAGGTAATCTACTCTATGGTAGACGACCAATTGGGACTTTTACTCTATGGTATACGACCAAGCTGGTCATCTACTCTATAGTAGACGACGAATTGGGTGGTCTTCTCTATAGTAATCGACCAATTGGGTCATCTATTATCTAGTAGACCAACAATTGCGTCATCTACTCTATAGTAATCGATCAATTGGGTCATCTACTCTTTGGTAGATGACCAATTGGGCCATCTACTCTGTGGTAGACGACCAATTGGGTCATCTACTCTGTGGTAGACGACCAATTGGGCCATCTACTCTGTGGTAGACGACCAATTCGGCCATCTACTCTATGGTAGACGACCAATTGGGTCATCTACTCTATGGTAGACGACCAATTGGGACTTTTATTCTATGGTAGACGACCAATTGGGTCTTTTACTCTATAGTAGACGAACAATTGGGTCTTTTACACTGTGGTAGACTACCAATTGGGTCTTTTACTCTATAGTAGACGAACAATTGGGTCTTTTACACTGTGGTAGACTAACAATTGGGTGATATACTCTATTGAAGACTATCAATTGGGTCATCTACTCTATAGAAGGCAGCCAATTGGGTCATTTGCTCTACGACCAATTAGGTCATCTACTTTATAGTGGACGACCAATTGGGCCATATATTCTATTGTAGACGACCAATTGGGTCATCTACTCTATTGCAGACGACCAATAGGGTCATCTACTCTATACTGACGACCAATTGGGTCATCTACTCTATAGTAGACGACCAATTGGGTCATCTACGCTACAGTAGGCGATCAAGCGGGTAGTCTACTCTATTGCTGATGATCAAATGGGTCATCTTCTCCATAGCTGATGATTATATAGGTCATCTACTGTGTAGTGGAGGACCAATTGGGTCATCTTCTTATAGTAGACCACCATCTTCTCTATAGTAATCTACTAATTGGGTCATCTATTCTATAGTATACCGCCAATTGGTGGTCTAGTCTATAGTAATCGACCAATTGGATCATCTAATCTTTAGTAGACGACCAGTTGGGTCATATACTCAATGGTATATAGTATAGTAAACGAACACTTGGGTCATCTAATTTATACTAGATGACTAATTAGCTCATCTAATCCATAGTAGACGACCTAGTTGGTCATCTAATCTATAGTAGACGACCAATAGGATCATCGACTCTATAGTAGATGACGTATATGTACTGCTAAATTATACACATTAGATTAGTTTATATGGAGATGCACTGCAATAAATGCTAGTGAAAAAGATTGCAATGTCTTTTGTCTTTCAAATTCACAAAGAATAGTAGTTTATTTGATTAGATTAGATTAAATTCGACAAAAATATACCATACCGGTTCAAGCAATTTAGTTAGCCAAAATCAATATTCAAAATTTTTGTTTAACAAACATGTTTCGTGTTGAAAAGAACAATCACATTAAATCAAATGTATTAATGCTAATTTATTTCGTATATATATTGGACAAACATGTTTAGATCTATTGAAACAAAAAAAATTAATTCAATTAAAGTTCAAAAAATGCGTTGATTTTTTATTTACTTTCATGCGGTCTTTTATATATGATAAATAGGTCATAAATATTGATCTAGATCTATGTATCGTAGTGAAAGTAGTCTTCTGATTGTTTGCAACAAAAAAGTCCGAATAAAATAATTTCAAATTCACGAAATTTTCACCCTGAGCAGTTTTGAATGGTTTGGTCAAAGAAACACCGAATAAACACACAGGAAGCCATTTTTCTCTACTCTTGAGTGGGATGTAAGGCAACGACTGCTAAGATAAATATGCAAATTTCTTCTAAACCAGAATTCATTCACCTAGAAGGCAAAAGAATTTGAGGCTAAAAATTCCCAAATAAAGAAGTAAGTATAAGTAGTACTCATCGTAATCTCGTAAATATTAACATAATACTTTCAAATAAATGTTTATTTTTTTGATATATTTCAGTTTTTTTGTGGCTGCCAAAATTAACAGAGGAAACAGAAAAAATATAGTTTCCAAAAAATTGCAAACACTCATTTGAACAAATGGAAATGAACGGCGAAGAAAAAATTGCCGAAAAAAGTGAAAGTTTCACGTAGTTTGTGAAGCGCTCACAATCATATCACTCAAGCGACGGACGACCAGCGGCAAGGCAAGACAAACAAACAGTCGGATGGTCGAACCGGCAGACAGAAACTCGCCCGCTCTCTTACACGTTTTAGACAGGGGGATGGTTGCTAAGCCGGCCCGGCAGACACTACCAAAAATCCCCCAACACTTTAAGAAGCGGAGTTGCGCAGGCGCAGTACACACTCATTCGTTGTGCGCAGCATTACAGTCTGCTATGAAGCACACATAGACGGATTATTACGTCTGAACCTCACACACAACTTCTTGATTTGGTTTCGTGTTTTTTTTTAGCCAAAGTTGCCGTAATGAAAGTAAAAACTGCTCTGCTCGAAAGTAAGTGCTCTTCTCCTCCCGCTCCTTCAGCTAGAGGCAAAGCATCGATAAAGGGGGAGTTTCTTGTAGTATTTTGGAAACGGAGAAAAAAGATGTAAGAGGCATCACAAATGTTTTTAAATGCCGGAACAATGCAATGCAAAGGGTTTTTTTTTCATACATATAAGAAAAAGCTAACAAAAATTAAGGTTGGTTCATGAGGCCGAGACAAGAAAACCCCAGCCGGCATTAAATGTCGATCTACATCAATGCAATTGTTTATATGTATCTTAGACATTTTATTTTTGGAGATTATCTTGGGTTAAGTTGAAGTTCAAGCTGAAAACTTGAATGATTGTTGTTATTGTTTTGTTAAATTTTTGGCAAAGGCAGACTTTTTCCAAAGAAAATGAGAAAACATAAAAAATCGAAATCCTTTTCATGATAAGCCACATTTTAAAAGTGAATGGCTTTGCATTTAACACCAAAAAAAAAAAACATTTTTTTCGCATTACCAAAAGTTTTTTTTTTGGAAAATTTGAAAAAAAGTATTCAAAAATTAAGACTTTGGCAAATTGTATGATTTTCGTATTACATAATTTGCTATAATGTGTGGGAAGCATCACATGACTTGAGTATGTCTAGTACAATTGTTTTCGCTATGTACAGACACAAAACAAAGTATTGCATTCTACTGAATTTAAAATTGTTGAACCGTATCTTGATTTTTTGAACCGTATGGTTCACTTCATCGTTGTAGGCACATCTCTCTATGTTTAATAGACACTAAGGCCTTTTTATCATCTGCAATGTTGCTTGGGCGATTTTATACCAAAAAACAATAGCGCATAACTTTAATACCAGTAGACTCAAATATCTGACAGAAATGGTTATGGCTATTTGGTTTAGATCGTATAAAAATTGTATAGCTCAGACTATTATAAGTATACTAGTACACGAAATTCGGTACTGTGCAATGTTATTTTAAGCACCCACTGAACAGCTGAAAATAAACGTTATTGTCATACGCCTTCAGGTACCTCACACACAACTTAAAACTTTTATTCGCAAATAATTGCCCTATATCTTATTTAGAAATAATATTTATTTATTCCGATTCTATTATAAGAATACTAAAACACGAAATTCGGTACTGTGCAATGTTATTTTAAGCACTCACAGAACAGCTGAAAATAAACGTTATTGTCATACCACTTCAGGTACCTCACACAACTTAAAACTTTTATTCCCAAATAATTGCCCTATAACTTATTTAGAAATCATATTTATTTATTCTGATTCTGTATATTAAACTACTTTTCCAATGACTATAGTCTGACAAAAAAAATTAATAAAATATTGCCACCGTCAAAGAATCTGCCACGCAAGAAAAGAAAATGTTTAAAGAAAATGTTTCTCTGAATTAAAGGCTGAAATGTTTTTATTTGTTGCTATTTCGATATAATTTGAACAAAAAATGGTGATAAATAAATTGTCATAACAATTTAAAATAAATGCATTTTGTTCGTAAAATTAAGAACATTTAAGAACATCAATATTTATGAAATGTCTATATTTTAAGTATAGGATGTACTTAATTAGATTAGCGGCGTGTTTGGCGATTATATTTAATTTGGTGACAACATGTTTTGTCTAACACACTAACAGAATTTTAGAAAATTTCCAAGTCATGTGATATTCTGGAAAAAAATAAGTTTGCAAATCTCTCTTAAATACTAAGATTCTGTTTCATAAATTAAAGAAACTTGTTATTATATTAAACAAAATGTTTCTTAGAATTAAAGAAAATGTTTGTTATATAATGAAAAATAATTGATTGAAAAAATTTTTGGAATTAAACAAAATGTTTCTCTGCTATAAAGAAACTGTTTCTTTGAATTAATTATTAAAAAACATTAACAGTTAAAAACTTTCTTTTTTAAAAAAGTTTCTTTTTACTGAAAAATAATGAACTATTTCTATGAGGCAAATAATTTTTTATATAGGAAAATACGTCATTGAATTAAATAAACTTTTTCTATGAATTACAGAAAATATTTGTTTGAATTATAGAAAGCGTTTCAATGGAATAAAGAAATTATTTCCATGAATTAAAGAAAATTTGTCTATTCATTATATACAATGTTTCTTAGATTTAAAAACATTGCTCTATTTTTAATAAGTTTTTTTAGTTTCAAAATAATGAAAAATTTCCTTGAATCAAAGAACTTCTTCTTTGCTTTAAGGAACAAAATGCAAACATGACAAATATTCTTAAATATAGAGTAATAATTCTTTGAATTTAACAACAGTTTCTATGAATAAAGGAAAATGTGGGTTTGCATTAAAGACAATGTTTCTTTGAATTAAAGAAAATGTTGCTTGGATTAAAGACAAGTTTTCTTTTTAAAACATTTTTTTGGTCTACAAAATACTTCAGCCTATCTGTGAATCAAAAAATACCTCTTTGTTTTTGAAACTTCTTTCTTATATATAAAGAACAAATTAATTGACAAATTCTTTTAATTAAAGAAATTGTTTTTTTAATTTAAGAAAATTTTTATTTGAATAACAATAAATGTATTTTTTTTTTAAATTTAGTTTTCTTTGGCTGAAAAAAATGAACTATTTATTTGAATCCAAGAACATATTCTTTGAATCGAAAATTTTTTTTATTTTGGAAAATAGGCATTAAATTAAATAAAGTTTTTCTATTAATTACAGATAATATTTCTTTGAATTAAAGAAACAGTTTTCTATGAATTAAAGAAAATTAGTCTATTCGTTAAATACAAAGTTTCATTGATTTAAAGACATTTTCTATTAAATAATGAAAGATTTCCTTGAATAAAATAATTACTTCTTTGCTTTAAAGAACATATTGCAAACATGGCAAATATTCTTGAATGTAGAGTAATAATTCTTTGAATTAAAAAACAGTTCCTATGAATAAAAGAAAATGTTTATTTGCATTAAAGACAATGTTTCATTGAATTAAAGAAAAAGTTTCTTAGATTAAAGAAAAAGTTGCTAATTTAAAGAAAAGTTTTTTTTAAAAAAATTTTTTTGGCCTGGAGAATAATAGTTTTTTTCTGGATCAAAAAACTATTTATTTGTTTTTAAAACATTTATGAAAAATAATTAACTGCTTCATTGAAACTTTTTTATATTGGAAAATAAGTCATGGAATTAAATAAAGTTTTTCTATTAATTGCAGATAACGTTTCTTTGAATTAAAGAAACTGTTTCTATGAATTAAAGAAAATTATTCTATACATTAAATTCAATGTTTCTTAGATTTAAAGACATTTTTCTATTCTTAAATAATTTTTCTGAATCAAATTGTTTTAAAGACTTCTTCCTTATATAAAGAATTTTTTTATTAAAGAAATTGTTGCTTTAATTAACAGAAAATGTTTTTTTTAATAAGGAAACATTTCTGATTGAATTAAGGAAACATTTTTCTGAGTTTAATAAAATTTTTCCTTGAATTAAAGAAAATGTTTCTGTATAAATAACGTTTTTGTTATGGCTGAAAAATAATGAACCATCTCTTTGAATCAAAGTACTCCTTCTTTTTTTAAAGACTTCGTCTTTATACAGGAAAACAATTCTTTGAATTAACGAAACTTTTCCTGTGAATTACAGAAAATATTTTTTTAATTAAAGAAATTTTTTGTATCAATTAAAGAAACTATTTCTATGAATTTAGGACCATTTTTCTACTAATTAAAGACAGATTTTCTTAGATTTAAAGGCATGTGTATATAATTCCTCTTATAATTTTTAACAAAAAGACCTAAATATAAATTGTATTACAAATGGCATTCAAATGTCATTCGACTTTTTAGCTGTCACCATTTTCAATGACAAATTGACCAGCATGAAGTCAATATGGGAATTTGGCAAATGAATTAATCGCCAAACAAAAAGTGATTGTGTGTGGCTTAATAAAATAAATCTAAAATAGTCTAAGCCCAATATATCCAACAAATAAAAAAGAAAACAAACACAAAGACACTCTCACAACAATGTGCCACAATGTGAGGCACAAACGAAAACATCATGTATTGACATGCCGAAAATAAAACAATAACAGCAACAACAAAATAACCAAAAAATAAAGTAAATGAAATGGTGAAGAAAAAACTGGCTCAACATGAAATTAATGAAAAATAAAATCGAAAGTTGTTTCACTTTTGTCTAAACTACGGCGGCGAACGACGACGACGAGTACAAATGGAGAAATGTGAATTTAATGTTTTTTGGGAGGCCGCGACAAAACCCAAAAAATAAACCAAAAATTTAAACATTCATGTACAAAACGAACAGAGGGACAGTCGGACAGACAGATGGACAGACGGACATGCAAGTAAGTGTATCACTCACTCACTCACTCATTGTTGCTCAGCTGAGTTTTTGAACCCTTTTTTAAGTCATTTCAACGAATTTCAATTTTCAATACTTATTGTTGTTGTTGAGCATTCGCCGGCTAGGCGGAGGTGACATTTACTGTCTTTATTTTCGCCCAGATAAATGTCATGATGAAGGTGATTGCCTTGCTGCGCGCTCAGATAAAGCGACAGAGGGATTTGATTTTTGGGTCTTTGTCTATGGC
Source organism: Eudasyphora cyanicolor (assembly GCA_963930755.1). Taxonomy (NCBI): domain Eukaryota; kingdom Metazoa; phylum Arthropoda; class Insecta; order Diptera; family Muscidae; genus Eudasyphora; species Eudasyphora cyanicolor. The sequence goes on from OZ005735.1 coordinate 159,470,944, forward strand.
CTCTTTCTTCTGAACAAAATAGTTGTGCTTTCTTTCTTCTCTCGCTTAGAAACGCCTAAGGCCTGAATGGTTAACAGCCGCTTTGCCACCTCGAATTATTTCCATTGTTAGTAGTATCTCTTGTGCCTACTACCGCTAGCCAATCAATAAATCAATCTAAGCTAGTTTTTTTGTAGTTTGTCTTTGACTTTGACACCTGGGAGCAGTGAAGGCTTTTTTGGTAGTGGTGGTCGTCGTTGTCATTGCTATCCTGAACCGACATGCACTTTTGCATTTATTGGTCTCTTTGTTGCCTACTTGGTCATTCACTTCCCGGTATTATGTATTGAGTGAGTCAACAGTTATTTGTTTTAATTTTTCTTAAAAGGCTTCCTTCGAGATTACTTTTTCTGGTTGTTTTATTTTCTAACTTTGTTGCATTGTCTTTAATTTAGTGTGACAATAAAGGACAAAATGTTGTTGGTATAGTTGGTATTTTCAAATTTGATAGATGACATATGAGGCGTACAAAGTATAATAATATTGAAAAGTCATACACATGTATAGGTAAATTCTAAAAGAAAAAAGCCAGAAAATCTCAGTCCAGAAAAATATTTTTTCCAAAATCAGGAAGCCTAAATACATTGTGAAATATTATTCACTTCATTTGTCGAAAATGCTGTAAACTAGCAGTAATAATGCTGAGACTAATGCTGACAGTAATAAGACGTCATTTTGAGGTAATAAATACAACATTTCGATGAAATTTTCTATAAATACAAAATTTCAACGAAATGCATGTGATAATGACATTTAAAAACATGAAATTTCCTAGAAATACAAAATTTCGATGAAATTTCCTATAAATACAAAATTTCGATGAAATTTCCTATAAATACAAAATTTCGATGAAATTTTTTATAAATACAAAATTTCGATGAAATTTTCTATAAATACAAAATTTCGATGAAATTTTCTATAAATACAAAATTTCGATGAAATTTTCTATAAATACAAAATTTCGATGAAATTTTCTATAAATACAAAATTTCGATGAAATTTTCTATAAATACAAAATTTCGATGAAATTTTCTATAAATACAAAATTTCGATGAAATTTTCTATAAATACAAAATTTCGATGAAATTTTCTATAAATACAAAATTTCGATGAAATTTTCTATAAATACAAAATTTCGATGAAATTTTCTATAAATACTAAATTTCGATGAAATATTCTATAAATACAAAATTTCGATGAAATTTTCTATAAATACAAAATTTCGATGAAATTTTCTATAAATACAAAATTTCGATGAAATTTTCTATAAATACAAAATTTCGATGAAATTTTCTATAAATACAAAATTTCGATGAAATTTTCTATAAATACAAAATTTCGATGAAATTTTCTATAAATTTTTATTTATAGAAATACAAAATTTTCTATAAATACAAAATTTCTTAGAAGTTTTCTATAAAAAAAAAATTCTTAGAAATTTTCTATAAATACAGATTTTCTTAGAAATTTTCTATAAATACAAAATTTCTTAGAAATTTTCTATAAATACAAAATTTCTCAGAAATTTTCTATAAATACAAAATTTCTCAGAAATTTTCTATAAAAACAAAATTTCTCCGAAATGTTCTATAAGTACAAAATGTCTAAGAAATATTTTTTAAATACATTTATATAAATACAAATTTAAGATATTTTATATAAATTCAATATTTGGAAGACATTTTATATAAAAACGAATTGCGAAAAAATTTTCTATAACTACAAATTTCTATAACATCTTCTCAGAAGTTTTCTAAAAATACAAAATTTCGAAGACATTTTCTATAAACACAAAATTTCGATAAAATTTTTTATATATACAAAATTTCTCAGAAATTTGCTATAAATACGAAATTTCGATGATATTTTCTATAACAACGAAATTTCGATGATATTTTCTCTAACTACGAAATTTCGATAACATTTTCTATAACTACAAAATTTCGATGAAATTTTCGCAGAAATTTTCTATAAATAAAAAATTTCTCCGAAATTTTCTATAAAAAAAAAATTCTCCAAAATTTTCTATAAATACAAAATTTCTCCGACATTTGCTATAAATACAAAATTACTCCGAAATTTGCTACAAATACAAAATTTTGAAGACATTTTCTATAAACACAAAATTTCGATAAAATTTTTTATATATACAAAATTTCTCAGAAATTTGCTATAAATACGAAATTTCGATGATATTTTCTATAACAACGAAATTTCGATGATATTTTCTCTAACTACGAAATTTCGATAACATTTTCTATAGCTACAAAATTTCGATGAAATTTTCGCAGAAATTTTCTATAAATAAAAAATTTCTCCGAAATTTTCTATAAAAAAAAAATTCTCCAAAATTTTCTATAAATACAAAATTTCTCCGACATTTGCTATAAATACAAAATTACTCCGAAATTTGCTACAAATACAAAATTTCTCCGAAATTTTCTATAAATACAAAATTTCTCCGAAATTTTCTATAAATACAAAATTTCTCAGAAATTTTCTATAAAAACAAAATTTCTCCGAAATGTTCTATAAGTACAAAATGTCTAAGAAATATTTTTTAAATACATTTATATAAATACAAATTTAAGATATTTTATATAAATTCAATATTTGGAAGACATTTTATATAAAAACGAATTGCGAAAAAATTTTCTATAACTACAAATTTCTATAACAACTTCTCAGAAGTTTTCTAAAAATACAAAATTTCGAAGACATTTTCTATAAACACAAAATTTCGATAAAATTTTTTATATATACAAAATTTCTCAGAAATTTGCTATAAATACGAAATTTCGATGATATTTTCTATAACAACGAAATTTCGATGATATTTTCTCTAACTACGAAATTTCGATAACATTTTCTATAGCTACAAAATTTCGATGAAATTTTCGCAGAAATTTTCTATAAATAAAAAATTTCTCCGAAATTTTCTATAAAAAAAAAATTCTCCAAAATTTTCTATAAATACAAAATTTCTCCGACATTTGCTATAAATACAAAATTACTCCGAAATTTGCTACAAATACAAAATTTCTCCGAAATTTTCTATAAATACAAAATTTCTCAGAAATTTTCTATAAATACAAAATTTCTCAGAAATTTTCTATAAAAACAAAATTTCTCCGAAATGTTCTATAAGTACAAAATGTCTAAGAAATATTTTTTAAATACATTTATATAAATACAAATTTAAGATATTTTATATAAATTCAATATTTGGAAGACATTTTATATAAAAACGAATTGCGAAAAAATTTTCTATAACTACAAATTTCTATAACAACTTCTCAGAAGTTTTCTAAAAATACAAAATTTCGAAGACATTTTCTATAAACACAAAATTTCGATAAAATTTTTTATATATACAAAATTTCTCAGAAATTTGCTATAAATACGAAATTTCGATGATATTTTCTATAACAACGAAATTTCGATGATATTTTCTCTAACTACGAAATTTCGATAACATTTTCTATAGCTACAAAATTTCGATGAAATTTTCGCAGAAATTTTCTATAAATAAAAAATTTCTCCGAAATTTTCTATAAAAAAAAAATTCTCCAAAATTTTCTATAAATACAAAATTTCTCCGACATTTGCTATAAATACAAAATTACTCCGAAATTTGCTACAAATACAAAATTTCTCCGAAATTTTCTATAAATACAAAATTTCTCCGAAATTTTCTATAAATACAAAATTTCTCCGAAATTTTCAATAAATACAAAATTTCTCCGAAATTTTCTACAAATACAAAATTTCTCCGAAATTTTCTATAAAATAAAATTTCTGCGAAATTTTCTATAAAAAAAAATTCTCCAAAATTTTCTATAAATACAAAATTTCTGCGAAATTTTCTATAAAAAAATTCTCCAAAATTTTCTATAAATACAAAATTTCTCCGAAATTTTCTATAAATACACAATTTTCTATAAATACAAAATTTCTCAGAAATTTTCTATAAATACAAAGTTTCCCAGAAATTTTCTATAAATACAAAATTTCTCAGAAATTTTCTATAAATACAAAATTTCTCAGAAATTTTCTATAAATACAAAATTTCTCAGAAATTTTCTGTAAATAGAAAATTTTTCAGAAATCTTCTATAAATACAAAATTTCGATGAAATACACTTTACGATTTTCTTTCCTGATTTGGATTTTGGTAATAAACTTCCCTCCATATGAGATTCTGAATTCGATTTGCAAATTTACGAAATATATTTGAAAATTACGCTATTTTGCAGATTTCATGTGATGTGGCAACCTCATGACTCCATTTGGGATCCGGGCGTTCCCCCCCCCCCAGAAACTTACAAACTAAAAATAAATGATCTCTTTCAGAAATTTCCATACCATTCAAATATGAGGCGTGCTGTTTCCACAGCTGTTGCACTTGAAATTGCGTCCATCGATTATTATCCTCGAGATTGGGGGTATTTGGATTATTGTTATTGTTGTTGTTGTTGTGATTATTACTGCTGACATTGTTGTTGCTGAGATTATTCGTGGAATTATTACTACTATTGTTGTTCAAATTGTTTTGCACATTATTATTGTTGTTGTGATGATTCTGAACATTACTCAGAACTCCCACTAAACCATTGACCAGATTATGGGCCACAACATTATCACTCAAATGTTGAGCTAAATTATTGCTGTTGTTATTGTTGTTGTTCGGTGTGGAGGATGTATTGTTGTTGCTGCTGATGTTGTTGTTGTTATTAAGTAAAATATTGCTGCTGCTGTTGTTGCTCCCACTGTTGTTGTTATTGAGGGGCGATGAACTATTGCTGCCGTTGTTATTATTGACTCCGTTTAGCTGCACATTGGCCAAATGCTGCAAATGATGCTGCAGCAATTGACTGCTGGGCGGTAGAGATGAGACCAAATTGTTGCTGAGACTATTGATAGTCTGTTGCAGTTGCTGATTGGCATTGGCCACATGTTGCATGGTATTGCGCAACAGCGAATGTGTTGCCGAATTGTTATTGCTACTACTGTGGCTGTTTGCCGAGGTGGCATCTTGCAGATTGTTGCTGGAATTGAGGGAGTTGTTGCTGTTGTTGTTGTTAGTAAGATTAGGGCTAAGATTTAAATTACTACTAAGCAGATTGAGGCTGGCATTATTTGAGGGATTTTGGGAAAGAAGTCCTCCACCACCTCCGCCAGCCAGGCCTCCTGCACTACCACCACCTCCGCCTCCTCCTCCACCCGCCAGCAGATGGGGCAAATTATGCACCACCTGTAGAGGCAAAGAACTGAGGGAGGGTAAAGTTTGCGTTGAGCCACTGTTATTGTTGCTCATGTGATTAAGTAAATGTTGCTGTTGCTGATTGTTAACATGCTGGTGCTGCTGTTGTTGTTGCTGCTGCTGATGATGATGCTGATTGAGTTGCAAAATTTGCAAATGGGCCGCTCCATTGTGTTGCTGTTGTTGCACCGCAGCGGCCGCTGCTGCCAAAGGGTTATTCATCAGCGAACCTAATTGTAACGATTGCGGTGGCAATTGATAATCCATTCTCATTGATAAATCACGCATACGTCTGGTTAAGTAACAAGTCGGAAATATACATCAGTACAGACCCGAGATACGAATTCATTCACAAAAACACGTTTCGTTTGTTGTTTTTCTGTTGTTGTTCTTAATCAATTGCAAAACAACAACTAGATTTTGTTATAGATTTAACTTAAGATTTCTTTCTGTATATTCTTTGTTTCTTTATTTTTTTTTTCTGTGATTCTTGAATTTCTTAAATGTCGTGTAAAACTAGATTTTTTGTAGTTTAACTTAATTTTGTTTTAAAATGGGAGAAAAGAAAATTATTAACACTTGTTGCTGTTTATTTTAAAATACTCGTAAATCAGGCGATTTGATGCTTTTTTGAGAAAAGTTATAGTTATTTTGCTGGAGCTTTTCTAATTTGTTCTAAAGTTCACAAAAAGCTTTTTTTCCATTAACTATTTCGAAACTTTTCATCTAATTTTTTTAGCTTTCCAAGCAAACTTGAACTTTTAGCGTATTACAAGTTCCTATCAATTAATCAGTCGCGAACTTATTTTAAAGTTGTACATAACTTGTATCTGTGTTTTGATTCTACGGAGAAGCTTTTCGCAAAACTTATTTGGCTTTTAAAGCTTGTTGCATTTTAAACAAACTAGAATTTTGAAAGTAACTAAGTTATCAATTTACCAGTTAGTACCAAAGCCATGGATTCGGCCCAAAAAGATTTATTTTCGCACTGAACTTTTCAAAGCTATTTAGAAGGGTTTTGGAATAATTCGACAAGCTTTTAGCGGGATTTAGATAAACTTTTCTTCTTAAAGTTCATATGAATTGGTAAGTTGCCTATTTGTAAAACTTTTCGGCGCATTTGCTGAGCTTTCAAAGCAAGTTGTTTTTAAACAAAATTTAGCATTTAATTTGTGAAAAGTTCTTATTAATTATTCAACTGCGAACTTATCTCAAAGCTTTGCCTATCTTGTATCTGTGTTCTGGTTATAGTAAGAAGCTTTTCGTAAAAATGATTTGGCTTTAAAATCTTGTTTCTCATTTAACTTTTCAAAGCTATTTAGAAGGGTTTTGGAATAATTCTTCACGCTAGGGATTTTTAGACAAACTCTTCTTCTTTAAGTTCTTGTCAATCGGTATGTTGGCTATTTGTAAAACTTTTCGGTTCATTTATTATCAAAGCTATCAAAGCAAGTTGATTTTTAAACAAACGTGAACTTTTAGTTTATTAAAAGTTCTTATTAATTAATCAACCGCGAACTTATCTCAAAGCTCACTGAACTTTTCAAAGCTATTTTGAAGATTTTTGGATAATTTGTTAAGCTTTTTAAACTGTTTGTGTCTATAGATAAATTCTTCGTTGATTCTTCGATTTGACTTTAAAAGCTTTTTGGTTTTTAAACAACCAAGAATTTTAAAGCTAACTTAGTTATCAATTAGCCAGTCTTGAAATCGATCAAAAAAGATTTTTTTCTCACTGAGCTTTTCAAAGCTATTTTGAAACTTTTTTAAAAAATATATTAAGCTTTTCATTTTTGTTCCTTAGGCAATATAAAACTTTTATATTCTTTAGATTCTTAGCGATTGTCCAATTCATTATATGTTCTGGTTAAGCTTTAAATTGTTTGTAAATTCAAGGGTTTTCAGAATCTTTTGGAATAAATTGATTCGCTTTCACATCTTAGGAAGTTTCTAAACTATCTGTAACATTTGGGGTATCCTAATTCCAATCAATTATTCATTTATTCCAAGAGCTGCGAAGCTTTTAATAACATTATTCTGATTACTGGTTGAGTTGTAATTTGTCTACAAAGCTTGCTAAGAAAAGCTTTTCAAAATCTTCCGGGAATGGTTTCGTATGTTTCTAAACACAAGCTAATTTGTTTTTGTATCCAAAATTGTTATTATCCATGACTTTAAACCAAAATCTTGATTTTTGCGTTTCATTGAAGTTTGCAAGCAATTTCCAAAGCAGTTTAATAGCTTTGAAACCCCTTTTTACTCGGTGTTCTACGTTCGGTTTTTGCCAACAAAGTTTTTAATCAGATATTTCATAAAGCTTCATCCGATTAAGGCTGTTTAGATATTTCCAGTTAAATCCTTTTTCTTACGAATTTATCTTGCTTATAAGCTTTAAGCTGCAACTTTTTTTTTAGTAAATTGTTGTGCAAAGAGCTTTATTTATTTTAAATTGATTTCCGCCTGATCTGTTGTTCCGTTTTATTTAAAAGTAGCTTTGTAAAGCTTTAGATTTCAACCTTTAAGTAATCCAGTTATGTTTCAAATATCTCCAATAAACTTAAATTCAGTCTATGGTTTTTATTTCAGTTCTTAGTTGTTGTTGAAAGTCTTGTTGACTTGTTTTTTGTTGCACAAACTCTTGTTAGCTTGATTTATTCCCGGTTAGAACAGTTTATTAAACTTTGGTCTCAGTTTGAAAAAGTTTTCTTTTACAAAGTTTCACGTTTAATGTTTGCGGAGAAAAAGTTTGTTTAACAGAAGGTTCGAAGTTACGGTTATAGATAACTTTGCTCAATTATTTTAAATAAATTTTAAGAATTTTAATCGCGGTTTAATGCCTTATTTTATTATATATCCAGATGAGGTCTAAAATTCACCTTTTTTAAGACATTCTTTTAATTTTTAGTAATCCAAAAAAAGTTTTTATTTTTCACCGAAATAGTTATTTATATCCTGCTATAATTTGCAAAAGTTTTGTTGTTAACAATATTTCCAATTTTTTGTCTTTGCAAAAAATGGCAAAATAATTTCAACCTTGAATTTGCGTAGCCATTCAGTTTTTTGTTCTCTTCAATTTGTTTGTCTTTGTTTTGATGTTCTGATTTTTTTAATTTGAATATTTTGATATTGAATTTAGAACTAGATCAGGTTTTTGTATTTGAAACTGTCGTTGTATGTGTGAAATTTACATATTAGTTGTTTTTGTTTTGATTTCTATTTATTTAAAAATTGATAATTACTATTTTCTATTTAAAATTCTCAACGTTTTCTGCTGGAGAAATACGTGATTTGTTTTTTCTTGTTTGTTTAGAATTATGTATTATTTGTTTCACTATTTTTGCAAAATTTGCAAATTTGAGATCTTGACATTTGTTAAGCTTAAGCCTTTGTTTTCAAATCTTGCACACTATAATCTCACTATGTATATGTTTTAATATTTTACTTTTTTTAATTTTAAAATTTTCCGAAATTTTTTTTTTGTAGAAAAAAATTTTTTTTTTGCTTTTTTGTTTTTTGCAGAGCTGGTTTGAGCTGCTGCTGTCGCAAGTTTGAATTTCAGTTGGAGAAAAGCCCGTGCGATTTCAGATGGTCGATTTCCGTTAATACTACCGGTACCGTTGCCATACGTTTGCAGAGTGAGCTCTTCGATCCCGTAAAAGTTCAACAAAAACGGTTCAAAAACGCTCGAGTTGAGGTGTGTGTGTGTGTATGTGAGTGTGAATGCGATGCGGTGCTCTTAGCCCACCTTATTATGCAGAGGGAATTTGAAAACCCAACTTGAAAAACTATAAAACAAAAATAAGAAAAAAACCCAAATCGAAATACAACAAAAACACACATTCACACTCACTCAATTGCGGAGAAAAAAAGATACAGCGGCCGCTTGAGAAAATACAAACACACACTCTCACACTAACAATTCCATGCATTTGGTTTGTTGGGTTTGGGTTTTATCGTGTTTTTGTTTGTTTTCGTTTCGTTGTTGCTCCAGCTTAGTTAGCTAGCCAAGCCAGCGAGTGAGTGAGCTTCTTCGTTGTCACCATTGTCGAAAACTTTCTGAGCGAGTAAGCTTTCATGTCGGCATGCTGCTGCCTCATAAGCATTTCTTTTCTTTCACTTTGTACAGTGTCCAAGCTTTCCGAGGGCGCCCCTCAATTACTCTCCCTTTCAGTGATAACAGATCAACTTTCTTCTTGTAATCCCACTCGTTGCGATCGATGCACAGTGGTTGCAAGTGCACAAAATTAAGTTAAGGCATAGACTTAAAAACATTTATCCAATTACAAGACTGGAAAGAACGATTCATTTTCAGTATAGTAGATTTCAGTATTTCAGACTAGTATGATTAGAATATTGAAATACTAACGTAAATTGGTAAATTTTTAAAAATAACTCCATTCAGTTCTGCGCACGTACATATTAAAAAGCTAGACTTTACTTATACAATTATTACACAGAGAAAAATGATCTAAAAACCAGTAAAGAGAGCCTAAAAACGGGCGTAGCGGATTAAATAATACCCTACACTACCCTGTTACAGTGTAATATTTCGAATAATGAAATTCAGCGAAACTTCTTGTAGTTATAAATAATACCTATCTTTTTACTTGCATATAATAGAGGCAGTGCTTAAGGGAGGGTAACGTTTATAAACTTTTCTTTTGCAATTTTTTTTTTTAATTTTTTTTCTGAATAGAGAACCTTTCAAGAATATTGTGTACAAATTTGTGGTGAATCTGACAAAGATACAGCAGTCTAAGCAAACGCGCCTCATACGTGACATTAGAAAAACTTTAAAGCGTTTTTCCCACAACCCATGTTTTCAAAGATGGTGCCCCTCATAATTCATAAACTACTGAACCGATCCTTTTGAAATGTTTAACCCTATTCCTTTACACATTTTATGAGGTAACGCTGTCGAGTTTTTTTTTAATTTGCTAATTTTTTTTATTTAACAATAACCAATTAGTCGTTTTTTCGCATTTTTCACTTCAAAGTGTTCCCAAAAATGGAAAAATTTTAATTTCGAAAAAACTCGACAGCGTTACCTCATAAATTATGTAAAGAAATAGGGTTAAAAATTTCAAAAGGCCTGGCTATAATATAATTTTTGATGATCCGGTATCGAGTTATGAGGGGTACCACAATTCAACTTTTTTCGAAACGCTTCCGCATAAATGCTGTCGTTGCCATATTTTTTAATATTTTTTTATGAAAATTTTACACAATAAACTTTGTACTTTATACTTTAATGTACAATTGGCTTCAATCAAAAAAATCAAATTTTAAATAACGAATACTGTTTTGGATTTGTGAGAGTCTGGTACATATTCTGTGAATTTTTTTTAAAAAAATCCAAGAAAATGAATACATTTAACAAAATCAACAAAAAATGGACTGTTATGTTCTCTTTCAAACGACGTAAACTTTTTAAAAATCGGTTCAGCCGCAATAATTTTTTTTTAATTTTGGAAAGAAATTTTTTCCTAAAATAAATGACAGTGAAATCTTTTTTTACCATTTATCAAACCCTTTAAAAACTTTTTAGGCAAAAATAAAATTCATACTTTAATATAATTAATTAATATATATTTTTTTATTATTTATTATTTTAAATTCCGATTTTCGTGAAATATGCCTATAATATTTGGACTATATTTTTTGAAGTATAAGCCCAATAGAGCCGGGATACGTATTAAATTTAAAGTAATTATGAGGGCTACATATAGTGGATGCTATGAACAATTAACGGGTTTTCCAATAGGGATGATATGATCTTGTAATATGTCATGATCTTTCATTTGTTTTTCATTGTATTCAATTTCATCATGGAGAGATAAACGCAAGATCTTTTTGCCATTGACCGATTTCCGATCCGATTTCCGTACCGTTAAGGAGCTAGATCAAAAATACACTTTCCGTTCACATTTGAAAACGATGCTAAGTCCATTTTTTTTAAATCCAATAAAAACCCTATCCAGTCGACCGACGACCTTAACACCCATGAGCAATATTTTAGCTCTCATTAAGAGCTATCTTTTTGCCATTGACCGATTGTCGCTACGTGCCACACAGCAAATGAAACAATTGAATTGTCGCGAGATAAGTTTGGAGATTCGATTATTTCAAGAAATTGTGATATTGAATGGCCTCCAAGATGTTGTGATTTAACACCATTAGACTCTTTCTTGTGGGGTTATTTGAAGTCATTAGTCTTTCGAAATAAACCAGACTCTCTTCCTGCTTTACAAGTCAATATTGAACGTGCCATTCATGACATACGACTTGATTTAGTGGAAAAAAGTGCTCGAAAATTGGGTTCATCGAATTCGTTCCTGCAGAAGAAGTTGTGGAGGCCATTTGAATGACGTTTTATTTTGAATGTAGTTGTATCGATTGTACTTCACATTAAATAAAAAACTTTTGAATTTCCTTAACAATAAAACAAAAATAAGAAAAAAACCCAAATCGAAATACAACAAAAACACACATTCACACTCACTCAATTGCGGAGAAAAAAAGATACAGCGGCCGCTTGAGAAAATACAAACACACACTCTCACACTAACAATTCCATGCATTTGGTTTGTTGGGTTTGGGTTTTATCGTGTTTTTGTTTGTTTTCGTTTCGTTGTTGCTCCAGCTTAGTTAGCTAGCCAAGCCAGCGAGTGAGTGAGCTTCTTCGTTGTCACCATTGTCGAAAACTTTCTGAGCGAGTAAGCTTTCATGTCGGCATGCTGCTGCCTCATAAGCATTTCTTTTCTTTCACTTTGTACAGTGTCCAAGCTTTCCGAGGGCGCCCCTCAATTACTCTCCCTTTCAGTGATAACAGATCAACTTTCTTCTTGTAATCCCACTCGTTGCGATCGATGCACAGTGGTTGCAAGTGCACAAAATTAAGTTAAGGCATAGACTTAAAAACATTTATCCAATTACAAGACTGGAAAGAACGATTCATTTTCAGTATAGTAGATTTCAGTATTTCAGACTAGTATGATTAGAATATTGAAATACTAACGTAAATTGGTAAATTTTTAAAAATAACTCCATTCAGTTCTGCGCACGTACATATTAAAAAGCTAGACTTTACTTATACAATTATTACACAGAGAAAAATGATCTAAAAACCAGTAAAGAGAGCCTAAAAACGGGCGTAGCGGATTAAATAATACCCTACACTACCCTGTTACAGTGTAATATTTCGAATAATGAAATTCAGCGAAACTTCTTGTAGTTATAAATAATACCTATCTTTTTACTTGCATATAATAGAGGCAGTGCTTAAGGGAGGGTAACGTTTATAAACTTTTCTTTTGCAATTTTTTTTTTTAATTTTTTTTCTGAATAGAGAACCTTTCAAGAATATTGTGTACAAATTTGTGGTGAATCTGACAAAGATACAGCAGTCTAAGCAAACGCGCCTCATACGTGACATTAGAAAAACTTTAAAGCGTTTTTCCCACAACCCATGTTTTCAAAGATGGTGCCCCTCATAATTCATAAACTACTGAACCGATCCTTTTGAAATGTTTAACCCTATTCCTTTACACATTTTATGAGGTAACGCTGTCGAGTTTTTTTTTAATTTGCTAATTTTTTTTATTTAACAATAACCAATTAGTCGTTTTTTCGCATTTTTCACTTCAAAGTGTTCCCAAAAATGGAAAAATTTTAATTTCGAAAAAACTCGACAGCGTTACCTCATAAATTATGTAAAGAAATAGGGTTAAAAATTTCAAAAGGCCTGGCTATAATATAATTTTTGATGATCCGGTATCGAGTTATGAGGGGTACCACAATTCAACTTTTTTCGAAACGCTTCCGCATAAATGCTGTCGTTGCCATATTTTTTAATATTTTTTTATGAAAATTTTACACAATAAACTTTGTACTTTATACTTTAATGTACAATTGGCTTCAATCAAAAAAATCAAATTTTAAATAACGAATACTGTTTTGGATTTGTGAGAGTCTGGTACATATTCTGTGAATTTTTTTTAAAAAAATCCAAGAAAATGAATACATTTAACAAAATCAACAAAAAATGGACTGTTATGTTCTCTTTCAAACGACGTAAACTTTTTAAAAATCGGTTCAGCCGCAATAATTTTTTTTTAATTTTGGAAAGAAATTTTTTCCTAAAATAAATGACAGTGAAATCTTTTTTTACCATTTATCAAACCCTTTAAAAACTTTTTAGGCAAAAATAAAATTCATACTTTAATATAATTAATTAATATATATTTTTTTATTATTTATTATTTTAAATTCCGATTTTCGTGAAATATGCCTATAATATTTGGACTATATTTTTTGAAGTATAAGCCCAATAGAGCCGGGATACGTATTAAATTTAAAGTAATTATGAGGGCTACATATAGTGGATGCTATGAACAATTAACGGGTTTTCCAATAGGGATGATATGATCTTGTAATATGTCATGATCTTTCATTTGTTTTTCATTGTATTCAATTTCATCATGGAGAGATAAACGCAAGATCTTTTTGCCATTGACCGATTTCCGATCCGATTTCCGTACCGTTAAGGAGCTAGATCAAAAATACACTTTCCGTTCACATTTGAAAACGATGCTAAGTCCATTTTTTTTAAATCCAATAAAAACCCTATCCAGTCGACCGACGACCTTAACACCCATGAGCAATATTTTAGCTCTCATTAAGAGCTATCTTTTTGCCATTGACCGATTGTCGCTACGTGCCACACAGCAAATGAAACAATTGAATTGTCGCGAGATAAGTTTGGAGATTCGATTATTTCAAGAAATTGTGATATTGAATGGCCTCCAAGATGTTGTGATTTAACACCATTAGACTCTTTCTTGTGGGGTTATTTGAAGTCATTAGTCTTTCGAAATAAACCAGACTCTCTTCCTGCTTTACAAGTCAATATTGAACGTGCCATTCATGACATACGACTTGATTTAGTGGAAAAAAGTGCTCGAAAATTGGGTTCATCGAATTCGTTCCTGCAGAAGAAGTTGTGGAGGCCATTTGAATGACGTTTTATTTTGAATGTAGTTGTATCGATTGTACTTCACATTAAATAAAAAACTTTTGAATTTCCTTAACAATAAGTGTGTGTTTTTTTTCAAAGAAATCATATCACTCTTATTGAAAAATTGTGTCAAGTTGGTAGGTCGACTGGAAAGTGTTTTTTGATTTAAAAATTTAAGAACGATTATTTTGATATTAAAAATGAATAATTTGTAAACGTTTTTCTTGCGTATATCTCTCCATGATGAAATTGAAAACACTACTGAATACAATGAAAAACAAACGACAGATCATGACATATTACAAATGGCCGAAACGTCACTTCAAAATCATATCGTCTCTATTGAAAAAACCGTTATATGAGAGATATAGCTAGATCTGAACAGATTTTCTTCAAATTCGGCAATGTTGGTCCATGAAACAAGAAACCCTATCATCCCAAATGTCAAAACAATTGAATGTAAATGCAAATCGGACTATACGTATATGTAAAGCTATATAGAGCTATATCTAAATCTGCACCGATTTTCTTAAAGTCGACTTGGCATGTTTTTAGGGAGATTGCATTTTTAATTACTAAAATTGGTGTTTATCATAATTTGGTGTTTATCCGTCAATCCAATCAAAAGTTATTCACAAAAATGTACAGGTTATTCGATTTCCATTATAACCCAGAAAAAAATAAAAGAAGTACTTCCTAAAGAATAACATTATAAGTACTTCCAAATCATAAGTATGGAAATTTTTTCGGCATTTAATGAAGTTCTTCAAAATAACTAACCAAAACGTAATTTCGGAATATAAATTATTAACACTGGAATGCATAATTTCAAAACGATTGGATGTAAAATAAAGCTTCTGAAGAGATAAAAATCCAGATCGGAATGAACATATATATGAGGGCTATGAAATATATGTAAAATGCTGCTTCTATAGTGCTAAAGGGCAAAATCGGAAGAAATATATATTTGTATGGCGGCTATATCAGAATTAGTGAATGGTTCTGACTAGTCGACCTTCGACTTTTTCATCAACCAAATTTCGTTTAAGTCGACTTTTTTTATAGCCGATTAAAATAACATAACGTCATTTTAAAGTATGCTGATTTTCTTCGAAATATGTTAAATTGTGGAATTGTAGTACATTGGATTGTGTTAAAAATTGAATTTATTAATTACACTTTATCCTTTCCAAAAATGTTGATGCATCTTCACCAGAAATGCCCAAGGGCGTAACCCTCAAAAAATGAAAATTTGTTTCTGTCCAAAAATCACGATTTTATTGAAGAAAAAAGAAAGAAGGAAAAGAAGACGTAACATCAAGTGCTCGTTTTTGATAAAACACAAAAGGCGTAAACCACATTGTATTAAACTGAACGCACTGTATTCATCTATTTAACCTTTAAAGTTGTTCTCTTGTTGCTGTTTTGAAGTTCTATTTCGTGTTTGACAGCTATTTTAGATGCAAAATTCTATATGGGGTCTGTATATAAATTTGGCCTTCATCTGAATGGTATCCATTTTTATCAAATTTCGCAGTGTTCATGATTCTATAAACTAATCTCTGCCAAATTTAATAATGATCAGAAGTAAAACATGAAAAGAATTTTTCCAACCTAGCTAGCGACCGTTTTTTTCTCGGACTAAAAAACTCCCTTGTGCAAAATATAGGACATTTGGCAAAAATATGACTTCTATGGAGCTTAGATGACAAATCGGAAGCAACACGTTCATACGAGTATGTGGGGCTATATGTAAATTTGAATGGATATTGTTCACACAGATATTAACTGTTAAAATAAGATACTCTTTACCAAATTTCATGAATATCGAAAGGAAATTATATCTTCTATAGAGAGTATAAGATAAATCGAAGGTACATTCATATATATGAAGATATCTGGTTCTAAACTGATATTCAAATAGTTGGGAGATTTTTGATCGTTCGCCCTAGACGAAAAAGTTACAGAACCAGCCCCTTTATCTAAATACGGATTGTCTTTCGATTTCAATACGAATTGTCTTGTCCCAAAATAAAGATATGTGCAAAATTTCTTTGAGATCGGACTATATTTGTGACCTGCACATTGATTATAAGAATGCATGCACAGACTGGCACAGATAAATCGGTTCAGAAAGTGATTTCAAGTCGATCGGTATAATAAACGATGGTTCTATATATCTCTTTTAATTTTGGGTGTTAAGAAACAAATGCATAAAATTATAATAAATTGCACCACATTGTGGTTTAGGTTATAATAAAATAATTTAAAAGAAATTATGGGAATTAAATATACCATACCATACGAGTACTTACTGTACCACACTGTGGTACTTTACTACTCTCTGAACCGGGTCTACGGAAAATACATAGCGCCGCAAAAATGTGCTATGTATTACAGTGTAAAATAAAACATACTTTTTTATTAGTGAGAATGTTAACCATTTGCGAAAATGTTACTAGAAGTTATACTATGGGGTCATTCAGTCATATTTTTCAAGAACCAGCTACACCATACAGATTACAAACATCTTCAAATGTCCTAAACATACATATATATGATAGTTGATCTCTTTGGCCAATAGTATATTATTTATACGTTCCCTTTCCTACGTCAACATTTGTATTCCTTTAAAATAAGAGATCTCTGGACCCAAAGATGTTAATAAGAACGACATACATTCATCAAATAAAAACAACACCAAAAAAGCAACACCAAATTAAAGCAGTGCTTTAAAAGAACTTTTGCAAAAGTGGTGACAAAGAAGTACTTCCCCGGCGCGACAACCCCTTGCTAAATTCATTGGTGAAAATCCAAATTAGAACAACTTCCTGATCATTAGTTGGGGATTTTTATTGCTTCTTTGGATGCTCTTTTTTTGCTGGGAAAGGAATTCCACACAAATTTAAAAAAATCATCAAACTTCGATCGCCTCTCCTGAAAAACTACCTTTTTGCACTTAGCATAGTTTAGACTGGAGGTATCGACATGTGTTCCAAACCACTGTTTATCATTTGCATGTTGTAAGCTTTTCTTATTCTTTCGCTCATGTTTTTACTCTCACTCTCTCTCAATCTCTCTGTATGTATGGTATGTAGTCTATTACTACTTTTTGCCACAATTTCTGATAGCTCTCCAGGCAAACTGGTTGGAATCTTAGTGTTACAAATGCACATGATGAGGTCTATGATGATGATGAGCACGATCATGGGATCTCAACATCATTCGCATCATGACGATGCAAGCCAGTCAGCGCTCTCTCATCATGCATAAGCTATGGGAACTTTTGTTGTGGTACTGGAGCTCCAGCAGCAGCAACTATTACCGCAGCCATCCACACAGTAGCATGCGGAAGCATATTTTCTTTCGGCTTGTTATTACGTTATGTTGTTGTATTTTTTTCTTCTTTATTTTTTGTTTCTCTGCTTTACTTGATATTCGCCTCTTCTGTTGGCTGTTTTGTTTTGCTGCAGCAATTTCTTTTTCTCGTTGGTGTATGTGTGTGATTTTCTGTCGGTGATACGTTTTCGTTTTCAATATGAGTGAAAGTTATGTGTTGCTTTCTGGTCGACCACGAAAGCTTTCTTTTTTTTGAGTGGATTTCGTTTTCATTTGGTGGTATTTCGATTACGGGTGAATTTTTGAGTGTAACTGATGTAAAAGCTTTTGGTGTTGTTCTTTCTGTCTACAAATTACTGTTTGGAAAGGTTTTTGAATTTGAAATCTGTAAAAATTTACGAGTTTTTATGCCGGCATATTTTAAGCATCGAACTAAAACGTTGCTATCTAGCTAGCTAATTTCTAGAGTTCATTAGTTAGTCAGCCAGTATTTGGGGACGGACAGATGGACAGGTTTCAAATTGTGTCATGTATTTTTTTACGGGAATTTTGTTTTTTTTTTTTTACTAAAATAGAGTTTTAGGCTTTTTTTTGGTCAAGTTCGTTTCTTGGGTTTCTATTCTTTATTTAGAAAGCAAAATACAAAAAGATTTGTTTTTTTTTGTCACTGTAAAAGCTTGTAATTTCTTAACAAAACCATATACAATTATTTTCCAACAGTTTTACAAAATAATATTAATTTTTGATTTATAATAATGTCGAATTTTATACTTTTTTTCAAACACAATAACTTCAATATTTCATTCTTATATTTAAAGAAAAAATAGAAAATATGGCAACATTATAAAAATTCCTTCATTCTTAAGTTTAAACAAAAAATTTTTAAAAAAAAGCACCGAACTTTTCATTACTCAAAATTTCCAAAAAGATGTCCATAGACTGCTTAAAATTTATGTTTTTAAATATAAATGACAATCCTTTGGTTTGTTATTCATTTGTTATTTCTACAATCAATGCTAGATTTGTAAATATTAAACACAGTCATATTCTATGAGAGAGCTCTTTGTAAAATGAATTCATTTGTAATTTGGTTTGACGCCATCTATATGTGAAGTTCACCGACTTTGCTTTATTGTTTATAGGTCTCTGATAATACGTTCTCCATGGACGCGTTGTAATTAAAATGAGTCACTTATTGATGGAAAATAAAGTCTGTACTCAAGCGATATAAATAATGTCCCAAAATTCAAACAAAAAAGAGTGAACTTGACATGAAGATGGCGTTGCAGCAGACTGTCAGCTATAGATGTCACCAAATCTGTTTTGAATTGTTTAACATTAACGTTGGCAAATATGCCAATCAGTGGCATATGTTGTATTTGTTCATCCAGAACATAGTTCCGTTAATTTTCTATGTGACTGCTGATATTCTGAAAACCACAAAAAAACAGAGATAGGTCTGGAATTCTAAAAAAAATGGAATGATGGTGGGGGTGCTATTTTGTCATATGACATCCCTTTTTTGTCCATGCTCAATCATTATGAGTTCCAGGACCTTTCGCCAATATTAGATATTAGAAAGAGTATTCTTAGGGAAGAGCTTAGCATTGAATATAATATCAATCAGGGCTTCCCAGCCCTTTCAAACCTACGGCTCCCAACAACCATATAAAAAATCTTCAAGCACCCGCTATTTTTTTTATGCAAAATTTCGTTAAAATTGTATTTTTTACAAAATTTCGTTGGTATTAAATTTGTCGTGAAAATGTTATAGACAGTTTCAATTACTTAATAACATTTTTCTATAAAAATTGTTGAAATTGTTTTTTTTATCTGCATTTTTCTAGGAAATTCTTTTACATTTGCATTTTTCTAAAAAATGTTGTTTAAATCAAATTTTTCTACCAAATATAGTTGAATTTTCATTATTTTCTCGATGTTGCATTTCACTGCAAAATTTTAAATTACATTTATTTCAGAATTTTTTTTTGAAATCTCTAACGTCGATGAGGGGATTAGTGGCCGCTGAAGAGACTAAAGATCGATGAGTCGTTTACTGGAGGATGACCTCTAATTAAAGCTCGATGACTTACATATTTAAGGCAGATGAAGGAAATTTTCTGGAAAAATCTTTCAAAAAAATTAAATTTCTAAGAAATTTTTTAAAAAAAATTAAATTTCTAAGAAGTTTTCTAGATATAGTAATATCAACGAAATATTCTAGAAGTATTGAATGTTTACACAATTTTGTAGACAAACACAAAGTTTTCAATATATCGTCGGCTTAATGCTATTTTAGTCCATACGGCATTTTTGCGTTTTCTGAGTTAGGAGTTCATAATATGGGTTTGAAGCATGCTCTTTCAGAATCTGCAATAATTTCTTTCCTACCTCATCTAGTTTTCGAGATATTGCTAGGGTAAATCGATTTGACTCTGATTTACGGGAAATAATTTTGATATTTTTGTTCTATGTCTCCATTTTTCTATCGCCCTATATTTTCGAACACAATATGTAAATTACTCTCCTTCAATACCGTCCCTTCTTGTGGTCCATGTAATACAAATACGAAAAAATATTTAAAAAAAGTGGATATGGACCAAAATTCCATGTACAACTTGCTTATTTTTTAATGTAATGGCATGGAAATGCGTGAGAATCATACAAAAACTGTTGGGAACCCTATGGAATAAAAAGAATCTAACTCTTCATTCCATTCCATTTCTACTCAAACAATAAATTACGTTTTTCTGCGATCATATAAAATGGAGTATGGAACAAAATAGGATTAAGCCGACGATATGTAAATGTATTATCGGCAAAATTGTAAAAAAATGCAATCCTGATAAAATTTTCAAAAAAAAGAAATTTTGTAGAGTGCATTTTTTTAGAAATTAAATTTTGACGAATTTTTTTAAAAATACATTTTTTTTATAAGAATTAAATTTTGCTGCAAATTTCTATAAAAATGCAAATTAACCTCAAAAAAGGAAATTTCCAATAATAATGTATTTTTGTCAAAATTTTAAAAATGCAATTTTGACGAAATGTTCTTGAAGAATTAATTTTGAAAAGTAATAAATATTTTTTTAAAAAATGCAGTTTCTAAGAAAAAAACGAAATTTCTAATAAATGTATTTGCGGCAAAATTTTCCAAAATGCGGCAAAATTTTTCAAAATAATGACGATGAAATATTCTAAAAATTATGAAAGAAATTTTTTAGAAAAAATAGAAATTTTTTAGAAAAATTTAAATTTTGAAAAAATTTTTAAAAATACTAATTTTAACTAAATTTTCTATAAAGACGTTTTCTATAATTTTTTATAAAATGGAATTTTATTTATAATTTTTTATAATAATGCACGAGAAAATAAATTCCTAATAGTATACAATTTTGACCAAATTTTTTAGAAAAAAATTAATTTTCTCTATAAATGTATTTTCGGAAAATTTTACACAACATTCATGAGATGAAATTTTAAAAAAAAAAATTTATAGAGAAATGCAAATGTTGTAGAAAAATTTAATTTTGACAAAATTTTTAAAAATATTTCAACAAAATTTTTAAAAATATTTCAACACAATTTTCTTTAAAAACGATATATGTTATATTTTTTATAAAATTTACATTTTGCTGAAATTTTCTATAAAACTGATCGAAAGAACGAAATTATGATGAAAGAAAGAACGAATGTATGAATTTTCGACAAAATTTTTAAAAAATTACATTTTTGACGAAATTTTCTAAAAAAGATAAAATTTTCAATATAACATTATTTTCGGCAAAATTTTCTAAAAATTCGATCCTGATGGAATTTTTTCAATAAAAATTAAAGTAATTTTATAGAAAAATGCAATTTTTTCAGAATAATTAAATTTTGAAAAAAAAAATGAAAAAATTTTCTATAGAAAACACGAATTTTATTAAAAGTTTTTTTATTGAGCGCCCCAACAGGTGAGTTGATAGCGCGCTCGCCTATGAGTTTAGAGGTCGTGGGTTCGATTCCCACCAGAGACCCTAGTCTGTCGCTACAAGCAACATGGTCTTTGCCACCCGGCTTTCCCTGGGCCGTAAAAATTTGAATATAAATTTACTTTGTACTGTAATTCAAGTAAATAAAAAACTACAAACAAAATATTAATTATTTATAAAATTAAATTTTGCTGAAATTGTCTATAAAAAAGCACGAAAAAACGAAATTCCCAATAATGTGAATTTTCGATAAATTTTTAAAATATACTATTTTGACGAATTTTTTTAGAAAACATAATTTTGAAAAGTTATAGAAATTTTAAAAACAATGTTGACCTAACTTTTTTAACACCAATTTTTTTTATAAATATTCGATATGTGTTCAATTTTCGATAGAATTAAATTCTAAGTAAATTTGCAAGAAAATATTCGTTTAGGCAAGATTTTCTAGAAAAATACGATTTCATAAATTTTGAAAGACATAATTATAAAATTGCAATTTCTATGAAATTTTTAAGATATGGGAATTTCTATAAAAATGCCATAATACCCTGTACCACAGTCTGGTGTCGCCAATACGAACAATAATATCAATTACAGATCAAACGCTTATAGAGATTCATAAAAATAAAATTTTCATTTATATTTGGAATCAGAAGTTTAAAGTTGCCAAGTCATATTTTGAAAAGTTTAACAATTATAGTATTGACGGGTTTGAGTCGTTTTTATCTATCACAAATTCATATCGCATTTTTTTGTAACCCAATGTTCTTCGATTTTTTTTAACAAAATCTAAATTTCTGTTAGAGAGATGCATGCGTTTTTTTTAAATAATTTTTAATTTTTTTCTCATTTACTTACCACTACAATGAACTATAAGCATTTAAATGATTTATCAATGAAAGATTAAATAAAATGAAGAAATGTGGCTGCACATAAACGATGAACTCATGACAAATAACAGAGAAAAGCCAGGGCTTTAAAACATATCAGCGATTCCAAAAGTATATAAAATTCTTACCTGTAAAGAAAAAGAAAATAAAAAAAGGTTTTAGTTTTTTTGTCTGATTAAATATGCGAAAAAATATTAATTTATAAGGTAAAGAAAAGGGAATAGTTGTTGGTAACCATAATATGCTGATATTATTAGCTGTTTATCTGCTATTAAAAGCGCTTCATATGCAACACTGATACAACAGTATTTCTATTTATTACAGCAGTTTCCCTCCTGATATAGGCAGTTTTTCTGCTAGGATTCAATAAAAGAAAAACTGATATTAGTAGCAGTATTGTTGCTATTAGTAGCACAGTATATGTTATGAGTAGCAGTGTAACTGCAAATAGTAGCAGTGTATCTGTTAGCAATAACAGTTTAAGTGCTAGATGTAGCAGTTTATTTGCTCGTATTTTTTCAAATCATCTGCAGTAGTCTAATTGATCCACATTCCCGTAATATCAATGATTTTCAATCAATTAGATGATAATTATTTATAGTTCACTTATTATTTTATTTCCCTTTTCGATTCTCTATACAATCTCAATATTATAGAAAGTTACTAACATTACATTTGTTTGAAATTTGTCTCCAGCATTTTTTCCAGATTATTATTACAGACCCTTTTAATACTACAGTAAATCGATTACTTTTCACTTGACATGTCGTCGGTGATTTTGAAGTCATGTTGCATAATTGTATAAATTACGATTTTCCTTATTTATCCATGAAAGGTATTCAAAAACCTCATACAAAAAATCCCACGATAGAATATTTGAATATCTCATTTAAATAGAAATTTTACAAGCCCCATCATCTCACGAATCTGATCATTGCCACTAAAATAAAACGCCCTCAACGTTTATTTTAAATTTTTTTTTCATTTAAACGCTGCCCGTGACTTTCTGTCACAAAATCTGTGATCACTTTTTCCCCCCAAATGGCCAAATATGGCTCAAAGGAAAGGAAAAAAAGAATTTGCATCGAATAAATTTTTTCGCTTTTTGAAAACAAACAAATGATTGGACATTAACATGAATTTCACCTTCAGTGATGGCATCATCATCATCATCATCACCGTCACTGTCATCGTTAAAACTGAACTTAAACTAACTAGTAAATGTTTAGGAATAAGGCAGTGATGATGATGATCATTGACATGCGGTTCACTGTTTAACAATATGGTAATTAAGCTAATCTAACACCCACTTCCAATTTAGAAAATAAGAAAATAATTTGCAGTATTTTCGCTTGAAAAGAAATGAAATGGAAAGCAAAGAAACAATAGTTTAGCTAAAACGAATCTTGTAAATCAAGGGAACGATAAAAACAAATACTTTAAATTTTGCAATACTTATACATATTCTGTATATACATATTCTGTATATCTTTGTTGTGCTTAGAAGTTCGTACTATACCCAGCAAAATCTTGGTAAGTACCTGTCATTATTCCCTGCACTACCAAATAATGACATCTCATTATTCGCTGCATTACTCTCGGCTTATTAATAAGGACTTACCAAATAATAAGAGAAATAAGTGATTTTTTGTAAACAAAATAATTTTGGCAAATTTTAATATAATGGAATTTTGGCTATACTCGTATGTGGGTTATTGTGCAAGATTTATTTATTTTTCAACATGTTTTCAAATAATACGTGCAGATCTGAAAGAAAATACCATATATATTAACGTGTATATGATGTTAGACCATTGAAGAATTTTTCATATGGGGGTTTGGGTTCAGAAATTTGAATCTGGCATGAGGAAATTGTTTGTTTCGAGAAATATGTATACGCGACAATATGCAAAAACTCACTTTAAATGGCCATTTATACATATCTACCATATCTACTACTTATTTTATGTTGGTAATGCACTATTCAAGTACTTAAAATCGTGAAAATATAAGCACATATTTATGTGGTATGCCTATGCTACAAATAAGTACTTATTATGCTACTTTATTGTATGCTTTTGGGAAGTACTTCCCTCCAATGACATCCCCATGTTAAAATAATGAGAAAAGTGGCTAAATAATAAGTACTTACCATTATCGAACTTTGCTTACTCGTCGGATTATTTGGTAATGAGAAATTTTGCTGGGATATGTAAATACAAATCAAATTCATTAAATCAATGTTCCTGGATCTAAGACTTTCTGAGAGTTTCATTGGTCTAATGCGACTTCTTGTCGCAAAGCATATATGTTATTGTTCGTCATAAAGTTCTACTTAAACATCTTTGTCACAGTTTCATTAAAACTAAAAAAGTTTTGAAGTATCTGTTACACAGTACAACACGAAAAAATAAGGGGAGGATTCTGATAGAGGAGAAGCGAAATGCGAGATGAGTTGAATATACATAGATTTGCAAGTAAAAAGTCGACAAAATCATGCTCTGTCATCTTTAATATCTGAATCGCAAAAGCGCTAAGTCCATATACCAGTTGTAAAAACATAAACATACTGTAAGTATTTTGCCTCTCCTGTATAATTTTAAATATTGGACTAGCGCCTTTACACTCTTAGGTTTCGATACGTGTATCGGCGTTTTTGACATCAGAATTTTATTTTTGGAGTTATTAAAGTTTCCCCCTTTTTGCATGTTCGTGCAGCATATCGGTATACTATAAACTATGTTCTCGTTACATCTGAGGTGTGAAGTATGTTCAGCAATTTGTGAAACATATTAACCCTGTAGCTCACCCACATAACGGTAATTTTTGGCTCTATTTTAATAAATCGTAAAAAAATGTTCTACAAAAATGTTGACCATAAAATTGTAGTATATATTCAGAACACACAAAAGCGCAAAACTTATCAGAAACGGCAAAAAAACGGTCAAATTCCAGTTAAAACCCTCTTTACTGGTATATTTATTGCCTCGACAACTGGGGCGTATGAATAACATTGCTGCACGAATATTCCAAAAGGGAATTTTGGACTGAAATATGAATGTTTTGGTGGTGTTTGTGTTAAGCGTTGGACTTTGGTGTGTTCTGACATATATAGTACAATTTTACGACCAAAAATTTTGTAGAACATTTGATCCCAGCCTTCCCCAATTTTTGGGGTGTTTTTTTTACGATTTATTAAAATAAAGCTAACAAATACCGTAAAATACCGCAAAAATATTGACCTTAATGTTTTCTAAACATTTTTTGAACATACTTCACACCTTAGATGTAACACATAGTTTTATATACCGATCTGCTGCACGAACAGTCAAAAGGGGGAAACTTTAACCACCCCCAAAATAAAATTTCCATGTGATCTTTCAAAATGCCGGAACACGTTTTCTTATTTGGTCTTCTCTACCAGAATCCATTGTCTGAACACCGTTATTTTGGAAAAAGTACAAAATTGCTGTACAGTGTTATCAACTTATCAAAAATGTTTTCTCTCTTCTACTGTTTATTTTATTGCAAAATCCCTGCTGAATTTGGTTAAAATCGATTCAGATTTACATATAGCTTCCATATATATGTACCTCTGATTTGGCATATATGCACTGTATAAGCAAAATTTTTGAACCGATTTGTACAAAAATAGACAGATACACACCCAGGAAAATAATTGGTTGGAATTCGATTGTAACAATAAAAAAATATTACTAGCAACAAAAACTATATTGCCTACACCGTGTGTCGGTCGTATATATTTATATATAAATAGTTGTAACGACAATAATAACTTGGATACGATCAAATAAAAATACTTGCAACTAAATCGATGGTTGTATCAATTGAATTTAGATTGTATTTTTCATTGACACTCGGTTAGTTGTGGTAACCAATTTTAAACTTTCATATGATCGATTTTTGGTTGTGACAACAAATGTTTTATTCTTGACAAAAGAAATTGTATCAATAGACCAAAGATTATTATTGCAACGAAAAATTGGTTACTACAATAGAAAAAATATTAATCAATAATCGTTTTTTGGTTATCCCAATAATTTCCCAAATTTAGAATAATTAAATGTATTTTGGGAAATATATACAACCGAAAGATTGGTTGCTGTTCTTTTGCTGATACATGACAAACAAAAAATAAAATTACTCGACATAAATAAAACTTCAACATTTTGTTCAAGAGCGGTATATGTAGTCAAAAATAATGTCGTGTGGATAATAATGTGTGGAATGCAGAATATGTTGTGCAACATGTTTTACATAAATAAAAAATAAAAGCAACAATCATGAAATTGAAAGCACATGGTTAAGCGAGATTTGCATAAAAGTTTTGTGTTTTTTTTTCGCGTACTAAAATTTGTGTCAAATATTTCTACATCTCATAATATTGATGAATTTGTAATATGGGATTTTTAATTTTGTTATGAATTGTTTGGTTTTTTGTTCAATAACTAAAATAAAAATTAATGAAAACTGTTTTTAATTAATTGTCGGTAGTATATGACTGACAAATTGTCAGAACAACCAAAATTTTTAAAACAATTGGTTGTCGCAACATACAACAGATATTTTTTGCCACCATTTTCGTAGTTGGCTCAACCAAATATGATTGTTGTCAACATGGAAGCAGAAGTATACCACAACCAAAATGTTGGTTGTGCTGATTGAATCGCATGATAGTAGACAGAACTACCTAAATTCGGTTGGCAAATAATTCGGTTGAGGCAACCAAACTGTATTCTGTGTGCACTTAAAGACAATACAAAATTTGGGGAAAATCGGTTCAGATTTAGATATTGCCCCCATATATATATTACCCCCGATTTGACATGTAAGCGCTGTAAAAACTGTATTTTATATCTGATCAGTACGAAATTCTGCAGATAAGAGTTTCTTAGTACATGGAGGAATACAGCCAAATTCAAGAAAAATCGGTTCAGATTTAGGAAAAGTCCCAATACATTTGTAATCGCCGTAGAGAATGTATTTTATATCCGATCTGACACACAGAAATTTGACAGAGAGAAAGAGGTTTCTTATTACGTGAATGATCATTCAAGGAAAATAGGTTCAGATTTAGATATAACCGCCACCCTAAGAAAAAAAATCGCTTCTGTAGTATATTTTCTGGAAACATATTATATTTTTGGGGAAAAAAAAATACTTTTTTCCTATAGGTAGGAAAACAAATTCTGTAGCCGATTTAAATATTTCCCAGTTTTTAAAGATAATTTACACCAAAACTCCGAAAAAAAATAATATTGATAAGAGAGATATTCAAACTTTTTTTTTCCGGTATGTAAATATAAAATATTTGCACCAAAGTATATTTTATTTAAATTTTGATCCCAAACATATTTTGTTTCCTGGTTTTTTCTCCGTGCATACATACATATATATGTCCCGCCTGATATCAAAGTGCCATAGAAGTTGTACTTTAGTTCGGATCATTACAAACTTTGGCAAAAAGATGTTTCTCAATTTAGGAACGAATATTGGTTAATTTAGCGATAATCGTTTAAAATTTATATATAGCAACATATATATGTTCCTACCTATTTGCCAATAATTCCAAATTATTATCGCAATTACCCTTATCGCATTGTTAGGGAGGTGTAGGGTATTATATAGTCGGCCCGCCTGACTTTGGGCCTTTCCTTAGTGGTTTTTTGTTTATTATCTTGAATTTGAAACTGATTTGGGTTTGATCAAAAAGTTATTCTTAAAGATTTTGAATTTTTTGCACATCCAGTTTTTCCCAAATAAAAAAAATCAGAAATTATTTGTACACCTAGAATTTTATACATACGAGTACATATAATACTTATATAGTATACGAGTATATCAATTTTGAGAGCAATAAACGATCTACACATTTATTAAAATTAAATAAAAAAAAACAATTTTTAATAGATGCGTTTCGACCCAATTCTATATTAACGCCCCTTTTAATTGTTTAACGAATTAAAAGATTAAAAAAAAACAAAAACACATATAACTATTTGTCTAACAATGAATATGTATATCTTAATTATCAGGAAAAATACCAACCTGTTGAACAACGTGATCTATAAAAACAATATTCTGAGATTTGACGTCACACTCACCGGACAGGCACAACTAAAAGACAGGCACATGACCTTATTGTTCAAACAGCAAATGAAAAAACTGAAACATTAGCATTTTTAGTTTTAGACTAAGTGGGGCTAGACAAATTTTTGAATTGAGCTAAACGGAATGTGTCAGTATAGAATATATATGGGGAATTCCACGACAAATCGACGGTTTCAAAAAAATTTCGGTTTTGATTTTTCCCATTTTTTTATATAATTTATGTACAAGAATATATTTTATATAATATATTTTATTCAATTTATGTACAAGAAGAAACGCTTTGTGGAAGTTTTTGAGATTTTTCCGATAACTCGTTCAGAAGTTATCGATATTGAAAAAATCGTTAAGATATGACTCTGTGCATCGGGTTTTTGGTCATAACTTCTTAAGTAATGGTCTGATTTGAAAAATCTTTTTTTTAATGTTGGTGGAACATTATAATTATTTTTGTGTGCTATTTTTATGTTTTGAAATATAATTGTAATTTCTTAAATTGTTAGTACTCTCCGATTTTTTTATATTTGAAACTTCTTTTAATTCTCTAACATATAAGCTTTGGATGGAAGTGGGCCTAAAATTATTTAAATTTTTGAAAAATTACAAAAAAAAATTGCTGTATTTGTGGCTTGAAGGCTTCGAAACAGTTGTTCCACGTCTAAGAACAAAATAGAGGAGACACTTCAGGAAGTATGTATTTCCTCCAAGGAAGTATTTCTTGCAAGTAAGTATTTCGCCCGCTGAGCCCCTTACCCCTGATAATCTCCCTACAATTATAACTATACATCAAAAGTAGTAGAAATCGATGGATTTTTTTGGTGATGTATTCGACAAAAAGATTTCTAGTAAAAAATCACTATAGGTGCCCACAATGCACTTTTATGGCAATTCAACGGGTTTTTTAAATATATTGTATTTATTTTTTAGAAATATATCCTGAAGTTTCTCCTTTATTTTGTTCTTTGACGCGGAACATCTATTCCGAAGCCTTCAAGTCATAAGAAAAAGGCCAGCAGCATTTTTTTAAAAAAATATAAATAATTTTAGGCCCACTTCCATGCAAAGCTTTTATGTTAGATAACACTATGCAACAACATTTTTGTCCAAGGGATGTGGATAACAGTTTCTGGTGCAATTAGGTGTCACAAACACGAAAAAAAATATTTAAAACATTTTTTATGGTAATTTTTTTTTTTAATTCCAGCTTTCATGGAAAGTACATTCAATATTTTGACCATAAAATCAAGTATAAGCCTGATTGAGCCGTGTTATGGCTTAAATTAAAGGGAATTATGAGGGCTACATATGCTGCAAATATCGCTTTCACGTAGAATCTTTGGTTTAGTAACAGTCGTCAAAAATATGAGAAAAAATGATTTAAGAAAAAACACTTTTTCCTGGTACAAAAAAAAAACCATAAAAAATAGAAAAAAAATCGAAAAAATATTTTATCAAAAAAAATATTTTAACGAAGAAAACACTGTCTATTTGAAAAAATCTATGGATAGATGTAAAAGTTATGAGCCATTTTGTAAATGTTAGAGAAATTCAAAAAAAAAGTCTTGTTTCATATTTTTTTCGTTTTTAAATGATGTTTTTGCTTATATTGAATTCACTATATGTGAGAGAGTATTATAAGAGACATTGTACTTGCATTTTATTTTATGAGGATTGATGTCAGACATTATAAAATTATAGAGAGGACGAGGTTTTATGGCCGTTCGTAACCCTTCATAAAACATGATATGCAATGTGAGAGCTATATTGGATGAGATCCGCTCAGGTAGAGGGTCATTCAACAATATTTGTGGTTTTTTATTTATGAGGTTTCCATTCAGTTACGCCTTTTAGGGGCATGGACATCCCAGTCGTATATACAGGTAGTAAAATTATGTGTACGCAATACAAAGTAGTACGCGGCAGTCATTGGGTGTCTACTTACGAAGCAAACTGAATGTCAGCTACAGGTAATGCAACTTATGTACCATAAACCCGGAATTTAAGAATGAAATTTCTTATTAATAACTTAGTGTAATTCAGCGCCTTACATACATAAGTCGATTTTCTGAAAAATATTATAAAGTTATATCTCGAAGTATGAGTAAAAGGCAAAAAACTTTTCAATGTGTAAATGATCCCAATAATTTCTGCTACATCTGCGGAATATATGTAGTTAAAAAAATCGACGTGCAAATAATAGAAAAAGATGTAAAATAATAGAAGAAATATATGTGAAATATTTTGGTATACGAGTTAAAAATATGAACGAACCGTGGACACCTAGTATTTTGTGTAATTCGTACCATGTAAATCTTACTCGATGGACTAGTGGAAGAATGCGGTAAGTACTTTAAAATTAATGTACGAGTATTACAATGTTTTGTGGAATAAAACGTTTTAATTTTAGACATAACGTGCAATTTAGAATGTCAATGATTTGGAGACAATCATTCATTCACGATACGGACTGCTATTTTTGTATAAGTAAACAGATTGGAGTAGGAAGGAGCATTCGCTGGAATTACGCTGAAGTAAAATCTGTCACTTTGCCAGTTGCACATTCGGAAACAATACCAATTCCCAAGTTTCCAAGTATAGCTAACAGCCTAATTACGGAAATATCAGCAATTTCAAATGAGTACTCAACTCTGAGCGATTCAAGTTTGAGGTTTAACCCAGTTTCAACTCAATGATCTAGTGAGAGATTTGGAACTGTCCAAAGGTAAGGCGGAACTACTGGCATCACGGATGAAACAGTACAATATTTTGGCCCCAGATGTTAACATATCATATTATAGAGTCCGTGATATACCTTACAAACAATTTTATACAACTGTGAATAACATATGCTTTTGCAAGGACATTCCCGGATTGTTCGAGAAACTTATTCAAACATACAATTCAAAAGAATGGCAGTTATTTGTTGACAGCAGTAAAGAAAGTTTGAAAACAGTACTTTTGCACAATGGAAATCAGAAACCGTCTATTCCCATTGCTCATGCCGTCAACACTAAGGAATCATACGAAACAATGGCTAAATTGATAAAATACACAAAATATGAACAACATAACTGGAAAATTTGTTGCGATTTAAAGGTAGTTGGGATGTTATGTGGAATGCAAGGCAGATATACAAAATATTGCTGTTTTTTATGCCTCTTGGATAGCCGAGCTCGCGAAGATCATTACAGAAGAAAGAAATGGCCAACAAAAAAACACATTACATTGGGTGAAAACAACATAAAATACACACCTCTCGTCCCAAAAGAAAACATTATTTTGCCATCACGGCATATTAAGCTGGGGCTCTTTAAAAATTTTGTAAAAGCCTGAGGGAAAGATGGCAATTCACTCTCATATTTAAAAAGTTTATTTAAAAGTCTTTCTTTTCAAAAAATCGAAGAAGGAGTTTTTGATGAGCCTAAAATAAGGAAACTGATGAAATTTACATCTTTCATCAGTTTCCTTATTTTAGGCCCATCAAAAACGCCTTCTTCGAATCATATTTGACGTCGTATAAAATTGCAGCATGGAGGTCGCTCAAGCTTGTAGTTTCAAATGTTCTTGGATCCAAAAAAGCCCACAATATGAAACAAGGATTAATGATTTGTTAAAAAATTATGAAAAAATTGGTTAGAAATATATTTTTTTATAGTTATGTATATAACACATATGTATGTATTATTCCAACTTATTTTTCGCTTTATGTATTCCAACAGGTGTAAATATGTCTCTCAAAATTCATTTCTTGCATTCTCATTTAAACTTTTTCCCCGAGAATCTTGGCGAAGTAAGTGACGAACATGGCGAAAGGTTTCACCAAGAATTGAAGTCCATCGAGCGGCGTTACCAAGGGCACTGGGATGAAAGAATAATGGGAGATTATATTTGGTTCCTCATTAGAGAAACCGATTCCGAAATCTACAAACGTCAACAAAGAACCCACAATTACTTCTAACGAAACTTGTTCATGTAAATAAACTCAAATGTACATAATATAAATAAAAGTAATAAATAAAATCTCTATTTAAACAGAAACTAAAAAAAAAAAGATTTTTTGAAATTCTCACCTCTACCAAAAGGGCTATAATTTCTACATTTATCCATAGATTTTCAAATAGGCATTATTTTCTTCGCTAGAGTGCAAACTTTTAAAAAATGAAATAAAATATTTTTTTTCGATTTATTTTCTAATTTTTAAGTTTTTTTTCGTCCTAGGAAATTTTTATTTTTTTTTTGTTGAAAAAAATCTACTTTTTCCAATTTGTTTAATGACTGTTACTAAACAACAGTTTTTAAGTGAAAGAGATATTTCCAACATTGGTAGCCCACATTAATAGCTTTAATTTAACGTATAAGTCGACCTGATCGGGCATATACTTCAAAAATTATAGTGCAAATACTAAGGGTACCTTCGACGATTTTGCTATTTTGAATAAAAAAATTTTTTAAAAAAAATTTATCCATAAAAAATTTTTGATTTTGATTTGATATAACAGTTTGCCACAATCTATACAAAAAAAATAATTTTTAGGTCTAGGACACGGTGTGGTGTAGGGTATACAAAAAGATTTTTCAAATAGGAACACAACTTAAGATGTTATGACCAAAAGTCCAATACACAGCGTGATATCTTAACGATTTTTAGGGTAACCACACTGTGGTACAGGGTATTATAACTTTGTGCATTTGTTTTTAACACCCAAAAGGAGAAGAAATAGACCCATCGTTTATTATACCGATCGACTTAGAATCACTTTCTGAGTTGATTTAGCTATGTCCGTCTGTCCGTCTGTCTTTCCGTCTGTGCATGTATTTTTATAATCAAAGTACAGGTCGCAATTATGGTCCGATCTCGACGAAACTTTACAAATATCTTTTTTTTGGCCCAAGGACGATCCCTATTGAATTTGGTTAAAATCGGTTCAGATTTAGATATAGCCCCCATATATATGTTAGCCCTGATTTGATATGTAAGCGCTGTAAAAACTTTATTTTATATCCGATCAGTATGAAATTCGGCAGAAAGAGGTTTCTTATTATATGAATGAACACTGTTAAATTTGGAAGAAATCGGTTCAGATTTAGATATAGCCCCCATATATACGTTACCCCCGATTTGACATGTAAGCGCTGTAAAAATGTTATTTTATATCCGATCAGTGCGAAATTCGGCAAGGAGAAGTTTCTTATTACATGAAGGAATACTGCTAAATTCGGAGAAAATCGGTTCAGATTTAGATATAGCCCCCATATATATGTTACCCCCGATTTGACATGTAAGCGCTGTAAAAACTGTATTTTATATCCGATCAGTGCGAAATTCGGCAGAAAGAGGTTTCTTATTACATGAAGGAATACTGCCAAATTCGGAGAAAATCGGTTCGGATTTTGATATAGCCCCCATATATATGTTACCCCCGATTTCATATGTAAGCGCCGTAAAAACTGTATTTTATATCCGATCAGTAAGAAATTCGTCAGAAAGAGGTTTCCTATTATATGAATGAACACTTTTAAATTTGGAAGATATCGGTTCAGATTTAGATATAGCCCCCATATATACGTTACCCCCGATTTGACATGTGAGCACTGTAAAAATGTTATTTTATATCCGATCAGTGCGATAGTCGGCAAAAAGAGGTTTCTTTCTACATAAGGAATACTGCCAAATTCGGAGAAACTCGGTTTAGATTCAGATTAACACATATATATATATGTTACCCCCGATTTGACCAGTAAGCGCTGTAAAAACTGTATTTTATATCCGATCAGTGCGAAATTCGGCAGAAAGAGGTTTCTTATTACATGAAGGAATACTGCCAAATTCGGAGAAAATCGGTTCAGATTTAGATATAGCTCCCATATATATGTTTCCCCCGAATTGACATGTAAGCGCTGTAGAGACTGTATTTTATATCCGATCAGTACGAAATTCGACAGAAGGAGGTCTTTTTACATGAATGAGTATTCAGGGAAGATCGGTTCAGATTTATATTAAAGCTCCATATATATGTTCCTCCTGATTTGGCATCAAACCGCTATAGAAGTTGTATTTTACTTCCGATCATTAAAATTTTCCAGAAAGATGTTTCTCAATTTAGGAACGAATGTTGCTTAATTTAGCGATTATCGTTTCAGAATTAGATAATATGTTTCTACCCATTTACCAATTATTCCAAATTATTATGGCAATGACCCTTATCGCATTGTTAGGGAGGTGTAGGGTATTATATAGTCGGCCCCACCCGACTTTCTGCCTTTCCTTACTGGTTTAAATATCGATAACTTCTGAACGAGTTGTCGGAAAAATCTCAAAAAATTCAACAAAGCGTTTCTTCAGTTGTACTAAAAAAGTAGATAAAAATATGGGAAAAATCAAAACAGATTTTTTTTAAATCGCCGATTTGTCATGGAATTCCCTATATCTATTGGTGAAGTCCTTACAATAAAATCAAATTTTGAGAAAAGTATTCAATTAACGAAAGTTTTGCTAATATTGCTTAATCAAAAGGCAGTCTTTGGTGAAAAATCTCTTAAAAAATTCAAAAGTTGTTTTCTCGATATGGCGAGAATTTTCTTTCTAGGTACAAACAGTTTTCTTTTCGAAAAAGTGTGTAATTTAAGATTTGTCCAAAAAAAATATTAAAGTATCGCGAAAATATATGCACTTTTCTTGAGAAATATTTCTTGTTTGAAATATTCAATAAATTCGATTTTTATATTTCCAAAAAAAAAACAACAGTTTTGCAATGAAATCGAAAGCATTTCGTTTATTGTTTTTTGTTTTCTTCTTTCTTCTGCTCTTTGGCCACGGACAACATTTCACATTTTGCTGGTGAGACAGACAGATCAGTATTTTTTTTAAGATCAAACTGAGTCAGTTTTGTTTTTGTCTGTAGCTTTTATTTTTTTTTTTTTTGGCTATTTTTAGGTCCAAGTTTAACTGGTGTCGGCGGCGGTGGCGCGCATGCGCAATGTATTGCGCTGTCCCCAGCTTGTGTGGCTTTGGTTTCGCTTTGTTCGTTTGTCTTGTTGTTGTTGTCTTTCTTTCCTCTTTCTTTTGGATAAAATGGCAAAGTAAGGTGTTTCATTTTGCATAAAATTTTGTTGGTTTTCTTTGGCTTTGAACGAGCAGAGTGACGGGGAGGAGGAGGAGGAGAAAGAGTAGAAGAAGATTTAGTCTTTACTGCTGAGGGGGAGAGCTAAGGGAATAGTTTCAAAATGAAAATAAAAGTTAATATTTAATGTAGCGGTAATCTGATATTTTGGCTACTCATTTCCTTGTTTTTGCAAATTTATGGTGTTTTGGCTCACACCAGAAAAAAAAAGCATTAAAGACAAGAGCAGGCCAAATCAGACGGACGGACGGATGAACAAACAGAAAAAGCTCAACGCTTTTGTAAAATTATGATACGCCGGCGCGAGTGTCTTGTTTTTCGTCTTGTCTCTTAGCCAGAGTGCTGAGTTGTTGTTGTTGCTGCTAAACTTTGACTTATGACTGTTTGTCTTTTTAGGGTTAAGCATTTAATGTTTTTTTTGTTTTTTTTTTGCTGGTATAGAAATGATTATATTTATTTTCTTTTGGCAAATATTTTAAGAAACTCACAAATATTATTATCTCCTTCAAAAAACAAAGAAAGAAATAAAAGAAAGTTTTTTTTCAACGCCAACTTCTTCTTCCCTCTTTCTTGGGTACAAAAGTGTTATTAGTCAAAAAAAAAAAGATTTAAAAAATGCAAATTATATAGTTACGATCTACAAACTGTTTAGGAATTCAATTAAACAAATAAATTTATGAATAACAATAACTGCCAGTGGTCATCTTCTTTTCCATATTTGAGTAAATGACAAGACAAATTTAGTTCGAAGAATTTCACAAAATAATGAAATGAAATATTATGAAATTACCATAAAATCGAACCAGAGGTGAAAGAGGCCAAGAAAATGTTTAAAACGATATTGATTAATAATTTGTTTTTTAAATTTCAAAAATTTCAATGCAAATAGTTTAATCCCAGCAAAAAACACTGAACCCTTTGCAGCAGGTTACTATGTGAGAGATGCAGTATGATTTCCGGATTCTTGATCTAACGTAAAACTCCATTACCTATGGTGTTAGGTCACATAGAATGCAAAAAAACTTTATTTGGAATTTTCAAAGAAATGACTGAGATAACACCATTTTTGCACAGTGGCTAAAAGTGATCATTGGCTAAATATTACTGAATATGAAAATTAAAAAAATTTAAGTTACTACACTTTTTGATAACGTTGGTATTGTCTTGGACATTTTTATTGATTTATTTAATATTATTTGCCCCGACTTTTAGATATTATATTTTTGACTAACTGGAGCTACTTATATATTGTGTTTGCCATTTATTTTTGTTGATGTATTATTTACCCCGATTTGTACATACATATTTTTTTTATTTCAAATTCACTTCCCAAACATTTGATTTCTTGCGTGATTTAAAAATACCCCAAATTCCGTTTCGATATTCTGCTCATTCACTTGTTTAACCAATTGTAAATTAATATTTTTTTAAGCTCAACTAATAGTCAGACGTGCACAAAAACGCTTTGTTTTACCATAATTCGATCTACACGTGATCGGAAAAAAATGTTTAAAAAATTGTCTTTTGCGTATTGTCATTTGAGTAAGAGGGTTAGTTAAACAAAAAAATAAAAATAAATAAATAAAACCACTCGAATAAGCAAAGAGCGGACAAAAACAATGCATTTAATAAAAGAAGAAAAAAACACTAATCTGACAGACGGACAGGTGAGAACACTATATGCACACAGCAGTGGCCGAAATTATAGCAGCAGTGGAAATAAAAATATCTTATTGCAAATTTTTCTAATCTGACAGATTTACTGGTGAGAACGCTATTTTAGCAGCAATGGAAACACAAATATATTATTATAAAAATAAAAACAACTCTTAAAAAAATGCAAATTCTATTGGAAAATACCGGAACTTTATTTCGTAAATTCAGAAAGAAATATTTGCAGTTTGTCTTTAATATTTTTTAATTGACTAAATTATTTTCACTATATTGTTTTCTTATTTTTATACCCTCCACCATAGGATGGAGGGATATATCAACTTTGTCATTCCATTAGTAACGTTTTGAAATATTGATCTGATACACTATATTTTAGGGCTTCCCAATCCTTTCAACCATACGGCTCCACACAACTATTTAAGAAATCTTCATGCCCCCTCTTCCGCAAACAATTTATCATAAAGTTTTATTATTTTTAAATATGACTGATAAAATAAAATTTTGTTTAAATTGCATTTTTTCTTGAAAACTTTCTCGAAATAGCATTTTTCTGCAAAATTTCGTCAAAATTTAATTTTTTAGAAAATGTAATTGAAATTTCATTTCTCTAAAAAATTACGCTCGAGTTTCATTTTTCTTCAACATTTAGATGAAATTACATTTGGAATAGACAGAAAGTAAATGACATATGGTCTCAAACCAAATAAATTCTGACTGAATAACAAAAGCACAGACCAACAATAAATAACAACAACACATTTTCGAAAAATTTTATGAAAATTGCATTTTATAGAAAATTTCATCATAATTTAGCTTTTCTACAAAAATTGGTAAAATTTATATTTTTAGAAAATTCCTTCAAATTAGCTTTTTTATTTTTAATTTTTTTGTAAAATTTAAAAGAAATTATTTTTTGAAAATTTCGTCGAAATTGCATTCCTAGAAAATCGTTAAATTGTATTTCTCAAAAAAATTTCTTAAAATTGCATATCTCTAGTATTAGTATTCTATAAAATTTCAATGTAATTTCATTTTGAAATTTTAAAAAAATTTTACCATAATTAAATTTTTCTAAAAAAATTCTTGAATTTGATTTTTTTTTAGAAAATTTCTTAAAATTTGAATTTTTTAATTAATTTTTTTTTGCAAAATTTCGTCGATTTTATTTCTCGAAATAGCATTGAAATTGCGTTTACCTAAAAAATTACGTTGGAGTTGCATTTTTCTACAAAATTTAGATGAAATTTCATTTTTCTAATAATTTTATGCAAATTGCAATATTTTATCATAATTAAATTTTTCTGAGCGCTCCAGTAGGTGAGTTGGTAGCGAGCTCGCCTATGAGTTTGGTGGTCGTGGGTTCGATTCCCAAGAGAGGCTCTGGTCTGTCGCAACAAAAATTAACAAAATTAGCAACATGGTCTTTGTCACCCTGCTTCTCCCTGGACCTTAAAATTAGAATATAAATTTACTTTGTATTGTAATTCATATAAATAAATAAATAAATAAAAAATTTTTTTCTACAAAAATTAGAGAAATTGTCATTTGTAGAAAATTCCTTCAAATTAGCTTTTTTAATTTTAATTTTTTTTTGTAAAATTTCATAGAAATTATTTTTTGAAAATTTCGTCGAAATTGCATTTCTAGAAAATCGTTGAATTGTATTTCTTTAGAAAATTTTCTTAAAATTGTACATCTCTATTATTAGTTTTCTAGAAAATTTCAATATAATTTCAAAATTGAAATTTTATAGAAAATTTTTTCATAAATAATTTTTTCTAAAAAAAATTCTTGAATTTGATTTTATCTTTTAGAACATTTCTTAAAGTTTGAATTTTTAATTTAAATTTTTTTGCAAAATTTTGCCGATTTCTTTTCTCGAAATAGCACTGAAATTGCATTTACCTACAAAAATTAGATGAAATTACATATTTCGAAAAATTTTATGAAAATCGCAATTCGAATCAAAAATTCGAAAAATTTTTATTTTTAGAAAATTCCTTCAAATTAGCTTTTTTAATTTTATATTTTTTGTAAAATTTCATAGAAGTTATTTTTTTAAAATTTCGTCCAAATTGCATTTCTAGAAAACCGTTGAATTGTATTTCTCTAGAAAATTCATTGAAATTGCATTTCTCTAAAAAACTACGTTGGAGTTGCATTTTTCTTCATAATTTAGATAAAATTAGATTTTCGAAATATTTTATGAAAATTTCATTTTTATAGAAAATTTCATCAAAAATTGATATTTTTAGAAAATTCCTTCAAATTACCTTTTTTATTTTCAAATTTTTTGTAAAATTTCATAGAAATTATTTTTTTGAAAATTTTGTTGAAATTGCATTTCTAGAAAATCGTTGAATTGTATTTCTGTAGAAAATTCATTGAAATAGCATTGACATTGCATTTATCTAAAAAATTACGTTGGAGTTGCATTTTTCTAAAAAATTTAGATACAATTACATTTTTCGAAAAATTTTATGAAAATTGCAATTTTATAGAAAATTTCATCATAATTACATTTTTCTACAAAAATTCGAAAGATTGTTTTTTTTAGAAAATTCCTTCAATTAACTTTTTAATTTTCAAATTTTTGGCAAAATTGCATAGAAATTATTTTTTCAAAATTTCGTCCATATTGCATTTCTAGAAAATCGTTGAATTGTATTTCTCCAGAAAATTCATAAAAATTGCATTTATGTAAAAAAATTACGTGGGAGTTGCATTTATCTACAAAATTTAGATAAAATTACATTTTTCGAAAAATGTTATTAAAATTGCAATTTCATCATCATAATTACATTTTTCTACAAAAATTCAAAAGATTATATTTTTTAGAATATTAGCTTTTTCAAATTTTTATGCAAAATTTCATAGAAATTATTTTTTAGAAAATTTCGTCGAAATTGCATTTCTAGAAAATCCTTGAATTTAATTTCTTTAGAAAATTTCTTATAATTGCATATCTCTATTATTAGTTATGGAGAAAATTCCAATGAAATTTCTTTTTGACATTTTACAGAAAATGTTATCATAATTAAATTTTTCTAAAGAAAGTTTTTGAAATCGATTTTTTTTAAAGAAAATTTTGAAAATTAAAATTGCGTATCTCTATTATTAGTTATGTAGAAAATTCCAAGGGGATTTGTTTTGGACAATTTATAGAAAATTTTATCACAAATTAAATTTTTCTAAAGAAAATTTTTGAAATTGATTTTTTTAAGAAAATTTTGTCGAAATTGCATTTCTAGAAAATCGTTGAATTGTATTTCTCTGGAAAATTTCTTAAAATTGCATATCTCTATTATTAGTTTTCTAGAAAATTTCATTTTGAAATTTTAAAGAAATTTTACCATAATTAAATTTTTCTAAAAAACAATTCTTGTTTCATACAAATAAAAAGTTCAAATTTCTTAAAATTGTGTCCAATGTTGATTTCTATTTTGTGGTAATGTTGTTGTCGGTCTTTTTGGTCAATTTTTAATCTAAAGTTTTCTGCAAAATTTTGTAGGAATTATTATTTTTTTTTTCAAAATTTCGCCGAAAATGCTTTTATAGAAAAATCGTTGTGTTGCATTTCGCTAGAAAATTTAGTTAAAATTGCGTATCTCTACAAAGTTTGTTGGAATTAAATTTGTTCTACAATTTTTTTTTTAAATTAGAGGATGAAAAATCGATTAGTCGTTTAAAGGGCGCTGACTTCGTATAAGTGGCCACGGCCCAGATTAAAGAACTATATTAAATGCATCTGAAGGAAATTTTCTGGAAAAATGAAATTTCGAAGAAATTTGCAAAACACTAAGTTTTGCATTTCTCTAAAATCTTTCTAGAAAATTTCGTCAAAATTGTTTTTTTTTAGAAAATTCCTTATTTTTGTTCCAAATTTCTTGAAAATTTATTTTTTTTTAGAAAATTCCTTCAAATTTGCATTTTTAAGTTTCAAGTTTTTTTTACTAAAGTTGTTGATTTTTTTTTGATATTTGAATTTTATCGGTAAAATTTATTGATATTTTAAATGTCGTTGAGCGGATTAATGGCCACTGAATGGATTAAAGATCGATGAGTCGTATTAAGGATGCTGACTTCTGATAAGTGGCCTCTGCCCGGACTAAAAGCCTATGAAAATATACAAATCGAAGAAATTAAAAAAAAAATTTTGACGAAATTTTCTAGAAAATTCAATTTTGACAAAATTTTTAAAAATATAAAATTGGACAATGTTTTCTATGAAATTTCGTTTGTATTTGCTTCACCGTTTTTTTTTTTTACTTTGTATTCTATAATACATAATAGAGGCAAAGATGGTCTATAACCAGTAGAATATCCTGGTGACAAATCAATAAATTCGTTTTCTATTACATTTTTCTGAAATTTGCAAAATAAAATGCAACTTTCACAAATTTACAATAAATAAGCAATTTTTATAAAATTTGCAAGAAAATATTCTTTAGATATATTGTTGACCGTTATTAGATTAAATGCAAGAAAATATTAATTTAAGTATGATTTTCTACAAAAATACAAATTTGTCAATTTTAAAGGACATAATTATAAAAGTGCAGATCGCCCCAGTAGGTGAGTTGGTACCGTGCTCGCCTATGAGGTTGTGTGTCGTGGGTTCGATTTCCACCAGAGGTTCTGGTCTGTCGCTAAAAAATATAACAAACAACATGGCCGTTGTCACCCGGCTTTTCCCTGCACAGTAAAAATAGAGTATAAATTTACTTTGTATTGGATGCAATTTTTATTTTGAAATTTAAAAAAAAATAAATCATTAAAATGTGTTTAAAAATTATGTCTTAAAAAAGTACCGAATATTTAAACATTTTCAAAAGTAAAAACCACAATAAAAATCACCAACTAAAATATTTTAAATTTGTATAATATTCACAACAAATTGTAATACATATATACTAAGCGTACACACGGCTCCCCTGGAAGAACGCTACGGGGGGGAAGGTCTGCTTTACGTTATATATATTGGAAATGTTGAACTTTGTCATTTAATAATGGAACACAATATCATTCATACGACTACCACGATTGGCTCGGCAATTGAGAATTTTAGGGGTGGGCAATTCAAAATTTTAAATTTGAATCGGCTATAAAAAAAGTACTGATAATTTTTTCACATTTCTGGTTTAATTGGAAAGATTGAACATTGTCATTTAATAATGGAACATAATATCATTCATATGACTACCACGACTGGCTCGGCAGTACCTCATCCGATCAACCCAAATTTTCGGTACATTTTCGATTGTTTTGGGTCGAATCTCTTCAATGGCAACTTCGATTTCATGTTTCAATTCTTCAATTGTCTCTGCATGCTTTGCGTAACATTGATCATTAATGGCTTTCCACAGAAAATAATCCAAGGGGCTCAAATAACAAGTCAAAATAATCGGTAGTTCAAATTTAAAATTGTAAATGGGCCACTCTTTATATGTATTCTTCGGAATACATCACAATATTTGTAGGAATTTCAGGAATAAATATATCCAACTGAATAACTGATTTTTGTATCATTTGTTTTATTATTATCTCGGTAAGTAAGTGTCATTACCTTTGTCACTAATAAGTATTGTAGTTACATATGACTTCCTGCCGATGTCAAAATACCTTTTAATTGCTAAATTTTGTTTGTAGTATCTAGAGGACCTACATCAATAAATAATTAATTAAGAAAAACCTTCAAGCGATCTATATAAGTACTAATGCAGTATACGGTGGATTATTAGGGTGGATATTAATAAAATTACTAAGTTTTTATTTAATAATTTTAAAATCATGTTTTTAAATTATAGAATTGAAATTAAAGACATTAAAACACACTCATAAAAACTATAAAGACAAAGAAAAATGCATATTGTCCTAAAGAGGGTGAACTTGACACGATGATGGCGCTACAACAGATCTGCAAATTTAGGCATTTCATAAAGAGCTTTCCAATATGCAGTGAGAGTATTTTTAGGAAATAAGTGAAGAAATTGAACGAAAGGATTTTCATGCAAAATTAGGCAGAGCAGATCTGAATGCAGTATTAACAAATGAGTAAAAAGAAAACAAACAAAAGGATTGCCATTTCTTTTTGAAAAAAAAAAAAATGTTAAGTTGGTTATCAACGTATATTGGATATTTTGAACAATGAAATCTTCCATCTTTGGATAAGATACAATTAATTAAATAGTGAACCACTCTAATATATTCCACTACACACATTTTGCTAATGTGACAATATTTGTAACTCGAGTGCTGTTTATTTTGGTTATTTGCTATGTATTGAGCTGTTTTGGCCTTTTTTGCAAAAATATTTCCATTTGCCAATTTTATGATTAGTTAAAGGCTGACTTTTTAAGTTTTGTTTTTTTTTTTTTTGTGGCAAATCATATTTCACCCGCCGCAGCCGAACATGAATAAAAAGGCCTACCCAATACTATTCAGCTTGTGTGTGTGTGTGTGTGAAGGAAATTCTAATTTCATACAGTTCTCCATTATGGCCAAAAGGGAAGAGACAACCAAAACCCTCAACAGAACCATGAATGGAAAAGGGGCATATGCTACGA
This sequence comes from Eudasyphora cyanicolor, assembly GCA_963930755.1. Classification (NCBI taxonomy): domain Eukaryota; kingdom Metazoa; phylum Arthropoda; class Insecta; order Diptera; family Muscidae; genus Eudasyphora; species Eudasyphora cyanicolor. The sequence continues at coordinate 159,514,957 of OZ005735.1, forward strand.
CATGCATTTGGGGTGTTGAATACTACATTCCATAATGTGATTAGATTTGCTATTTCTCATTGCAAAAATTACTCTTTGATTAGAAAATTACCTTTTTTGCATTAAATACAACAATTACATATTATTGTTATTTGGCCTGTATAAAATTTTGGGAAATCAGAAATAATGAAAAGTTAAAATCAAGAAATGGAATACAGACATGTCAGAGACATATTTTTCCTTTTAAAATGGTAACGGAAAATGTTTAAATTTAAGCACAGAATGGTCAAAATTTATTCGAATTTTAGTCTATATTTATATATATTTCGTCATTCCGAAAAATACAAAATATATCCGAAGAAAATCTATGGGAAAATAAATATTTTTAGTCATTTTACAACTTCAACTCGAACAAATTTGTTTGTTGTTTGTGCAAAGTTCCTTAATTGTTGATAGGTCAAAATATTGACACAATATGGATTTTGACCTGACTATATTTTTCATTGCATGAAGGGGCTAATTGTAAAAAAAAGTACTTCTACATGTCCTAATATTCAACAACTTCTACATATGTTTTTCTGGAGGAGAAATCAACCCTTTAGAAAATACATCAAGCGACCTGTTTGAAGAATGTTTATAATATAAATAGTTTTAATTAAGACCTATTATTTAAGAAAAGAATTCGCCCTGGGGGTTTCTTAAGATTTTTCTCCGACGCGAACAATTTACTCCATATACATATACTGCTTCTAATTGATAACTGAAATAACTCTTCATTTCAGTTATGATTAGGTGATGGGTGAACTTGAAGTTAGAAGCTATCGGTGACAAAAAGACTGCCGTGTCATTGTAGTTCTACAAGACAGAAATCTTAGCTATTACAGAAATATCATAATGACTGACCATTAATGTTCCGACTAAAGTCAAAATTAACACAGTACAACGCATGATTTTAGGACTCAATTCTGAGAATTGAATGTGAAAGTAGCCCAAAAAATAAGAACTTCTACATCATTCGTTTAGTCAAGTTGGCTCAATTTTTTCGGGTAGATTTGTTCCGCATTTTTTTTCTCCTATTCAATATCTACAACTTTGCTTCAGACACATAAGAGATATTCCGTACGTTATACCGAGAAAAAAATATAGAAAAAGCTAAAAAATATTCGTATGTCCATTAAATTAATAATTGAGCCAACTTGACTAAACGAATGATGCAGAAATTCTAATTTTTGGGGCTGCTTTCACGTCTAATTCTCATAATTGAGTTGCAAATCAATGAACTGAAAAATCTTGTACTGTGTAATATATTCTGCGATAGTCAGTCTGCTACAGAGCCCTTGCAAATTGTCTTCCTGAATTCAAGAACTGTCTCCACTGTCGCAGATATCTGAATATTTCATTATTTACATGTTTCAGCTGCCGAGTCACAGTAAAGTACCAGGAAACTACAAAAAAAACTTGTCAGGCTAAGAACTACCTTACAGGTCCCAGGAAAATGGAATGTGGTAGACATGCCTCTAGCGACCTACAAGCTCTTCTTGGCATTATTGGCAGGCGAAGATATTGAAGGTCTTGCAAAATGTCTTTTGCAGGGACGTTTTTTTCCCAAAAAATAAATAATAGACAACTTTTTATAAAGATGTTAGGCGAAAATTAATTTCATAGGTTAAAAACTAAAAACTCTGACGCGCCCCAGTAGGTGAGTTGGTAGCGTACTCGCCTATGGGTTTGGGGGTCTTGGGATCGATTCCCACCAGAGGCTCTGGTCTGTCGCTGCAAAATCTAGCCACATGGTCTTTGTAACCCGGCTTTTCCTTGGACCGTACAATTAAAATATAAATTTACTTTGTATTGTAATTCATATAAAAAAAACTCTGACCCAACTTCTAAATTTTACCCAATCGGTAACAAATTGCCCTTTAGAGTCCTACCCCGAAAAAACGGTTCATGTTAGCGACTCGCGTTTTGATTACAAGAATATGTGGATATACAGATAGATGGACAAGAAAAAGTCTCCTCAGAAAAAAAAATGTACAGATATTTGCTCTTTTTGGGAGGTTAGAACAACTGAATAATACCCAGTTCCTGAGAGTGGAGTAGGGTATAATAAGCCATATTGGTCAATAAATCAATGAAAGTTATTCTAAGTTGATTGGTTTTATAAAAAATGTACAGATATTTGCTCTTTTTGGGAGATTAGAACAACTGAATAATACCCAGTTCCTGAGAGTGGAGTAGGGTATAATAAGCCATATTGGTATATATTTATATATATATATTTATATAGGTCCCATACATGTCTTCTCTCATGTTTTGCCCCATAGAGGCAAAAAATACACAGTCGAATCGATTTGGTTATGATCACCGATATTTAGGCCAACCTCATTTTTGTTGGTGACAGAAATATCGTTTTAATTGCATGGACCATTAATTGATCTGCAGAACAGTAAAATGGTTGGAGCAATTAATCACAAATCAACTATTGGTCCCAACTTCTAATAAGATAGTAGTGACAACTACAAATATTCATTTTTGTTTGTGATTTTAAAATCATGCATACTAATATCGGTCCTAAGCCGACAGAACGAAAAATTGTAATTGTTCTGACTGTCAATTTGTCGGTAGAATAGTAAAATGATTGGAGTTGTTCTTTCAATCGATTATTGATCACAACTGCAAATTAGACAGTAGTGCTAACTGATAACATTCAGTTGCAACCAGAATAATATGTTACCAACTGAATGTTTGTGGTTGTCCCTTCAAAGACATCTGCAGTCCTGACCATTACTTGGTTGTAGAAATATAAAAATATAGCCTCAAGGAATATACCTTTTAACCAATAATAGGTGGGCGAAATTATTGATTGTCACAACCAAATAGTTCTCTAAGTGCGACAAACATTTTTCCAGATGTATTTAAACATTGTTTGAGAAACAGCTTTAAGTATGTTTTAGGAAGTGTCTCTGTAGACGAACATGTCCCTTAGAAGGATACGCAAAAACTGTACACAACCCGTGTCCGCCTGTGTGAGCTTTCAGTGTACAGAGCGATTAATTTGGTTGATATACCCGAAATTTTCGAAAACCGAATTTTTGTTCTACACAAACCATTATTTAATTTGATAGGGTGTGATAGTGTAAAATAGTAAATTTCTAAGTTCGATAGCAAAAATAACAGTACTGACTGACAATCTATAAGCATTTGTGTAAAATTTAATTTCAAACTAAAAAACAAACTGTCGTTGCCACGCGATGGCCGTTTAATCATACGATTAATCCCAAACTGTAATGGTATAGTATGCATTTTTTTTTAATTCCCAAAAGAATATTTGTGAAAAAAAGAATTCCCCTCCCCTTACCTACCTGAGCTCGATGGTTGAAAACGAGATTTCAAATTATTCAAATGATTCTGATGTTCACTGGCGATCACAGCCGCCGCCACAGCATTTGCCACCTGTTGCACCGTATTATTGGCCGCCGCCGCCGCTGCTGCTGCCGCCGATGCTTCGGCGAAACTATTGGCATTGCCGGAATTATTACCTCCAACATTGGAGGGCCCCGTTGTATTGTTTGCGCCGCCCGCACTGCCGACATTGTTGTTGTTGCACTGTGTCACTGCGCTGCCATGTGATGTATCGCTGGAATTATTGCTCGAACTGTTGTTGTTGTTGTTATTATTGTTGTTGCTGGTACTGTTGCTGTTGCTAGAGGTGTTGTTGGCGCCGCCATTGAAACTGCGCTGATAATGAGCATTTTCATTGTAGAGTCGCTGATAGCACGAGAGTGTGGGTATAGACCAAGAATTATTGGTTTTGTAGTGGAAATTACCCGTGCCGAATATCGAATGGGGATTGGTGGCAACAGCGGCCGCCGCTGCTGCTGCGGCGGCTGCAGCGGCATTGGCGTTCGAGTTGTTGGCGGCTAAATTCTGTTGTAACGATTGACTGAGAGCAGCGGAGAGTTGATGATGCTGGTGTTGTTGTTGTTGCTGGTGTTGTTGTTGTTGGTGCTGCTGATGTTGGTGCTGCAGATGTTGTTGTTGTTGTTGCTGCTGCTGTTGTTGTTGATGGCTTTGTGTTAACGTTTGGTTATGTAAATGCTGTTGCTGGTGGTGTTGTTGTTGCTGCTGTTGGTGTTGCTGGTGATGCTGATGCTGTTGCTGCTGCTGTTGATGGCTATGATGTTGTGGCTGCGTGTGATGCTGTTGCTGATGATGTGTTTGCTGCTGATGATGCTGTAAATGTTGCTGATGTTGTTGTTGCTGATGCTGTTGCTGCTGCTGCTGAGTTTGTATATTCTGCCATTGACTGCTGTTATTGGCATTACCACCGCCACTGCTTCTTGAACCGCCGCCGCCACCACCTCCTCCAGCATTACCCGACGATTTCGATGAATCATTGCTGCTTATGCTACTGCGAGTATTATCGGCCGATGAAGAACTCCGGTCATTGCCGCTGTCGCTGCCACAATTACCTGCCGCGGCGGCTACCGCTTGCGAGTTCAAATGCTGAAAATATTGATTAAGAGCTGCCGAATTTCCATGATCCTGGAAAAATCCACTGCACGACGAGGCCTCAGAAGCCATAATGGCGTGAACCAGTTTCCCCAGCTTTATGCCTTTGCAGGCAGGCTCTTTCAGGTTCAGGTCCCCTGGAGCGCTGCAATTAGTTCACTGGTCAGTGGAAGTCGACTTGAGAAATCGATATTTCAAAATTTGAGTTTACGCTCACTTTTTTCACGTATCTTTATTTTTCACTTATATTCCTGTTTCTTTTTTAATTTTCCGCAAAAACGTTTAGGTATTTAATACCTTTAATTCCAGGAAATGGTATTTTTTCAAAAGCCACAATAGTTGGAAGGAATTCTTGTAGGATCTTGGCATTTTAATTTCAAAGAAATTTAAGTTTCTTTTTGTTTCTGATTTGGAATAAATAAATTCGCGATATTTTATTATACATATTAGATTCACTCACTCACTTATTCACTGTTATCGATCACTGAGCCGTTTAACTGTGGATGGGGCTTTTGCTTACAATTATTTCCAATTTCTTCCTCCGAATATTTCACCCTACTAACTATCTGAAAATTGTGTGCTTTCATTTGAAAGTTGTCATTAGTAAAAAGAATTTGGGGCAATTTTGGGGATATTTTGTGTACTTAGTGTGAATTTATGTGTGAAATAGTAATTAGGAATTTTCTAACAATTAGCGACCCGAGAAGATGAATATATGAGACTTAATAAGAAAAGGTATCATATATAGTTATCAAAAACATTTTTTTGTATTCACTAAACTAAACAGTTTATGTACGGCTACAGAAAATTAATTTGCGCATAGTAAAATTGTAAGTCGAATATCCGAATTGGCATGCAAATATGCGGAAGGACGGAGAATAAGAATGGAAGTCCAAATGAATAGATAGCCGGATGGACGGACACACACAGAAAGGCCAACGGAAAATTTTTGTATTAGGAATTTTGATATATATATAAAAAAAATTTCTACTGAATTGACGAACACACGCAAAGAAAAAATTCGTTTCTGCGAAACGAAATATTAGACAACTACAATTCTCGTTTACGACAACTGAAATTGCTTTTGGTCAGAATATGTTTCTGTCACAAAAAACGAAATTTCAGTTCCGGCAAACGAGAATAGTAGTTGTCTAATATTTCGTTTCGCGGAAACGAATTTTTTCTTTGCGTGCAGAACTCATTGTATTCCGCAAAATACAATATTTTTATAGAAAACGAAATTTCAGAAGACTACACAAATTTCAGTGGACAAAATTGTTTTGCCAATTACTTGACTTAGTTTCGACAAATCAAATATTCATTATTGAAACTCAAAAAATTTATTCAAAAGAATATTTTGTTGCCACAAATAATCTTCGTTCTTGAGAAGAAAAAAGTTCTCTTTTTTCCCAAATATGCGGATGGACGGATAATAAGAATCGAAGTTCAAATGAAAAGACACCCGGATGGACGGACAGATACAGAAATGCAGGCGAAACATTTTCTGTTAAAAATTTTTATCGATTTTTTCTTGAATATTTTCTACCGGATCGACGGGAAAAACCCTGTGTATTCGGCAAAATACACTGTCTTTGCAGAGAAATGAAATTCTAGGAAATGTTCTTTGTTGGAACTCCAAAAATGTATTCAAAAGAATATTCAATTGCCACAAATACACATTGTTCTTGAGGAAAGAAAGTTCCTTTTGTTAGAAGTCAAAAAATATTTTCTTTTGTATCAAAAGAATTTTCTGTTACCCCAAATACACAACGTTCCTGGGAAAAGAAAGTTTCTTTGATTTTTTTGGGTAACTTAAAATCGTAACTTGAAAATTAGTATTTTTTTAGAAATTTTCAAAATGTTGCAGAAAGGAATGAAAATGCATTAAAAAACCAAACGCTTCTAAATATTTTCTTTTGTATCAAAAGAATTTTCTGTTACCCCAAATACACAACGTTCCTGGGAAAAGAAAGTTTCTTTGATTTGTTTGGGTAACTTAAAATCGTAACTTGAAAATTTGTATTTTATTTAGAAATTTTCAAAATTTTGCAGAAAAGAATGAAAATGCATTAAAAAACCAAACGCTTCTAAATAAATAACTTGAAATCGTAATGGGAAAATTTGTAATTTTTTTTTTGAAAATTGTTAAAATTTTCCAGAAAACAATGATATTGCATTAAAAAAAACCAAACGCTTCTAAATAAATAATCAAATTCATTCATTTTAATGCAATACTTGGCCGCTCGTCAAGCACTTTGTGAATACGAAACCATTCAGTCAAGAATCGAATCGAATGTATTTTCGTCATGCGGCTGGATGGACGGACAGTCGGTGGTCACGTTGCGATACCTTTTCTCGTTAAGAAACAACAACTACAAAAACAATAACAACAACAATGAAAAACTGCGAATGTCGGAATGTCGTATGAGAGAGTACATGAATGTCAGTCAGTCTGTTCGGTTTGTTTGCTCGTTTGTGGAATGATATGAAAATTATTCAAAGTTAATTTTTGCGAAATGGGTAAAAAATAAAACTTTAGGCGCTATTGTTGAATATTGAATAATGGGCGTGTTTTGTTTGTCAAACTATAAATTTTTGCTAATTTACTAGATAGCTTTGGTATATAATCTGTTCACTTCATTGATTGGAATAAATTCCTTATTCGAAATTTCCTCTCCAACGCTACATTTGACCAAAAAATTTAAATATATAATAATATTTGAAAAAAAACTCTACCTAGATATTTGAGGTACACATTTCTGGTATTAATTGTTCTTGAAATGATATAACAAATACATCAATCAAAAGCTCTTTTTCCAAAGATGTGCCCAGGCAAATGCACCTCCGCTTTAAAACATATGCGGAAAGTTAAATTTATCTTTAAATTTATTAAAAGAAACGTTCCTTGTTAATAAAAGCATATTTTATCTAAAAACTCTAAAAGTATAGTTTTGTTTTTGACTATTGAGTTCGAGATCGTTGTTTTTGTTTTCTGTTAAACAGAAAAACAAACCTTCTTTAAATAAGAAGAATAAGAAATGTGTGAAATGTATTAAGGGTGGTCACTGGTTGGTGGACGATATCGTTTCGGAAGCTACCAAGCAACCTCATCGGCACCTTGGACAAAATACCCTGTCAATAATTGGCACAATATGAGAGCAGCTCAATATGAAATAATTGAGAACTGACTTCAAAGTCCCATATATCCAAAACATTGCAGACAGTATTTCTCAACCTTAATACATCCCCACACTTCTTGTTTGGTTTTTTTGTGTGTCCCTGCAATTTGCGGGGAAGGCACACGATTTGTTGTTATTGTCGCTTCTTACAGCATCGATAACAAAAAACAAAAACAATGAACTCTAAAAGTATTTTGGAAATAGTAATATTATAAATCAATATCTTTTTTATTGAAAACTCATTTCGTTCTATTATACATTTTCAAAGATGTGCGAAAATATATTTTTTTGGTCACAAAGCTATAAAACAAAAATGAAGAAAAAGGACGATTAAATTAAAAAACAATTGGGAAATAGATGCAAATAAAATATATGTCTGTACTAATTTTCAATAATATTTTATCAAAACTTTTTTTTTTTCAATTTCAATGCAATTGTCCTAGAAATCGGAAATAAATTAAATAAGTTGCACAATTTTTTTCTCTTGTAGAGGAAAACTTTAGTTTTCTCAAAAATAATAAGTTTCCCCAAAAAAAAAATGTTGCAGAACAAATTTTATTAATAAGTAATATAGAAAAAATTAAAGTTCTCTTTCCACAGATGTAAACACAATTTATTTAGGGTTAGCATAGTAAAAAAAGAACATATGACATATAAACCACATTGTATTTTTATATATTTCTGTACCACAGATTTTTGTGGTACACTTTAATGGTTTTTATTGAAACTAAACTAGGTTAAGGTATAAACCAATCAAAAGCTTTTTTCCAAAGATGTGCACAAATGAAAACAACACTGGAAAATGATTTCGCTTTATATAGAAAAGGCTACAAAAAAGTCGGTGGGAAACTTTTAGAATTCTAAATAAAAAACCAAAACATAGACTTTTGAGGTACACTTTGAAGTATTTTATTATTGTTACAAGATTTTCATAAATTGAAAGCTCAGTTTTCATAGATGTACACAATAATAATTTATTTGAGGTTGTCACTTTTAAAGCGGAGCATATGGCATAAAAACAACACTGTGAAACTGATCTACTTTTATACCAAAAGATACAACGATTTAGGTTGTAAACTTTTATAGTTTTTAGACTTCTTATGTGATTATTATGATACAATTTTCATCAGTTTAAAGCTCTATTTTCACAGAAGTGCACAATGACAATTTATTCAGGATTAACACTGTCAGTGAGAAAAATAAAAACTATCACATAAATGTTTGTGATACACTTTTGGGGATTTGAGTGTTCATAAACTGTGATTAAATTATCATCAGTTGAATGCTCTATTTCCACATATATGCTCAAAAATAATTCATTTAGGGTTGGCTCATTTAAAATATAAGATATGGCATATAAACCACATTGTCTTTTATTTGTCTTTTGTCTGTACGATAAACTCTACAAAGACTTTTTTGTGGTACATTTTTATGGATTTTACCGAAGATTGACTAGAGAAGCGGATACCTTAGCTGAAAGGTATTACTCCTAAGATGTGCACAAAACAAAAACAACTCTAGAAAATGTTTTCGTTTTTTAAAGAAAACGCTATACAAAAATCAGTGGTAAAGTTAAAATTTTAGATAAAAATTACATACATTTTTGTGGTACACTTTGAAGGATTTTAGGATTCATAAATTATGAAAAAATTTTCATCAGTTGAAAGCTCTATTTCCAAAGATGTGCACAATCATATTTTTTTAGAGTAACCAACTTAAAAGAAAAACAACATTGTGAAACTGATCTACTTTTATACCAAAAAGCTACAGCAATTTTTGTGGTACACTTTTATGGGTTTTAGCATTCATGAATTCTGATAAAATTATCATCATATGAAAGCTCTGTTTCCACAGAAGTACACAATCATAATTTATTTAATATTAACAACTTAAAACAAGAACATGTAAACTACACTATCAGTGGGAAACTGTTCAAATTCTAAATAAAAACTATTACATAGATTTTTGTGGTACATTTTTAGAGACTTTAGTGTTCTTAAACTGTGATAAAGTTGTCATCAGTTGAAAGCTATATTTCTACAGATGTGCACAAACATAATTTTGTTGGTGTTGACAGCTTAAACGAAAAACATATAAACAACACTCTCATTGGGAAACTGTTGAAATTCTAAATAAAAAATAAAATAGATTTTTGTGGTACACTTTTTAGGAATTTATTGTTCTTATAACGTCATAATATTATCCGTTTCCACAGATGTGCACAAACATAACTTTTTTAGGGTATACCTTTTAACAAAAAATATATGGCAAATAAACATTTTTTTTTATATATTTCTGTACCATAAACGCTATACAAATTTTTGTAGTACACTTTAATGATTTTTATTGAAACTTAATAAGGGTAAGGCATAGACCAATTGAAAGCTATTTTTCCAGAGATGTACACAACCAAAAATAACACTGGAAACTGATTTCGTTTTGTATATTAAAGGCTACACAAAAATCAGTGGAAAACCCTTCAAATTCTAAATAACAACTATTACATAGATTTTTGTGGTACATCTTTAGAGACTTTGGTGTTCTTAAACTATAGTAAAATTATTATCAGTTGCAAGCTTTTTTTCCACAGATATGCACAAACATAAGTTAATTGGAGTCAGCGGCTCTAAAAAAAAACGTATGGCTTATAAACAACACTGTGAAACTGATGTACCAAAAAACTACAGCAATTTTTGTGGTACACATTTATGGTTTGCAACCTTCTTAAATTGTGACAAAATGTTCATCAGTTAAAAGCCATATTTCCACAGATGTGCACAATCATAATTTGCTTAGTATTAACGAATTAAAAGAAGAGCATATAAACAACACTGTCAGTGGGAAACTGTTGAAATTCTAAATAAAAACACTTTTTAGGATTTTACTGTTCTTAAACTGTGATAATATTATCATCGGTTGAAATATATATTTCCAACACAACACAGGAAAACTAGTTTCCTTTTATACCAAAAAGCTACACAGAACAGTGGGGATCTGATAAATTTCTATATGAAAAACACTGCATAGATTTTTGTGGTGCACTTTTGTGTTTTTTAGTGTCTATAAACATTCATAAAAATATAGGTATGCACAAACATATAACACACTGGGAAGTGATTTTGATTTTTATAAAACAAATCTACACACTTTTTTGTGGTACATTTAAATTGTTCTTAGTGTATTCCAAGCTCGTTGTTCAGTGATTTGCACAAAAATAAAAGATAAAATAAATGATTTGTGGTGATATAACACTATCAAACATGCGTATGTTTAAATTTTTGCCTTCTTGTGTTGAATTATTATGTTTTAAAAAATAACAAAATCTCCAAATCATGGTTTATTTTTAGAAGAATAAAAAATATAATATTTAAGCAAAATTGTTAAAAAAAAATATATGTCTGATCAGTCTCACTTTTTTCCGCTTTACAGTTTCTCAGTTTATTTTTGCTATATCTCCTACATGTCTATTATAGTTTGTCAAACAAAACACGCTTATTTTGAAAATAGTTGTTGCTAGGTGTTGTTGTGTTTATATGGACTGTATGCGGGGTTGTAGGTATGCAGATTTGTTTATTAATATATTTTTTTTTTAATTTTTCAAAATGAAAATATTAATTTTTATTTAATTTCTGATGGAGTTTTGGTTAAGAAAAAATTTAAAAAATATTAAATTAATTTTTTATAAAGCTTATCAAATCAAAAATCATAGAGAGAAGGAGGATATTAATTGAGTTCGATCCATAACTTAAAGACGGCCAGCGGTGAGGGTACCAAACGGCTTTCAAAACATAACATAATAATGCTACGATTTGATTTTTTTTTTGAAATCAGTTCGTCATCAAAATCGGAAACGGAAATAACTTGAGTAAAAGCCCGTCATACCGATGCAACGTAAACGAACGAGAGATTGCAAGAAATTCGGTGTTTTTTTAAAAGATAATTTTTATTTTTTCTTTAATTTATATATATATATATATTTGTATGTCATGAACAGTATTCAAAATATTTTTTTGTTGTTGTTAATTTTTCATTTCATTTGTTTAGGTTTCATTTGCATGCATTTTTTTCAAAACAATATTTTTTTCATTTGCTTGTTGTGTTCTATTCTTTTTGATTTGGCACTGATATTGAACATTTTTCTTTTCGAGTTTTGAATTTAGTCTAGATGCGCTTCACGGTAAGAATTCTCCGGTCCGGTTAAAGCTTTGCGATCAAATGCCAGAGACCGGCAAACGAATACGTCGTTTCAGCTGTGAGCAACGTTCGCCTGCATCGTTTAATTAAACGTGAGCAATTCTTATGGGGCGTCAGCAGCAGCGCGCAAGGCAGCCAGACAGCAGTAACAGCCCCAAAGCAAAAGCAAAAGCGCCAACGTCAGCGGTCGCAGCAGCAGCAGTAGCAGCATTCGACTGCACCTTGAGAAGGGTTGTAATGGGAGGACGACGTCAGCTATTCGGCTGCGGCGGCTCTGGTTAAGGGTATTGATAAACAGCAACTGCGCTGTTGAGAATTTCTTCACTTCGTTGTATGTATTTCTTTCCTTTCCAGAGATAATTCTCTTTATGTTTGCTTTAATTTCATTATTTTTATGGCAAAACGCGAAAAAAACTGAACAAAAACAAACGAAACATAAAAAGAATTCTAATTTTAAAAATAGTCTTAGATATTTTGTGGTTTACTGGGTGGTGACGTTGTTTAGTTTTCGTCAAACACCCTGTGCTGCTAAGCCATACACGAGCTTGTTTGGAACAAGCTATCTAACGAACGGACAGACTGACGAATCTCAATCAGCCAGCTCTCGGTTTCAACCTGAATTGCTTTGGGGTTTGCTATTGTTTGTTGCTGAAACGTGGGTGTTTTTGAGAGGGAGGGGGAAGGAAGAGTGATGTGTGGAGGGGCTTCCCCCCTTTTGAGGTGGTGTCTTATTGCTGCCGCTCGTGTATGTTTTTTTGTGTATTATTTATTTGCTACAGCAAACGTTTAGCTTTTGACGCTAGAACGAGCGAACGTACAATCCAACGTACAACTATACCGATATACAACGTGCAAAACCAATTTTGCAAATAGATGTTTGACAGCAAACAAGTTTTAGCGACACGTGATGTTTTCGCTCAATTAACACTACTTATTAATTTCATTATCGAATGACGGATTGTTGTAATCTCATATGCGTCGAGGGGATAAATGTCACCCAGGTCACGCTGAGGACACCTCAGGGGTGGACGCATTTAGCGAAAGGGGAAGTCTATCTAGGGTACTATGTATATTATTAACGTGTTACGCCTACTCCTCTGAGCTATGCAGCATTTAAAAAATCTTTTAAAATGAAATAGTTAGTTATTTAAATTTTATTTTATAGAAAGTACAATAAATAATAATAAAGCCATTCTTGGGAAAAATCCATACACACAGAATACAGTTTGGTTGCCTCATCCGAATTATTTGCCAACTGAATTTTGGTAGTTCTGCCCACTATCATGCGAATCCATCAGGACAACCAACATTTTGGTTGTGGTATACTTCTGCTGCCATCTTGACAACAATCATATTTGGTGGCGCCAACTACAAAAATGGTGGCTAAAATTATCTGTTGTATGTTGCCACAACCAACTGTTTTAAAAAAGTGGTTGTTCTGACAATTTGTCAGTCATATACTACCGACAATTGATTAAAAACAGTTTTCATTAATTTTTATTTGATTTATTGAAAACCAAACAATTAATAACAAAATTAAAAATCCCATATTACAAATTCATCACTATTATGAGATGTGAAAATATTTCACACAAATTTTAGAACACGAAAAAAACACAAAACTTTAATGCAAATATCGCTTAACCCTGTTTTCATGATTGTTGCTCTTATTTTTTATTTATGTAAAACATTTTGCACAACATATTCTGCATTCCACACATTATTATACACACGAGATAATTTTTGACTACATATACCGTTCTTGAACAAAATGTTGAAGATTTATTTATGTCGAGTAATTTTATTTGTTGTTTGTCATGTATCAGCAAAAGAACAGCAACCAATCTTTCGGTTGTATTTCCCAAAATACATTTAATTATTCTAAATTTGGGAAATTATTGGGATAACCAAAAAACGATTATTTATTAATATTTTTTCTGTTGTAGTTACCAATCTTTCGTTGCAATAATAATCTTTGGTCTATGTATTGATACAATTTCTGTTGTCAAGAATAAAACATTGGTTGCCACAACTAAAAATCGATCATATGGTACTATAATGAAAGTTTAAAATTGGTTACCACAACTAACCGAGTGTCAATGAAAAAAAAAAAAAAAAACAATCTTAATTCGATTGATACAACCATCGATTTAGTTGCAAGCATTTTTATTTGATCGTATCCATGTTACTATTGTTGTTTCAACGATTTATACATAAATACAACCGAGACACGGTGTAGGCAATATACTTTTTGTTGCTAGTACTACTTATTTATTGTTACAATCGAATTCCAACCAATTGTTTTCTTGGGTGTAGCTGATTCGTCGCATCTACGAGTATTCCGTTATTCACATATATACGATAAAATAATAATAAAAAAATCTCCAAAAACTAATTATTAACATAATTTCGAATGAAAGTTGTGATCTACAAATAATACTCAAAGCATGTGGCCGTAATCTGGGTTAGGCACACGTAACATTGCCGTAGTGTAACGAATCAACTGATTCTATCATTTGCAAACAGCGGTTATGATGTCAATAACATCAGTAAAACCATGAGAAAAGAAGACATTTTGGCAAACTTTTGCAAACGAAAAAGAATATTCCATCGGTACGATAAATTAATACAAAATAAAACTAAGTTGTAGCTACATTTGTTGTGAATGTCTGAGTTATATGACACGTTACTTACGTTTTAGGATACTTACAACGTTAAGGTTACGCTAAAGTTAAGTTACGGTTTCGATTGCCAAATCCAGCCTTTACATTTCCATTACAACTCAAACATAATACCAGCATGCTGCGCCATCGGGCAATGATGCCAGGCGATTGATCGTGTAAGGGCTTGTGGTGCGAATGCACCAGCTGCTGCTAGAATATCAAACAGAGTTTGATATTTCTATGATTGTACCAGCATGCTGGCATCGTGTGTTGTGAAATTATCTTATGTAGGTAAAAGTTGTCAAGCAACAACATATCGCGCGACTATGAATTTGAAGGTAAAGAAATAATAAAAACATCAAAATTGATTCAGGTGTCAATAGAGAAAAAACTTTGTCCGAATTAATTATAGCCAGTGAAAAATCACTTGCGGGAGCCGACGTTGTGTTGTCCACACTAAATTTGCAAAATAATATTGCACCTGCATGCTGGTGTGTTAGATGATTCGGGCGTGGTGGCAATTGATAGTGTGGACAACACACCGTCGGCTCCCGCACGAAATTTTTTATTAAATTGTTCTTATAATTAGTTCGGAAAATGTAAATTTTTTAACTACTTTTTTCTTTGCGGACATATGGATAAATTTTCCACAAAAGAGTAACAACTGAAAATTTAGAAAATTTCAGTAGAGTACAAAAACTGATTCCTTTAATATTAATGATATATTACAAAAAAAAAATATGTCGTTGCAATAAATTTCATAGAAAAAGTAATAACGCTATTTTCTTTATTGTTTTGTTATTGGTTATAGAAAAATAACAACTTTTTTGACTCTTTTCCTGAAAAAAGTTTGTATATAAATAGTGGTATTATTTTGAGTTGTACCTTTTTAACTGAAAAATCTTACTCGGATTATAGGTTGAAAAGGGGACAACTAAAAATATTACTCTTTAGATGATAAATCAACGGTCCCATTTGCTTAAACACTTGGAGACAATTCAAAATGTAACTCTTTAATTGAATCTAAAGACGTTATTCTGTAAACACAGAAAGAGTCATAACAGTTTTTTATTATGAAAAAGGGGAAACATCAATGGACATTTTTTGCAGTGGGTAGAAATTGCAATTGTTTCTTGTAAATTGTTTCTTGCAAAAAAGCAAAATTTATAAATTTTGAGTTGTTACCCTTTTGTGGAACAGGTGCGATATAGAAATCGGAAAAAACCTAACTTGACAAATGAAAAATGTATTCCAATGGGAAAACTTTTGTCGTTGTTTCCACATACTTATATCATCTGAATGTCATCTGAAATCCGAAATCACGTAACATCAAAAAATCAAAATTAATTTTATGATTGATTATAGTTTATTAGGCTAATCTACACATTCCTATAAAATTTTGGAGTTCAATATCAAAAATTTACCATTCATAAAATTTTATTTTATTTAATTCAGAATGTACGCCACAACTAATTGCGCTAGATTTGTTATTTGATTTGGCCTTAGTAGCCTGTAATCCCTATATTTGGTCAAAAGCTTAAAATTACTTTACTTTGTTTTTTGCTTTTTCTGAAAAATCATGAACATGTGGGTTATGTTATTTTGGATTTCAGGTGACGATATATAAATGCAATAGAACCTACCCCAGGGGCGATGGTCGATCCCATTCACAAACGGCAAAATGCATGACTCTTTTGAGACATATAAACATGTCTTCAAATAAAATATTTGAATAAAGTATTAATTTTGTAGTCAGTATTTCACAATTACAAATCCAAAATATTTGAAAGAGGTCTCAATTTGTTTTTCCACACGAAGCCCTAAAAGTGGCAACTTGCGTTTATTTTTGAAAGTGCACTAAATAAGGTTGAATAATATAATCTGCTGTAAAACCAAAAGTCGAGAAGGTAGAATGAAACATGTAATGAAGAAAATATAGTTTTAAGTTTGCTCAATTAATACAATTTAATAAATTATAAATAAATGTTATATGCATAGTCTTTCGAAAAATTCCATCTATTTCATGTGATATTATTTGTTGTCACTTAGATTTTTGGGGTAGTACTTAGTAGCTCAGCACGGAATCATTTAAAACTGAATATGGTGTCCGAATTTTAAGTATTAACATGTGAATTTTATTTATGCTAATACGATTATAAAAAGTTGATAAATGGTAGAATAAGATAACGCAATAATTTATTTCTTGAAAATTCGTATGCTAAGAGACAGAGGAAAAGTGTCACAAATTACCAGGCCTGCCTTAGTATTTCCTTCACAACTTTTACAAATGTTGAGTCTGCAAAGAAGGTGCAGCATTTTTTTTTAAATTAAAGACTAAAAAAAATATTAAAAAAAAAAAAAATACAAATTTTATTTTAAAAAACTTCATAAAAAATGTCGGGTTACATTCTAGTTGAAATGACATAAACTGTGTAAAAATCGGTTCAGCCGTTCAAGAGCGACTAAAAATTTTGTAAAACATGATATCTTATTATTCCATTTAGAAACTTTTTATAAAGTTTTTAGGCAAAAATAGGATTCATAGGTTAATATGAAAAATTCGGACCCTATGATTAGAAGGGTGTTTACGTGTAATTTCCTCCAGAGACTGAATCTGAATCTGATTTATCTGAAAGAAATACTGATTTTGAGGATATTGACAATGACATAGACCTGCGAGTTTAGAAAATGGGAACCGTGAAGGAATTTTGCGGTGTCAAAACGCCCAATAATGGTGGCCAACTCAAGTCATAGATGCTTATTGGCCATAATTGTGGTTATCTTCCAAACGTTCCGAAGCCCGGTCAGCGAACAAAGAACGTTGGTTACAAAATTTTGAAAAAAAATTATTATTATTTGGACGTATAACATTGATATTAAGCATTATATTGGAATGGTGAATTAACACAATATGTTGACAGAATGAATGCAACATGTAATATGTAGAACGCAATTTCCAAAAAAACTGACTCGAAAACTTTTGGGTCGAACTTTTGGGTAGGAGCAAATTTTGAAAAATCCCACTTTGACCCATTTAGAGTGCTCCAATCTAGTCCAAATGTATGACCGACCCCCACTAACTTTGGAGGCCCACCCACCCATGCCAGTGGCACACCCCCTGGAACCCCCTGGGGGTTCCATACATTTGGACTCGATTGGAGCACTCTAAATGGGTCAAAGTGGGATTTTTTCCGGGACATCAGAATTCGTTTTAGAGGTATGGTTCCTTTGGCAAAGTTTCTTATTTTGATCCCTAGAATACGATTTTCACTGAGCAATGGGCGATTTTTAAATCGACCTGCCCTAATGTGCATGTACTTTGTGTACTTGTTGGTAATATCAAAAAAGTTAGACAGAATCATCATTAATTACACAGTACACGAAATTTACACTTTAACAAAAAAGAAAGTTCAGTCGGGTAAACCGATATAGGAATCTTCTCGCCTTCAGTCCCAAAAATACTCGAAAATTTATTTATTTTTTGGTTTTAATTAAATTATAATCAATTGAAATAACATATGTGCCAATAACTCCTACTTTTCACTGGACTCTAGGTACTAATTACAAAATCATTACACTGTATAAGATGTAAAGTGTTTGTATGAGCGCATATTAAAGCTATAACCAGTAAATTTTTGGTGCAAATTGTCCATTTGTGTAGGAGGTACCAAACCGGGCACGGTAACTTTTTCTCAAGGTGATAGCGACTAATGGTGGTTTCGTTTCTGAAAAATAATGTCACCACATCATGTTGCGACATTTTTAAAATTCCCCCTGCACCCTCTGCTTATTTAGCATTTTGCATGCGCACAATTGAACAAAATTATTGCGCAGCCATTTGCTAGTGCATTAAGAATGTACATTTTCATTTAGGTTTGGTTCTGAAGTCTGCTTCTTGACGGTACAACACTCCACGCCGTGGACTGGGCTGAGTGTGGAAAATGCGATATTTTCGCATTTGCGGAGTGTAATAACACTATGCAACAACATTTTTGTCCAAGGGATGTGGATAACAGTTTCTGGTGCAATTAGGTGTCACAAACACGAAAAAATATTGAAAAAAATTTTTATGGTAAATTTTTTTTAAATTCCAGCTTTCCATGAGTACATTCAGTATTTGGACCATAATTTTTCAAGTATAAGCCTGATTGAGCCGCGTTATGCCTCAAATTATAGGGAATTATGAGGGCTACATATGCTGCAAATATCGCTTTGAAGTAGAATCTTTGATATAGTAACAGTCGTCAAAAATATGAGAAAAAAATAATTTTTTTTTAAAAACAATTTTTCCTGGTACAAAAAAAAAAACATAAAAAATAGAAAAAAAATCGAAAAAATTATTTTATCACATTTTTCAAAAGCCAGCATGCCAGCGAAGAAAATACGGTCTATTTGAAAAAATCTATGCATAGATGTAAAAGTTATGAGCCATTTTGTAAATGTTACGGAAATTCAAAAATATCTTGTTTCATATTTTTTCGTTTTTAAATGATGTTTTTGCTTATATTGAATGCGCCATATATGAGAGAGACATATAAGAGACATTGCACTTGCATTTTATTTTATGAGGATTGATGTCAGACATTATAAAATTATAGAGAGGACGAGGTTTTATGGCCGTTGGTAACCCTCCATAAAACATGATATGCAATGTCAGAGCTATATTGGATGAGATCCGCTCAGATAGAGGGTCATTCAACAATATTTGTGGTTTTTTATTTATGAGGTTTCCAACTGAATGGGCATGGACATCCCAGTCGTATATACAGGTAGTAAAATTATATGTACGCAATACAAAGTAGTACGCGGCAGTCTTGAAAATATTGGGTGTCTACTTTCGAAGCAAACAATATGTCAGCTACATGTACTGCAACTTTTGAACCTTAAAGCCGGAATTTGTGAATGAAATTTCTTATTAATAAATTAGTGGAATTCAGCGCCTTAAAGAGATAAGTCGATAAGATAATACAAAGTTAATTACAAAATATTACGAAGTATGAGTAAAAGGCAAAGAACTTTTCAATGTGTAAATGATCCCGACAATTTCTGCTAACGGGTGTTTTTGTTAGGGGTATAGAACTTCGAATTGAAGTAAAACACAAGAAAATCGTTTGAAGGTCCATCAATTTGGCTTTATTGGAAGGATAATTTTATGCCATTAATGTTTAAATATGATTTCGGGCATGTGGCCGCCGCGGCTGGCTCGAATAAAGCCAATTCTACAGGTCCAATTTTCAAGTTGATGGACAAAGCTCCAATTGCTGTGCACGGTGGCGAATCGATTCATTCGGGTCCTCTTCAACACTTTGCTCTACAGCGGCAATTGTTTCTTCGGTGCGCACTGTTCGACGTCTCTGCGGATGCGTATTATCACATAGAGTAAACGTAGTGCGAAAACGATCCATGGTTAACCGAATTAATTGCTCTGATGGACGATTATGTCGACCATAAAATGGACGCAGTTGACGGTACGCAGTAAACTTCGCGAACTGAACCATTATTTTCGAAATAAATTTGCACGATTTGCAAGCGTTGTTCTTTTGTCAACCTGTTCATGATGAAATGGCAAACCAAACTGAACATAAATGACATTAGAGTTGCCAGATTTGACCACAAAATGCCAGTTTTGTCTCTATTCGAAAAACAAAGCCGTAAAAAAAACACCCATTACATCTGCGGAAAATATGTAATTAAAAAAAATCGGCGTGCGTTTAGTAAAATAATAGAAGAAATATATGTGTAATATTTTGGTAAACGAGTTAAAAATATGAACGAACCGTGGACACCTAGTAATTTGTGCCATGTAAATCTTACTCGATGGACTAGTGGAAGAATGCGGTAAGTACTTTAAAATTAATGTATTACAATGTTTTGTGTAATAAAACGTTTTAATTTTAGACATCACGTGCAATTTGGAATGCCAATGATTTGGAGACAACCATTCATTCACGATACAGATTGGAGTAGGAAGAAGCATTCGCTGGAATTACGGTGAAGTAAAATCTGTCACCTTGCCAGTTGCACATTCGGAAAGAGTACCGATTCACAAGTGTACAAGTATAGCTAACAGCCTAATTATGGAAACATCATCAAGTTCAACTGAGTACTCAACTCTGAGCGATTCAAGTTTGAGTCAGAAGTCATCGCTTTTAACTCAGTTTCAACTCATTGATCTAGTGAGAGATTTGCAGCTGACCAAAGATAAGGCAGAACTACGTGCATCTGGGATGAAACAGTACAATATGCTGGTCCAAGATGTTAACTTATCATATTATAGATATGATAGAGATATGATAGATGCTTTTGCAAGGACATTCCCGGATTGTTCGAGGAACTTAATCAAACATACAATTCAAAGGAATGGCGGTTACTTGTTGACAGCAGTACTTTTGCACAACGGAAATCAGAAACCGCCGATTCCCATTACTCATGCTGTCAACACTAAGGAATCATACGAAACAATGGCTAAATTGATAAAATACATAAAATATGAACAACATGACTGGAAAATTTGTTGCGATTTAAAAGTAGTTGGGATGTTATGTGGAATGCAAGGCGGATATACAAAATATTGCTGTTTTTTATGCCTCTGGGAAAGCCGCGCTCGCGAAGATCATTACAGAAGAATGAAATGGCCAACAAGAAAACACATTACATTGGGTGAAAACAACATAAAAAACACACCTCTCGTCCAAAAAGAAAACATTATTTTGCCAAAAAGGCATATTAAGCTGGGGCTCTTTAAACATTTTGTAATAGCCGTAAAGAAAGATGGCAATTCACTCTCATATTTAAAAATTTTATTTAAAAGTCTTTTTTTCAAAAAATCGAAGGAGTTTTTGATGGGCCTAAAATAAGGAAACTGATGAAAGATGTGAATTTCGAATCATATTTGGCGTCGGATGAAATTTCAGCATGGAGGTCGTTTAAGCTTATAGTTTCAAATGTCCTTGGATCCAATAAAAGCCCGCAATATGAAATAATGATTAATGATTTGTTCAAAAATTATGAAAAAATTGGTTAGAAATATATTTTTATGTATGTATTCTTCCAACTTATTTTTCGCTTTATGTATTCCAACAGGTGTAAATATGTCCCTAAAAATTCATTTCTTGCATTCTCATTTTAACTTTTTCCCCGAGAATCTTGGCGACGTATGTGACGAACATGGCGAAAGGTTTCACCAAGAATTGAAGTCCATCGAGCGGCGTTACCAAGGGCACTGGGATGAAAGAATGATGGAAGATTATATTTGGTTCCTCATTAGAGAAACCGATTCCGAAATCTACAAACGTCAACAAAGAACCCACAATTACTTCTAACGAAACTTGTTCATGTAAATAAACTCAAATGTACATAATATATGTAAATAAAAGTAGTAAATAATATCGCTATTTAAACAGAAATTAAATTTTTTTTTTTAATTCTCACCTCTACCAAAAGGGCTATAATTTCTACATTTATCCATAGATTTTTTTCAAATAGGCATTATTTTCTTCGCTAGGATGCAAACTTTGAAAAAATAAAATATTTTTTTCGATTTTTTTTTTATGTTTTGTTGTCCCAAGATTTTTTTTTTTTTTGATAAATATCTACTATTTCCAATTTGTTTAATGACTGTTACTAAACCACTTTTTCTAAGTGAAAGAGATATTTCCAACATTGATAGCCATTATTAATAGCTTCAATTTAACGTATAAGTCGACCTGATCGGGCATATACTTCAAAAATTATAGTGCAAATACTAAGGGTACCTTCGACGATAATAGTATTTTTAATAAAAAAATTTTTTAAAAAAAATTTATCAATAAAAAAATTTTTGCTTTTGATTTTATATAACAGTATGCCAAAATCTATACAAAAAAATAATTTTTAGGTCTAGGACACAAAAATCATTTTTTTGTTGCGTAGCGTCATTTTAAAAACGAAATCAAAACCCATTCGAAAAAAACGAACTAGAAAATTAGGTTTCAGTGTAAAATGTAGAAAATATTCGGACGATTTCGATAAGTAGTGTGGATGTTATCAAACAGTCAATACTTCACCAAATGTTAACCCTTTGTGGGGAAGGTACTCGAAAGAGTGGACCATTATGGCCTATCTTCAAAGTCAGCTTGATATAGAAAAAAATTTCACGTACAAAAATTTGAAGTCAGTCGGTTACTCCTTTCGACAGTTATAGGGGGCATCATCTACACAGACGGGCGGACGCACATTGCTCAAATTATTTAAATGACCCAAAAAAGGATTTCCGCCAAATATAAATGAGGGGTTAGGTCAGTCATTCGGTGTGCTAGAAATTTTGCCCGTGCAAATTATATACAAATACCCTCGTTCACAATAGTGAGTACATGATTTTATTTTAAATTCTCTTAGTTCTACCAAAAGAGTGATAGTTTATCCATAAATTGTTTTCAAGTTGGCACTGTTTTCTTCGTTGGGATGCTGTCTGAAAAATTAGTTCTTTTCATTTCATAGCCTTTTTTACTTGAAAAGGTAATCTAATGAAAGTTTTAGGGACAGCCAGGGAAATTACGTTCATGTACATTTTACTTAGAGCTAAAAGTCTATCAAGATTTTTCTCTGAACTGTAAATACTGTAAAAACCTTGAACTGTACCGACATTTCAATGTTTATACAATTATGAACATATTTTGAACAGTTTGTCCCTTTGTATGGGATATATCAAAAACAGCCCATTTTTGTATATGTAGTTGTAAATTTTTAACATTTTTACCATTTGTATGGAAGGGACAAGGAAGCATGGACTAATATGAACTAAAACTAAGTTTGGACAGAATATTGCAACCCGCTAAATTTGAAGTCATTCAGTCACTTTGCGTGCACTGCAACCAGGCAGGCAGGCGCTCGAAAAAATCTTAAATGACTTCTTTCAAAAGTAAGGTCATAGATCACGTAAGTTGAGGGTTATTAATTATGTGTATTAATTACGAAAATCAAAATTTCCAGTCTTTATGTCTGCTGTTCGGCTGGAAGGGAATGGGAAAACAAAAAACATCATAATTTCGCATGCACTGCGAAATGTCTGAGCTTTACGCTTTACATAGACATATTTTGTGTGCCAGACTATTTTTCTGTTTCTTCTGCTGATACAATACCTTTGGTCAAACGCGACACATTAATTACAATATTGCAATTACTAATATATCATTACTGAAGGCATATGTATATGCATATAACTATGTATGTATATGTTTGAGGATGTCTATGTGCACGTTCTAAAGTATAAAAGTTCGGTATATAAGGTTGGTCCGTAGAATTTTTAATGTGATTATGACAGACTGTTTAGAAAAACTCCTCATGTGGACCAAGAACAAAACGTTATCTCTTTATTTGTCAACTGAAAATTTTCAAAGAGAAAATACAGGGTTTTCCAACAAGAGGTGTTATTTTGAATCACCTGGCATTTCGGCAAGTAGAAACTACGCCATTACTACAAATGGAACGATACACGATCATCGAACGATACAAAAAGATCGAACAAAAAAACGATACGAACGATACAAAATCATCTTGACTGATGAGGCCCATTTCCACCTCGGTGGCTAGGTCAACAAGTAAAATTATCGCATCTGGGGCTCGAAAAACCCAAGAGTTACTGCTGAGAAGCCTCCACATCCTCAACGTTTGACTGTTTGGTGCGGTTTATGGTCCAGCGGAGTCATTGGACCTTCCTTTTTCGAAAATGAGGTTGGATCAACAGTTACGGTGAATCGATTGCGCTATCGAGAGTTGATTAATGATTTTTTATGCTCGGAGTTGGATGGTATTGATCTGGACAACGTTTACTTTCAACAAGTCGGCGCTACGTGCCACACAAGCAACGAAACCATTGCTCTGTTATGGGAAAAGTTTCCGGACCGTGTTATCTGTCGAAGAGGTGATCACAATTACCCACCGAGATCTTGTGATTTAACACCTTGCGACTTCTTCCTTTGGGGCCACGTGAAAGATAAGGTCTACGCCAACAGCCCATCGTCGATTCAAGACCTCAAAGATAGAATTCGTGAGGCTATCGAGGACATAGGGCAGCCACTTTGCGATTTCGTTATGGAAAATGTCATGAAAAGGATATGGTCCTGTAAGCGTGGTCGTGGTGGCCATTTGGCTGATGTTGTTTTTCATTATTAACGGCATACCTTCCTCTTTATTATGAAATAAAAATCCGATCATTTATCTCAAAAATGGCATTTTTCTTTGAATACCAAAATAACACCTCTTGTTGGAAAACTCTTTAGTTGGCAATCCACCCTAACATTCACATAGAGTACACATTGGTCATGAATTAAAAGGGCACGCTTTGCAAGGTCATGTGAGCTTAAGTGATTATTCCAGCTAAGGAATACTCACATAAGAACAAGTAAATAAATATCAACATTGTATATGTATAAAATACCAGTTTCTATAATAATATAGAAACAAAATGGTCCTGAAGCCGGGAGAATATCCTAGTTAGAATCAACATTTAATATAATAATCACTTAAGAACAAGTAAATAAATATCAACATTTAATATAAAAAAACAGTCGTAGAATCATAGACTCATAGGCTTATATACCTATACCCCCCATAAGAATAAGGTATAACATGTGCAAAAAAATAAACGTAAAGGCCTAGCAAACCTTTCAGAAAATGCTTTGTTTCCCAAAATTTCAAGTAGCTACAAAATAATGTTGATTCCATATTTATATTAAAAAAATATGATTAGATTTTTCTCAATCAATTGACAAAATTTTAAAGGAGCAAAATTTACTAAAAACTTTTGCGCAAACCACCCTATACTGCACATGCAATACACATGCATTGGTCATGCATTACAAGGGGGGAAACTTTACAAAAGTATCTATGCGCCAGTATTGAAATTGTAAAATTCTCTCACCGCTGGTCATGCGAACTAAGTCTAAAAAAATACAGCCTGGCGACCAGCTAGTCATTCAATTACCGTATTTCGGAGAGCTAACAGTGCCAGCTTTTTCACCGATATTTTTCCAAAGCGGCACAATGTTAATTTAATACCGTTGCTGTGGAGAGACCGAATGTACTTCGGTTTCGTTTTCCTACGATCAAAAGTACACAAATTATTACCCACCCGTCCGTCCTTCCGCATCCAAACCGTCACAGCAAAAGTTCTCCTACCTATCTACCTAAGTGATGGAATTATTTATTTGTATATGAATGGAGTCGTTTGGAATATGAATACCCGCACATACCCACAAGTCAGTCAGTCAATCACTCGTCGTAGTATGTACATTCGGATACACAGTTATAGAGCTGAGTGTGTGTGTGCATCGCACGTTGGTATTGCGCAAATATGGTCACGTGGATCTCAGTATGACCCAAAGCCCACTGTTTAGCAATGTTCTAAGCACGTGTTGGTGGCACACTCAAAAGCAACAACCGAACAAACGAAGGAAGGAACGAGCGAAAAACGAGTGGCAGAAAATAACAAAAACAAATACACTAACTACTGCTACTACTCCGACGACGACGAAGGGGATGATGATGATGATGATGACGTTGACGAGATGAGATGACGATATATGGAGATGGTGTTCGTATATGAGTCATTCCATATCAAAGTGAATGATGTTTCAGAGGAAATTACAAGCAATCATGTACATGTACGGCTTTTCCATCGAGCATTTCCTACTGCATCTCTCTATATAAAATGTTCTTTTTTAAAGATTACGACGTCTTGGGCGCAAAATCGTTAAAATGAAAATTTGTATTTTTAGTGGGTTGATGTCGAACATTATTCAACCTAACAAAAAATGTTTACGGTCATCTACTCTGTAGTAGACGACCAATTGGGTCATCTAATCTACAGTAGATGGCTACTTAGGTCATCTACTCTATAGTAGATGACCAACTGTATCATCTACTCTATAGTAGACGACAAATTGGGTCATCTAATCTATAGTAGACGACCAATTGGGCAATCTAATCTATAGTAGACGAACAATTGGGCCATCTAGTCCATATTAGACGAAAAATTGGGACATCTTCTCTATAGAAGACGATCAATTGGGTCATCTACTCTATAGTATACCACCAATTGGGCTATCTAGTCGATATTAGACGAAAAATTGGGTCATCTACTCTATAGTAGACGACCAATTGGGTGATCTACTCTATAGTACACGACCAATTGGGTCATCTACTCTATAGTACATGACCAATTGGGTCATCTAGTCTATAGTATACGACCACTTGGGTCATCTAGTTTATAGTATACGACCACTTGGGTCATCTAGTCTATAGTATACGACCACTTGGGTCATCTAGTCTATAGTATAAGACTACTTGGGTCATCAAGTCTATAGTATACGACCACTTGGGTTATCTACCCTATAGTAGACGACCAGTTGGGTCATCTACTCTATAGTATATCACCAATTGGGTCATCTACTCTAAAGAACAGTACCAATTGAGTCACCTACTCTATAGTCGACAACAAATTGGGTCATATACTCTATAGTCGATGGTAAATTGGGTGATCTAACTTATAGTCGACGGAAAATTGGGACATCTACTCTAACCTGGAGGGCGAATTGAATCATCTACTTTATAATCGACGACAAATTGGGTCATTTACTCTATCCTGGAGGAACAATTGGGTCATCTACTTTATAATCGACGGCAAATTGGGTCATCTACTCTATCCTGGAGAACCAATTGGGTTACTCTCTATGGTAGACGACAAGTAGGGTCATCTACTCTATAATATACGCCCGATTGGGTCATCTCCTCTACAGTATACGAACACGTTGGTTATCTACTCTATAGTAGACGATCACTTGGGTAATCTACTCTATAAAGCAGTACCAATTGGGTCATCTACTCTTTAGTCGACAACAAATTGGGTGATCTACTCTATAGTCGATGATAAATTGGGTCATCTTACCTATAGTCGACGGCAGAGTAGAGAATATAGTAGATTACCAATTGGTCCTCCAGGATAGAGTAGATGACACAATTCATCTACTCTATCCTGGAGTACCAATTATAATACTATCTATATAATACTACTTTATAATCGATGGCAAATTGGGTCATCTACTATCCTATCTATCCTGGAGGACCAATTTGGTCATTTACTTTATAATCGACGGAAAATTGGGTCATCTACTCTATCCTGTGGGACCAATTGTGTCACCTACTCTGCAATCGACGACAAATTGGGTCTTCTACTCTGTCCAGGAGGGCCAATTGGGTTATTCTCTATGGTAGACGACAAATAGGGTCATCTACATACTCTTTAGTAGACGACCAATAGGGTCATCTACTCTATAGTAGACGATCAATAGGGTCATCTACTCTATTGTATACGACTAATTCGGTCATCTACTTTATCTACTCTATCGTGGAGGGTCAATTAGGTCTTCAACCCTATGGTAGACGACCGCTTGGGTCAGCTATTCTGGAGTGGACGTCCAAATGGGTTATCTACTCTATAGTGGAGAACCAATTGTGCTCGCCTATGAGCATGGTAGTCGTTGGTTAGATTTACAGAAGAGACTCTGGACTTTTGTCGCGAAGTCTAGCCACTGGTTTTTCGCTGGCCCATATAATCATAATGTATCGGTTGCGAAATATTGTACTCTGTTGGTAACAAACGAGTACATCGGAAAAGCAAATAGTTGTAGGACAACCCACCCTATTAAGCACCACATAACTTATGTATATGAAAAGGATTTCACGTACTTAAGTTTAGCAAACAAATTCTTTGTTTTTACGGGTTTGTTTGTCGTTTTCTTTTTGTTGTTGCTCAAAATATTTATATAAGGCTATAACTTGCCACAAAACAAAAGGAAACCAAGTTCAACAAGTGTATACAACTGAAGGAGGAATATGAAACAAGTAAGAAAGTTTCAGTCGGGTAAACCGACTAAGGTATACCCTCACTTTGTGAGTAATGTAATATTGAATATTACTCGAATTATTCTGTCAATTTGTGTGGGAGGTACCAGAAGGGGTTTATCAAATACACCTTTTTTCGCTGAACATTAGATACTTTAAATTCATTGCACTGTGCCGACTTATAAGCATTTATGTGCACTGGTATAAACGTTATGAGACATTAAATTGTGGTATGATTTGGGCATTTTGTGTGGGAGGTACAAAAAGGGGCGTGGCAATAACGCCCATTTTTCACAGGGCTATAGACACTATAAAAACATTACACTGTAAAAAATTTCAAGTATTTTTATACACTGGTTTTAATGTTATGAGGTGTCAACTTTTGGTGCAAAATGGTGCATTTGTGTGGGAGGTACCAAAAGGGAAGTGGCGACTTCGCCCATTTTTCTCGAGTTGATAGCGACTAATAAGCTAATACTATGTGTGGAATTTGAAAAGATTCGAATAAGTAGTATAGCAGTTATTAAAGAATCAATATTTCACAACATTTTAACCCTTTGTGGGGGAGGTACTAGAAGGAGTGGACCAATATGGCCCATCTTCGAACTTAGCCGGAGATAGAAAAAAATATTACCACATACCAAATTTGAGGTCAATCGGTTACTCCTTTCGAGAGTTATCGTGCGCACCAGCCAGCAGACAGACAGACAGACAGACGGACGGACGGACATTGCTCATTCGACTTAAAATGACCCAAAACGGATTTCCTCCGAACATACTTGGGGTCTTAGGTCACTCCTTCGACGTGTTACACTTTTTTCCGTAGCAAATGATATATACCCTCGTCACACTAAAGTGAGGGTATAAAAATACCAAGTGATCGGGTAGAGCGTGTTTTCTATTTTCTTTAACACACACAAAGAAACTATGCTTACTCTCAGTCATTGGCCGAAATTACAAATTAAAGGCAATACAAATATTAAACAATAAATTAGATAATATTGAGCAAATCATCTTAATAATATCTGAAAAATTGATAAAGACTCTGGCATAGATTTGGCGAAAGGGTTATTAAAATTTAAAACCAAGTCAATCTGGTAGTTAAATTTAAGATAATTTAATAATAAGACAATCAAAATATTAAAAAATAATATTGAGTAAATCATCTTAATAGTACACTGAAAAATTAATAAGGACGTTGGTATTGATTTGGCGACAATGGTATTATAACTTAAAAAACTCCATATTGTACTTAAACTTAAGATAGTCTAATTAGTACACTGGAAAATACTGTCATTCTTTTAAAGATTTAACCTCAAATACGTCCTAATCTTAGATATAAAGACATTTAAAAATTAAGAAAATTTACTTAATATTGATACATTGTTTCTCATTTCCAGTACAAAATTCGAGCCAAAAGTGTAACACATCGAAGGAGTTACCTAAGACCCCAAGTATGTTTGACGGAAATTCGATTTGGGCCATTTTACGTCATCTGAGCAATGTCCGTCCGT
This sequence comes from Eudasyphora cyanicolor, assembly GCA_963930755.1. Lineage (NCBI taxonomy): Eukaryota > Metazoa > Arthropoda > Insecta > Diptera > Muscidae > Eudasyphora > Eudasyphora cyanicolor. The sequence goes on from OZ005735.1 coordinate 159,544,879, forward strand.
CCGTCTGTCTGATGGCTGGTGCGCACGATAACTCTCGAAAGGATTAACCTATTGACTTTAAATTTGGTATGCGGTAATATTTTGCTCTATCTTCGCCTGAGTTTGAAAATGGACCATATTGCTCCACTCCTTCTAGTACCACCCCACAAAGGGTTAACATTTAGTGAAATATTGATTATTTAATATCTTCTATACTACTCACTCGAATCTTCTGAAATTCCACACATATGTAGTATTAGTTTGTTAGTCGCTTTTGCACCGAGAAAAAGCGGCGAAGTTGCCACCCCCCCTTTTGGTACCTTCCACACAAATGGACCATTTTGCACCAAAAGTTAACTGCTTATAGCTTTAATATCAGTTCATAAAAATACTTGAAATTGTGTACAATGTAATGTTTTTATAGTACATATAGCCCACGGAAAATGAGCGTTGCTGGCAGTCCAGCGAAAAATTGGCTTCATTGACATGCCCCTTTTGGTACCTCCCACGCATATGGACTATTTTGCAACAAAAGTTACCCGCATAAACTTGAATACCACTACATAAATTACAGTTATTACATGCAATTTATTTATTTATAATACAAAGTAAATTTATATTTTAATTTGACGGACCAGGGAAAAAGCCCTGTCACAATGACCATGTTGTGGGAATCGAACCCAGGACCCCCAAACTCATAGGCGAGCACACTACCGTCGCACCCACTGCATTTTAAATTGATAATTATTTAATTTAAACAAAAAATTTATACATTCACAAATATTTTTAGACTCAGGGTGAGGAGATTCGAAAGTCGTGTTACCCGACTGAACTTTCTTACTTGTTTTTTTATTTAAATTAAGAAAATTTACCTAATAATTTAATTTAATTAACCTAAAAACATTTTTCTCATTCCAAGTACAAAATGTCATAATATTAAAGAACACATTTTTAAAAATAAGATAATATTTTTTCTTTTAATGAAAAACATTTTCTTAATTTCTGTTCTCCTAGAGGCCAAAATAATGTCGTTGTATATAATATTAAACACTCTTTTCCATTGCAGTACACTGAAAAATTTTTTTTCATAAAATTAAAGAAATGCTCAAAAGACGTCATTAGTTTTTAAAATAAGTAAATTTTGTACTTAAAATATAAATAATTTCAATAATATTAAGTAATTTACTTAATTTTAAGTACATTTTCTTAATTTTAAGTTCAAAATTTACTTATTTTGAAGACTAAGGACGTCTTTGGAGCATTTCTATAATTTTATGACAAATTTTTTTTCAGTGTATGAATATCAATATATTTTTCATATTTTTTCCAGTCTACTCATATAAATAAATTTGTTAAGACTTGTTGTCATTTTTTGTTTTGTTAGAGTGAAGAAGGTGGACTTGTGCAGGGGATGCATGGAAAATGTGAACATGTTTTGGTCACATTTTATGGATACTCTCGTTTCATGATTGAATTGAATTGAAATGCAAATGCATGCATCCGATAGATACCGTTTTTTGATATTAATTCACCCTCATTCCAACGTGTGGGTTGATGGGGATAGTCTTCAAATGCTTCCTCAGCAGTATAGCTGGATTTGCATCTGTTGATGTCAGTTGTGGGTGGTGCACGAATAATGAGGATTCCTATCAACAGTACACAGAAATGGACATCACCTTACATTTGTATTCTTTAAGTGGATTTCAAAGGATTTCAAACAGTGTACAGGGGGAGGGGAGAAATGTGTCATTTGTAAAAAACATACATACGTAAAGACAAATGTATCTCCGCAGGAGAGATGAACTGATGAACATGTTTTTTTTTTTCAAAACAAAACATTTTTTCAAAACATTTTTATTTTTAGCCGTATAATTCCATTTGCTGAGATATTTTGGATATTCTCGTATGTTGAAAATCTTTTCTCACTGAAAAGAATTTTTCTTATAGATATATGAGTCATTCTGTTGGGAAATATTGGGAAAAAGCACACCAAAGTCTGCGAAATGTCTTAGAATATCAAAAAATATGTTTTCTTTCAAAGTTTATTTTCAACTTTATGTGGACTTAATTTTCTACAAAACTTAGGCATTTCTGATGCAGCATTTCGAAGTCGTTTATGTTTATAAAAAAAAATGGTTTCAACGACGAAGTTAATTAAATTTTTTTTAATTTGGACCTGTAAATAAAATATTATTATTTATAAATAAAATTATTCAGCTGACTTACTATTTATTGCAATTAAATGGGCCAATGAATCAGGAAAAACAGGAATTGCCTTGAAAATTTGATTAACAAATTAACTGGCTCGAATCAACCATTGATTAGAAATTTTCCTATCAACAGCTTAATAGATTCATTATCAGCTGAATTTTTTTCTGTATAGATCTCACTGTTGCTTACCTTGTATTAAAGACAATGAATATACTTTATAATGGATAAGCTGCAGATCATGGCCGTCATTAAGACTCGAAGAAATCGTTAGGTTTTATTTCTCTTTAAAATTTTTCCATTTACGGTCAATTTCCAAATCTCCGGTTTTCCTACAGTTAGAGCAAACCTACAGTTATAGCTGTCAAATTATATGCATTTTTTATTTTTTAATTGTGAGTTAGCTCTAAACGGAGGTTGTGAAATTGGGGGTTAATACTAAAATTATTTCCAGTATGTTTACCACTTCACCATCAAATTTCTTTCTGGCCATCAAATGGGTTCTATTTTCCTATAACTTCACTGAAAAAAAATTGTGATAAAATTAAAGAAATGCTCCAAAGACGTCATTAGTTTTTAAAATAAGTACATTTTGTACTTAAAATATAGATTATTTTAATAATATTAATTAATTTACTTAATTTTAAGTACATTTTCTTAATTTTAAGTACAAAATGTACTTATTTTAAAGACTATGGATGTCTTTGGAGCATTTCTTTAATTATATGACAATTTTTTTTCAGTGTTATTTCGACAAAATACTTCACTCAATTCTGTATTCAGATAACTTCAATTTGTGTTACAACAGGAATTTCCTATTATCCGAATTACAGTCATACTTACCTATATGGGGAGTTGTTTTATGATGAACAAAACTGAAGACTTACCTATAAAAAAGAAAACAAATTATTAGTTAGATCATTGACTGAAGTACTTCGAAGTAAATATTAAAATATTAAAATTTCAAATATCTGTTCAATCGCCAGTAATAAAAAAACAAGTAAGAAAGTTCAGTCGGGTAAACCGGCTTACGGACCCCGTTATTGCCACGTTCCTTTTGGTACCTTCCATACAAAAAAGACCGTTCTGCACATAAAGTTAACGGCTTATAACCTGCACATACAAATACTTGAAATTGTGTACAGTGTAATGTTTTTATGGTACCCATAGAATATTAAAGAAGTGAAAGCGTTAAGTTCGGCCATGCCGAAGCTTATATAACCTCCACCATGGATTGCATACAATTTTATTACTGGAAAAAATCTTTGAATATGGAGCACCTCATGGAACGATCCTTTTTGTTTAAGTAAATTATTAAAAAAACGAACGCTGCAATTTTTAGGCCGCAAACTCTTCGACTGAAAAATTTTGTATTTATGGCTTAAAATAGCTTTTTGAGAGCTACATCTACAAGGGGACTACAACAAAATAAAATTTTATTTGTATACATTTTATTAAGATGAATTCTTGCCAAATTAGGATATAAACTGCAATGTTTCAGCTAAATTTCTTAGAAAATGTGGTGTTTATGGCTTAAATAAGGTTTTTTAGGACCGACATCTATAGGAGGAATATAACAAAATATGAATTGATTTAAAAAAAAATTACTGCGATGAATTCTTGTCTTAATTAAATACAAACTGCAAAGTTTCAGTTAAAATGCTTAGAAAATATGGTATTTATGGCTTAAATACGTATATTTTGGAGCGACCTCTATAGGGAGAATATAAGAAAATATGAACCGATTTGTAAAATTGTTGCTGTGAAGAATTCTTGTCAAAATATAATACAAACTGCAAAGTTGCTGCTGAATTGCTTTAAAAATGTGGTACCTATGGCTCAAAAACCGTATTTTGGAGCGACCTCTATAAGATAGCTATATCAAAACATTGACCGATGTGGCCCATTTGCAATCCCAAACAACCTGCAACAATAAGATATATTTTTACCAAATTTGATCAACCTAGCTCTATTATTACGGACTGTAGCGTGATTACAACAGACGGACGGACGGACAGACGGACATGGCTAAATCGTCTTAGAATTTTACGACGATTAAGAATATATATACTTTATGGGGTCTCAGATCAATATTTAGAGGTGTTATAAACGGAGTGACAAAATGAATATACACTGAAAAAAATTTGTCATAAAATTAAAGAAATGCTCCACAGACGTCCTTAGTCTTCAAAGTAAGTACATTTTGTACTTAAAATTAAGAAAATTTACTTAAAATTAAGTAAATTACTTAATATTATTGAAATTATCTACATTTTAAGTACAAAATGTACTTATTTTAAAAATTAATGACGTCTTTGAAGCATTTCTTTAATTTTATGACAATTTTTTTCAGTGTACCCCCATCCTATGGTGGAGGGTGTAAAACGGGCGTTATTCGTATCCCCTGAAATAAAATTTTTGAAGCACATTTAGACCCGAAATACCCAAGCGATATTCTGCGACGTGGAAAAACTTTTTGAAAAAAGACGAGATTTCTCTGCAGCAGAAATCGAATGTATACAAAAACAACCGGCACACGGCATATGCAATATAATTTTTGTTGCCAGTACTATTTTTTTTATTGTTACTATCGAATTCCAACCAATTATTTTCCTGGGTGTAATATATTTTAATATAATCAAATTTATGTATTTATTTATTTAAATAATTTTCATTATCGTATTGCGCGTGGAAATAATTGTATAAAACGAGAAAATTATCATGAATAAAGATACTACTACAAAATCGATGATGGGCAGAATGTTACTATCAAATGTGAACGATATAAAGAAATGAGCATTAGCTGGCATTAATTTAGCTGGCATGTGGTTAAAACAGCGCAAGCTACAATTAATTTACTCAAATAAACTTTTGATGAACTAATAATAATTTCACTTAATGGTCCCGTTAGTTGGCTGCCTAGATCGTGTGATTTAACCCCATTGGTTTAATTTCTTTGGGGTTATGAAAACCTGGAAGCGAAAATTTGACGAGTTATTGGCGAAATACGGGCGCAAATGCTGGCAAAAATCCAATTTTGTTTTTGGCGATGGTGCCACATATATTATTTCATGACTCTAAGTCTTGTCATATGGATTTAATGGTAGTAAAATATGTATCCACTTTTGCTATTTTTGCCCAATTTGACCTTCTAAATGTGCAAATTTCAGAAAATTGTACTGAGTCTACATATGTTGTCAAAGCTAAGACGCCAAAGGAATTTAGCTTTAGCCATATTGATTTGATGGTGGTACAATCTTCAACCCTTTGGCGTTATTTTGCCACATTAAACACACTAAAGGTTGGAATTCCGGAAAACTTGTTCATGTCCCGAGTTATACTTACACGAAAATATCACATTTCTAGTTACAGCCGTTTGGGTTGGGTGAATGCACCATTTTTGTCCCTCTTTTGTTTAAACTTCGTATTCCGAGTATAAGACCAAATTTCGCGATTAAAGTTCTACTCAAAAGTATATGTCCCAACGGCTACACAATTTTAAATGACTTTTTCACTTTCATACTTTTTGTCATTTAAGCAGAAAATTTGTTGAAAGGGTATTTTTTTACTCCCTCTACTAATATATTTCTTTGGGTGTTAAGTAACAAAAGTGCATTTCATAAATTAAAATACACGTTTTTATGAGTTCAGAATCATATTAATGGAACACATTTACCATTTTTCATACTCCGACTCCAGTTGCCCCGTACAATTTACTCGTGGTCACAACAAACAAACAACTACGCCATCAACTTCGGATTAAATTTGACATTTTATCAATAAATTCATCGGAAAAATAAATCACATGTTTTCTGTATTGATACCTTTCGACGTTAGATTCATTGAATATTTCGGCATTAATTATACAGTTAATTCAACGAGACGGTAGTTTTTACAATGACCAAAAAAAAAAAACAAATCAAGAATGATCAGATTCATTCATTAATCAACATATACAAGTATAGAAAAAATTGCCCAAAGATATACTTTTAAATAGATGGAAATTAATTAATTCAAATTATTGCTAATTAACACTTTAATAAAGTCAATTGCTTTCTTAAAATTTTTAACCCCAAATTTTATTGAACCAATTAGTTTCTATAGATATAAAGGAAAATAAATTTTTTTATTTCTATCATCAGTGCACTTAAAAAATAGATATAATATTATATATTTACAGAAACTTGAGATGAACTTTAAAAGTAATGCGGCAAATAAAGGCTTTTTTTATAGATTATATACACAATTTGAATGAAAACAAGCAAAAGCGTTAATTTCGGCCCTGCCGAATCTTATATACCCTCCACCATGGATCGCATGTGAATGGTTACGGGTACTCATAAACTCATTGTAACAAATTTCAGACCAATTCATTGAAATTTGAGGTTTATGTGGCGTTAAGAAGTCAAATCAGAGGGACCTTTGTATCGGGCTATATCAAAACATGGACCTATGACTACCGTTGCTCGTGTGAAGGAATCCGGGTATAAATAAACCCCAGTTACCAACTTTCAGCTCTATCAGTTGACATTTGTGGTCTCTATGACGTTAAGAAGTCAAATCGGGGAGATGCCATATATGGGGGCTACATCCAAATTTGGGCCGATATTGCCCATTTTCAATCCCAACACACCCGCAGATATAAGAAGTATATGTTGCAAATTTCAGCCACTTAGCCCAAGTATTATAGATTGTTGCGTGATTACAACAGACGGACGGACAGACGGACATGGCTAAATCGTCTTAGAATTTTCCGACGATTAATAATATACGAGTATGTACTTTATGGGGTCTCAGATCAATAATTAGTGGTGTTACAAACGGAGTGAAAAAATGAATATACCCCCCTCCTATGGTGGAGGGTATAAAACGAACGCTTCAATTTTTAGCCCGCAAATTCTTTAGCCAAACCCTTCATCTTAAAAATGTGAAATTTATGGTTTAAAATAGTTTTTTTGAGAGCTACATCTACAACAAAATAAAATTGTATACATTTTATTGAATGAATTCTTGCCAAAATACAACATAAGCAGCAAAGTTTCATCTAAATTTCTTAGAAAATGTGGTGTTTATGGCTTACATAAGCCTTTTTGGGAGCGACATCTATAGGTGGACTATAACAAAATATCAACTAATTTAAGAAATGTTTACTGCGATGAATTCTTGTCTTAATTAAATACAAACTGCAAATGCAAACTGATTTATCTAAAATGCTTAGAAAATATGGTACTTATAACTTAAATACGTATATTTTGGAGCGACCTCTATAGGGTGACTATAACAAAATATGAACCGATTTGTAAAATTTTTGCTGTGACGAAGTCTTGTCAAAATAGAATACAAACTGCAAAGTTTCTGCTAAATTTCTTTAAAAATGTGGTATCTGTGGCTCAAAACCCATATTTTGGAGCGACCTCTATAGGGGAGCTATATCAAAACATTGAGAAATATGGCCCATCTGCAATCCCAAACAATCTGCAACTATAAGAAATATTTCTACCAAATTTGACCAACCTAGCTCTATTATTACGGACTGTAGCGTGATTACAACAGACGGACGGACGGATGGACAGACGGACATGACTAAATCGTCTTAGAATTTTACGACGATTATTCTGAAAGGTGATGATGTATTACTGTTAAACTAGCTCAATCAATTTCTTAATTAAATCACTTTAAACGATAATCACAATAATTAATTGAAACAATAAATATTTAAAACAATCACTTATTGTTGTTGAGTATCAACATAATTCCATGTAAAGAAGATTTTATTTATTGCTCAAATATCTAAACCAGTAAGCATTTCTATCCTTTTAAACCGACTGTTTTCAGCCAATGGAAAGCTACAACTTGTTGAGAATAATTTCAAATTTCTTCGGAAATTCGCAATTTCCCATTCATGGCGAAGGCATCTATCAATCCCTGCATCCAGCCAGCCAACCAGCCAGTCATCACATGTTAGAATCGTACGCACGTTTTTTGTTCACAACCAAAAAGGAAATACGATTAAAACGCATTCAAATTTAATTCAACTCCCAGACACCATATACACGTTTTTGTGTGTGGGATGTGTGTTTGTATATACTATGTATATGTGGAAATTGATATGTTCAAATACTTATTAAGGACATGAAATGTTCGCCACATGAATTTTCTGTCTGAAATGCGAAGAATAGTAGTATGAAATGTATATTGATAAAAACAAAGCCAAAAAGGTCACGTAGCTTTGGAAAGCACCAAACAAGCTTTACTTTCTCATTGTTGTCCTTAAGACACAATTACATTGTTTCATTATACCCAATTAAAAAAATTATTGAAACTTTGTCAGTATTCACTAAAAATGTTATTGCATCAATAATTTTTTAATTAGTTAAATTAATAGACTCAACAAATATATTAATATTCATTTTGTCGCTCCGTTTGTAACACCCCTAAATATTGATCTGAGACCCCATAAAGTATATATATATTCGTAATCGTCGTAAAATTCAAGGAGATTTACACTGAAAAAAATTTTTCATAAAATTAAAGAAATGCTCCAAAGACGTCCTTAGTCTTCAAAATAAGTACATTTTGTACTTAAAATTAAGAAAATTTACTTAAAATTAAGTAAATTACTTAATATTATTGAAATTATCTACATTTTAAGTACAAAATGTACTTATTTTAAAAGCTAATGACATCTTTGGAGCATTTCTTTAATTTTATGACAATTTTTTTTTTCAGTGTAGCCATGTCCGTCTGTCTGTTGTAATCACGCTACAGTCCGTAATAATAGATCTAGGTTGATCAAATTCGGTAGAAATATTTCATAAATTTGCAGGTTATTTGGGATTGCAAATGGGTCATATCGGTCAATGTTTTGATATAGCTCCCCTATAGAGGTCGCTCTAAAATACGGGTTTTGAACCATAGATACCACATTTTTAAAGCAATTTAGCAGGAACATTGCAGTCTGTATTCTATTTTGACAAATCGGTTCATAGTTTGTTATTGTCACCCTATAGAGGTCGCTCCAAAATATACGTATTTAAGTCATTGATACCATTATTTCTAAGCATTTTAACTGAATCTTTGCAGTTTGTATTTAATTAAGACAACCATACATCGCAATAAAATTTTTTTACATCAGTTCATATTTGTTATAGTCCACCTGTAGATGTCGCTCCCAAAAAGGCTTATTTAAGCCATAAACACCACATTTTCTAAGAAATTTAGCTGAAACTTTGCAGTTTATATTCTATTTTGACACGAAGTCAGCTCAATAAAATTGATACAAATAACATTTTATTTTGTTGTAGTCCCCGTGTAGATGTAGCTTTCAAAAATGCTATTTTAAGCCATAAATACCATATTTTTAGTTGAAGAGTTTGCCTAAAGAATTTGCGGCCTAAAAATTGCAGCGTTCGTTTTTTTAAATAATTTACTGAAACAAAAAGGATCGTTTCATGATTTGCTCCATATCCAAAGATTTTTCCAATAATAAAATTGAATGCAATCTATGGTGAAGGGTATTTAAGATTCGGCATGGCCGTATTAAAAGCTTTTTCATGTTTAATTTTACAATAACACTATGCAAAAATATTTTTTTTTGTGTCAAAGACCTATCCAGTTTTTACCCCTCACCTTAGAGAGGATGGTATATGTATATCATTAGCTACGGGCCAAAAGTGTAACACATTGAAGGAGTGACCTAAGACCCTAAGTATGTTTGGCGGATACCCGTTTCGGGTCATTTTAAGTCGAATGGGCAATGTCCGTCTGTCTGTCTGCTGGCTGGTGCGCACGATAACTCTCGAAAGGAGTAACCGATTGACTTCAAATTTGGTATGTGGAAATATTTTCTTCTATCTCCGGCTAAGTTCGAAGATGGGCCGTATTCGTCCACTCCTTCTAGTGCCTCCCCCACAAAGGGTTAACATTTAGTGAAAAATTTATTATTTAATAGCTTCTATACTACTTATTTGAATCCTCTCGAATTCTACATATAGTATTAGTTTATTTATCACTAAAAATGGGCGAAGTTGCCACACCCCTTTTGGTACCTCCCACACAAATGGACAATTTAGAACCCAAAGTTAAAGCATATAACTTTATTATCAGTGCATACATACACTTGAAATTTTGTACAGTGTAATGATTCAATAGTACCTAAAACACAGTCAAAAATGGGCATTATTGCCACGCTCCTTTTGGTACATCCCACACAAATGGACCTTTTTGTACCAAAAGTAAACAGCTTTTAACATTAATGCGAGTGGCTACAAATACTTGAAATTTCATACAGTGCAATGCTTTTATAGTGCCTAGTGAAAAGTGGCCGTAATTGGCACGCCCCTTTTTGGTACCTCCCACACAAATGGACCATTTTACACCAAAAGTTAACAGCTTATAACTTCAATACTAGTGCATATAAATACTTAAAATTTTGTACAGTGTAATGCTTTTATAGTGCCTAGAGTCCAGAGAAGAGTGACCGTTATTGGGAAGCCCATTTTGGTACCTCCCACACAAATGGATTTTCATTTTGTACCAAAAGTAAACAGCTTTTAACTTTAATACCAGTACATAATTTAAATCTATTAAAAGCAATTTAAATTGATAATAATTTAATTAAAATAAATAAATTTACTTATATTTTTGTGGGACTCAAGGTGAGGGGATTCATAAGTCGGTTTACCCGACTGAACATTCTTACTTGTTTTTACATCCCAATATGTTTTTATTTATTTGCACTGAAGAATTCAGAAAATACGTTAATTGTGTTAAATTTTTTACTAATTCAATTTTTTTTTTTGGAATTTTAAATGTTCGTAAAAATAATCAACAATAATAATTGAAATCGTATAATCTTGAATCAAATAAATTATATGAGAAATTATGACTTGGAATGATTTAAACAGATGTTATTGCTGCATATCGAGCCCTAACTGCCAAAAAGACGTAAGCGCCACCATGATTTACTTTTACTGAAATTCTATAAAGTCAACAAAATTTTGAAAATCTTTTTTAAATAAAATATATTTGGATAAATTCCAAAACAATAATTTTATTAGAATTTAAACACATATTTTATTTGAGAAATGTACTTTGGAAATATATTAATATATGCGTTCCAAATATATTTTATTGATATTCAAATAAAATGTATTTGCTCAGTAATATATATTAGTACTATTTAAAATTTTGTGTTACAGGTATATTTTCTTTCGATTCAAACATATCAATATATAAGGCGATTTTGCCCCGTGCATTTTTCAATAGCCAACATCATAAGGAAGAAAACAATGACAACTTCAAAAATAATCTGGGATAAATATAGAAATTATAAACCTTTTGGAAGAAATCAAAGAATTTGAAAAAAATCTTGCTTTTATTTTCTCATTATTGCGAACGAGGGTATACTCGTAGTATATTGTCCCAAAAATATTCGGCTTGAAGCATATATATGTTTAGGGTACACTCTAAATATGTAATATTGGTACACACAAACATTTTATTATTGTGATGATGTTGTTGTAGACAAATCCTTGTTTCCATTCTAATTTATTTGACACTATTTCGGAAACAAAGATTTATTTGAATTTAGGTATTCCGAAAATATAAGTTTTTTTTTAAGTTTTTCTACAATTCAGTCTTATTTTTTAGAAATTTTTAAAGTTTGTAAAAATACTTCATAATTGAAATCGTATAATCTTGGATAACAATAAATTGCTTGATGGTTTGAAAACAAATGCTGACGTGGAATACTCAGAAATTTGAAAAGAATCCCTTACAACAGAAGTTAATGCTTCATATGGTATTTTTGACAGACAAGAATAATTCAAAACGTAAGAAAAATTAAAACTGAAATTAGAAAAAATTAATAATGTATTGAAAATTTTTTTAAATAAAATATAATTGATGATATTTGTAAACAATAATTTTATTTATTTGTTAAAATATATTAATACTCGTATATGCGTTCCAAATAATGTTTATTGATTTTCAAATAAAATTTATTTTCTCAGAAATATATAATATTTAAAAATTTGGGTTCCGAATATATTTTCTTTCGATTCAAGCACATCAAAAAAGGCAATTTGCCACGTGTATTTCATTTGCTAAGGACAAAAAGTGTAGCACACCGAAGGAGTGTCTTAAGCCTCAAGTATATTTAGCGGAAATCCGCTTTGTGCGGATTAAGTCATTTGAGCAAAATCCGTAACAAACTTGAAATTTGGTGTAGTGTAATGCTTTTATAATTCCTTAAGCTCCGTGAAAAAATGAGCGTTATTGCCACGCCTCTTTTGGAACCTCCCATAAAATTGGACCAGTTTGCACAAAAAGTTTACGGATTATAATTTTAATTCCAGTCCATACAAACACTTGAAATAAAACACAGTGTAATACTTTTATAATACCTTAAGTGCCGCAAAAAAATGGGCGTAATTGCCACGTCCCTTTTGGTACCTCCCACACAAATGAACAACAAGTTAAACTTAGATGGCGGACCCTTTATATATCGCTCACTTACTTCAAGACTGTCATAATTCAAAATTGAAAATTTTCAAGATGTGTTACTGTTGTTGTTTACTTATAAACTAAATTTCGTTGAGTTTCATTTATGGATATTTGAAAAATTCCCATTTCTGTAAGCCAACCTCAAAAATTTTAAATTTTGATTTATGACAGTCTTGTAAGTAAGTGAGTAAGTGAGCGATATATAAAGGGTCCGCCATCAAAGTTTTTTTTTTCAACTAGTGCTTATTTCGTGAATGGTGACACTTAGCTCATGTCTGATTTGACAGATAATTAGTTTTATCCTTCCGCTGAACGAATATGGTTGTGTATACGCTTGAGCAACGCTGGGAGCGATCGACTTACAGAAGATGCCGATTTTGCCAAAAAAAATCATCTCTTCAGATGAAGCTCATTTTGATCTTGGCGGGTATGTAAACAAGCAAAATTGTCGCATTTGGGGCACAGAAAACCCGCACGCATACATTGAAAAGCCGATACACCCAAAACGAGTCACTGTTTGGTGCGGATTTTGGTCCAGAGGCATAATTGGGCCATTTTTCTTCGAAAATGAGCAAGGAGTGGCCGTTACAGTCAATGGCGAACGTTATCGGGCCATGTTGAATTTTTGTTCACAAAAATTGAAGAGGAGGATATTGGCAACATTTGGTTTCAACAGGACGGCGCTACGTGCCACACAGCAGAAGCTACACTCGATATTTGGCGCGATGTTTTCAAAAAAAAAAGTTATTTGGCGGACCCTTTATTTAATATAAACACTTGAGTTTTTGTCCAGTTTTATAGTACTCATAGTCAATTGAAAAATGAGCGTTATTGCCACACGCCTTTTGGTAACTCCCAAACAAAGTAGTCAAAATGAAACATATGAAAACTATTTTTTTAACTCATCTTACTTTTACAATATTAAACTTATACATTTGTCCATATAGTTTTTTAATAGGCATTGTTAACTTCGTTATAATATAAATATATATAAATAAATTTTACGAGTAAAAACGTTTTTATGAACAACAAAATTTCTGTTTATATTTTCGATGATTGTTACTACACCAAATGTTCTACGCAAAAACAGAAATATGTAACATTTGTAGACCACATAATGTCTTTAAATTGAATGCGTATCCCGATTTTATCGGGCTTATACCTCAACAAATATAGTTCAAAACTAGAGGCATCTTCCATGTATGCCTGCCTTCCACCAAAGCCCAAAACTTAACACAAAAATGTGAAATTCCAGTCAAACCCTCTTTAATGGTACCGTAATTGCATCGACCACTAGATCGTATGACCAACATTGCTGCACCAACAGGCCAAAGAGGGTTTAGGACTTTGGTGTGTTTTGACACAGTAAAATTGTACGGCCAATATTTTTGTAGAACATTTTATCCTCGCCCTGCCCGTTTGTAGTGGTGTTACCGGTATGTGGGGGAATTAGAAGGTTAATATGTTCCAAAAAATATTGGCCTTAACATTTTCAACAAAATTGCTAAACACACCCTACACCTCAGATGTAAAGAACACATACTTTCATATACCGATATGCTGCACGAACAGCCATTTTAACCCCCCAGTATTAAATTCCGATGTGACCTTTTAAAATGACGATACACTTACATTTTGTTGGTCTCCACTACCACAATCCATTGTCAGAACCCGCTTATTTTTTTCGTGTTGTACTGTGTTATTTTAATTATATTAGAGATTTGCTAAAAATTAGGACTTTTTTTTATCAAAAAAATGCATATTTATTCTTGAATATTAATTTTTTCTCATCGGAAGTAATTCCCTTTAGATATAAAACACTTTTGCTAGCGCTTGTTCCATGTATTTTTGCGATTTTTAAGGCATTGGATGCACCTTTTTCGGGTAGGTTTGTTCGGCATCTATTTCTCCTATTCAATATCTACAACTTTGCTTCAGACACAAAAGAGATATTCCGTACGGTATACAGCGAAAAAAATATAGAAAATGTGCTAAAAATCCATCTTCAGCAAAAAATTCGTATGGCTATTAAATTATTAATTGAGCCAACTTGACTAAACGAATGATGCAGAAGTCCTTATTTTTGGGGCTACTTTCACGACCAATTCTCAAATTTGAGTCCCAAATCAATGAGCTGAAAAATGCTGTACTGTGAATACAATCCATGGTGGAGCATATTAAAGATTCGACCGGCACAACTTAACACTGTTCTTACGTTTTTTCCTTCATTTTACTTAAAAGTTGCTGTAGTTTTGGTTCACATTTTCGTGGAAACTAGTAAAAGCTTATTTAATTTTAGTTTAATTAGACTTCTTTTCGTAGTTAACAACTTTCATGATTTTTGTAAATCAATTGTAGAATTGATGAAATCATTAGCTAAAAATATTTTCAACATTGAGTAATAGCGAATTCACAAGATACGTATGTTAATTACGAAGAAAAGGGGTTAACTCTCTAGAAAAAAAATCTAAATAACATGTCTAGTATACATTTTATTGTTTGAAACGTTTAAAAGTGGAACTGATCAATTGCAGGTATGTTTCCCTCAATTCTATAGAAAATCAAAAGGGATAACATTTTCTTGTCTTAGAAATATTACAATAACAAACGAATTCAACCTTTTTCTGACTAAAACGAAGTAGTGCTTTCATAAAATACTTCTTGGCACCACACTTTTCCCATCTATACTTACACTTATCCATCTGAACTTCCACCCCTAACCTCCTCACGCCCTAAAAGAAGACATTATTACCCGGACCCCGTCCGTCCGTCATTAGTTAATACCTGTTTTCCACTTAGAATACAAAGTAATGATTGGCAAACATCGTTTCCATCTCCGATAAATTATGGAAATGTTTTTGTTGTTTTGATTTCGTTTTTGCAAGAGAAATAACTACAAAAATCCATCAGATACGAGTGTTTTGACTTGTAATGCTGCGGCGGCTACGTTTATAGTAGAGCGTCAACGGGCAGAGCAGAAAATGCACCGCTCAGTGGAGCTGTTAGAACGCCGCTATGGTATCGTATGCTGTAGCAAAGCCGTTCAGCGCAGTCAGCAACGCCGGCAGCAGCAGTAGCAGCAACCATCACCTTCTGTGGGGCAAGCTTTTGTTGTCATCGCTGCGCCGCTTACTTGCTCTCTGTGTATCTCTGTGTGTTTCCGCAGGCTTGTGCGAATGTACATACGTACGTACACACATCCATAAGTCAGTACTACGTACATCGTCTGTCGTCGTGCAATGTTTTTGTTTGTTTTCATTGTGAATTTCGTTATCACGTTTGAGAAACACGTGTTTTTTCCCTCCATACAAAAAAAAAAACAGCACAACACAACAGCACCAACAACAACATCATCAACAAATACGGCGTTGACTATGATGACTACGACGACAATAGCAACAACGACAACAACTAGGAGCACAACTCAGAGAACGGAACGAGAGTTTGATTGTGAGGAGGGAATACCGGTAGCAATAACAACGAAAACAACAACACTGCTAATAAGGAATTCGAGCAGTATTTTTTACACTCACTACAGCTCTGTATGGCATCGATATCATCACATTAGAATGAAATAGAGAGAGGGAGAGAGAGAGAGAGAAAAAGCAACTACTTTTACCTATACTTACCCCATATATGGTATATAAATATTAAGGTGACTTATGGCTGCTAATGGAAAAATATAAGAATATCTAAGTGGAGGAAAACGATCCCAAGAGCAAGTAAGAAAGTTTCAGTCGGGTAAACCGACTAAGGTATACCCTCACTTTGTGAGTAATGTAATAATGAATATTACACATATTATTCTGTAAATTTTTGTGGGAGGTACTAGAAGGGGTTTAAGAAATACACCTATATTTCGCTGAACAGTAGATACTTTAAATACATTGCACTGTGCCGAATTGTAACCGTTCATATATAGACTGGTATATTAACGTTGAGATATTAAATTGTGGTATAATTTGGTCATTTTGTGTGGGAGGTACAAAAAGGGGCGTGGTGATAACGCTAATTTTTCACTGGACTATAGGCATTATAAAAGCATTACACTGTACAAAATTTTAAGTAATTGTATAAACTGATATTAATGTTATAAACTGTTAACTTTTGGTGCAAAATGGTGCCTTTGTGGGAGAGGTAACAAAAGGGGCGTGACAATAACGCGCATTTTTCAATGGACTGTAGGCACTATAAAAACATTACGCTGTACAAAATTTCAAGTAGTTTTATACACTGGTATTAATGTTATAAGCTGTTAACTTTTGGTGCAAAATGGTGCATTTGTGTGGGAGGTACCAAAAGGGGAACGGCAATAACGCCCATTTTTCACTGGACTGTAGGCACTATAAAAGTATTACACTGTACACAATTTCAAGTATTTCTAAACACTGGTATTAATGTTATAAGCTTTTAACTTTTAGTGCAAAATGGTGCATTTGTGTGGGAGATACCAAAACGGGCGTGGCAATTTCGCCCATTTTCCTCGAGTTGATAGCGACTAACAAACTAATACTATGTGTGGAATTTCAGAAGATTCGAATACGTATAATATCACTTATTAAAGAATCAATATTTCACAACATTTTAACCCTTTGTGGGGGAGGTACCAGAAGTAGTGGACCAATGTGGCCCATCTTCGAACTTAGCCGGAGATAGAAAAAAATATTACCACATATGAAATTTGAAGTCAATCGGTTACTCCTTTCGAGAGTTATCGCACCAGCCAGCAGACAGACAGACATACAGACAGACAGACAGACAGACGGACGGACATTGCTCATTCGACTTAAAATGACCCAAAACGGATTTCCGCCGAACATACTTGAGGTCTTAGGTCACTCCTTCGATGTGTTACACTTTTTTCCGTAGCAAATGATATATACCCTCGTCACACTAAAGTGAGGGTATAAAGACATAATAGCAGTGTTTTCGTCAATAAATTTTTGAATAAAATTGATATCGAGAAGCTAAGCACTAAAGCACCACATTGTACTCGTAAAAATGTTACGTCTTTATGTTAAGAGCTATTCATTTTCAGTCCCTTTGTGTGGGAGGTACATAAAACATACGGGCTCAATGTTGTACTTAAAATTAAAAATAAATTTTTGCTGATATTTTCTAAATAAGCATTTTTTCTATTATTGGCAACGGACACCTGTACATATGAGTATTGGCAGTATTCAATTACGATCAATCATACGCAACACTCTTTTGTACTACGAATGAAACATCCGCCCCTATGGTCAATAAAAAAAGCTGTTTACCTTGGTCTTAATTAAGATGGATTTTTATATCATTTACCATAGAAACATTGATCTAAGACCCTAGTATTATATTTTGTGGATATTTGAAAAATTCTAAGACGTTTCAGTTATGTCCGTCTGTGTTTCTGTTAAAACCACTCCACAGTGCGTTTGTATTTCATATCTACTTAAATTCTTCGCAATAAAAATTTACCCTATTGGAAAATATTTCGATATAGCTCTCAGATTTTGCTTTAAATGTATGGGCGATTTCATGTCAAGTGCGTTCATTTTTAAAACCGATGTCTTATGATCGGGGGTGAAATGTGCACGAAGTTTAGTCCTACAAAGTACAACGCATGACTTGCATCATTCGTTTAGTCAAGTTGGCTCAATTAATAATTTAATGGCCTTACGAATTTTTATTGCTCAAGGTGGATTTTAAACACTTTTTCTATAGTTTTTTCTCGGTATACCGTAGGGAATATCTCTTTTGTGTCTGAAGCAAAGTTGTAGATATTGAATAGGAGATGAAAATGCGGAACAAACCTACCCGAAAAAAGTGCATCCAGTGCCTTAAAAACGCAAAAATGCCCACATAGTCATAAAATATCTGTCAGTAAAATATTGAAAAATACTTATACGTAATACGTATAAAACAGAACAGAAAATTTTTGTGATTTTTAAGGCACTGGATGTACTTTTTTCTGCTATTGGATATTAGAACTTTATTGCAAAAATAAATTTTTAAAAATTGAAGAAATTAAATTGTAATAAACATGTTAAACAACCGTTGCGGGATTTGAATCCGAACAACTTAATATAATTATACTTAGATAAAGGGAGCATCCAAAGCTGTGAAGTTAGCTAAAAAGTGCTCATACGCTCTAGTGTCCATATACAAAAATGCCCACAAAGTCATAAAATATCTGTCAGAAAAATATTGAAAAATGTGTATACGTAATACGCATAATACAGAACATTATAAAACAGAACAGAACATTTTTGCACATTTTAAGGCATTGGATGCATCTTTTTCGGGTAGCTTTGTTCCAGATTTTTGTTCTCCTATTCAATGTCTACACAAAAGAGATTAGACACAAAAGAGATATTCCGTACAGTATACAAAGAAAAAAATATAGAAAATTGCAAAAAATCCACCTTGGGCAACAAAAATTCGTAAGGCCATTAAATTACACTATGCAACAAATGAACACTTTTTGAAAAATACACGAACCTGACTGTATAGCTTCGATTCTACTACAAATGGTAATATAACCCTATACTTAGTTTCGCGAGATTGATGACCAATTTTTTTTTATGGGCCTCGGAAAATCAGTGGACTCCTTGAAAAAAGGTGTCATCGGTTTTTGAGCAACAGCCACTTCAGACTTGGTGATAGCGCTTAACTATATTTGGCAATAATGTAGCTAAGAACACGTTGAACAAAGTCTGTTAACATTTCATGCCAAAAAAATTTTGTTTTCATGCTCTTTTTTTCGAAATACATAGGATTAAATTTATTTTTTTTTCACTTTTTTCGGCATAACTTTAAGGGATCGCTGATTTTTGACTAACAATATTTTGCAATATTGTAGCCACGGTAAATCTGAACAACTTTTATGAACATATCAATACAATCTGAACGTGTCTAGGCACCTTAAATAGCTCAAAAATCCACATTGTACCCCAAAAATTTAAGTATTTCACTGTTATGTAAAAAAATACATTTTTCTGGTTTAGGGTATGTTCAGCAATTTTATAGAAAATATTAAGTCCAATATTTTTGTGGAACATTTTAACCCTCTAGCTCCCCCACATAACTGTAATTTTTGGCCCCATTTTAACAAATCGTAAAAAACACCCCTTAAAAGGGGGAGGGCGGGTATGAAATCTATATATATAAAAATGGTGTGAAAAATGTATAGTAATTCATCAATTGAGAATGGCTCGACCGATTTGGCTCAATTTTTTTTCAGTTGTTCATATTCGGTTGTTCGGTTGTTTTCAGTTATTGGAGAAGGTTGTTACGAAAGAAAATTTTGGGAAAACCCTCCGGAAAAGTCGGAAAATTGGGAAAATCGAAAATTGCTATTTCTTGCGAGATTCCTACTGTTCCTATCTACTACTCTCTTTTTCAATCCAAATTTTTTTTATTAATTTTCTATTAAACAAAAAAGTTTTCTATTAAACATATGTACGAATATGTGCTATTGTTCTTACTGCAATTCATTCGAGTTTTGCGTATTGTTACACTGATTTCGGATAGTTATATCGCGTATCACATCGGCAAACGGTACAAGCATTACGATCAATTAAAATTCAACGCGATGTTTATCAATTCGAACATTTTTTCAGATAATAAAATTGAGTATAAAAGGTAAGGTTATCTTATTGGATTGCGGGCATTGCAAAATCATAATGTGGGTTGAATGCACGATGGCGCATAAACGAGCTCTGGAGGCAGTTGACCGAACGTTGAAGGATTTACGACGTGATTTCAGACAATTTGGTGAGTCTATGATATTGCTCTTCGGAGATTTTCGTCAAACGCTTCCCGTCATCCCGAAATCTACTGCCTGAGATCGTGGTCTTTGTGGCGGCATGTCGAGAAGTTGAAATTGACCACGAACATGAGAGTCGCGTTGCAGAACGACTCATCGGCTCTTGAATTCTCGAAACAACTGTTGGCGCTTGGCAATGGCCAAATTCCTGTTGATGTTTCCAGTGGATTGATATTGTTTCCGGCAAATTTTTGCGAGTTCACATCGTCGAAGGAGGAACTCATCACCAAAGTGTTTCCAAATCTCGATTAGATTAGTGAACGGGCAATATTAGCAGCGAAGAATAAGGACGTCGATAGCATGAATTTTATTATTCAAAGTAAAATCGAACTCGCTTGATGTGCCAGGAGCTCCGCCGCATAATTTACAGCTGAAGGTGGAATCGATCATAATCATGTTGCGGAATCTGAATCATCCGAAATTGTGCATAGTTCGCGGTTGTCCATTATGAAACTGATGGACAATGTGATTCAGGCGACGATCATCAAGGGAAAATTCAAAGGAGAGGAAGTCCTTATCCCACGAATTCCGATTATTCCAACTGATCTTTCATTCCAACTCAAGCGGATTCAGTTCCCTGTACGATTGGCTTTTGCGATGACAATCAATAAATCTCAAGACCAATCGTAGGAAGTCTGTGGAATTATTCTCGAATTTTCCTGTTTTTCGCACGGTCATCTGTACGTTGCCTGTCTTCTGACTTCGTTGTTTGTTGTTTATCACGTCGCTCTCTACTGATTTCGATTCCTTTTAAACAAATCGCATTAAAATGTTAACTATCTGTGTTTTATTATCACTCTGGAGTTTATATGAAGGCGTTAAATTGGGGCGAGTCGAAGTTCGCCATAAAATTTTACTATATGTGTCAGAACACACCAGAGCTCAAAAAATAACACAAACACCAAAAAAATGTCAAATTCCTGATCGTGCATCAATGTTAGTCGTACGATCTAGTGGTTGATACAATGAAGATACCAGTAAAGAACGTTGTTGACTGGCATTTGACCGTTTTTTGGGTTTTTGTGTTAAGATTTGGGTTTTGGTGTGTTCTGACACATATAGTAAAATTTTATGGCGAACATTTTTGTAGAACATTTCATCCCCGCCCACCCCCTATTAAGGGGTGTTTTTACGATTTGTTAAAATGGGGCCCAAAAATTACAGTTATGTGGGGGAGCTAGAGGGTTAAATTTTTCCACAAAAATATTGGCCTTAATATTTTCTATAAAATTGCTGAACATACCCCATACCAGAAAAATATATTTTTGTTACATAACAGTGAAATACTTACATTTTTGGGGTACAATGTGGATTTTTGAGCTATTTAAGGTGCCTAGACACGTTCAGATTGTATTGATATGTTCATAAAAGTTGTTCAGATTTACCGTGGCTACAATATTGCCAAATATTGTTAGTAAAAAATCAGCGATCCCTTAAAGTTATGCCAAAAAAAGTGAAAAAAAAATAAATTGAATCCCATGTTTTTCGAAAAAAAGTGCAGGAAAACAAAAATTTGTTGGCATGAAATGTTAACAGACTTTGTTCAACCTGTTCTTAGCTACATTATTGCCAAATATAGTTAAGCGCTATCACCAAGTCTGAAGTAGCTGTTGCTCAAAAACCGATGACACCTTTTTTCAAGGGGTCTACTGATTTTCCGAATCTTTCGAGGCCCATAAAAATAAATTGGTCACCAATCTCGCCAAACTGAGTATAGGGTTATACTACCATTTGGCAGTAGAATCGAACCTATACCGTCAGATCCGTGTATTTTTTTCACTGTTGCACAGTGTTATTAATTGAGCCAACTTGACTAAACGAATTGTGCAGAAGTTCTTATTTTTGGGGCTACTTTCACGTCCAATTCTAAGAATTGAGTCCCAACTCAATGAGCTGGAAAATGCTGTACTGTGCTATTGGATAGTAGTTATGGCACAAAATGTCAACGAGATCGGTTAAGGGCTGTCCTCATTGGATGATATTGAAGTTTGACATTTTGGTCAAATGGTCATTTTTTCCCATCCATATAACTACCCTATTGTGTTTTGAAAAATATGCAAGTATTTCCTAAGGAATCACATTTTAAGTAGTTCCAAATAGGAGGTAAACGCTTTTTTTTCTCTAACTCCTAATTAATTTCATTTGCAAAAGTTGTGAATATATTTATAATTTATGAAAATTGTAAAATGCTAAAACATTGTCACAAAATTAGTTTTTTAAAATTGAAAAAATTTCATTTTAACGAAAAAGTTAAACAACCAATGCGGGATTTGAACCCGGACACCTCAATATTATTATACTTAGATAAAGGGAGCTGTGAAGTTAGCTAAAAAGTGTTCATACGCCCAAGTGTCCATATATTTATCTGGACGATGGCAATTCGAGCTCGTTCGTGTCTATGCGCGTTAACACGGGAAGTTATGCTACTACAGCGCTAGGAGACCCAGGTTCAACTTACGGCAAGACCAAAAATATCACTTTGAAAAAGTTAATAAAAAATTTTCATAAAAATAAAATTAGAAAAAATTTCTATTTTTTTTTAGCAAATTGATAAGATCCTAAGAGCATCCAAAAAATAGATTATGCATTACTTTATGAGCACTGTTGAGAATGTACTGCCAAATAATAAAGGAAGTGGCGCGACAAGTCCGTGTTAAATTCATCGGCGAAGATCCGATATAGAAGTACATACTTCTGGATCGCAATAGTAACATCCTCACCACTTTTTTGGGAGTTATTTTTTTGGTGGGTTGTGTCTGGGATGCGACTCGTTTATCTATCAAAATAAAAATAAACATCTTAAAAAATGGAGGTTGAATCTCATATTTTAGCATAGCTCGAGAACCATTTATCCGAATTGGTTAATGAAACCTTTAAAGAATCCAAAATTAAGTAGCCTTCAACTTATTTTAATGTCGTTTTTCCATCCGTTCAGCGGATTCGACGATATCTGGCAAGCTGGTGCGAAAAAATACAATTTTTTAAAGAACATTTTCATATTTTTTTAATAGAAGCCTCTTAAAACCTCAACAACTTCACAATAATTATATATTTATAATTTTATCGTAATACCTGATCGGTATTGAATAAAATGTGGCATTCCTAATTTAACAAATCTACCAGCTTTACCAGTCTCACAAGAAATCAAAATAAAATACCAAAGGTATTTTAACTTCTACAGTACTAAACCGAATTCTCTATGTTTGTAGAATTTGCTACAAATTTTTAAACTATGCGATTTCAAATATAAGTATTGTTATAGTTAATATTTGTTGTTGTTTTAAGAGGCTTTTATTACAAAATTAATTATATTAAAATTTATTACAAAATTATTAATTAATATTTTGCAAGATATGTAAAAATTGTACTAAAAGAAGGTTAATGCTACTAAATTTTGGATTCTTTAAAGCTTTCGGGAACCGATTCGGAAAATGATTCTCGAGTTTTTCTTAAATAAGAGATGCAACCTCTACTTGCTTAGATGTTTATCTTTATTTTGATAGAGAAACAAGTCGTAACCCATTAATAGACCACAAACCTCTTAAAGAAAAATATCTAAGTTTTCGTTTTAGCAATGAAATAGATATTTTGACTAAAATGTGTTACCCAAAACCAAAAATCCTTCAGTCGGTGTACTCACTCGACTAGACTTTTCTTATAATTTGTTTACTTGTTTTGCATCTACGTGAGGCGGTCTAATGTAAAAATGTGAGCATCAGATTTTACAGATGCCGTTGGGGTAACACAGGTGGGATTTTAGATATAATCGTTCCGAACAAACTCATGTACACATATACACACATATTAAAGTGTAGCCCAAATTATCAATCAGTGAATTCACCACTGATGTCGCAGTAAATTAGCTTGACTCCCATATAAAGGGTCATACGCTACTGATTTTGATTTTATACAAAAAAATTACGCCATATATTTTTCTGTGTGTATCATAGTTACATTTTTTGTGTTGTAAAAGCACTTTCTAGAGATACTGTATCTATAATTTTATTTTTATAACTGGGAAGCTCTATGATACATGATTATACCCTTCACAGCGTATTGCAAGTCTGTTTTGGCTCAGATGTTTGTGACACCCTAAGATGTAGATGCTAGATCCACTTGTTAAGGTATAGCTATCGACTCAGAGTCACCAGCAAATTCGATCTAACCATGTCTGTCCGTCCGCAAAATACAAGTCGGAAGGAACTCTTTCACGCCTATTGAATTTGGACACAATAGGTTCAGATTTTGATACAGCCCTCATAAATATGTATCTCTGATTTGATATCTAAGCGCAGTAGACGCCATATTTTTCAACCAAAGCATATGAAATTCGACTTAATTCGAATTTCAGTTCAGATTACAATATTGCTTTCCGATGTCCTTTCATATATACTCGTATATTATTTCCGATTTGCCATATAATCGTTATAAAAGCTGTTCTTTATACTCCAAATTTTCACATTACCAAATTCCGTTAAGGAAATTTTCTCGAACGTAGAACTAACGCTGTCAAATTGTTGGTCAAAATCGGTTCTGTTTAGATACAGCCCCCATCGATATCTTCATTCCAATTTTTGCCTCTTCGCGCTAGAGAAGCTATATTGTACATCCAATCATTTTGGAATTTGAGAGGGTGATGTAGATACATGTAGATGTAGATACATGTGATGTATCTACATGTAGATACATGTATGATTTTTTCACATATACATGCCGAATGTGAAAAAATCGGTTGTATATCCCCGATTTGCATCTAAGAGCTATGGAATACATATTTCTCAACATATCTTTATACAATTTAACAGATAACACTTTGTTGAACCAAAAACAAAAGCTGTCCAATTTCAAAAAAAAATCAGTCCATATTAACGTACATCTCCAGTATACATATCTAAGGGTTATGAAATAACATTTTCTGGTCAGATCAGTACCATTAGACAAACAATATTGATAAAACTTGACAATATTTATTCTTTTTCTGCTCTAACATGGTGGTTTAGGGTATTTTATAGTCTGTTCCGTCCGACTTTTGCCCTTCCTTACTGATTTTTTACTGTTTTTGTGTGACGTTGTTGGGGGAGCAGTTGTATTTTGGGGGTAGGGCGTGTTGAATAATTCCATAAATTCAAAATCGTGTTTGACACACGTTGCTCTCACTCGTATATAAGTAGCAGCTGATTCGAAATGCTATGTCAACATTATGTCTACCAATGCCAAAACCAACTTTAAGATTTTATGCACTAGAAATTATCGAAGTACATATCGCACCTGTTCCACACAAGGGTAACAACTCAAAATTTATAAATTTTGCTTTTTTGCAAGAAAACAACGTCCAATGGCTATTTCAACCCAATGCAAAAAATGTCCATTGATTTTTCTCCTTTTTCATAATAAAAAACCGTTATGACTCTCTCTGTGTTTTCAGAATAACGTCTTTAGATTCAACTAAAGAGTTTGATTTTTGAATTGTCTCCTAGTTTTTAAGCAAATGAAACCGTTGATTTATCATCTAAAGAGTAATATTTTTAGTTGTGTCCTTTTCAACTTATAATCCGAGTAAGATTTTTCAGTTAAAAAGGTATAACTCAAAATAATACCACTATTTAATAAAAAAATATGCGTTATTGGTCAGACAGCAATCCACACGTACTCCATGGGTCATCATGGCATCCCGAAAAAATTACGGTTTGGTGCGGTTTATGGGCCGGCGGCATCATTGGGCCGTACTTCTTACGTGATGATCAAAACCGGCACGTTACTGTGAATGGGAATCGCTACCGTTCAATGATAACCGAATATTTTTGGCCCCAATTGGATGATATGGACTTGGAGGACATGTGGTTCCAACAGGACGGCGCCACAAGCCACACAGCGAATGCCACAATCAATTTATTGGAAACCAGGTTTGGAGAACGTGTTATCTCACGAAATGGTCCAGTCGATTGGCCGCCTCGGTCGTGCGATTTGACGCCGTTAGACTATTTCCTGTGGGGCTACGTCAAGTCTATGGTCTATGCCAACAAGCCAGCGACGATTGATGAACTTCGTACGAATATCGAACGTGAAATTGCAGCAGTATCGGACGATTTATGCTTCAAAACCGTCGAAAATTGGGTTCAGAGTCTGGACTTCTGCAAGCGTGCCCGAGTTCCATACATAATGGCATCGAACGTAGTTTCACAGGAATAAAGAATTTAATTGATATCCAAAACCGTTTTTGTTTTATTTAAAAAAAACTTTTGTAGCGGTCTTATTGAAAAACCCGTTATTAACGGAAACACTTTTTGGCCTCTACTGACATTTTTTTTAAGTTTTGAGTTATTACCCTTTTGTGGAGCAGGTGCGATATGCAAATTTCATAAAATCTAAATGTCTTTATATGTCAAGCAATTAAGATATTTTTTATAGTTTTTCTTTATTTTCTGCACATATAAATTTTAAATACCCGGTCAAAGTATGGAAACTGTTGTTTTGAAATTGTTCATCGATATATTTTTTATACGTTATATATATTATATATGGGCATTTCCAGAGAAAGGTCCACCACGATGAGAAAAATAAAAGTTGATAAACTAATGTTTTTTTCTCTTATATTGTTAAAGAAATATTTGAATTTAAAGAATATAATGAGTTTACAGCATATTTTTATTTTTGTTGTGAAATATTTGAACAGAAAGTCACAAATATTTTTTTTTCATTTTTGGCCCCTTTAAGTGCTGGTTTTACATTTCACTGTTATTTGTTATATATTCGTTTTATGGTTACAATCTTCGTTAAAGATCTTTGTACCAACAACAAACTATTAGGAAAATAGAAACAGAGATAAAGCAAAAATCGACTAACGGTAAATTTGTATGTTTCTTTCACCTGCTATTTTGGTGTCACGTTCGCGATAACAAAACGCAGTTTTGTATCAGAACTGCTCATCCAGTCGAAGCAAGTAATTGAAAATTTATATTCAGACAAAGTTAATTGTGCTTAATTAATAAAAAACAAAAATTGTTTGCTGTTGCTTTTAAGAAAGCTTTAATTTTAATCAAAAGTTTGTCGCGTTCGCCATCTTAGTTGGACATATTAGAAAAAAATTTTTTTTTTCATATTTGCTTACTTTTTGTGCGGATGAGTAAAAATAATAATAAAGAAGCATCACGACGACATTTGGAAAACATTAAAACAGAAAGAAATTAAATTAAAAAAATTAAATTAAAAAAAATAAATTAAATTAAATTTACAAAAATTAAATTTAAAATTAAAAAATTAACAAACATGTGTTCCTTATTATTATTAATATTATTATTCTTACATTTGTAAGTGTAGAAGTTATACTTTTGTTTTTCTAAATGCAATTATTACGTGAGAGAAATAATGTCGCGTTAGGAATGTCGCGTGCGGAATTTACACTAAGAGCGGCAAAAAAAAATCCAATATATATATTTTAACATGACAACCTCTAATTAAAAACTACATTAGTCTATTTTAGTTTAAAAAAAATTGCATTACAAAATTCTGTTTCAATTCGCAGATTTTTGAATATTTCTATATGCAGTCGAAAACGAGTTCTATTTTTTGTCGCGTTCGGGATCCCATGTTTTTTGCCAATATATCAGAAAGCAACAAATCGACCAAACCTGCCTTTTGCCCTAAATATAGTGCTACTAAAATGCTATCGAAAAATGTATACAACAAAAAAAAAAATTGTTAGATTTCTTTATTTTGTTTCACTTTAAAGGCGTACGAATGTCGCGTTCGGCATCCTGGAAATACCCATATACATTATCCAAAAAGTATAAACAATCTAGCCCCATTTCTCTCTCTAAAAAATATAAAAATGTTAACCATCCATCTGACTACTATAGCATACATCAAATATCGGAACAATCTTACATTCTAATTAGATTGGGTCAACATTTTTATATTTGCATTTTATAAAAATACAAATATTATCACTATAATTATAATAGTGTAAGCTAAATTTTCAAGAGCGTTCACTAAAAACCTGTGTAAATAGACAAACATTGCGTATACGCCAATTTGAACGCGTCACATGATCTGCAGCTGATTCGTTGCTGCGCCCATGGGAGGTGGAAGTGAGAGAGATGTCTCACATTGATAAGACAAAAGACATTTGTCGGAATTGTGCATTGATATATTCGGCGATAGACGATAAGAGAGCTGAACAGATATAGACAGAAATCGTATGGTTGAGCTCCACCACCACAACAAAAGTAATTTCATGGGTACATACAGTAGTATGTGTGCTTATTTATGAGCAATATTCCTCATAATGACCATTGACAGCTCAAGTATGACGTCGTTTAGACGACAACGCATATTATGCGCTTCTTTTCTACCGAGAAGATGGGTGTGAGAGTGTAGAGTCATTCACATTTGGCTCTTTCATAAACTTTATGTTTT
Organism: Eudasyphora cyanicolor; assembly: GCA_963930755.1. Classification (NCBI taxonomy): domain Eukaryota; kingdom Metazoa; phylum Arthropoda; class Insecta; order Diptera; family Muscidae; genus Eudasyphora; species Eudasyphora cyanicolor. Next base: position 159,573,794 of record OZ005735.1, read on the forward strand.
GTGTTGTGTGAGTGGGCTTTTTTGTTTACATTGGGTCTGCGCTCAGTGTAGTTTTGTGTAAAGCTTTGCTAAGAGCTTTTTCCACAGTCGTGGTGGAGGGAGAGTATTTTGGGGTGGTTGGTCTCCACACTGCACAACCATATTTGAGTAGTTGCAATAGTTACCGTAAGAGTGCGTTGTAGGTTTCTTCTTTCGTGTCGGAAACTTTTTAACGGTTCTTTGCACGCAGGGAACGGCATTGCCATTTGCAATGGAATTTAAATGTAAAATTCAAATTATACAGACATTAGAAAAAGGAACATTCATTAACACTGACAAAAATGTTTTTTTTTTTGTTATTAAAGAAATCATACATCAAACACGCTATGCAAAAATACTTGATTGCACGGAGGGAACGTTACTTAATTAATTTCAGGCAAGTGATTTTTAAGTTAATTTATAATATTTTATTAATTAATAAATCAAATAAAATATCTTTTTAAAATTGTATTGCCTATATTTTCCACAAAAACGGGCCCGGTATGAAGATTTTAAATTTTTCAAAATTGTGAATATTGAGAAATATTGGGTTATATATAAAAAAATTATATCTTTTTTCGGTAAATGCTATCAATATGGGACTTTTTGAGCAATATTAGTTAATATTTGTGAATATTGAGAAATGCTGGGTTTTTTAAAAAATTATATCTTTATATCGGTAAAGTTATCTATATGGGACTTTTTGCAAAATATTAGTAAATATTTGTACTTTTAAGGAAAAATTTAAAACAAATTTAAGTAGAATATCTTTTCCAAAATTTTTGAAAAAATATATTAAATTTTTTTTATAATTTTTTTATATTAAAGGGGGGGGGGAGGTGGTAACGTTACTTCGTGCAAAAAAGGCACATTTTTTTAAGTGATTGAAACCAATGGTACATTAAAGTATAACTTTCAAAGTTTATTGTGTAGAATCTTTATTGAAAAATATGGCAACGACAGCATTTATGCGGAAGCGTCTCGAAAAAAGGTTGAATTGCGGTGCCCCACATAACTCGATACCGGATCATCAAAAATTAAAAAAAAAAATTTATTTAGTTAGATAATCGTTATAACCAGGTAAAGCTGTCGAGTTGTTTCAAAATTAAAATTTTTCAATTTTTGGGAACACTTTGAAATGAAAAATGCGATTTTTGCCAGAAAAAATCGACTAATTGGTTATTGTTAAATAAAAAAAATTACAAATTAAAAAAAAAAAAACTCGACAGCGTTACATCGTAAATTATGTAGAGAAATAGTGTTAAAAGGATCGGTTCAGTAGTTTTTGGTTATGAGGGGTTTGGAAAAAACGAAAACATGGGTTTTAGAAAAAACGCTTTAAAGTTTTTCTAATGTACTGAGTCACGAATGAGGGGCGGTTGCTTAGACTGCTGTATCTTTGTCAGTTTTGCTCCGATTCACCTCAAACTTTCACACAATATTCCTGAAAGGTTCTCTCTTCAGAAAAAAATTTAAAAAAAGTTTATAAACGTTACCCCCCTTAAATTTTACTTTTTTATTTTGGGTCAAACTATTTTCTTAAATATAGTTCGAGTTCCATGATGGCATTTTTATCTATCTCGAGATATAATTTAATATTTAGACAGGTTTAAGCCAATATTTTATAAAATGCCTTTATTTTTATTAATTACCTTTACTCGCTTTTAGATACCGTACAAGTCATGATAGCAATTTCGTCATGACGCTAATAGCTATGTACCCAAGGAAATAAATCTTAAAAAAGAATTTCACGTCGCGCAGGGCCTATCTTCGAAAAACATAGAAAAAATATGACTTTTTTCATAGATTTTCATAAAAAGTAGAAATTGGGTTCTGTAATTGATACTAATGCTGCATATGGCAAAAATACCATGATTTAGATTTAGGAATATGGGGCTATATTCATTTCTGTTCGGCAGTAATGCGCCATAAAATCATTTCCAACAGACCATTACGAATTCTCGCAGAGATGACTTTAGTAATCCACACAGAACATTGTCAGATTTAAATATGTTTCTTCCAATTTTGCATCTAAACTTTGCACTATGGATAATTTTCCATATTTTCTGGCAAAAACCTCTTAACATTGAGTTATCGGTCTCAAATTAGTACAAAACGTCCGTTGCATATAAAGGATACTTTCAGTAAGAATTGAAACTAGTGGGACAATTACAACGCCAACCCGATGCAATTAGAACTGCATTACGACAGTATTTATTTATTTGGTCATGAATTTGGAGCATACTTACATATGTATGTACTAAAATTTTGATGTACAATGTGGTCTTTTTGAGCTATTTAGGTTGCCTAGACACATTCAGATTGTAGTGATATTTTCACAAGTCTTGTTCAGATTTACCGTGTCTACAATTTTGCCAAATATTGTCAGTGAAAAATATTTCTTTCCTTGACTTTTTCAAAAAAAAGTGCGGAACAAATTTTTTTTCGAATAAAATGTTAACGAACTTTGTTCGGCATATTCTTAGCTACATTATTGTCAAATATAGTTAAACAGTATTACCATGTTTGAATTAGTTGTTGGACAAGAGCTGATGACACCTTTTTCGAGGGGCCCACCGATTTTCCGAAACTTTTGAGGCCCATAAAAAAACTGGTCACCAATTACGCCAAACCGAGTAGAGGGTTATACTACGCTTTGGTAGTAGAATCGAACCTATACTGACAAGGCGGTGTATTTTTCACTTTTGCAAAGTGTGATATTTATTATGATGCTGTAGGGTATCATATGGTATCAAATCCACATATAATAACGTCAAATATATACAGGGTCTCCCATATTCGACGGACCCATCTGGCAACGCCATAACTTTTGACAGAGATGTCAGATCGCTTAATGACATACCGCGTTTGAAGCGTCAGTCCAAGCAGATTTTTACCATGGAACAATACACGCCACGCGAAATAGTTGAAATTCACATTCAACAGAAGCTCAACGTGCTTTTAAAATATTAAAAAATGTGAGAAGTGCGCCTTCTAAGAACACCATTAAGCGTTTATACGAAAAATTTTCGACTGGTGAGGCTCTTTCTAATCCGAAGAGGCCAAATAAAAGTCGACCAAGGCGATCGGCCGAGAATATCGCTGCCGTACGAGCCAGTGTTGAGAGGTCCCCAAGAACATCCCAAAAACGCCGTTCTCAGCAGTTGGGCATGGCTCGGTCCACTTTACAACGGATTATTGATTTGCATTTGTTCCCGTACAAAATTCAATTGACGCAAAGATTGTTGCGTGCGGACAAGCCTCGTCGATTGGAATGGGCCCAAAAAAAACATGGGTCCGTCGAATATGGGCAACCCTGTATATACTCGTATATAATACACAAAACTGGAAACATATACTAATAACATGTACAGAACTGTTTTTAAACTAATTGAAAAAAAATGCACTTGCAGTTTTTGGTTAGAATATACCACACAACCATTTTTAAAGGTGAAGTATTTGTTACCACCCTTAGCCAACTAAAATGAATGTGACCCTTGAAGAGCTTTGGAATATTCCATATTTTTATTTACAAATGAGTTTAACTAAATATCAATTTTTCGCATGCAGATCTCTACTATTACAACATCTGCAATTAAATGAATAATCTCTACAGCTCTAGAACCACTTTTAAATAAACACTTGAACAAAATTCGGTACTTGACAAAAAAGTTTTATTAATCCCAAACCCTTACAGAAAGCCCTTTAAGTACAAATGTGAACATTGCGTTTTTGCTATACAAAAACGAAGGTTAAATAAAAAATATTTGTTTTATCTTTTGACATTCAGCAGTGTGTACCTAAAATAAAGCTAATAAATCCCAAATGACTATTATTCCAAAAGTTTTGTAATGCAGTACTCAAAATATTTGTAATCAATCTCTTCACATTCATCACTGTCATTTGTGCTCGTGAAAGAATGGAGAATTTTTTACAATTATCTCATAAATGGCATCAATAAATGTAGCCACAACAAAATTAACCACCTTTAAGGAAATGTGTACAGTGTACACGCACCCAAAATTATTTCATTCCATTAAAATATTTGATAATATTTTATAATACATCAAAATGATTGATTGCCACTGACCAGCAATGTCAATAAGCAAAATCAAAACTATCAAAAAAAATTCCGAGTAATTTAAACAAATATTGGACGCACCGACGTCTGTGTAAAATAAACGTCAGCGAGAAAAATTGATAAAAGTAAATTAACTTAAATGTACTAGACAGCACATGTTTTCTTCAATTTAATTCAATAAAAAAATTATTTTTAGATTTCATTGATGTTTCCAAATGAAGAAATGTTGTTTTAGGGCCGTCGTTTTGTGGTTTTTACTAATGCATGTATATACACTTTAAATATTTTTACATCTTTTGGTGTGTGTTGTTTTTGTTGCACTAGCGGCAATTCTTTTTTGAATTTTATTTAAGAATAGAATTAGACCGACTAGCGTGTCCAAACAAATTGTGCGTTAGCAAAATAAAAATTCATTCATTCAAAACAGCATATACTAACACAGAGCAAAATTTTTGAGTGGTCATTCAAAAAAACGAAAACAACTGAAAACGAATTAGAAACACCTAAAACAATATAACCGGCACAGTTATAAATAACTGTCGGCGGACGTGATTTAGACTATACAGCGAAAGCTGGGTATATAGAATGATCAGTCTTAAATTCAGAATAACGAAGCAACAAGTTTTAAGCAAATTTAATCAATTGAGAAAATTATAAATTATTTTATTTTATTTTATTTTATTTTATTTTATTTTATTTTATTTCATTTTATTTTATTTTATTTTATTTTATTTTATTTTATTTTATTTTATTTTATTTTATTTTATTTTATTTTATTTTTTTATTTTATTTTATTTTATTTTATTTTATTTTATTTTATTTTATTTTATTTTATTTTATTTTATTCTATTTTATTTTATTTTATTTTATTTTATTTTATTTTATTTTATTTTATTTTATTTTATTTTATTTTATTTTATTTTATTTTATTTTATTTTATTTTATTTTATTTTATTTTATTTTATTTTATTTTATTTTATTTTATTTTATTTTATTTTATTTTATTTTATTTTATTTTATTTTATTTTATTTTATTTTATTTTATTTTATTTTATTTTATTTTATTTTATTTTATTTTATTTTATTTTATTTTATTTTATTTTATTTTATTTTATTTTATTTTATTTTATTTTATTTTATTTTATTTTATTTTATTTTATTTTATTTTATTTTATTTTATTTTATTTTATTTTATTTTATTTTATTTTATTTTATTTTATTTTATTTTATTTTATTTTATTTTATTTTATTTTATTTTATTTTATTTTATTTTATTTTATTTTATTTTATTTTATTTTATTTTATTTTATTTTATTTTATTTTATTTTATTTTATTTTATTTTATTTTATTTTATTTTATTTTATTTTATTTTATTTTATTTTATTTTATTTTATTTTATTTTATTTTATTTTATTTTATTTTATTTTATTTTATTTTATTTTATTTTATTTTATTTTATTTTATTTTATTTTATTTTATTTTATTTTATTTTATTTTATTTTATTTTATTTTATTTTATTTTATTTTATTTTATTTTATTTTATTTTATTTTATTTTATTTTATTTTATTTTATTTTATTTTATTTTATTTTATTTTATTTTATTTTATTTTATTTTATTTTATTTTATTTTATTTTATTTTATTTTATTTTATTTTATTTTATTTTATTTTATTTTATTTTATTTTATTTTATTTTATTTTATTTTATTTTATTTTATTTTATTTTATTTTATTTTATTTTATTTTATTTTATTTTATTTTATTTTATTTTATTTTATTTTATTTTATTTTATTTTATTTTATTTTATTTTATTTTATTTTATTTTATTTTATTTTATTTTATTTTATTTTATTTTATTTTATTTTATTTTATTTTATTTTATTTTATTTTATTTTATTTTATTTTATTTTATTTTATTTTATTTTATTTTATTTTATTTTAATTTATTTTATTTTATTTTATTTTATTTTATTTTATTTTATTTTATTTTATTTTATTTTATTTTATTTTATTTTATTTTATTTTATTTTATTTTATTTTATTTTATTTTATTTTATTTTATTTTATTTTATTTTATTTTATTTTATTTTATTTTATTTTATTTTATTTTATTTTTCAAGTTTGATATTTGGTTATATTTTTTTATCTCTGGCTAAGTTCGAAAATAGGCCATATTGGTCCACATCTTCTAGTACCTCCCCACAAGGGTTAACATATAGTGAAATATTTATTATTTAATAACTTCCATACTACTTATTTGAATCCTCTTAAATTCTACACGTAAGAAAAATGGGCGAAGTAGCCACGCCCCTTTTGGTACCTCCCACACAAATGGACCATTTTGCACCAAAAGTTAATAGCTTATAACTTTAATACTAGTGCCTACAAATACTTAAAATTTTTTACAGTGCACTGTTTTTATAGTATCTACAGCCCAGTGAAAAAGGGGCGTCATTGACAAGCCCCATTCGGTACATCCCACACAAACGTACCATTTTGTACGAAAAGTTAAAACCGAATAACTTTACAACTAGTGTACCTTTCGGTACCTCCCACACAAATGTACCATTTTGTACAACAATTTAACAGATTATATCGTGAGTACAATTGCATGTAAATAATAAGAGTTATGACCACACCTGTTTTAGTACCTCACATACCAAAAAAGAGACGAGAAATAAAATTAAATAGCTCAAAATATTATTACATATACCAGTGCATATTTATATTGCTCACAAAGTGAGGGTAGGGTGTACCTTAGTTGGTTTACCCGACCGAAATTTCTTACTTGTTTTAATTGTACTTATATCTCATCCGTTGAGGTTTACCTGTTGCTGCAGCAATTACAAATGAATGTTTTCAGAAACATATGTTGCAGTTAAATAAAATTGTAAAAATAATGATATGTGTCGTTGGAGCAATTATTTGCGATATATAATATTTCTGCATATTTATAATCTCACTTTAGTGATACGAGGGTATATATCATTTGCTACGGGTCAAAAGTGTAACACATCGAAGGAATAACCTAAGACCCTAAGTATATTCGGCGGATATTTGTTTTGGGTAATTTTAAGTCGAATGAGAAATGTCCGTCCGTCCGTCTGTCTGTCTGTCTGCTGGCTGGCTGGTGCGCACGATAACTCTCGAAAAGAGTAACCAATTGACTTCAAATTTGGTATACGGTAATATTTTTTCTATCTCCGGCTAAGTTCGAAGATGGGCCATATTGGTCCACTCCTTCTGGTACCTCCCAAACAAAGGGTTAACATTTAGTGAAATATTGATTCTTTAATAACTGCTATACTACTTCTTACAATCTTCTGAAATTCCACACATTTTACGCGTATTATTTTTTTAGTCGCTATCACCTTGATAAAAATGGGTGAAGTTGCCACGCCCCTTTTGGTACCTCCCACACAAATGGAACGCTTTACACCAAACGTTATACACCTTTATAACTGTATACAAAGACGTGGAATTTTGTACAGTGTAATACTGTTATAGTGCCTACAGTGGACGTTATCACCACGCACCGTTACGTACCTCCCACACAAAATGACCAAATCATAATACAATTTAATAGCTCGTAACATTAATATACCAGTGCACATAAACGGTTATAGTTCAGCACAGTGCAATATATTTAAAGAATCTACTTTTTACCGAAAAATAGGTGTATTTGTTAAACCTCCTCTGGAACCTCCCACACAAATTGACAGATTAATTAGTGAGGGTATTACCTTAGTCGGTTTACCCGACTGAAACTTTCTTACTTGTTTTTTTTTTTGCTCTTATTACATTTTAAGTATATTGGTATCTGCAATAGTTTTTATCATCCTTTTTCTATTTTTAAAAATTACACCAAATATGTCTACCCCTCCGAATGATTAGAAAATTCCAATAAGTCTTAATATTTTTCGATAAACCCATAAAACAAAACCCACCCTCTCTCTAGTGAAGGTCATAAATTCCCAAATGATTTCCCATAAAAATTAATACGCTTGTCTAACACGAATTATCCGTATAATTTTATTTCCAAAATTTTATGACTTTTTTATGTCTGAAATATTTACGAATAGAAAATGGAGAATTGAAAAGTTCCCCCTCAAAATTATGAAAATTTCCGAATGAGTTCGGAAAGAACATAAAAAGTGATGAATTTCCTTGAATTGTTGAATTGAGCAAAAATTAATAAATTGTATTACGTACTTATTTATGTCTGTTTTGCTATTCGTAGCGGTGTTTGTTCAGAATTTGTTTAGTTTTTATCTTTTGGACTGTGGACTGGACTGTGAAATGTCGCCGTCCGTCGCGCATCTGTTTACAGGGCAGATTACATCATTGCTTGTACAGTTTGTCTGTGGCTCGGCTTTGGAATTAGCCGGCAACGGTCTGTAACCGCTTTATTCTCGATATTTTGCAATTAACAGCATTTCGCATAAGTCAGCTCAATTATACAATTTAATAGCATCTATTGTTATTCGTAATTGACTCAAGTTTTAGTTTTCGTTGCTGTTGTTGTTGTTGTTGCAACATTTAATTACACTTGACTTGTGAATCACGGGAGTCAATTGCGTTCTATTTGGGATGACTTTATAATATTCGAGGTCCAAATAGATGTCTATGTGTAGAAGAATTCACTCCTAACCGGTACTAAGTAGTGCTCGATGAATAGCAATTCTGGACCACTTTACGGCGTTCTGGCGAATAAATATTTTATTTGAGTTGAAATGGGACCGCTGATAGGTTTGACTTCTTTCTCAAATTGGTAAAGATAGCTTATACATGCAAAGAAAAAATTCGTTTCACAGAAACCAAATTTTAGACAACTACAATTCTCGTTTAAGATGGCTTAATTTTTTTTTAGGTCAGAACAAAAAATTGTTTATGCAAAATAAGTTTCCGTCACTACAAACGAAATTTCAGTTATTGCAAATGAGAATTATAGTTGTCTAAAATTTCTTTTCGCAGGAACGAATCATTTTCTTTGCGTGTAGAGCTGATCTATCGTGTGGAATAACCAAATCAAAATTTGCCTGATGATCTACTTCGCAGTAGAGAAATCCCAATAGCGCTAACGTTCTTGTCAAGTAATTCCTTTATAAAGATTTGGAATTGTAAGTTTCCTATTATATTGATTTAAGCCGAAAAAATAACCGAAAGTCATTTTGTATAACACTCATTCGCTTAGGTAAACCCCCTTAAAGAAGCTTATACATATCTTACAAAGCCATTCAAATTTGTTATATCAACTTTTCAAAAAAATCTCCCAATAAAATAATTAAACTCACCGCCATTGTTTAAATTTACGACAGATCTCTTAAAACAATATTGGTTTTGCTTACCTGTAAAGAGAAAAAAATAAAGAATGATTAGCAAAATTTTTCAATAGTTTTTTTTTGCTATTTTTTTTGGTTTTGATTTAGAAAAGAATTTTAATCATGCGTTATTTTGTCAACAACATTGATTTGCTGTCGATTTCGATTTTTTCGGGGATTTTTTTTGCGGCGACTATTCAACAAAAATGCTGTTTTGTGTAAATGACATGTGTTAGATTTGCAATTTATTTTAATAATGTGTGCACACAACATAACATAAAAAATATCTATGTACCTTTTCGTTTCAACTAAATTAGAAAATAGTATGGGGGATTCGAATGTTGACGTGTTAAAAATATTTTGGGGTCTATGATGGCTTTAAAACGGAGGACAATTTATAACAAAGGAAACCTCTTACTTCCTAGATCAGCAGAATCATCCCAGCAAAAAAATATGGAATAACATAACTCCAAACATTTTCGTTTGCAGTAATCATGCAAATATTTATATTTTATGAAAAATATAAAAAAATATAAATGGTGTCAAAGTAAATAAATTTAAAAATTGAATACGCTTGCAAATGAGGAGCCATTTGGAAGTCAGATAAAGGGAAGAAAGTGCAAACTTGTAGGTCATACTCTCAGTAAGCCCCTCGAATCAATTAATAGGACTGCTTTGGACTGGAATCCCAAAGCAGCAGACGGCCACGTCGCCCTGAGATGACATTGAGAAGAACGCTACATACAGATTTAAGTGTAACATCTAAATGTATTGATGATGTTATATGTTCCCACGAGGATTAATAAAAAATACGTTTGCAACAATTAAATTTTAAAGAAAAATTTTAAATACCCACTGTGGGGTTTGAACCTGGACACTCCAATTTAACAGCACTGAAATAAAGAGAGCATATAAAGCAGTGAATAAGATCCAATTTTGAACAACTTTGGTAAAAAGTACTCATACGCTAAAGTATTCTTATAAGGACAGGTGTAATTCGAACTCGTGGCCGTGCGCGTTAAGGTGTGACGTTATGCTGATAATCCTTTGAAGAATTTTTTACATGGCGTTTGGGTTCAGAAATTCGAATCTGGAATGAGGAAATTGTTTGTTTCGAGAAATATGCTCAAAATCACTTTCAATGGCCATTTCTAAATATCTACCATATCTAATACTTATTTTATAACTTTTTGGTAATGCATTATTCAAGTACTTAAAATCGTGAAAATATAAGCACATATTTGTGTGGTATGCCTATGCTACAAATAAGTACTTATTATGCTACTTTATTGTATGCTTTTGGGAAGTACTTTCCTCCAATGACATCCCCATGTTAAAATAATGAGCAAAGTGGCTAAATAATAAGTACTTACCATTATCGAACTTTGCTTACTCGTCGGATTATTTGGTAATGAGAAATTTTGGTGTGCATATATCAAAAGTAGGCTTGGAAATCCCACAAAAATCGGTTAGCCGAATATTTTTCTGTCAATGATGGACTAACCGGTTTTTTGCTTCAGTTATGTTGAAAGCAAATAATTTTCTAAGCACTTCAGTTATATTCAAATCAAGTAATTTGGTTTGTTCGAAAAGATATTTTTTTGGGGGACCAGTTTTCGATTTAACCGCCAAGAAAAGCCCGTTTTGAAGAATTATCTTTAGCAATATAATTTTTTTATTTAACAATATGAGTCGAACCGGGATTGAAATACTTTCACAGCTTAAAACGTAAGATATAGAACACGTTCGAAAAGATACTTTTTTTCGGGGACCAGTTTTCTGTTTAACCGCCAAGAAAAGCCCGTTTTGAAGAATTATCTTTAGCAATATAATTTTTTTATTTAACAATATGAGTCGAACCGGGTTTGAAATACTTTCACCGCTTAAAACGTAAGATATAGAACACGTATTAAGAGAAGGCCTGCTACATCCACATTTCATTATAATAACAATTATGGGTTCACGTGCTATTATCAGAGCTGTAATTCAAAAATTTTTGAAACCGGTTTTCGTTGCTGGTGTTGAGAAAATAGGTTAATATTGGACAAACATATCGGTCTTTTGAAGGCACGGATTTTTTTTTCAAAAAGTAATTTCTATGGTAACCGGTTCTCGGTTTAACCGCCCAGAAAACCCGTTTAACCTGGGTTTCCTGCTAAGGTTCAATTTCGCAAGTTGGAAAATCAAAAGGTATTGTTGTTTATACAAAAAGTAAATATTTTTGAAAGCGTTTATCTGTGTAGTGGTTAAAGAAAAAATGAAACATATATTTCTGTCAGTATTATAGTAGGTGTAGTATGCCCACATTTTATTATAATTTCAAATATTGGCCCACGTTCAATAATTCAGGACTTTGTTGAAAAAAAAAAAAAATCGTTTAAAAAAGAGGTTCGAAATACCCTGGTTAACTGGATATGTTTCTATCTGTTATTGACTAATCGGCAATTTAATAAACATATCGGCTGTTTTGAACCCACGGAGTTTTTTTCAAAACGTAATTTTTGTGGTAACTTCGTTTCGGTTTAATTGCTAAGAAACCCGTTTAACCGGTTCTTGTAGAATTTTTCCTTAGTAATAAGATATATCCGAATCAGGTTTGAGTTACTTGCACAACTAAATGTGTAAGATATTGGACATGATTTAGAAGTAGGTGTGGCATGCCCTCATTTTATTACAACTACAAGTCACGGCCCAACTGACAAATTTTGTTGAAACCGGTTTTCAGTGCTAGTGTAGAGATAACTGTTTAACCGGATATTTTCTATAAATGATGGATTAACCTTTTTATACCGTCCATCATAGGATGGTGGGTATATTCATTTCGTCACTCCGTTTGTAACACCTCTAAATATTGATCTGAGACCACATAGAGTATATATATTGTTAATCGTCGTAAAATTCTAAGACGATTTAGCCATGTCCGTCTGTCCGTCCGTAATCACGCTACAGTCCGCAATAATAGAGCTAGGTTGATCAAATTTGGTACGAAATGGGCGATATCGGTCCATATTTAGATATAGCTCCCATATATAGCATCTAACTTGTTGTGATTCCTACTGTCCTCATGTACTATATTTTTTGTTTTTTTCGGTGTTATTTTCTTTAGGTTGGAGTTATTTTGTGAGGTCACATGCTATCCATGATGGAGGGTATATAAGATTCGGCATGGCCGAACTTAACGCTTTTACTTGTTTTAGACTTCACGTGCAATTTGGAATGCCAATGATTTGGAGACAACCATTCATTCACAATACGGACTGCTATTTTTGTCTAAGATAATAGATTGGAGTAGGAAGTGTCCAAGTATAGCTAACAGCTTAATAACGAAAACACCATAAAGTTCAACTGTGATCGATTCAAGTTTGAGTCAGAAGTCATCGCTTTTAACTTAGTTTCAACTCATTGATCTAGTGAGAGATTTGGAACTGGCCAAAGATAAGGCAGAACTACTTGCATCTGGGATGAAACAGTACAATATTTTGGCCCCAGATGTTAACATATCATATTATAGAGTCCGTGATATACCTTACAAACAATTTTATACAACTGTGAATAACAGATGTTTTTGCAAGGACATTCCCGGATTGTTCGAGGAACTTAATCAAACATACAATTCAAAGGAATGGCGGTCACTTGTTGACAGCAGTAAAGAAAGTTTGAAAGCAGTACTTTTGCACAACGGAAATCAGAAACCGTCGATTGCCATTGCTCATGCCGTCAACACTAAGGAATCATACGAAACAATGGCTAAATTGATAAAATACATAAAATATGAACAATATGACTGGAAAATTTGTTGCGATTTAAATGTAGTTGGGATGTTATGTGGAATGCAAGGCGGATATACAAAATATTGCTGTTTTTTATGCCTCTGGGATAGCCGAGCTCGCGAGGATCATTACAAAAGAGAGAAATGGCCAACAAGAAAAGATATTACATTGGGTGAAAACAACATAAAACACACACCTCTCGTCCAAAAAGAAAACATTATTTTGCCACCAATGCATACTAAGCTGGGGCTCTTTAAAAATTTTGTAAAAGCCGCAAGGAAAGATGGCAATTCACTCTCATATTTAAAAAGTTTATTTAAAAATCTTTCTTTTAAAAAAATCGAAGAAGGAGTTTTTGATGGGCCTAAAATAAGTAAACTGATGAAAGATGTGAATTTCGAATCATATTTGACGTCGGATAAAATTGCAGCATGGAGGTCGTTTAAGCTTGTAGTTTCAAATTTCCTTGGATCCAATAAAAGCCCGCAATATGAAACAATGATTAATGAGTTGTTAAAAAATTATGAAAAAATTGGTTAGAAATATATTTTTTTATATTTATGTATATAACACATATGTATGTATATATTCTTCTAACTTATTTTTCGCTTTATGTATTCCAACAGGTGTAAATATGTCCCTAAAAATTCATTTCTTGCATTCTCATTTTAACTTTTTCCCCGAGAATCTTGGCGACGTATGTGACGAACATGGCGAAAGGTTTCACCAAGAATTGAAGTCCATCGAGCGGCGTTACCAAGGGCACTGGGATGAAAGAATGATGGGAGATTATATTTGGTTCCTCATTAGAGAAACCGATTCCGAAATCTACAAACGTCAACAAAGAACTCACAATTACTTCTAATGAAACTTGTTCATGTAAATAAACTCAAATGTACATAATATATGTAAATAAAAGTAATAAATAATATCGCTATTTAAACAGAAATTAAAAAAAAAAAGATTTTTTTGAAATTCTCTTACCTCTACCAAAAGGGCTATTATTTATACATTTATCCACAATTTTTTTCAAATAGGCATTATTTTCTTCGCTAGGATGCAAACTTTTAAAAAATAAAATAAAATATTTTTTCGATCTTTTTTCTATTTTTTATGTTTTTTTTCTGTCCCAGGTTTTTTTTTTAATGTACTTTTTCCAATTTGTTTAGTGACCACTGTTTCTAAGTGAAAGACATATTTCCAACATTGGTAGCCCACATATAGCTTCAATTTAACATATAAGTCGATCTGATCGGGCATATACTTCAAAAATTATAGTGCAAATACTAAGGAAGTATTTTTAATAAAAATTTTTGGTAAAAAAATGTTTCCATAAAAAATGTTTGGTTTTGATTTTATATAACAGTAAGCCACAATCTATACAAAAAGATAATTTTTAGGTCTATAAAATAAAAAAAAATCTACAAAAAGCAAATTTTTTTAAACCGGTTTTCGGTGCTGGTTTTGAAAAAACTGTGTTACCTGGTTTTTTTTTGTGGCAAAGAAGTACTAACCTGGATTTTGATAAACTTATTGGTTATTCTGAATGCACGGAGCTATTTTTCAATGGGAGCCGGTTTTTGATTTAACCGTCATTAAATTAAAAATAAAAAGTTAAACTCGTTTTTGTTATTTCTTTAACAATATTGTAAAGATATACGCGGATAATTTCAATGCTGGTTTGAGGTACTGGTACCGCTGAAAATGTCAGATATTGAAGACATATTCAAAAAAATAGGCGTGGCAGCTCCACGTTTTTTTTATAATTCTAACTTCTGGCTACGTGATAATTTTATGGGCTGTAAGTTGAAAAATGAAAACTTTTTCGGAAAGAGGTTCAATTTCTACAAAAAGTGGATATGTATTTTCTAAACCGAGGATTAATCGGTTATTTTGGTTATTTTGAATGTACGGGCCATTTTTCTTCGAAAAGTAATTTCGCTGGAAACCGTTTATCCTGTGTTTGTAGATTTTTCTCTTTAAAAATAAATGATGATAAAATCACGAAGTTCGCAGCAATTTTGAATTGCTTTAACCGACGAATATGCAAGATATTTAATACACCTTAAAAGTAAGCGTCTCACAACCACCTTTGATTAAAATTCCAATAATCTGCCCCAAATAAAATAGTGTTCGGGGTTTGGGCTGAATACGCCCACTGTGTCTTTACAAAATGTCTACAATCATAGTTTTAATTAGATCTATTACGTATTAATTTCCAAAAAACAGGTTATTTGGTTGTTTGATACAAAATAACCAGCTCAAGTTGGCTGGAGAGAAATAATAATTTTTTTCTCGACTATCTATATATATAAAAATGAAACGGTCCATCTGTGTAATGGCATCACGTCAGAACGGCTGGAGCGATTTGGATGATTTTTTTTTTATTCGATTCTAAATTTTCACGAGATGGTTTATATAGAAAAAAAAAATTAATTGGACAAAGGGGCGTGGTACCTCCCATACAAATCGCAGGTTAAAAATCCGATATTTCTGCTCCTATTATAGGTATAGTGCTGAAATTTTGTTTGTATGCATTTAATGGCAGATTATGTGAATTTTCCAAAAATGGGCGGAATCGGACCAATGGGCGTGGCCCCGCCCATATAAGCCAAATTTTGAAATTGAGATATTTTGCACAATTTGTTAGCGAGAGTGCTGGAATTTTGTGTATATGTAAACGGTGGCAGTCTACGTGATTGGTCCAAAAATGGGCGGGATCGGACCAATGGGCGTGGCCCCGCCCACATAGACAAAATTTTGATATCTTGCACAATTTGCTAGCGGGAGTGCTGCAATGTTGCGTATATGTATCTGGTGGCATTCTACGTAATTGGTGAAAAAATGGGCGGGACCGGACCAATGGGCGTGGCCCCGCCCATATAAGCCAAATTTTGAAATTGAGATATTTTGCACAATTTGTTAGCGAGAGTGCTGGAATTTTGTGTATATGTAAACGGTGGCAGTCTACGTGATTGGTCCAAAAATGGGCGGGATCGGACCAATGGGCGTGGCCCCGCCCACATAGACAAAATTTTGATATCTTGCACAATTTGCTAGCGGGAGTGCTGCAATGTTGCGTATATGTATCTGGTGGCATTCTACGTAATTGGTGAAAAAATGGGCGGGACCGGACCAATGGGCGTGGCCCCGCCCATATAAGCCAAATTTTGAAATTGAGATATTTTGCACAATTTGTTAGCGAGAGTGCTGGAATTTTGTGTATATGTAAACGGTGGCAGTCTACGTGATTGATCCAAAAACGGGCGGGATCGAACCAATGGGCGTGGCACCGCCCATATAAGCCAAATTTAAAAAATGTGATATCTTGCACAATTTGTTAGCGAGAGACCTGGAATTTTGTGTATATATATCCGTTGGCGATCTACGTGATTGGTCCAATAGGCGTGGCCCCGCCCTTATAAGCCAAATTTTGAAATTGATATAACTTGCACAATTTTTTATCTAGAGTGCTGTCATGTTGTAGATATGTATCTGGTGACAGTCCACGTGATTGGTCCAAAAATTGGCGGAAACTTTGTAATGATCGGAAGTAAAGTACAACTTCTATAGCGCTTTGTAACCAAATCTGGAGGAACATATATATGGAGGTTATATATAAATCTGAATCGATTTTCCTAGAATACTCATTCATGTAAAATAGAAACCTGTTTCTGTCAAATTTCGTACTGATCGGATATAAAACACAGTCTCTACAGCGCTTACATGTCAAATTGGGGGTAACATATATATATGGGGGCTATATCTAAATCTGAACTGATTTTCTCCGAATTTTGCGGCATTCCTTCATGTAATAAGAAACCTCATTCTGCCGAATTTCTTACTGATCGGATATAAAATACAGTTTCTACAGCGCTTGAATTTCAAATCGGGGGTAACATATATATGGGGATATATCTAAATCTGAACCGATTTTCTCCGAATTAGGCAGTATTCCTTCATGTAATAACAAACCTCTTTCTGCCGAATTTCGTACTGATCGGATATAAAATACAGTTTCTACAGCGCGAATTTTGACATGGGCAGCGAAGCGCACCGG
Source organism: Eudasyphora cyanicolor (assembly GCA_963930755.1). NCBI lineage: Eukaryota > Metazoa > Arthropoda > Insecta > Diptera > Muscidae > Eudasyphora > Eudasyphora cyanicolor. The sequence continues at coordinate 159,591,047 of OZ005735.1, forward strand.
GCTCAGCTAGTTTACAATAAAAAAAAGAACTACTTTGATTTTTGCATTACAACCTCATATTGCCTAATGTCTGCAAAAGGTAACAAAAATCGTCTTCCTAACATATGTAGAATCATATTTGATATTTTACATTTTGTCTATCAACATTTTCAAAGCGAGTGCATGGAAACACCCATATTTAGAATTTATTTATAAAACCTTGTGTAGCAGTGGCAAATATCGTGTGAGTCTTGTGACCAGATAATTGTGTGTAAACATCATCAAAAGATTTGTCATCTGTGCCTTCAAACATAAAAATCACTTTTAATATTTTAAATTAATTTATGGTCTCTAGACGTACTAAGTGTATATATGTATGTATGTACGAGTATGCATGTACGTGCATACCATACGTGCTTACACTTTAGTATACGTAGAACCACATGCGAATATACTACGAGTATCATGCAAATGTAAGCAATTATGTACATAGTACGTGTATAGACATAGACAAACACCGACAACACAATACACACACATAAATGTATGACATATCATACAAAATGTATGCTTAGGACCTTTGCTCGTTTTCATGTAAATGCAATTACACTATACAAATATAAGCTGACGGATGGACGGATAGACGGACAGACGGGCGGATGGATGGATGGACATCCCAGAAACACGTTACAGATGTAAAATTATTTAAAAACCAAAAGACGTTTCGGTGTCTGAAGAAAATGGCAACAATATTGGCAAATATTTCTTCAACACAACAAAACGTTTCGACATATTGACACTCACATTCATTTACACCTACAAATACATGCAAATGTGCATATCTATGCAACTGTAGCCGGTCTGCAAGGCGGTAAATGCTGATGGATCTGGGGGAGTGAATTTCACTGAAAACAAGGCCTTCTGGGCCCCAATTATTTAGTGGAACAAATTGTACTTGGCGCTAAAACTTAAGCATTATAAAAAAAAACAAATTTGAGTTCAGTATCTTTAAAGCTATTTTTCTTTGGCTGTATTTACTCTACGCTAACAAAAAAGCGTACTGAAAATCAAAGAGTTGCGAATTTGTCTTAAATTTTAAGAATTCGGCAATGATTATGTGCCAAAGACAATCAGCATTAAGCTAAGAATGTTTGTAGTAAATTTAATGACATGAAACGTACTTGATTTGAGGCTGCATATCATAGAATCAAGAACATTACCTAATAAAACCAACCCTCGGCTTCTCAAACATTAAGAAAAAAAAGCAATGCTCAGAGAAGGAAAGAGAGGGAGTATAATTAATTCACACTGAAAAAAAAAATTGTCATAAAATTAAAGAAATGCTCCAAAGACGTCATTAGTTTTTAAAATAAGTACATTTTGTACTTAAAATATAGATAATTTCAATAATATTAAGTAATTTACTTAATTTTAAGTACATTTTCGTAACTTTAAGTACAAAATATACTTTTTTTGAAGACCAACTACGTCTTTGGAGCATTTCTTTAATTTTATGACATTTTTTTTCAGTGCAGGGGGGAAAGTATAATTATCTCTTATATAGAGTCAACTTAAGAAGTATTCTAATAAATAACTGACTTAAAATTATCTTACACAGACGACTTTTTTTTAAAGTCAGCACAGCCCTAATTTTATTTCTCAAATTTAGCGTACTGATAATTAAGTCCGATCCGGCTTTAAAACTATTACTTGTCTACATCATTGTTTTAAAGTAAAAATCCTCAAAAGTATTGAAATATTACTTAATATAATGAAGCTTGTCACAAAAATAATGATTTGTTCTTTAACTTAAAGATGTAAATTTAAAGATGGACGTACATACAACTAAAGATTAGTGTTTCAATAAATCAAATAAAAATAAATGAAAAAATTCTTAAAATGCATGTAAAATGTAATTATTTTAATGAAAATTGTTCATGAATTTATGCCGAGTTCGCATACTTGATTTAAGTATGTGTCGTCATTAATTTTATTACTATCATGAGTAATATATCGATGGGTTCTGTGAGAACGAAAGAGTTGAAATGACAAAAGTGAGTTATAATTATAATTCGTTTGGGAGGAAAAAGGTCTTATTTAGCTGATCTTTCCAAAGAAAGTGATACCGATATGGTAAGAAAACCCTTATTTTTACACTCAACGAAATTTGTTAGTTAATAATACAACAAGGTAGCATTATACCAAATCAGATTTACCCATTGAAACGTTGTGTTACACATTTATAGATAGATGTTAAAAATTTGGCTGAATATTTATCAGTGGTTCAGCGAAGGATTGCAGGATTATTTTTATCGAAGACACCATTCTGCTTAAACAATAACTTATTCAAAAATTTTAAAACCTTTCATTCATAAAGTCATGACAAACACAGAGAGCCCACTTTTAGTTTTGGGGCCCCTGTCAAATACCTGCCTGCATTCTATCAAAGCAGATTTACCCATTGAAACGTTGTGCTACACATTTATAGATAGATGTTACAAATTTGGCTGAATATTTATCAGTGGTTCAGCGAAGGATTGCAGGATTATTTTTATCGAAGACACCATTCTGCTTAAACAATAACTTATTCAAAAATTTTAAAACCTTTCATTCATAAAGTCATGACAAACACAGAGAGCCCTCTTTTAGTTTTGGGGCCCCTGTAAAATACCTGCCTGCTGCCAATATACTACTCCCATGTATGAGAGTTTGTCTTCATCTATTTATATGTGCATTGGTATTTACACTAATGAAATGGTAATCATATGGCTTGAATCTTCTGTTGCATTTCATTTTTATTTTTCTACCAAAAAAAGAAAGCCCCAAATTGAACATTTCAAAAAAATAAAATTAGAGAAAAGTTCAATTTGAATAAATGCCAATTTTTTTGTTGCAAATTAAACAAAAATGATGCAATGAAAATAGTTGAGATTGTGGTCATATGTTTGCTTTTACTTTCAGCCTGCCCTCCCCCGCAACTGTCGCTTAGGCGAGTCTAAAAGGGTTCTGTCGCCGGTGACATGGTACTATTGACGTCAGACAATTTCTCGTCTATTGCATTAGTAATTATCAAGTAATATTGCATTCCAAAGGCTAAACATTTTTTAATTTGTTTGCTATAGTCAATAGAAGAGAATGCTGGAAAGACGTCACAAAAAAAGAAATGTATCTCAAGGGATTGCCAAAAGTGTTATGGGAGAAGACGAAGCAAATTGTAAATGATTTAGACGGATTTTTATGATAAACGTATGTAGACATATTTCAGACTGTTGTATAAATATTTGTTAAATATTTCGCATTTTTTACCGGAAAGTGGCCCATCTTCGGTCAGCCCAAGGTAGGAAACAATATTACCACATATGAAATTTTAAGACAAGCAGCCACTCCTTTCGGCAGTTATCAGTCGTACCAACCAACAAAACAGACGGACGGACGGACAAATTTCAAATGACTTAAAAAGTCATAAAACGGATTTCCACCAAACATACTTAGCATCTTAAGCTAGTCCTTCGATATGCTACTACATAAATAAATTTAAGTCAATCGGTCACTCCTTTCGAGAATTATCATGCATACGAACCAGACGTACGGACATCTTTGAAATTACTTAATAAGTCTTAAATCGGAGTTCCACCCATCATATCGCTCATTTAGGAAAAGGGAGTCACATTTTGAGGTATGACATTTCACTTAAGTGAGATTTAAATGATCTATACAGAAATAACTATTTGGTAGAATGGGATTACTTAACTTCTGAAGTGCGCCAAATAATGTTAACTTCGTCAGGAATCAGCGCAATCATGGATTAGCTTGTAGATATTGGAATATAGGACAATTTAGCATGACCATTTAATTTTTTGTTAATTGTAACGTTCTTTTAAAATATAAGTGATATTTACTTAGCGTCTTAAGCCAATCCCCATTTTTGGTCCGTAGCAAATTATAAAAAACTGGAATTTTTTGCTTTTAATATAAAATCTAACCCCACTATGCCTATGTGAAAATTCATTTTAAGTATGAACTCCCTGCCTCTATTTGAAGTGTAAATAGCATGATAAATGTACTCGACGAAAAAAACAATAAAAAATACAACGCAACAAGACCATGAAAGTGTTAATTGATTCTGAAAGAAACTAAAAGAAAAATCGTTAAATGTTAAGTGCCAACATGAGATAATTGTAAAGAGGAATAGCCAAAGCCGAACAGATAAATCAACATAAACTGAAAACTCGAAAAGAAATGAAACAAGTAAAGACGGATTAAGTTCGGCCATGCCGAATCTGATACACCCTCCACCATGAATCGCATGTGAATGGTTTCGGATACAAATAAACTCATTATACCGAATTTCAGCACAATTCGTTGAAATTTAAGGTTTTTGTTGGGGTTATGAAGTCTAATCTAGAGGGTCCTTTGTATGGGGGCTATATCAAAACATAAGCCTATGACTACCGTTGCTCGTGTGAAGGATTCTGGGTATAAATAAACCCCATCTACCAATTTTTAGCCCGATCAGTTGAAATTTGTGGACTTTGTGGCGTTAAGAAGTCAAATCGGAGAGATGATATATATGGGGCTATATCAAAAAATGGACCGATATTGCCCACTTGTATTCCCAACATACCTGCAGATATAAGAAGTATATGTACCAAATTTCAGACACCTAACTCAAGTATTATTGATTGTAGCGTGATTACAACAGACGGACGGACGGATGGACAGACGTGTATGCTGATAAAGCAAAGTTGGATCAAACTTGAACTATGTTTGCCAAAGGAAAGCGAAAGAGTCATTGGCTAAAACGCATATAAACAAAGGGCTGGAAATTCGAATGGAAAAAAATTTCAACGAAAATATTTGTATATGTTTATATCTTTCCCTAAGCAAAATTTGCATTTATAGTTTTTTATACCCTACACCACACTGTGGTACAGGGTATTATAAGTTTGTTTCACGGCAGATGTTTGTAACACCTGAAAATAACACAGCTAGACCCACCTTAAAGTATACCGATCGACTCAGAATCACTAGCTCAGTCGATTTAAGCATGTCCGTCCGTCCGTCCGTCCGTCCGTCTGTTCATGTAAAGTTGTTCGTCGACTACAGGTCGCAATTTCACTCCGATCGTTCTGAAATTTTGCAGTTTAGAGTATTTCGCAGCTGTTAAGATCGCTATTGAATTTGGTTGAAATCGGTTCAGATTTAGATATAGCTCCCATATATATCTTTCGTCCGATTTGGCCTTTAGTCCTATAGAAGATGTATTTTACATCCAATCGTTTTGAAATTTAGAATGGAAGAGTTTCTTGATCCATGAACCAACATTGCCGATTTTGAAAATCGGTTAAGATTTAGCTATAGCTCCCATATAAATGTTTCGACCGATTTGACCCTTTATTCCTATAGAAGCTGTATTTTACATCCCATCGTTTTGAAATTTAGAATGGTAGAGTTTCTTGATCCGTGAACCAACATTGCTGAATTTGAAGAAAATCGGTTATGGTTTATCTATAGCTCCCATATATATGTTTCGTCCGATTTTGCTCTTTAGTCCTGTAGAAGCTGTTTATACCCTACACCACACTGTGGTACAGGGTATTATCAGTTTGCTTCACGGCAGATGTTTGTAACACCTGAAAATAACACAGCTAGACCCACCTTAAAGTATACCGATCGACTCAGAATCACTAGCTGAGTCGATTTAACGATGTCCGTCCGTCCGTCCGTCCGTCTGTCCATGTAAAGTTGTTCGTCGACTACAGGTCGCAATTTCACTCCGATTGTTCTGAAATTTTGCAGTTTAGAGTATTTCACAGCTGTTAAGATCGCTATTGAATTTGGTTGAAATCCGTTCAGATTTAGCTATAGCTCCCATATATATGTTTCGTCCGATTTGGACCTTTAGTTCTATAGAAGCTGTATTTTACATCCAATCATTTTGAAATTTAGAATGGTAGAGTTTCTTGATCCATGAACCAACACTACCGAATTTGAAGAAAATCGGTTAAGATTTAGCTATAGCTCCCATATATATGTTTCGTCCGATTTGGCCCTTTAGTTCTATAGAAGCTGTATTTTACATCCAATCATTTTGAAATTTAGAATGGTAAAGTTTCTTGATCCATGAACCAACACTACCGAATTTGAAGAAAGTCGGTTAAGATTTAGCTATAGCTCCCATATATATGTTTTGTCCGATTTTGCTCTTTAGTTCTGCAGAAGCTGTATTTTACATCCAATCATTTTGAAATTTAGAATGGTAGAGTTTCTTGATCCATGAACCAACACTACCGAATTTGAAGAAAATCGGTTAAGATTTAGCTATAGCTCCCATATATATGTTTCGTCCGATTCGGCTCTTTAGATCCAATCGTTTTTATACCCTACACCACACTGTGGTACAGGGTATTATTTAAGTATAAAATGTCCCAAAAGTAAATTTATGTAAACAATTTATACATGAATTACAAAATTTATATATCAGAGTTATTCAATATTACGAGAGTGGTGTAGGGTATTATATAGTCGGCCCCGCCCGACTTTAACCTTTCCTTACTGGTTTTAATTTGTTGTCTTAGCTGTCTGAAAAACAAAAATCAGAAACAAACTAAAAATAATTGCAGTAGTGATTTAAAACAAATTCGTTATTCCTGTGGTCATATATTCAATTATTATTCCTTTGTTATAATTTTATATAGAACTATTATGATTTTTTTCCCCAACAATATTACCCATTTTTATTAGACTTCTGAAACCATTTCATCTTTGACAACTTTATACAAAATATTTGAAATGTAGTCCGAGTCTTTGGCAAAAGAAAATAATGCAATTTCTCTGTCATATTTCTTTATGACCCATTTTGAAATAAAGCAAAGAATGAAAGCAAAAACATTAAATAAATTAAAATTTGTATGTCCATTATTTTATTACAGCGCATTTTAACATTTGATTAGTAACAGAGGCGAATGGGGGAAAATTGCAGCGTCGTTGCCGTCAAATTTTGCATCCTCATCAGAAAGCGAAGATAGACGACTGACAATGTGGCAGCCGGCCAGACGGTTGCATTGGTAGACCCAGCGGCTACACTGACAAATTTTTTTCATAATATTCCAGTGAATAAGTAGGCAGGTAATGGCCTAAATGTAACAACCATTTGTTTTTGGGTATTTCATAGCACCGAACTTTTATATATAATAATCTACATAGTTGTTATTGTTATTGATATGAATTACAATACAAAGTAAATTTATATTCTAATTTTACGTTCCAGGGAAAAGACGGTTTACAAAGACCATGGGCTAGATTTTGCAGAGACGGAGCAGAGCCTCTGGTGGGAATTGAAACCACGACCCCCAAACTCATAGGTGGGTACGCTACCAACTCAACTACTGGGGCGCTCGCATTGATATATATTTTATATTGCTTTAAGAAAAAGAAATACAATTTTTGTTGTTGTCTAGTTTAAATATTGGTATTGGTAGACATTTGTCTTTCTAAAGTGAACGCTTGACAAATGGCTATTGCCTCAATAAAGGCTCTTCGCTATAATCAAAATTCCATCGGTTTCATTCAAATATAACCAATTCATCGGAACTTAACTCAATACATCATTTTCCTCCAATCTATACTACATGGGGGCGTTATACAAAATTACATTCATTCTACTGAAAAGTGAATTTGCGGTAATTTGAAAAAAATTTCAAACACTAAAATTATGTCTCGCCCAGTTGTTAGAACATTTCAAACAGAAATGTATTGTAATGTGTTGATATTTTGGTATTATTATTTATTTTATCTTTTATTTAAATGTTTTGTCATATATAAATACCATGTCACACTCGTAGTCACATATGTGCGAGTATGAGTATGTTCGAATGTGAAATGTATGTATGTCTGTGGCAACCTATTTATGGATAGATGTGTCTTTTGTACCGAGAAGGAGGTATATTTTTTGTAAATGAAATTATGATCACAATCTAAACGCCTCTTCTGGTCTGTCAACACAACTTTTTAGTATAGACCAAGGCGGGTTCAGCGACCGTCATTGAATGTAGAGAAATTATTACAAAATGTTGTTCTTGTTTTAAATTTCCTAAAGGAGAAATTCATAGCAATGAAATCATTTTTCTTACATCGCAAACTGGTTCATTGTTTAGTCTATGGTGGCATTCTGGCGGCCATAAATATGCGATTTTAAACGGCTTGTAGTTCATATTTTATTTATTTTTTATTTTATAATAATAATTTTTTTTATTTATAATAATAAATTTTTTATACCCTACACCACACTGTGGTACAGGGTATTATAACTTTGTGCATTTGTTTGTAACACCCAAAAGGAGAAAAAATAGACCCATCGTTTATTATACCGATCGACTTAGAATCACTTTCTGAGTTGATTTAGCTATGTCCGTCTGTCCGTCTGTCTGTCCGTCTGTGCATGTATTCTTGTAATCAAAGTACAGGTCGCAATTATGGTCCGATCTCGACGAAACTTTACATATATCTTTTTTTTGGCCCAAGGACGATCCCTATTGAATTTGATTAAAATCGGTTCAGATTTAGATATAGCCACCATATATATGTTACCCCCGATTTGACATGTAAGCGCTGTAAAAACTGTATTTTATATCCGATCAGTGCGAAATTCGGCCAGAAAGAGGTTTCTTATTACATGAAGGTATACTGCCAAATTCGGAGAAATTCGGTTCGGATTTAGATATAGCCCCCATATATATGTTACCCCCGATTTGACATGTAAGCGCTGTAAAAACTGTATTTTATATCCGATCAGTATGAAATTCGTCAGAAAGAGGTTTCTTTCTACATGAAGGAATACTGCCAAATTCGGAGAAACTCGGTATAGATTTAGATATAACACCCATATATATGTTACCCCTGATTTGACCTGTAAGCGGAGGTCGGAGAAAATCGGTTCAGATTTAGATATAGCCCCCATATATACGTTACCCCCAATTTGACATGTAAGCGCTGTAGGGACTGTATTTTATATCCGATCAGTAAACAAATTCGACAGAAGGAGGTCTTTTTACATGAATGAGTATTCAGGGAAGATCGGTTCAGATTTATATTAAAGCTCCATATATATGTTCCTCCTGATTTGGTATCAAACCGCTATAGAAATTGTACTTTACTACCGATCATTAAAATTTTCCAGAAAGATGTTTCTCAATTTAAGAAGCAAGAAGTTTAATACTACAGGTATTTCCAATAAGAGTGATATGATTTTTTTGAAAACAAACACACTTATTGTTAAGGAAATTCAAAAGTTTTTTATTTAATGTGAAGTACAATCGATACAATTATTCATTCAAATGGCCTCCAAGACTTCGTCTGCAGGAACGAATTCGATGAACCCAATTTTCGAGCACTTTTCCACTAAATCAAGTCGTATGTCATGAATGACACGTTCCATACTGACTTGTAAAGCTTGAAGTAAGTCTGGTTTATTTCGAAAGACCAATGACTTCAAATAACCGCACAAGATATAGTCTAATGGTGTTAAATCACAACTTCTTGGAGGCCATTCAATATCACAATTTCTTGAAATAATCGAATCTCCAAACTTTTCTCGCAACAATTCAATTGTTTCATTTGCTGTGTGGCACGTATCCACAATTGGTCAATGGAAAAAAGATAGCTCTTAACGAGAGCTAAAATATTGCTCATGAGTGTCAAGGTTGTAGGTCGACTGGAAAGTGTTTTTTTTTTATTTAAAAAAAAATTGGACAGCATCATTTTCAAATGTGAACGGAAAGTTTATTTTTGCTCGAGCTCCTTAACGGTACGGCGGATCTGGAATCGGTCAATGGCAAAAAGATAGCTCTTAACGAGAGCTAAAATATTGCTCATGGGTGTCAAGGTCGTAGCTCGACTGGAAAGTGTTTTATGGGATTTAACAAAAAAACTGGACTTAGCGCACGAAAAGTTGCAAGTGGAGAACGATTATTTTGATAATAAAACTGAATAATTTGTAAATGTTGTTCTGCCGTATATCTCTCCATGATGAAATTGTAAACAATACTGAATACAATGAAAAACAAACGCCAGATCATGATATATTACAAATGGCCGAAACGTCACTTCAAACCCATATCATCCAAATTGGAAAACCCGTTATAAGCAGTACATCTGCCAACAATAAAGAGGTTGACTCTGCGGTTTATTACTATTTGCAGGAGCTACACAATTCTTCATATAAATAGAGTATCGATGCTGTTGACTATCGCTGGAAAAAGTGTATCAAGGTAAAAGGAGATTATGTTGAGAATAGTCAGAATAGTGTTAGGCAATCAAATCAACTTTCATTGATAGTTCGAAGGTATAAAGAGTGTTTTTTAATAATTTGTCATTTGTTTCAATATAATTTTCCATTATCTTTCATTTCTAACATTCGCACAAAGCTACTTTTGCGTTTCTGAAAATTATACGCAATTAATTAAAAACAGTAATTTGTATATAAGTAAAACAAAATCGAAAGCATTAAATACCAAAACGATAGACCACAAGGAATGTGAAAGTGTCTCTGTGAGTGGGTGTGGGGTGATTTTACTTTCTATCCAAAATAGAATAATATAATAGACCACAGTGGGACAAATTAAAATTTTCTAGCAGTCTAAAGTTCTTTCTACACCTTGAGATTGAATGAGCAATTCTTGTGGGTTTCTCGCATACAATTTTATGAGGCAAATGTCAAGAATTGACGTTTATTATATTCTTATTGTTAATAAATTTCAAAGATAATTATCCCCTCCGCTCATCATTTTCTCGAACAGGAGATGTTTAAAAATAAATACTTGTGTGCCTATGGAAAGCAATTGAAATTTTTTGTTGAGTTTAGGAAATATTTTAAGATATTTTTATCTAAAGTTTCTTCTTGAAAACCTATTGGCAATAAATAGTAATTATAGCAAATGATACTTGCTACGCCTACTTGTGGTTCTTAAACGATTACACCAGTTTACAAAAATGTTGCCGAAAGGCTGTGCATAAATGTTTATGGTAATTTGTATACCCTCCACCATAGGATGGGGGGTATATTCATTTTGTCGCTCCGTTTGTAACACCTCTAAATATTGATCTGAAACCCCATGAAGTATATGTATGTATTCTTAATCGCTGTAAAATTCTAAGACGATTTAGCCATATCCGTCTGCCCGTCTGTCTGTTGTAATCACGCTACAGTCCGTAATAATAGAGCTAGGTCAATCAAATTTGGTAGAAATATTTCTTATAGTGGCGGGTTGTTTGGGATTGCAAATGGGCCATATCGGTCAATGTTCTGATATAGCTCCCCTATAGAGGTCTCTCCAAAGTACGGGTTTTGAGCCATAGATACCACATTTTTAAAGCAATTTAGCAGAAACTTTGCAGTTTGTCTTATATTTTGACAATAATTTTACAAATCGGTTCATATTTTGTTATAGAGGTCGCTCGAAAATATATGTATTTAAGCCATAAATAACGGGTTTTCCAACAAGAGGTGTTATTTTGAATCACCCGGTATTTCGGTAGCTGCCACCTTTGAAGCTTTTATTCTTTGACATTTGGCAAGTAGAAACTACGCCATTACTAAAAATGGAACGATACACGATTTAACAACGCATTGAAATTATTAAAATTCGAAAAATCGAAAATCATCGAAAAATCATCTTGACTGATGAGGCCCATTTCCACCTCGGTGGCTACGTCAACAAGCAAAATTGTCGCATCTGGGGCTCGGAAAACCCAAGAGTTATTGTTGAGAAGCCTCTCCATCCTCAACGTGTGACTGTTCGGTGCGGTTTATGGTCCGGCGGGGTCATTGGACCTTACTTTTTCGGAAATGAGGTTGGATCAACAGTTACGGTGAATGGATTGCGCTCTCGAGAGATGATTACTGATTTTTTATGGTCGGAGTTGGATGGTATTGATCTGGACATCGTTTACTTTCAACAAGACGGCGCTACGTGCCACACAAGCAACGAAACCATTGCTCTGTTACGGGAAAAGTTTCCGGACTGTGTTATCTCTCGAAGAGGTGATCACAATTGGCCACCGAGATCTTGTGGTTTAATACCTTGGGACTTCTTCCTTTGGGGCCACGTGAAAGATAAGGTCTACGCCAACAGCCCAGCTTCGATTCAAGACCTCAAAAAGAGAATTTCTGAGGCTATGGATGACATAGGGCAACCACTGTGCGATTTGGTTATGGAAAATTTCATGAAAAGGATATGGTCCTGTAAGCGTGGTCGTGGTGGCCATTTGGCTGATGTTGTTTTTCATTATTAACGGCATACCTTCATCTTTATTATGAAATAAACATCCGATCATTTATCTCAAAAAAAATGAATTTTTTCTTTGAATACCAAAATAACACCTCTTGTTGGAAAACCCTTTACTATATTTTCTAAACAGTTTAAGTGAATCTTTGCAGTTTGTATTTAATTAAGACAAGAATTCATCGCAGTAGTAATTTTTTAAATCAGTTCATATTTTGTTATAGTCCACCTATAGATGTCGCTCCCAAAAATTCTTATTTAACCCATAAACACCACATTTTCTAAGAAATTTAGCAGAAACTTTGCAGTTTGTATTCTATTTTGACTAGAATTCATCTCAATAAAATGTATACAAATAAAATTGTATTTTGTTGTACTCCCCATATAGATGTATGCTATTTTAAGCCATAAATATCACATTTTTCAGGAGAAGAGCTTGGCATCTCCACGATTTGACTTCTTAACGCATAGAGACCACAAATGTCAACTAATCGCGCTGAAAATTGGTATATTGGGTTTATTTATACCCGGAATACTTCACACGAACAAAGGTAGTCATAGGTCCATGGTTTCCCACACAAAGTTCCCTCTAGATTTGAATTGGGCTGAAATTTGGTATAATAAGTTTATTTGTACCCGAAACCATGCACATGCGATCCATGGTGGAGGGAATATATTATTCGGCATGACCGAACTTAATCCGTCTTTACTTGTTTTTCCTTATTTTTATAAGGAAACTTGTAGATTTATCAGTCTTTTATTACAAGGTGGCGTATGATTACCATTAACATTTCATAAGGTGGCGTATAAGTGTTAATAATACAGCCCAGGTGGCGTATTTTTATTTTAAATATAAACTTTATAGTACATCTCTACTTTAAGCGAGCAAAAACAGCTTCAAACCTGTAAGGAAAGGCTAAAGTCGGGCGGTGCCGACTATATGATACCCTACACCACTCTAGTAAGATTGGATAACAATGAAATATACAGTGTATACTTCAACTAAAATTTGTTTACACAGTTTACATTTGCAACTGTAGCCAAATCGGACGAAACATATATATGGGAACTATTACAAAATCTGAACCGATTTTCTTCAAATGTTGGTCCATGGATCAAGAAACTCTACCATTCTAAATTTCAAAACGATTGGATGTAAAATACAGCATCTATAGGACTAAGGGCCAAATCGGACGAAAGATATATATGGGAGCTATATCTAAATCTGAACTGATCTTCCTCAAACTCGGCAATGTTGGTCCAAGGATCAATAAACTCTAGAATGCTAAATTTCAAAACAATTGGATATAAAATGCGACATGCGACATTTTTGCTTGTTGACGTAGCCACCGAGATGGAAATGGGCTCATCAGTCAAGATAATTTGTATCTTTCGTATCGTTTTTTTGTTCGATCATTTTTTGATCTTTTTGCATCGTTCGATGGTCGTATATCGTTCCATTTTTAGTAATGGCGTAGTTTCTACTTGTCAAATGTCAAAGAATAAAAGCTTCAAAAGTGACAGCTACTGAAATACCGGGTGATTCAAAATAACACCTCTTGTTGGAAAACCCTGTACAATCGATACAATTAAGTTATAAATAAAACTCATTCAAATGGCATCCACGACTTCTTCTGCAGGAACGAATTCGATGAACCCAGTTTTCGAGCACTTTTTCCTCTAAATCATGTCGTATGTCATGAATGGCACGTTCAATATTTACTTGTAAAGCTTGAAAAGAGTCTGGTTTATTTCGAAAGACCAATGACTTCAAATAACCCCACAAGAAATAGTCTAATTGTGTTAAATCACAACTTCTTAAAGGCCATTCAAAATCACAATTTCTTGAAGTAATCGAATCTCAAAACTTTTCTCGCAACAATTCAACTATTTCATTTGCTGTGTGGCGCGTAGCCACAATCGATCAATGGCAAAAAGATCATGGGTGTCAAGGTCGTAGGTCGACTGGAAACTGTTTTTTTTTTGGATTAAAAAATGGACTTAGCATCATTTTCAAATGTGAACGGAAAGTTTATTTTTGCTCTAGCTTCTTAACGGTCAATGGCCGGATCGGTAATCGGTCAATGGCAAAAATATAGCACTTAACGAGAGCTCATGGGTGTCAAGGTCGTAGGTGTATTGGAAAGTGTTTTTTTTTTGATTTAAAAAAAATTAACTTGGCGCACGAAAAGTTCCATTTGAAGAACGATTATTTTGATAATAAAACTGAAATATTTGTAAACGTTATTCTTGCGAATATCTCTCCATGATGAAATTGTAAGGACTACTGAATACAATGAAAAACAAATGACAGATCTTGACATATTACAAATGGCCGAAACGTCACTTCAAAATCATATCATCCCTATTGGAAAACCCGTAATTTCATATCTCTTAAAACCTTATGGTTGTCAAGGGGTGCCGGAAGACTAATGAATATAATTCTTATTTATATGGCAAAAATAACTAAATCAGAAGGTTCCTTTATATGGCGGCTATGTCAAGGTGTGGATTGATATGACACAATTTTTCCAATAAAAAAAGAAAACATTCACAGAAATGCAAATATTGGTTATATTTGAAATAATAGACAGAGCAATTTCGTATTATGTGGTAATTTGAAGAACTAATATTTCATTTAAAAAAAAAAAGCAATATTATTTTAATTAAACATAATCTATATAAATAGCACGACATTGGTAGACTGGAATTTAAACAAGGCCTAATTGGTGCTACCAGTATTATTTGGTAAATACAATTGTATTTTGAAAAATGTTCATGTCTTCCATGACAAAGCCGCCGAATTCACATATACATGTTATGTTCCCATCTGTGCAATAATATGGAAGACACTTAAAGTTCATAAATTGTCGAATATTTCATTTGAAAAATCTGAAAAGCTAACGGCAACAATTAATTTAAGTACCGACGACCGTGTACAAGAGTCATTCATTCCTTTTTTTTCTTTTTTTTTGTTGCTCAGTCCGCCAGTCAGTCATTCATTCGTCGGCGGGCAACAACAAACATTCCAAGTTTCGACACATACGAATAGTATGCGGTGGCAATACGGATAGACGGAATCAGAATCTGGCCAACCGACAACAACAACGACAAAAAAGTGTCATTCCTTTGAAAAATGTAACAAAAAAACCGCCAGAAGAGAAACGAAAACCCAGAACAAAACTGAACAGAACAGAAGAAAACTTATGAGATGTCAAACCATGCACACACACACACACACACATATATATAGATTTATCTGTATGTATGTGATTGTATGTGTATGACGTCTTAATGACTCTGAAGGTTAAGACAAATGAGATTTGGCCAAAATAACAAATGTTACAACAAAAGGGAAAAGCATAAGTGCTCTTTTTGTTCCTTCACTAATGCGACATGTGTACTAGGGTGGGCTTTCCGAGTTTTTGATTACAGCAAATGAGATTAAAAGTGGTGTGATAAGGTTTGTGTAGGATAGCCGGAAAAAATATTTTACGCGTAATAATTTTTCCTAATCCCCTAAATAATGTCGAAATATTGAGAGAATAAAAATTTGGATATTAAAAGAGTAAGATCAGTCTCTTTATCACAGAACTTGAGCCAAACAATAAGAAAAGAAGAATTAAAATTACGAAGGCCAACAATCAATATATCTATCTATCTATATATCTTCTATACGGATAATTTCAAATCCCGGGCGTTACAGAATTTTGCTATATTTTGCAAAGTTATTTTAAAACATTCACAGTTTGCGTATTTTTTGTCCTAAGCTAAATACTCAAGATGCTTGACTTATGGATATTTTTATGAAAACTTCGGAGAAATTGTTTTCAAAAAAGTAATTTAAAACTCTGGCGCCATAATAATAAAAAATATTGCGGTTATTGCATATTTTTTTTGGCTATTTATCTAATATACCCCCAGGAATTAACAATATTACCTTAGACATGGTGACGTATGAATGTTATTAATACAGTACTCGGTGGCGTATAGTACGGCATAATGTGGCATATGATTTGGGTTTCTATAAAAGCATTTTTATTTGTGTTTTCACACGAAAAACTAAATACAAAAAATATGCATGTTTAGTTCATGCAGTTGCCACCACTATGTCCTGTTCGCATTTCTTTGCGGTACATCCTAATATTGGCATATACATGTGAACATGCTCCATCATAATCATGTCGATTTTTGAACATCAGCAACGATGAGAAACGGCAGCAAAATGTATAGCGACGAACGAAATGGAAATATAATCTCAAACACACAAAATACAGCATAACACAAACGCTGATGTAAAACTTTTCTGGAAATAAGAAATTGGCAAACGGGGGAAAAAAAGATTTATAACATAAAAGAAAATAAATGTATCCAAGTCGCTTGAGACAGCCGTCTTCGCACACACATACAAACAAATGTACAGAGCCATAGACGGAAACGAATAAAATATATCCCATCCGTGTTAGTGATGTGGCACAGGTGGGATTATTTTGTGAGATTACCCGTCTCAAGAAAAAGATCAATTCCATTAAATATTCTATGAATAACAATTCTGAATCTGAAATTTATATTTTTTACCTGATTAATGTATTTTTTGAAGAGCGGACACCGCAAATTCTGACAAAAATATTGATTTTATTGGATTTTTTTTTATTTTGTTGATAAAAATAACACTTTTAGATAAAAATAAGAGAAAATCGTTACATAGGTTTAATGTTTCTATTCAAAATTTATTATCTGGGCTCCAAAAGCCTAACAAACAAATACTGATACATATTTTTAATTTAGTTGAACAATAAATTGAAGTCATTTAAATAAAAATAATAAAAAATTCTTACATAGAGATAATATTTATATTCACAAATTTGCTGAATGCCTCCCCGTCAAACCGATTACAAACATCTTAAATATTCGGTTTTACTGCAACACTACAAAATCTAGCAAATGTTTGCAACTTTCGAGACAGTCGTGAAAAACAAGTCACAAACATTTCATGTCGGTGTCTTTCTGTTGCTATATCCGTTTTTTGTTGTTGTGTTTTTTTGTAAATGTATGTAGGCACAAAAAAAATTTGTTGTTTAAACTGAACAAATAGAAATGAATTTATTCATTTCCGATCTCTTATCGATATACTTTCAATACACTCAAGGAAAAATGTCTAATATGTATTGTCAGAACAAAACTTTTTGAAATGGAAACAACGCTATGCAATAACAAAATTACAAACCTACATATCATTACCTTGATTTAGACAGAGCGTAACTGGAATTTTTTTAAAGAGCGTTTTTGTACATATTCTGATAGAAAGAGATCAAATTACTGCAGAATATGTACAAAGCAAGACAATTTTCAGTTACGCCATTTCTGAAGTAGGGTAACCATATGTATTTTATATTTAAACAACCATACGTGAAATGCTGTGTCTGTCTTTACGATTTCAAGCCTGATTAAATCAGACTCCAGCACTGATCTCATGGCGCATTTAGTGATGCAATTAATTGGTGTTATATCATCCAAAAGACAGGATGTCAAAGTTACCGGTTGTTGTCAAATAAGGACCGATCCCTTTAAAAAAGGGGACCTAGCACGTATACGATTTTGTTCCGGTCCAATTTCCCATAGCTAAAAAAACAAGCTGGAGATCTAAAAACGGCTCTTAGTGGACCAATTCTTGAGAAGGCAGCTAAAAATCATCTTTTATGGTTACCAATTTTAAAGCAGCCCTCGACTGCCGCAGATCACTTAACGAGATAGCTAAGCAGTTTAATCCGGGGAACTGCAAAGCCGATGAATTTGCTAGGAAAGGGACGACATTACAAATTCTCGAAAAAATTGGCATATATTGGTACCCGACTATCCACGTGCATGCGTTGGCTTAGGCAAGAGGCAATCAGGCAGTCCAACGAAAGATGGGGTAGGGTAGCCAGACAAATCTGGAAAATATATGACCTGAGAACGTCAAAATATCTCCTCGCACTAGAGAGAAAACGATTGTCTACGTAAGTATCAGTTCGGACGGGATACTGCCTGATCGGCGAACACACCAGAAGATTGGGTATTAATTCAATGAATTCAGGCTGTGAAAATGAGAAAAAAGTGGAGAGCATTGAACTCTTTTCATGTGACTCTCCCAATTTGAGTAACCGACGATTGGACATACTGGGGTCGGCCTTTCTAGGCAGTCTAACAGGTCTTTCCGCTACCGATATTCGTATTATCGATAAATCTGTACATTAGGCCGGGTCGATTTGTGGGGAGGCAAAAAAAGTTGCCATTGCTCAGTGAAAATCGTATTCTAGGGATCAAAATAAGAAACTTTGCCGAAGGAACCATACCTCTAGAACGAATTCTGATGTCCCGGAATTTGGGTCGAACTTCTGGGTAGGGGCAAATTTTGAAAAATCCCACTTTGACCCATTTAGAGTGCTCCAATCGAGTCCAAATGTATGACCGACCCCCACTAACTTTGGAGGCCCGATGGTTCCTTCGGCAAAGTTTCTTATTTTGATCCCTAGAATACGATTTTCACTGAGCACTTCACTGAGTGGGGGTCGGTCATACATTTGGACTCGATTGGAGCACTCTAAATGGGTCAAAGTGGGATTTTTTCCGGGACATCAGAATTCGTTTTAGAGGTATGGTTCCTTCGGCAAAGTTTCTTATTTTGATCCCTAGAATACGATTTTCACTGAACAATGGGCGATTTTTAAATCGACCCGCCCTATTGTGGCAACTACAACAGATAATTTAAGCCACCATTTTCGTAGTTGGCGCAACCAAATATGATTGTTGTCAACATGGAAGCAGAAGTATACCACAACCAAAATATTGGTTGTCCTGATGGAATCGCATGATAGTAGACAGAACTACCAAAATTCGGTTGGCAAATTATTCGGTTGAGGCAACCAAACTGTATTCTGTGTGTAGTTAAAAGCTTCTAATATTTTATCCTTCTTCCGCTTCTATCCAAAATCGTTTTCTCAGAATTTTTGAATGCAAAAGTTCTATCACATAATTAGTACATTTTGCACAATGCATCCCGGAGTCGGATCGACCATAATTTTTCAACTCCGACTCCGGGCAAATTTCCCAGACACCGAATCCTAGACTTCGACACCGATTCCACAGCCCTGCCTCACATCCTATGGTGGAAGAATGAACGCTGTCGAATTTGAATTATCTTGATGTAGAAACGAATACTGCCAGATTGAAGAAAATTTATTCAGATTCAGATGTAGTCCTCCAAATACGTTTCTTCCTATTTGGAATATTCCGATTAATAAAAAATTTGACAGAGAGGGAATGTTCTTGAACAGAAAGAACACTCCCAGCAAAAACTTGGTAAGTACCTGTCATTGCCACATGCATTACCAAGTAATCACCCTCAGCATTACATTTGGCCATCACATAATGACTTACTGATTTTGACATAAATAAATAAGTATATATTTGTAAATTAATTTAAGTCGGATACCGTAAAATATTTGAAAACACCAATTTGTAATAATGAAACGTTGATTGGATTTACAAATTTAGTAACATTCCGAGAAAACAAACATATCTCGTCATGTTAAATTATATATAATAACAACTACTTATTGTGGGATATTCATAAGCGTGGGGGAAAGTAGTTATTTGTTAACTCTTTGTATGCTTGCATGGAAGTGCTTTCCTCCAATGTCATGCTCATGTAAAAATTATCTGAAGGGTAGCTAAATGGTAAGCCGTTATTTTTTTGAATGTGGCTTACTCGCCAGACTAACTGGTAAAGAGAGTTTTTGCTGGGCTGCAGCGTTTGAAGAAAATCCGTTTTGATTAACATGCAGCTCTCCTATATTCATTCCTTTCGATTTTGTATCAAATTTCTATAGAAGCTTTAATATACTCCGGTTAATTATGAAATTTGGCAGCGAAGAGTTTGAAAAAATTAGAATAATTCAAATCGATTCAGAGTTATATATTGTCGTCCTATATACATACATTCTTTCCGATTTGAAATTTCTATAGAAGCTTTATTTTATATCCTATCATTACGAAACATGCCAGAGAGGAGTTTCTTGATGTGGAAACAATTATTTTATATCCTATCATTATGAAACTTGTCAGAGAGGAGAGGACAAATACTGCAGAATTTGAATAAAAACTATTCAGATTCAGATCTGTCCCCCTATAGTTATTTCTTTCGATGTGGCATCAAGTAATTTAAAAGCCTAGGTTAACCTGCCACATAAGGTGTTCTATTGATTCCATCTTCTCTTCGACTCCACAGCATTTGCGAAAGTCATTTCGCAACATTTGCCGTCCACTAAGGCAGTGTCCCGTCGTTAAAGACATGATATGTGTGACGATAACAAAAGCAGCTCATTAGTGCGTTTGGAGTTTAGGCAGAACCACGTCTTAATGGTTTGTAGGCAGTTCCTGACTAGTTTCCTGGAATTTGTGGCAGCCTGACTTTCAGTAAGATACTTTTTGTCAAAAATTGGTTCAGACATAGTGTAATCAACAATGCCAGAAAAGGCAGGTATTGTGTCTAGACTGACACTATGCCCGCAGCCATTTCCTGGCCAGAGTAATAAATTCTCAAGTCTAAAAGCAGCAGATGCAGCATATGACCTTGCATAATGACTAGCGGCATTGCATGTAATACACTATTTAGTGACCCTGTGGGTGTCTTTCTCCGTGATACACATAGCAGCATTTACTGAACTTAATATAGTGATGCGCAGAAGTTGGATTCCTGTAGAGCCTTACATCAGAAGGTAATTCCATACATCATTATTTGTCTGAATACTAATAAACTATACACAGGTTCCGACCCCAGCGTTGTCCTATTGTCCTTTCCCTTGTATAGGGTTTTCCATTAAAGGACATAACATTAACTTTGCCAGAACCCAATCGGAGAAGTTTCGGCGTTTCAAATGATCAAGTGGGTTAAGTTCTTGAGTCAGTTTGATCTTATAAGGATGAAGGCCAATATTTTTTCGCAAAATACGCCACAGTGTGGTCTGCGAGATGCCCAATTCCTGCACACAGAATACAGTTTGGTTGCCTCAACCGAATTATTGGCCAACCGAATTTTGGTAGTTCTGTCTACTATCATGCGATTCCATTAGGACAACCAACATTTTGGTTGTCGTATACTTCTGCCTCATGTTGACAACAATCATATTTGGCGCAACAACTACGAAAATGGTGGCTAAAAATATCATATAAAAAAATATATAAAAAAATTGGATGTTCTGACAATGTGTCATAAACTACCGACAATTAATTAAAAACAGTTTTCATTAATTTTTATTTTATTTATTAAACAAACAACCAAACAATTCATAACAAAATTAAAAATCCCATATTACAAATTCATCACTATTATGAGATCTGGAAATATTTGACACAAATTTTAGTACACGAAAAAAAAACACAAAACTTTTATGCAAATATCGCTTAACCCTGTGCTTTCAATTTCATGATTGTTGCTTTTATTTTTTATTTATGTAAAACATTTTTCACAACATATTCTGCATTCCACACATTATTATCCACACGGGATTATTTTTGACTACATATACCGCTTTTGAACAAAATGTTGAACAAAAAGAACAGCAACCAATCTTTCGGTTGTATTCCCCAAAATACATTTTATTATTCTAAATTTGGGAAATTATTGGGATAACTAAAAAACGATTATTTATTACTATTTTTTCTGTTATAGTAACCAATTATTCGTTGCAATAATAAGCTTTGGTCTATTGATACAATTTTTGTTGTCAAGAATAAAACATTGGTTGTCACAACCAAAAATCAATCATATGGTACTATTTATAATGAAAGTTTAAAATTGGTTACCACAACTAACCGAGTGTCAATGAAAAAAAACAATCTTAATTCGATTGATACAACCATCGATTTAGTTGCAAGCATTTTTATTTGATCATATCCATGTTATTATTGTTGTTTCAACTATGTATATATACTCGTAAATACAACCGACACACGGTGTAGGCAATATCATTTTGTTGCTAGTACTATTTTTTATTGTTATAATCGAATTCCAACCAATTATTTTCCTGGGTGTGAGAGAATTCGTCGCTTCGAGCGGTACGGCGTCTCTTTGGCGCCGGAACATCCAAAAGTGAAAATTTTTATTCAAATGTGTCCATTATAGTACGCACAACCTTTCGGGTGGGACGATTATTACGGCCGAAAATTGGAGTAAGCGCTCTTAACGTTGCGTCCACCGTAATTTCGAATGATTTCCAAACGTTGCACGTAAGTGAACATTACCATGATGAAAAGTGTTGACTTCGACTAACGTTTTGACACTGAAAGATCATTAAAAATGTTTGAGGGTGCATTGAAAGATCATTAGAAAAACCGATATATAGCGCTACAACAGTCTTCTATGCTCTTTACGGTATGATGGGTTTGAAGTTGAACTTCCTTTCCAGTGCAACACTTAAGTCTTTTACGCATTCGGAGAAGGGAATTTGAATACCCTAAAGATGCAACTTTTGGTACTTTATATCTCCTGCTGAAGAGAACTAGTTCTGTCTTGGTCGGGTGAACACTAAGACAATTATCGGAGACCCATCTTGTGGCTGTATAAAGGGCCTGCTGTAAGATGTCTCTAATAGCCTCTAAAGCTACCCTCTAACCCCTATTGTCACGTCATCTGCCATATGCCATAAACCTAACTCTCATCTGCTCCAGATAAAGCAGAATATTGTTCATAGAGAGATTCCATAATATACTAAAAGAAAAACGTGACAAGCGAAACTATTTTTTATTTCTGCACACTCTAATACGAGTATGTATGTATATGATAATTTTATTCTTCGAGTGTATTCATCAGTGTTATCCCAGTTGCAGTTGTACCATTAAATTTGGCTGCCAAAAAAAGCCCTCCACAAAAAAAAGTATTTCCGGTGAGTCATATGACTAATGTTGTCATTTATGCTAGTTCTACTATTGTCGTTGGACATATACGAGTATACATATCTGTATACAAGTACCAATAATTTATATTTATTTCAAAATTGTCACTAAAATATTCTATCAAAATACATACGTAAATTTGCAGTTTTTCTTAATGTCACCAGAAATTATAGACGATTTAACAAAAATGATATGAAACATTTCGCAGTGACATGAGGTAAATGCTTTTTGTCTCATTTTAGGATACAAAATAGAAAACTATGGAAGACATACAAATAAAATCAAAGATGCTGGCGAAGATTTGTCACTTCAAACACCGCCCCCTTTGGATTTAGAATATTTTGTGGGCATAAATACATACATTTATAAGTATTTGTATAAATTCATTGTATGTATGTGTATACATATTTATGTATATAGTATTTGTTTTTAATTACCTAGAAAAATAAACTAAAAGAGCCCATCAGAAATGCTAAAGGTTTTAATGGTAATTTGTTTCTTGTTTTTGTTTGGCAATTTGTTATTACCCCAAAACGTTTTTTTTGCTGGGGGGTTACATTTGGTAAGGGTTCTTCAAATGGGATGAGGGGGTGGTGGTTGTTCAGATAAATTTCTCTTAGTAGACTCTCCAGAGGATTTAGGGGTTGGTTGAGTCAACGGTTAGGCTGGTTGGAAGGTTAAAGATAAGAATTCCTCAATTACTCAAAGGATTTATTTATCTTTTCGAAAGCTGGCACATAATTCCTGAAATGCTTAGCACGCTGAAAAGTTCGATGATTTATGCCTTGAGGGGGGGAATTTATTATGTTTTGAAAAAAACAAGAATTTTTATGATATTTGTAGACAATTTTCTCCATTGATTTAATGGATTTGCCGAAACTTTCAATAGTTCTGCATTCGCGTTTTTTTTTTCAAATTAAAAGTGGCAAATTTGAAAATGTTTGCATTGCGGAACGTGTAAGAAGGAGTAATAATATTTGATTATGCTTAAAAGTACTTAAAATTTAAAAATTCGTTTACGGCATCTTTCCAGAGGTTAGTGCATTAAAGCTCTGAGACAAAATACACAATTTGTGCAGAAACCAATAAAAATGTCGGGTAAAGAAACTCCTCAACAACAAATTTAAATTTATTAAATATATTCAGTCATTATAGTGTTTAGATGCCAATTCGGAATACTCGTAAGGGTGCCATTTTCAAATCTGTTCCGATTTTCGAATTTGTTTGCTCAAAGTGGAATTTTAGCACTTTTTCTATATTTTTGGACGGAATATCTCTTTCGTATCTGAAGCAAAGTTGTAGATATTAAATAGGAGAAAAAAAATGAGGAACAAACCTACTCGAAAAAAAGTGCATACAGTGCCTTAAAATCGCAAAAATGTTCTGTTCAGTTTTATAATGTTCTGTTTTATACGTATACAGGGTTTTCCAACAAGAGGTGTTATTTTGAATCACCCGGTATTTCGGTAGCTGAAAGCACTTTTGAAGCTTTTATTCGTTGACATTTGACAAGTAGAAACTACGCCATTACTAAAAATGGAACGATACACGATCATCGAACGATACAAAACGATCAAAAAACGGTCGAACAAAAAACGATACGAAGGATACAAAATCATCTTGACTGAAGAGGCCCATTTCCACCTCGGTGGCTACGTCAACAAGCAAAATTGTCGCATCTGAGGCTCGGAAAACCCAAGAGTTATTGTTGAGAAGCCTCTCCATCCTCAACGTGTGACTGTTCGGTGCGGTTTATGGTCCGGCGGGGTCATTGGACCTTACTTTTTTGGAAATGAGGTTGGATCAACAGTTACGGTGAATGGATTGCGCTCTCGAGAGATGATTAACGATTTTTTATGGTCGGAGTTGGATGGTATTGATCTGGACAACGTTTACTTTCAACAAGACGGCGCTACGTGCCACACAAGCAACGGAACCATTGCTCTGTTACGGGAAAAGATTCCGGCCGGTGTTTTCTCTCGAAGAGGTGATCACAATTGGCCACCGAGATCTTCTGATTTAACACCTTGCGACTTCTTCCTTTGGGGCCACGTGAAAGATAAGGTCTACGCCAACAGCCCAGCGTCGATTCAAGACCTCAAAGATAGAATTCGTGAGGCTATCGAGGACATAGGGCAGCCAATTTGCGATTTGGTTATGGAACATTTCATGACAAGGATATGGTCCTGTAAGCGTGGTCGTGGTGGCCATTTGGCTGATGTTGTTTTTCATTATTAACGGCATACCTTCCTCTTTATTATGAAATAAACATCCGATCATTTATCTCAGAAATTGCATTTTTCTTTGAATACCAAAATAACACCTCTTGTTGGAAACCCCTTTTATAAGTACGTATACATATTTCGTATTACGTTTACATATTTTTCAATATTTTACAGACAGAAATTTTAGGACTTTTGTGGGCATTTTTGCGATTTTTAAGGTTTGTTCCGCGTTTATCTTATCTACAACTTTGCTTCAGACACAAAAGAGATATTCCGTACGGTATACAGAGAAAACAAGTAAAAGCGTTAAGTTCGGCCATGCCGAATCTTATATACCCTCCACCATGGATAGCATGTGACCTTACAAAATAACTCAAACCTAAAGAAAATAACACCGATAAACACAAAAAAAATATAGTAGATGAGAATAGTAGGAATCACAACAAGTTAGATGCTATATATGGGAGCTATATCTAAATATGGACCGATATGGCCCATTTGCAATCGCAAACAACCTGCAACTATAAGAAGTATTTGTACCAAATTTGATCAACCTAGCTCTATTATTGCGGACTGTAGCGTGATTACCACAGACGGACGGACGGACGGACGGACAGACGGACATGGCTAAATCGTCTTAGAATTTTACGACTATTAAGAATATATATACTTTATGGGGTCTCAGATCAATATTTAGAGGTGTTACAAACAGAGTGACAAAATTAATATACCCCCCATCCTATGATGGAGGGTATACAAATATAGAAAAAGTGCAAAAAATCCACCTTGGGTATGGCCATTAAATTATTTATTAAGCCAACTTGACTAAACGAACGATGCAGAAGTTCTTTATTTTTGAGACTACTTTCACGTCCAATTCTCAGAATTGAGTACCAAAATCATTTGTTGTGCTGTGATATCTAACGTTGTCAATTCAGTCTATTCTCCGACTGTGGCTAGCGTAGCAGTGACCAAAGCACTTTTCACTCTTTCTGTACTTAAAAGAAATGTTGCTTATGTATAGACTTGAGTATTGTACAACTTACGGACTATCCATATGGTCGGTTTTTGACCCGTGGTCAGCTCTCGCGCTATCCAACTTTTTAATATGATTGTTGTACTTGAGAAGTGTCTTCAATGATACAAAGGTAAACTAATATGTAGTTCTATACACGGGAAACAAATGTTGAATTATAAGTTGTGGTCAGCGTAGCAGTTAACAAAGCAATTTTCATTCTTTCCCCGAATTTCAAAATTTTTTAAGAGTTTTTTTCATTTTTCGAATGCTTTGCAAATTACATAAAGGGCTCTACCTACCTACACATATATCAATCTTCAAAGAAATGCGTCGTCCGGCCTGATAAAAAAATGGACACAAAAACAGACCAAACAAATTTTTTAAATCTTTTCGTAACACATCGCTCGCCGATTACTGCGGTAATAAATTTAACAAAAATTTAGCTAATTTCTGAGTGTCCTAAATATGTTTTGAAGTATGTGATATAATTTCTATTATCTAAAGAGATTATATCGAAATTAGAGAGATTATATCGAAATTAGAAACATACAAAGCATACTAAGCATGTTTGGTGACATCTTACTTATAACGGGTGATCCAAGTAGAGATACTTTTTTCAATAGCCTTTTTTTGACAGATCACGTGTGAGTCGTGTCATGCTGTCATGTTACTTTTGTTAAGTATTGTTTGGCATTTCATCATGGAAAGACTTACTCCTGAACAACGTTTACAAATCGTTCAACTTTATTACGAAAATTCACGTTCTGTGAGGAATGTGTTTCGTGCACTTCGCTCAACTTATGGTCAACTTGAGTCATCGAAAATTGGATTCAACGGATGGACCATCTGAGACGTAGCCGCGGCCAACATTTGATAGACATAATGAACATTCCCCATTCAATTTGAATTTGCTGTGTTTTTTTCTTTAAAAAATTAGGGAACCTCGAAATGGATCACGCTATATATATACTTATTTTCAAGAAGCAGACGCAAAATGAACTATTTTATGTCCTGCATGGGGTCAAATCTATTATAACAACTAAACCAATTAAATCGAAACATTTAACATAGATATCAGAGACGGGATTTACTATCTCTTGACCTCTGAGAGGTATTATGCTGAAAGTTTCCACACATATTGTTAAGTGCGTGGAATAATACCCTCTTCAGATTAACGAAATTTTAACTATTGAGACCAAAAGAATATAATCCAGTCTGACATTTAAAAGGTCGATTGGGGGCTAAAAACCTATATGAGGCGCTGGCTGGATACATTCATACATTCTGAATTCCAGTTTGTGGTCAGTGCAGTCGCGATCAAAAATATTTTGATACTTTTTGAATTTTTGAGAGCTATTATTTTCAGGAGTTTGAAAGACTTTCAAGTCGTATGATCAAACAGACAAACCATTTCGTAAACCAATGATTTTTCAATGCTTATGCATATTATTTACTACACATATATAGCCAATTTTTTAGTTTTTGGGTCCAGATTTTGTAAGGCAATAACAAAAATAATACGAAAGTTTCAATAGCACCAGAACTGACTACGTAGCCCATATGAAACCATGAAAGCAAATTTGTCGTAAGCTCCATTCAAATTGCTTAAAATGCATTAATTGATAAAATTGAATATGAGAATTCACGCCCAATGCAAATATTTTAAAATTGAAATTTAAGTTCCTATTTTTTGACAAGTTGGCTTTTAGTCCTAAAGCAAACATACATACGGGGAATTCGACGACAAATAAATGGTTTCAAAAATGTCAGTTTTGATTTGTCCCATTTTTTGTATTTTTTAGTACACCTGAAGAAACGCTTTGTGGAATTTTTTGAGTTTTTTCCGACAACTCGTTCAAAAGTTATCGAAATTTAAAAAATCGTTAAGATATTACTTTGGGTATTGGGTTTTTGGTCATAACTTCGTATGCTTTGGTCCGATTTGAAAATCCTTTTTTTTTTAAATGTTTGTATTTTTCGGTACTTTTCAGAAAAAATATTAAATTTTTTTTTGTGAGCAATTTTTAAGTTCTAGAATTTAAATGTCATTTTTTAAATTGTTTTTACTTTAAAATAGGAGTTTTTGCTAATTTTTTTTATTTTAAAATTCTATTAATTCTCTAAGTGGGCCTAAAATTATTTATATATTTTTTTAAATTTTAAGAGAAACGCTGCTAGCCACTGTGCTTGTGGCTTGAAGGCTTCGGAACAGATGTTCCAAGTCAAAGAACAAACTAAAGGCGACGCTTCATAAAGTATTTCGCACAAAACTGCCGCCACCCCTGGTGATCCCCTTACCTCTGATAACACAGTGCGACAGTCCAAAAACCAAAACTCGAGATACTATTTTTCTTGTAGGTCTTGGCGAGTAAAACAACGTTTGTTCCACTAAATTTGCCGGACACCCCCAAAATCCGGATTTACGGACAAAAAACCGATTTTCTTGCCTTTTTTTACTTAAACGCCTATAACATTGTTAATTATTAACCCGTTTTCAATCTCTAAACGAATTTTGAAAGAAGAGACTTAGACCTTTTGAAAGATATACAGGGTTGCCCATATTCGACGGACCCATGTTTTTTTAAAAAAAATCAAAGAAAAAAATAAAAATTTGGCGGTTGGCAATCTTAATCATTTAATTTGTTCCAAGTAGATTTGTTTACATCAATTTTTGAATATGATATCTCTTAAATGGCCGCCTCTGGCGTTGATGGCGTATTGTGCCCTTTTTGCAGCATTTTCCATCGTTTTCGCCAACATTTCGGCCGGAATAGCGGCTATTTCTTCACGAATGTTGTCCTTGAGCTCTTCTACGGTCCTTGGCTTGTTAACGTAAACCTTTGACTTCAAATATCCCCACAAGAAGAAGTCAGGCGGCGTCAAATCGGGCGAACGCGGTGGCCAGTCCAAATCACCACTTTTCGACATCAAACGGCCCGGAAACAAATTCTTCAGAAAATCGATTGTTATGCGACTTGTGTGCGGTGGAGCGCCGTCTTGTTGAAACCAGAACTGCCTCATACGCTTTCGACGAATAATTGGCATCACAAAATTGGTCATCATGTCGCGATAACGCTCCTGGTTGATGGTAACAGCATGGCCATTTTCGTTTTGGAAGAAAAACGGCCCAATGACCGTTTTCGCACTAACGCCGCACCAAACTGTGACTTTTTCGTCATGAAGAGGCAATTCTTGAATCTCCTGAGGATTTTCAGTGGCGTAAATACGGCAATTTTGCTTATTTACGGTCCCATTCAATGTGAAATGGGCTTCATCGGACATGATAATTTTGTTTTTTGAGTTTTCACAATTGACTTCTTCTGTTGAATGTAAATTTCAACTATTTCAGAGCGCTCGCGTGGCGTGTATTGTTCCATGGTAAAAATCTGCTTGGACTGACGCTTCAAACGCGGTATGTCATTAAGCGATCTGACATCTCTGTCAAAAGTTATGGCGTTGCCAGATGGGTCCGTCGAATATGGGCAACCCGTATATTTAAAAACGTTGCCTAAACTAGAAAATGACGGAAAAAATTACAAAAATGTGTTTGTAGGACAAATAAAAATATATTTCTATAGCTTTAAATAAACAAGATATATATTGTTCGAAAGGTCTAAGTTTCTTCTTTCCAAATTACGTTAGTAATTGAAAATCGGTTTGTAACTAAACAATTTTTGGTCGTTCATGTCAAAAAAGGCAAGAAAATAGGTTTTTTACCCGTAAATCCGGATTTTGGAGGTGTCCGGGAAATTCCAAAAAAAGATTCTTCTTTTACTCCATAAGACCTACAGGAAAAATAGTATCGCGTCATTTGCTTCTCAACTTAAGTTTATTTTGTCGCACTGTGTAATCTCCCTACAAAATTAACTATATATCAAAAGTAGTAGAAATCGACGGATTTTTATCCCCTCACCTTAGAGAGGTATACCCTCCTTTGCTACGAACCAAAAGTGTAACACATCGAAGGAGTGACCTAAGACCCTAAGTATGTTCGGCGGATATCCGTTTTGGGTCATTTTAATTCGAATGAGCAATGTCCGTCCGTCCGTCCGTCTGTCTGTCTGTCTGCTGACTGGTGCGCACGATAACTCTCGAAAGTAGTAACCGATTGACTTCAAATTTGGTATGTGGTAATATTTTCTTCTATCTCCGGCTAAGTTCGAAGATGGGCCATATTGGTCTACGCCCTCTTGTACCTCCCCCACAAAGGGTTAACATTTAGTAAAATATTGATTATTTAATATCTTCTATATTACTTATTTGAATCCTCTGAAATTCTACACATAGTATTATTTTATTAGTCTCTATTACCTCGAGAAAAATTGGCCAAGTGCCACGCCCCTTTTGGTACCTCCCACACAAATGGACCTTTTTGTACCAAAAGTGAACAGCTTTTATCTTTAATACCAGTGCATACAAATACTTGAAATTTCGTACAGTGCAATGCTTTTATAGTACCTAGAGTCCAGAGAAATGTGACACCTCTCACACAAATGGACCATTTTGTACCAAAAATAAACAGCTTTTAACGTTAATACCAGTACATACTTTAAAGTTATTAAATGCAAAGTGATAATAATTTAAATAAAACAAAAAAATAAATAAATTTATTAATA
The DNA here is from genome assembly GCA_963930755.1 of Eudasyphora cyanicolor. Classification (NCBI taxonomy): domain Eukaryota; kingdom Metazoa; phylum Arthropoda; class Insecta; order Diptera; family Muscidae; genus Eudasyphora; species Eudasyphora cyanicolor. Next base: position 159,622,101 of record OZ005735.1, read on the forward strand.
TTTTTTGAGACTATAGGTGCTCACAATACAATTTTATGGCAATTCATCGGTTTTTGTAATATATGGTATTTATTGCTGGTTTTTGAAGAGAACATTTCAAGACTTAACAAAACTCAATGCATAACCAATAAATACGTTATTTTGAAAAAAACCGTTGACTTGCCATATATGTAAGTGTGTTGTGGGCACCTATAGTGATTTTTTTACAAGGAATCTTTATGTCGAATACTTCACATTTGTAGGGAGATTATCAGTGGTAAGGGGAGCAGCAGGGGTGGCGGGTGTTTTGGAAGAAATACTACCTGAAGTGTCTGATTTATTTTGTAATTTGACGTGAAACATATATTCCGAAGCCTTTAAGCCACAAAACTTAAAAAACGGATACAAAAAAATTTTATGTTTTTTAACATTAAATACACAGAGTGATATTTCAACGATTTTTTTAACTATCGATAACTTCTGAACGAGTTGTCGGAAAAATCTTACAAAATTCCACAAAGCGTTTCTTCACGTGAACTAAAAAGATTTTAAACAAGTAAGACAGTTTCAGTCGAGTAAACCGACTAAGGAATACCCTAACTTTGTGATAATGTGTGGAATTTTCGAAGATTCTAATAAGTAGTATAGAAGTTATTAAAGAATTAATACTTCACCAAATGTTAACCCTTTGTGTGGGAGCTACCAGAAGGAGTGGACCAATATGGCCCACCTTCGAACTTAGCCGGAGATAGAAACAAATATTACCACATACCAAATTTGAAGTCAATTGGTTACTCCTATCGAGAGTTATCGTATGCACTAGTCCACAGACAGACAGACAGACGGACGGACGGACATTGCTCATTCGACTTAAAATGACCCACAACGGATATCCGCCGAACATACTTAGGGTCTTAGGTTATTCCTTAGATATGTTACACTTTTGGTCCGTAGCAAATGATATTGTATACCCTCGTATCACTCAATTGAGGGTATACAAATGGGAAAACTCTAAACTGAAATTTTTTTGAAACCTTTGATTTGTCGTGGAATTCCCCATACACAACTAACTTATAATTAGAAATATCCCTCAGTTAATTTTTGTGGTAGTCAAAGCTAAGGATTCTCACACTAGAATTTGGATTAGCTTCAAAATTGTACAGTTTTGATGTTTTCCTTGAATGTTTCCACTGATAGAAAAATTGTTCGTCATCATGACGAATCAGTTTCGTCAATATATCTTCGTACTAGTGACGAAAAGTTTCGTACATGTGTTGTTTTTGTACGTCAATAGAACGAACACGATTATCAACCCATGTTTTTGGTGATTTCGAAATTCGTCGAGGGAACGATAAGGTTTCATCCCCACGACGAAAAGATTTATTTGACCATTTTGCTGAAAATGTGATAAAGCGAAGCAATCAATTTATAGTTTGTGCTTAATTGTACTGTTCTTTATGCGTTCTGATTACCTTAGATAAATAATTTGTTGTAAAAGTTTAATTTAAAAAATCTAATAATGGTGATGAATGGAGTTCGTCGTGGTGATGAATGGGATTCGTCGTGGTGATGAATGGAAGTCGTCGTGGTGATGAATGGTATTCGTCGTGGTGATGAATGGGATTCGTCTGTTGGCAAATAAATTACTTGATGAGATTATTTTTGATTTAAAATATCAGAAGCAATGAATACTTCTCGTTCGTTTGCTTTCAGCCTTTCCTGATAAGAACTGCGTTTCGAACCGAATAATCACAACTGAACCAGGCAAAGCAGTCAAGTAATATTATTTTACATTGCGTTTTTAATGGTCGAAAACCAGAAGAATATTTATTGAAATTTTAAAAATGTAAATAGTCGGGGGCATGAATTCGCCGTGGTGATGAATGGGATTCGTCGTGGTGATGAATGGTATTAATCGTGGTGATGAACTCGATTAATTGTAGGGATGAATGGTGTTCATCGTGGTGATGAATGTAATTCGTCGTGGTAATGAACTCGATTCATTGTAGGTATGTACTGTGATCATCCTGAGGACGAACGTTTTTGCAAACAGAGATTCGTCATGGTGACGAACAAATTCATCAAGAGGATTATTCCGTACGTTAGCTGACTTTTGACGAAAAAATAATCGAGATGATGTACAAATTCGTCGTCATGACGAAGCTTTTTCTATCAGTGTACAAAGTTTGGATGACGGTGTTAAAAGACAACCCTGGCAACGCAGGGCATTTAAATGCTACACGGGCGAAAATCGCCAGTTTTGATATGTTTGAATTGAAAGAAAATATATGTATTTGGAAACTAAATTTTTAAATATTATTTTATTTTTGTGAACAAAGGAATTTTGTTTGAAAATCAAGAAATGTTATTTGGAACGTATATGTTAATAGATTAGAACAAAATATATTTGAGAACTGACTTTTACAAATAAAATGTGTGTTTACACACAAACAAAGTTATTGTTTAAGAAATTTTCCAAGTATATTTTATTTAAAAATGATCGAATTTTAGTTAGTTTTTCTAGATTTCCTAGATTTAGATTTACAGCGCTAATTTTTAATTTATAAATATTTGTCAATTCATCAATACAATTTAAAGTTACGAAAGATTACAAAAAATTGCACTTTCAACTTCTGGAAAACAGAACACTTGATACATTGCCAAAATACCTAAATACAATTTAACCTTTGTTTGGGGAATATTAGTTACAAATAAAACCAGTAAGGAAATGCAGAAAGTCGGGCGGGGCCGACTATATAATACCCTAACCTCCCTAACAATGCGATAATAATTTGGAATAATTGGTAAGTCGGCAGGAACATATTAACTAATTCTAAACCGATAATCGCTAAATTTAGCAATATTCGTTCCTAAATTGAGAAACATCTTTCTTGAAAATTTAAATGATCGGAAGTAAAGTACAACTTATATAGCGCTTTGATACCAAATCAGGAGGAACATAGTATATATGGAGGTTATATTTAAATCTGAACATATATATGGAGGTTATATTTAAATCTGAACCGATTTCCCTGAATACTCATTCATGTAAACAGACCTCTTTCTGTCGAATTTCGTTCTGATCGGATATAAAATAACATTTTTACAGGGTTAATATGTCAAATCGGGGTAACTTATATATGGGGGCTATATCTAAATCTGAACCGATTTCTTCCAAATTTAAAAGTGTTCATTCATATAATAGGAAACCTTTTTCTGCCGAATTTCATACTGATCGGATATAAAATGCAGTTTTTACAGCGCTTACATATCAAATCGGGGGTAACATATATATATGGGGGCTATATCTAAATATGAACTGATTTTCTCAAAATTTGGCAGTATTCCTTCACGTAATAAGAGACCTCTTTCTGCCGAATTTCGCACTGATCGGATATAAAATGCAGTTTTTACAGCGCTTACATATCAAATCGGGGGTAACACATATATATATGGGGGCTATATCTAAATATGAACTGATTTTCTCAAAATTTGGCAGTATTCCTTCACGTAATAAGAGACCTTTTTCTGCCGAATTTCGCACTGATCGGATATAAAATACAGTTTCTTCAGCGCTTACATGTCAAATCGGAAGTTACATATATATGGGGGCTATATCTAAATCTGAACTGATTTTCTCCGAATTTAGCAGTATTCCCTCATGTAATAAGAAACCTCTTTCTGCCGAATTTCATACTGATCGGATATAAAATAAAGTTTTTACAGCGCTTACATGTCAAATCGGGGGTAACATATATATGGGGGCTATATCTAAATCTGAACCGATTTTAACCAAATTCAATAGGGATCGTCCTTGGGCCAAACACATTATATGTGTAAAGTTTTGTCGAGATCGGACCATAATTGCTTTGATTACAAGAATACATGCACAGACGGACAGACGGACAGACGGTCAGACGGACATAGCTAAATCAACTCAGAAAGTGATTCTAAGTCGATCGGTATAATAAACGATGGGTCTATTTTCTCTCCTTTTGGGTGTTACAAACAAATGCACAAAGTTATAATACCCTGTACCACAGTGTGGTGTAGGGTATAAAAATATTAGGATGGGATCTTAGTTTTGTTTAGAACAATATCCTCCCAAACATATAATATTTGTATGTTGCAAATATTATATATTTAGAGTGCACCCTAAACATATATATATTTCAAGCAGAATATGTTTGAGACAATATGCTACAGAAGCGATTTTTTTCAGCGTGTAGTCCATCAATAAGTATATTTTGAATTTTTGTTGTTGTTTGTCCCTTTTTGCATTTCTAATGAAGATGTGGGTCACTCCTACGACTATCCAAAATAATATGCATAAAATATTCGTGGACCAAATTTTTATGGATATACACGGAGGAAAATCGTCATTTTTGATATGTTTGAATTCAAAGAAAATATACTTGGAACCAAATTTTTTAAATATTATATATTTTGGAACAAATATATTTTATTTGAAAATCAAGAAATTTTGTTTGGAATGCATATATTACAAATATATTTGCGAACTTACTGTCACAAATAAAATATGTGTTTGCAAACAAACAAAGATATTGTTTAAGAATTTATCCGAATATATTATATTTAAAAAAATTTTCAAACTTAGTTGACTTTGCAATTTTTAATATTATTTTTTCCTCGATTTTGTGTTATACTTTTTTTCTTTTGTTTTACAGCACTAATTTTTAATTATATATATAGTCCAATTCTTAATCCATCAATGCTATTTGTCGTAACCCAAAATTATACGAATTAAATTTTTCAAACATATAAAACACTAAAAAATTTCCTTTAAATTAAGTCATCGATACATTGCCAAAATACTCAAATATTAATTAATCATAGTTTTGAAAATATTATTTCCAAATTAAAAAATATTAGGATGAAAACATTGTTTTGTTTAGAACAACACCCTCACAAACATATAATATTTATGAGTGTCAAATATTATATATTTGGAGTGTACCCTAAACATATGTACGTTTCCAGCAGAATATGTTTGGAACAATATACTACAGAAGCGATTTTTTTCAGCGTGCAGAGAAGAATTTTTAAACTCATAATAAGCATAGGTAAAACAAGTGCAAGAAATAAAATGTTTCGGTTCAAATACATACCAAAATTATTTTGAATTCTCAACGGAAATAAAGTTCATTGGGAGACTTACCTGAAAGAAAAAATAACAAAAATAATTAATATTAATTTACTTCAACTACACGGGGGAATATCATTTTTGATATGTTTGAATTGAAAGAAAATATACTTGGAAACGATTATTTTAAATATTATATATTTGTTAACAAATAAATTTTATTTGAAAATCAAGAAATTTTGTTTGGAACGCATATATGTATTAATATATTAGAACATATTTTTATATGCAAACTGACTTTCACAAATAAAATATGTGTTTTTGCACACAAACAAAATTATTGTTTAAGAAGTTTTCCAAATATATTATAATTAAAAAGGATTTTGAAAACTTTTCTGACACATTCGAATTTTACTTAATTTTTCCTTATTTTCGTGTTAAACTTTATAGCTTAAAATGTCTTGTAATTTATAAGTATTCCAAATCATAATTTTTTTTTAATTTTACGAAAGATTATATGATTTAGATTTTAATTAAATTTTACAAACATATACAATTTATAAAAAAAATTGCTCTTTGAACATCTGAAAAACAGAATACTTGTCTTTAAATTAAGGCACTGATACATTGCCAAAATACATAAATACAAATTAATCTTTGGTTCGGAAATACTAGTTCCAAATAAAAAAATATTAGAATGGGAACATATTTTTGTTTAAGACAATATCCTCGCAAACATATAATATTTGCGTGTGTCAAATGTTTTATATTTGGAGTGTACCCTAAACATATGTATATTTCAAGCCGAATATGTTTGGGACACTATACTTCAGAAGCGATTTTTTTTCAGCGTGTAGAAATTATACTCTACAAAATAATAAAAAAAAACTAATATTGAAAAAACAGATATTTATACATTATATTATATTTGGGTTTAAATATATTGTATTTACACAAAACAATATTTTATTTCCATTTTGTTCTGAATGATCCAATATAGATGTACTTCTGGATCACGTTAATAACATATTCACCACTTTTCTGGAAGTTCTTTTTTGCTGGGACATCGAAGGACTGATGTCAGAACCCACAGATGCTTAAGTTTCATCATCTACTACTAGAGTGTATAAACAACCTAGTCAAAAATGTTTATTGTTAAGTACTTAAGTATAAAAGTATTCAGAGCAATAATAGATCAATTAAACCAAGGATAATTCAATTGCAAAAACTTGGCCATACAACTCTCTTTCTGAAAATTCTTCAAAGGAAATGTTTACAAATTATTGCCCAAATTACTGTTAAAACCCTAAGCACTGTGGTTTCGTTGCGATGCCAGAAAAAAAGGAAATGTGTATCGAAATACTTTTCTTGGCCTTTTTGATGATTATATTGTTGTTGCCGCTGCTGCCAACAACGCCGCCAACGACAACGATGTTGTTGTTGCATTTGGCTTTTGGCCAAAAACAGATACCGCTGCCATCATGTTGAAGAAGCATTTTTAGACAACGCCAACGACATCCCAATCCAACCCCAAAACACCGCCTGTGACTGACTATATGCCAGAATCAGAATCACATGGCAAACGAATTGTTTTTTTTTTCTTTATACTTTGGTTTGGTGCCTGAACACCGGTCACCATTACCATCACCACCAGTGCCAGACCGGGCCAGGAGAGGCCAGCCAGCCAGTCATTCAGCCAACCAGCCAACCAGCCAGCCAAGTACCACCTTGCTTCTGTCCCACAAGCAGCAGCAGCGCCAAAGTAAATGTTGACCAGAAATGCATGTCTCTCTGACAATATGTAACTTTGTCGTTCTGTAAGAGTTGTTCCAATTTTCATTTCCTTTTGTATTTCTTTTGTAAAAATTAAAAAAAAAAACCCCAAAAAAGGAAACAGTGCAAAAATGTTCCAAAGGTATGGATATGTTTTATCTGTTTTTTGTCATCTCCATTTTCCATTTCATTTTAGTTATGACTTCAAACAACAATTCAACAACCATTGGTGGCAAATTTTATTGGTAGTAAAAAATAAAACAAAATGACAAAAAATAAATAGAAAACTGCAGTATTGTTGGCAATGAAGTACTACCAATACCCTTCCATTAAGCAGAAAGCTATCCGAAAGAATGTGCTGTACTTCCAAAACATTTTGGTTAAAATATGTTGTCTTACATATAAACTATAAAAGACATCATCGTTGATGACTTTTCTTATATTTGGAAAAGTTGCTCGTGGATAACTTTTCTTATAAATAGAAAAGTTGATCGTGGATAACTTTTCTTATAAAGAAGTTCATCGTTGATGACTTTTCTTTTAGAAAAGTTCATCGTTGATGACTTTTCTTATAGAAAAGTTCATCGTTGTTGAAAGTGACATCGTTGAAAAGTTCATGGTTGATGACTTTTCTTATAGTAAAGTTCATCGTTGTTGACTTTTGTTATAGAAAAGTTCATCGTTAATGACTTGTCTTATATAAAAGTTCATGGTTTATGACTTTTTTTTAGAAAAGTTCATCGTTGATAATTTTTTTCTAGAAAAGTTCATCGTTGATAATTTTTTTCTAGAAAAGTTCATCGTTGATGACTTTTCTTCTCGAAAAGTTCATCGCTGATGACTTTTCTTCTAGAAAAGTTCATCGTTGATGACTTTTCTTCTAGAAAAGTTCATCGTTGATGACTTTTCTTCTAGAAAAGTTCATCGTTGATGACTTTTCTTCTAGAAAAGTTCATCGTTGATGACATTTCTTCTAGAAAAGTTCATCGTTGATGACTTTTCTTCTAGAAAAGTTCATCGTTGATGACTTTTCTTCTAGAAAAGTTCATCGTTGATGACTTTTCTTCTAGAAAAGTTCATCGTTGATGACTTTTCTTATAGAAAAGTTCATCGTTGATGACTTTTCTTATAGAAAAGTTCATCGTTGATGACTTTTCTTATAGAAAAGTTCATCGTTGATGACTTTTCTTATAGAAAAGATCATCGTTGATGACTTTTCTTATAGAAAAGTTCATCGTTGATGACTTTTCTTATAGAAAAGTTCATCGTTGATGACTTTTCTTAAAGAAAAGTTCATCGTTGATGACTTTTGTTATAGAAAAGTTCATCGTTGATGATTTTTTTTATAGAAAAGTTCATCGTTGATGACTTTTCTTATAGAAAAGTTCATCGTTGATGACTTTTCTTATAGAAAAGTTCATCGTTGATGACTTTTCTTATAGAAAAGTTCATCGTTCAAAACTTTATAGAAAATTTCATCGTTGATGACTTTTCTTATGGAAAAGTTCATCGTTGATGACTTTTCTTATAGTAAAGTTCATCGTTGATGACTTTTCTAATAGAAAAGTTCATCGTTCAAAACTTTTCTTATAGAAAAGTTCATCGTTGATGACTTTTCTTATAGAAAATTTCATCGTTGATGACTTTTCTTATGGAAAAGTTCATCGTTGATGACTTTTCTTATAGAAACGTTCATCGTTGATGACTTTTCTTATAGAAAAGTTCATCGTTGATGACTTTTCTTATAGAAAAGTTCATCGTTCAAAACTTTTCTTATAGAAAAGTTCATCGTTGATGACTTTTCTTATAGAAAATTTCATCGTTGATGACTTTTCTTATGGAAAAGTTCATCGTTGATGACTTTTCTTATAGAAAAGTTCATCGTTGATGACTTTTCTAATAGAAAAGTTCATCGTTCAAAACTTTTCTTATAGAAAAGTTCATCGTTGATGACTTTTCTTATAGAAAATTTCATCGTTGATGACTTTTCTTATGGAAAAGTTCATCGTTGATGACTTTTCTTCTAGAAAAGTTCATCGTTGAAGACATCGTTGATGACTTTTCTTCTAGAAAAGTACATCGTTGATGACTTTTACACAATATGTAAAAGTTCTTATTTATTTGGCCTTTAACTATTTTAAATTTTACGTCATGAGATATATATATCAGTTTCACATTTAATCAGTCTGCTTCCTGAAATCAAAAAAAAAAGATTAAATTTTTCTCTGATTTGTATACCACAGATAATACGCTCTTAACAAGACACACACACAGTGTTGCCTATGATAATCCAATTTTGAGTTTGTCAAGTGATTGTCATCGAAATTACATAGCAATGAACCATTGCTGATGAATGGCACAACAAAAAAGAGGTGGCAAATATCGCCATCGAATCAGAAGTGTAAATTTTGTTATCAATGTCATTTTTATCTGCATGAATGTGGATGGATAGATAGATGGACATTAGGGTAGAGCGTAGATAGAGAAGACTTTCTCGGAAAATTATACGAGAAAAAAATATATTGACCCATGATTAGTTGCTTTTCTACTTCAAAAATTTCCCCGGCGATGGAATTTAATTCAATCTATTGTCCAGCAGAAATTACTACAGTTCTTATTTGTTGTCTTTCTTTTTGTTGCATTGTGTTATCAAATACACCTTTAAAGATTTTCACTGTCAGGTGGCCCAAAAAAACTCTCCTAAAACGCTTGGTTTTGCTTAGAGAGCTAGAAGAACAATACGCTGCATTTTAAAAGAGTTTGCAAATGTCAAGTGGCGAAAAAAGCAATTTGCATTTTCCCACCATTGTGACTAGACAAATTTTCGTTCATAGCTAAATTTGTGTTTAACAAAAAAAAAAGCAAAACGCAAAACAATTTAAATTTTTATTAATGAAAACTAAAACCTGAAATTGTATGTGGGAGTCCCAATAGAATTTGCACTAACCAAAATGTCAAAATGAAATATTTGCGAAATGAAAAATTATTTGTTGCTAAATTTGTCCAAGTAATTTTCGCAAAAAACATTATTCTTTTTAAACCACAAAAATAATACAACGAATACTGCTTGCAAAAGCTTGTCTGTCAAACAATTTCTATGAAGGATTGGTGAGAATAAATCAAGGCTGTGGAAATGAGTAAATGAGCTTTTTAGAAATTGTGTTCTTCAAAAAAAATTGTTTTGCGGTATTACTGAAATTTGGCCATTCACTGCTCTGTGTGGTTGTTCACTGCTCTGTGTGGTTGGATTGAAAATTCACATGAGATAATAAATAAAAATTTGGTGTCAGGATAAAACATTGCTTCTAGATTTGCAGTTGTCACTACTGACTTATTTGCAGTTGTCACTACCGACTTATTTGCAGTTGAAACCATTAACTGATTTGTACAACTGTAAAGTGATTACTACAACCATTTTCCTATTATAACGAACAATTTATAGTCACATAGCAGTTGAGATGAGGGTTATGCCTACAACAATAATTCGGTAGGCCAAAATGTTGGTTGTAACAATCGAATGCTTTTCTCGGTGTATCAAAATTATATTGTTCTCCTGTGTACATTCAGTATTGTCACTATAATAAATTTAACAAAAGTCATGTCATATTCTACTTCAAAAATTTATTGTCACAGGCAAACAATAGATTAAAATTATTTATTGATATTAATCAATAGATTAATCAAACAGTCTCTCAGCCGATTTTATTACTCTGTAAGACAATAGTTATAAAACAGGTACACTAATTTGCATATTTATTCAATTGTTTTTGGTGCCGCAAGTTAGAGTCTGTTTTAATTCAAAATGCATTGATAAAAAAAATATATAAAGTTTTTTGATTAATACATGTTTATGAATAATACATATTTTGTGTTATCTAAACAGCCGAAGTTAATTTTTTTGTTGTCTCTCATAAAATTGAGGAATGTTTTTAGAAAACAAAGTTATAGTTTTTTGTACATAAGAATTTGTATGGTTGCGGGGAGAATGCTTACTGCATAAGTCATAAATATTGACCAGACCAGACTGAAACGAATATTTAATAGGCTGTATCGACTCTAGTATTGAGGAAGACCACAGTGGTCGATTTTAGTATATAGAGGAAGACCACAGTTGTCGACACTAGTCTATAGAGTCTCTCAGCCACAGTTGTCGTTTCTAGTACTTAGGGAAAGACCACAGTGGTCGACTCTAGTATAGAGGAAGAAGTTAGAAAATTGTTCATTACATTCCTTAGTGTAAGGGAGCCTGGCATACAGGCTGCCAATCTCACCATGAAATGTATACCCGTCACTTTGTACATTCAATTTGGCATTTTTCTCACCAATGAGCGGGGCATATCCTTTTCCAAGAAAAAAAATAAATCTATGAAATATTTTCGTATATTTTGCGCATAAATTTTGTATATCAGCATATACAAAATATGTATGTATATATGTAAATTGAAACAAAATGATATTTGCGTACACACATATATATAGGTAGAAATTTATGTGCGTCAGCAAATATGAACAGAGTGACTTAAAAGATAACATAAATTGGCAAATTCCAAAATACTTATATTTCAACAATCATGGGAGCATTAAAATCATTAAAGCATTTGTTAGTGTTTGATGATAAGAATTCCTGTTGTCATAAACTTAGTATTCGTTCTGAAATCGAAAATAATAAGTTGGATATTGAGGTAACATTTTATTTTATTTTATTTTATTTTGTTTTATTTATTTTATTTTATTTTATTTTATTTTATTTTATTTTATTTTATTTTATTTTATTTTATTTTATTTTATTTTATTTTATTTTATTTTATTTTATTTTATTTTATTTTATTTTATTTTATTTTATTTTATTTTATTTTATTTTATTTTATTTTATTTTATTTTATTTTATTTTATTTTATTTTATTTTATTTTATTTTATTTTATTTTATTTTATTTTATTTTATTTTATTTTATTTTATTTTATTTTATTTTATTTTATTTTATTTTATTTTATTTTATTTTATTTTATTTTATTTTATTTTATTTTATTTTATTTTATTTTATTTTATTTTATTTTATTTTATTTTATTTTATTTTATTTTATTTTATTTTATTTTATTTTATTTTATTTTATTTTATTTTATTTTATTTTATTTTATTTTATTTTATTTTATTTTATTTTATTTTATTTTATTTTATTTTATTTTATTTTATTTTATTTTATTTTATTTTATTTTATTTTATTTTATTTTATTTTATTTTATTTTATTTTATTTTATTTTATTTTATTTTATTTTATTTTATTTTATTTTATTTTATTTTATTTTATTTTATTTTATTTTATTTTATTTTATTTTATTTTATTTTATTTTATTTTATTTTATTTTATTTTATTTTATTTTATTTTATTTTATTTTATTTTATTTTATTTTATTTTATTTTATTTTATTTTATTTTATTTTATTTTATTTTATTTTATTTTATTTTATTTTATTTTATTTTATTTTATTTTATTTTATTTTATTTTATTTTATTTTATTTTATTTTATTTTATTTTATTTTATTTTATTTTATTTTATTTTATTTTATTTTATTTTATTTTATTTTATTTTATTTTATTTTATTTTATTTTATTTTATTTTATTTTATTTTATTTTATTTTATTTTATTTTATTTTATTTTATTTTATTTTATTTTATTTTATTTTATTTTATTTTATTTTATTTTATTTTATTTTATTTTATTTTATTTTATTTTATTTTATTTTATTTTATTTTATTTTATTTTATTTTATTTTATTTTATTTTATTTTATTTTATTTTATTTTATTTTATTTTATTTTATTTTATTTTATTTTATTTTATTTTATTTTATTTTATTTTATTTTATTTTATTTTATTTTATTTTATTTTATTTTATTTTATTTTATTTTATTTTATTTTATTTTATTTTATTTTATTTTATTTTATTTTATTTTATTTTATTTTATTTTATTTTATTTTATTTTATTTTATTTTATTTTATTTTATTTTATTTTATTTTATTTTATTTTATTTTATTTTATTTTATTTTATTTTATTTTATTTTATTTTATTTTATTTTATTTTATTTTATTTTATTTTATTTTATTTTATTTTATTTTATTTTATTTTATTTTATTTTATTTTATTTTATTTTATTTTATTTTATTTTATTTTATTTTATTTTATTTTATTTTATTTTATTTTATTTTATTTTATTTTATTTTATTTTATTTTATTTTATTTTATTTTATTTTATTTTATTTTATTTTATTTTATTTTATTTTATTTTATTTTATTTTATTTTATTTTATTTTATTTTATTTTATTTTATTTTATTTTATTTTATTTTATTTTATTTTATTTTATTTTATTTTATTTTATTTTATTTTATTTTATTTTATTTTATTTTATTTTATTTTATTTTATTTTATTTTATTTTATTTTATTTTATTTTATTTTATTTTATTTTATTTTATTTTATTTTATTTTATTTTATTTTATTTTATTTTATTTTATTTTATTTTATTTTATTTTATTTTATTTTATTTTATTTTATTTTATTTTATTTTATTTTATTTTATTTTATTTTATTTTATTTTATTTTATTTTATTTTATTTTATTTTATTTTATTTTATTTTATTTTATTTTATTTTATTTTATTTTATTTTATTTTATTTTATTTTATTTTATTTTATTTTATTTTATTTTATTTTATTTTATTTTATTTTATTTTATTTTATTTTATTTTATTTTATTTTATTTTATTTTATTTTATTTTATTTTATTTTATTTTATTTTATTTTATTTTATTTTATTTTATTTTATTTTATTTTATTTTATTTTATTTTATTTTATTTTATTTTATTTTATTTTATTTTATTTTATTTTATTTTATTTTATTTTATTTTAATTTGATTTTATTTATTTATTTTATTTTATTTTATTTTATTTTATTTTATTTTATTTTATTTTATTTTATTTTATTTTATTTTATTTTATTTTATTTTATTTTATTTTATTTTATTTTATTTTATTTTATTTTATTTTATTTTATTTTATTTTATTTTATTTTATTTTATTTTATTTTATTTTATTTTATTTTATTTTATTTTATTTTATTTTATTTTATTTTATTTTATTTTATTTTATTTTATTTTATTTTATTTTATTTTATTTTATTTTATTTTATTTTATTTTATTTTATTTTATTTTATTTTATTTTATTTTATTTTATTTTATTTTATTTTATTTTATTTTATTTTATTTTATTTTATTTTAATTTTATTTTATTTTATTTTATTTTATTTTATTTTATTTTATTTTATTTTATTTTATTTTATTTTATTTTATTTTATTTTATTTTATTTTATTTTATTTTATTTTATTTTATTTTATTTTATTTTATTTTATTTTATTTTATTTTATTTTATTTTATTTTATTTTATTTTATTTTATTTTATTTTATTTTATTTTATTTTATTTTATTTTATTTTATTTTATTTTATTTTATTTTATTTTATTTTATTTTATTTTATTTTATTTTATTTTATTTTATTTTATTTTATTTTATTTTATTTTATTTTATTTTATTTTATTTTATTTTATTTTATTTTATTTTATTTTATTTTATTTTATTTTATTTTATTTTATTTTATTTTATTTTATTTTATTTTATTTTATTTTATTTTTATTTTATTTTATTTTATTTTATTTTATTTTATTTTATTTTATTTTAGTTTATTTTATTTTATTTTATTTTATTTTATTTTATTTTATTTTATTTTATTTTATTTCAAAACAAGTGACTTGACATGAAGATGGCGCTACAGCAGACAGAAAATGTATGCATTATTAGAAAGATCTCCCACTTGAATGGTACATCAAAATTATAAATTTAGCTAACGACATCTTTTGCGAAATTTTCAGTCCATATAATATGTATCTATGCCTTTGATTTATACCTTTGAGAATCTACAAACTTTTATGAAAAAGTGACAAAATATTTTTTTTAATTTTCAAATGATATCACCATTTCTGGGCTACCCTGTTTAGGTGTATTTCAATACTTACCCCATTCACACGCACACACCCTTGCTCTTCTCATTTCTAAACAGATATTGAAGGTATCTGTTTAACAAGGCAAATAGTAGTGGAGGAAAATATTTCAATATTTATTTTCTCATAACTCAATAAACACAGAAAGTAATAAGTCATTTGTAGTGGGAGGGAGGCTGATGCTGTTCGTTGTAGCATTTGGAAAGCAAATAACGACAACGAAGAACAAGAAATTCAAAAATGTTCCCAAAAATAAACTGTTTGTATAGAATATTTGTTTTTTTTTTTTGCTTTTTGCAGATCAAAACTATTTTGGCATGAATCATAGAATAGAGAAAACGGAAATTAGAGCAAAATGTTTTTAGTTTGCACTTTAAATTTCGCTAGTTCACAGGGATTTTTTATAACTATTTTTTTCTTTTTGCAAATAGACCATGAATATTTTTATTATTTGTTGTATTTAATTGATAGCCAAGCGAAAATTACTCAGCAATTAGCAATCTAATGATGATTTCGGAGAATAGCAAAAAAACAGTAGAGGGTTAGACAATTAGAACGCTGCAGATTACTAGGCAATAAATTGAAAACAATTCTTAAAAAATGTCCGCAATATTTATATGGAATTATGAAAACTTTTATTTGGGTTCCGAGAAGAAATAAACAAATTTCAGCCCGATTCGTTGATATTTGAGGTTCCTATGCCGTTAAGAAATCGGGAGGAATCTTTATATGGAAGCTGTATGAAAACATTGATTTTTTCGAATAACAGTTGAAACTGGTATAGAAAATCTTCCCTAAATTCATATTTTCTTTAAAATTTCATCAGAATTTTATATTTTTGTAAATTTAGTGAAAGTTGCATTTTAATAGAAAATTTCATTTAAATCTGATATCCACTTTTTATAGAAAATTTTCTACAACCTTTGAAAAAATAAGCAAAATTACATCTCTCTAAAAAACAAAAATTGAGTTTTTCTAAAAAAATGAAAATAGATTTTTCTAGAAAATTTCGTCAAATTCGAATTTTTTGAAAATTTTGTCGAAAAGTTCTTTTCCTGTAGAAAATTTAGTCCAAATTCAAATTTTCTAGAAAATTTTTTCGTAAGTAATTTCTTCTACAAAGATTTATTGAAATTGCGTTTTCCCTAACATTTCTTCGAAATTAAATTTTCTAGAAAATTTCCCCTATCGACCCTTAATAAAGTCAATGACCTGTAATCCGGACAGTTGCCTCTAATCAGGAGTCATCGTCACTTAACTGACTCATCGACTTTTAATCTGTTCAGAGGCCACTAATTCCCTCGTCAACCTTTGAAATTTAAACAAAATTTTGTAGACAAATGCAATTTTAAAATATATTTTAAACATTTTTTAAAATATTCTCCAAGTTTTTCAGCTATATTTTTTTAATTTCAAATCAAAAATTTTCTTGCTGAATACCTTAAACTTCTATATTTTTCCATATATATTTAACCTTTAGACACATATTTAATTTGATTAATTTGTCTAACATTTTGCTGTGCTAAATCCCGCTCTTGAGAAGTTCGACGAAATACGATCGTATTGAAAATGTCATAGAAATTTAAATTTTACTCAAAATTTGATAGAAACTGTAATTCTGTTGAAAATTTTTAAAAAATTGCTATTTAATGGAAATTTTAGTTTTCTAGAAAATGTTCCCTACATCAATATTTTTTTTGCAAATTTCATGAAAATTTAGCGGAATTCCATTTTTATGGAAAATTTGAACAAAATTTATCGAATTTTCATAGAAAATTTTGTCCAGTGATATTTTGAAAAAAATATGTCAAAGTTGAATGTTTGAAGCAAAATGTTACATTTTTATATATTTTTCTATAACAATTTTTCAGCATTAAATTTTTCTATAAATGTTGTCAAAATTAACTTTTTGAAAATTTTGTCGAAAAATTAAGTCAATATCCATTTTTTCTAGAAAATGTCGTTGAAATTGCATACATATTTTTAGAAAATGTCTTCGAAATAAATTTCTTCTAGAAGTTTTCGTTCCGTTGCATAATTGTTGTAAATTTAGTGGAAATTGCATTTTTATGCAAAATTTCAGGAAAAAATTAAGAGTAATCGAATTTTAATAGAAAATTTTGTAAAAAGTGGTATTTTGAAAAAATATGTCAACTTTGAATTTTTGAAAAAAAAAAATTTGATGACTG
Organism: Eudasyphora cyanicolor; assembly: GCA_963930755.1. Lineage (NCBI taxonomy): Eukaryota > Metazoa > Arthropoda > Insecta > Diptera > Muscidae > Eudasyphora > Eudasyphora cyanicolor. Next base: position 159,639,204 of record OZ005735.1, read on the forward strand.
CATTTTTCTATAATAATTTTTTCAACATTGAATTTGTCTATAAATTGTCAAAATATTTGTCGAAAAATAAGTAAAAATCATTTTTTTTATAGAATATGTCGTTGAAATTGCATATTTTTAGAAAATTTCTTCAAAAAAATTTTTTTCCGGAAATTTTCGTTTCGTTGCATATTTGTTGTAAAATTAATGGAAATTGCATTTTTGTGGAAAATTTCAGAAAATTTTGTACAAAGTGGTATTTTGAAAAAATATGTCAAAGTTGAATTTTTGAAAAAAATGTTGATTGCATTTTTCAATAAAAAATTTTTCAACATTGAATTTTTCTATAAATTGTATCAAAATTATTTTTTTTTTTGAAGATGTTCAATAATTAATTCAAATTCCATTTTTTTCTATATAGAAAATGTCGATGAAATTGCATATTTTGAGAAAATTTCTTCAAAATAAATTTTTTCTAGAAATTTTCGTTTCGTTGCATATTTGTTGAAAATTAAGTGGAATTTGCATTTTTATGGAAAATTTCAGAAAATTTTGTACAATATGATATTTTGAAAAAATATGTCGTTTGTAGTCAATATCCATTTTTTCTAGAATATGTCATTGAAATTGCATATTTTTAGAACATTTTTTCTATAAATATTCGTTATTTGCATATTTGTTGTAAATTTAGTGAAAATTGCATTTTTATGGAAAATTTCAGAAAATTTAATAGTAATCGAATTTTCATAGAAAATTATATCCAAAGTGGTACATATTTTGAAAAAATTGTCAAAGTTTAATTTTTGAAAAAATGTTGAATGTTTGCATTTTTCTATAAAATTTTTTTTAACTTTGAATTTTTCTATAAATTTTGTCAAAATATTTGTTGTTGAAAATTTTGTCGAAAAATAAGTAAAAATCATTTTTTTCCATAAAAAATGTCGTTGAAATTGCATATTTTTAGAAAATTTCTTCGAAATAAATTTTTTTGGAAAATTTTCGTTTCGTTGCATATTTGTTGTAAATTTAATGGAAATTGCATTTTTAATAGTAATCGAATTTTCATAGAAATTTTGTCCAAAGTGGTATTTTGAAAAAAAGATTTAAAGTTTAATTTTTGAAAAAAAAGTTGAGGATTGCATTTTTCTACAATCATTTTTTCAACATTGAATTTTTCTATAAATTGTATCAAAATAATTTTTTTAAAAATTTTGTGGAATAATTAATTTAAAATCCATTTTTTTCCTTTCTTGCTTATTTGTTGTAAATTTAGTGGAAATTGCATTTTTATGGAAAATTTCAGAAAACTTTAATAGTAATCGAATTTTCAAAACGTTGTCAAAGTTGATTTTTTGAAAAAAAAATGTCGATGATTGTTTTGAAGTGTCAACAGCAGCGCCCCCAGTTTTTCTATTTCGCTATTACCAACATCGCCGCCTATCGAAAGCGATTGAAACTGAAAATTCTGTGAAGTCTGAAAACGCCGTCACTGTGACATTTTGGTAGTGAGTTGAAAACTCACCCGCAGCGCATACGGCACACTGCCAAATAAATATAAAATAATTAAAATAAACATTGAGTTTTTCTTTTTTACCTCCCGCCACTCTGGCGCGGATTTAAACAGATTGCATTTTTCAACAAACATTTTTTCAACATTGAATTTTCCTATAAATTTTGACAAAATAATTTTTTTTTGGAAATTTTGTCGAAAAGTTAGTTTAAAATCCATTAGAAAATGTCGTTGAAATTGCATATTTTTAGAAAATTTGAAATAATATGTCGTTTAATTTTTGAAAAAAAAATGTTGATTGCACTTTTCTATAAACATTTTTTCAACTTTGAATATTTCTAAAAATTTTGTCAAAATTATTTTTTTAAAATGTCGAAAAATTAATTCAGAATATATTTTTTTTCTAGAAAATGTCGTTGAAATCGCATATTTTTGGAAAATTACTTCTAGAAATTATTGTAGAAATTGCATTTCCTTTAAAATTTCTTCGAAATTGATTTTTTTCCAGAAATTTCCCTTATCGGCCTTTAATAAAATCAATGACCTTAAATCCAGTTTAGTGGCCAGTTGCCACTAATCAGTAGTCATAGTCCTTTAAACGACTCACCGACATTTAATCCGTTCAGTGGCCATTAACCCGCTCATCGTCCTTCAAATTCCAACAAAATTTTATAGACAAATGCTATTTTAACAACATTTTCTAGAGATAAGCAATTCAACGACTTTGCGAGAAAAATTCAATTTTAAAAAAATTTTGGAAAAAAAAGTTAAATTGAAATCCAGCACAGGGGAGAGTATACATCGACTTTTTCTGTATGTTCGAATTTTCCTCACATTAATGATAGACATTTTCCTTAGTGTAGTTATCGAGAGTCTATTTTTGTTACATACCATAGATAGTTATTATATCTAAGACATACACTGTAGTGCGCCGTTTGGCCCATAATAGCAGTGAAGCAAAAACGCTCAAAAGTTCATTCATTCATTATCACATGAGAGCCGATATGGCAGTAGGTAGACCAGTGTTGCCGTTTTTGGGTTTTTCTACCAAAATTGGTAGAATTTTTTTAGTCTGGTAGAATGGAAGAATCGATGTAAATTTGGTACATTTAACGCTCCTCAAAGTATTTTTTATAGAAGTTTTGTCAAAAATCGTGTATCAAATTTCTTTGGTTTTGCAACAATTTCCCGATACAAATAATAAGTAATATCGCTGACTGTTGACGACCTAATTATCGCAATTCTTTTGTAGAATGTCAAACAAATTTAATATAAAAACTTGAAAAAATGTGAATTAAACAGAATGGAGAAGTAAGATTATAAAACAAATGTGAACAAACTATATAAAGGCAAATGTCGAGTTCAGCCGACTAGTATATGGCCACTTTTGTTCGAGCAAAATAAGCATCTTCTGATCATCTGATTCTGAATCTTAAATTTGAACTCGCAACGTTCTACCTAACGTTCTCTACTTAATTTCATAACGATCGGATGTTAAAGAATGCTTCTAAACTCATTAACACCGAATTGGAAGGAACATATGGGGGCTATATATAAATCTGAACCGATTTTCTTCAAACTTGTCAAAGTTCGTTTCTGTAGCAATAAAATTCTCTGCCAAAATTCATAACTATAGGATGTTAAATAAAGTTTCTATAGCACTTTGATAAAAAATCGGAAGGAATATATATGTAGGGCTATATTTAAATCTGAGCCGAAAGAAACTCTTCTCTGCCAAAGTTCATGATGATCTAATGTTAAATAAAGTATATCGAGAGCTTATCTTCAATTTTTGCAAAAATGAGATTTTTATGTTAAAAAATTTGGTAAAATAAGGCGCATCTATGGTACTAATTTGGAAATAAAAAAAAAACTAAAATTGAGATTTTATGGTCATTTTTGTAATTTCTCTATCTTACACACTTATTTTTTCTGAATGCAATATACCCTCTATCTCTTCATATAATTTGGGACTATTTTTTTTTTGTTTTTTTTTTCTTCTAAAAGATGGTTCTTTGGTGAAAAGAGTATGCTAAACCCGAATTTGGTTAAATTTTTTTAGTCGAAGCTTTAGTTTTCAAATTATGACTATTTTTTTTATCTAAACTGTGATTCCACAAGAATACCATTTTTTCTATGACAATTTAAAAATGGATTCAAAAATGAACCCCAAGAAATAGATAATACTTAAATAAAACAATAATCATTAAGTCATTAATTCATTGTTATTATTATTGATTATAATATGTATAATTATATATTAAAAAAATTTGTGGAATTCATAAATAATTTTTTTTACTATGCAAAACCCTCTATCATTTTTTATACATGAAGAATTTTTGAATAGCAATACCCTCTATGTTCCACAAAATGGCTCGTGGTGCAAATATTAAAAAAAATATTATTTAGTAGTTCACGTAGTTAGGTGTAATAAACATTGTAGAACAAACAATTTTAATTTTCTTTAAAATAAGGGATATAAACTGTTTTTTGGCTCTACTGAACAATTGTGTTTTTTAAGATAGAGGATATTGAATATAAACTGTCGATATGTATGATATGGAAGATTTCAAACGATTTTGGTAGAAATTTTAGACAATTTTGGTAGAAAAAAAATTATTGTAGTGGCAACACTGAGGTAGACATGTAGACAAGTCAAATATTGCGGCAGTACACTCTTTCGTTCTATTCGAAATAACGATGACGCTTCAATTACACTAATAATCTCTTGGCAACTCATTCGAGAGTGAGCATTTGGAAGAGATTAGATATTACTTCATTATCAATGGATTATTCAAAGTAAACGTGTGTTTATATTTTTCTATGAGAGACACAGACATAAAGAGTAAGTGAGAGAGAGTTCAATTTCAAAGTGTGGATGTATTTGAAGATGTTAGGTAGATTCATAAGAGGAGTAGTGTTTCGTGTTTACGGAGATTTTTGTTGTTGTAAATAAACTGAATAAGAAATGAAAAAGAAAACAATACAACTAAAATACCTTTAATATAAATGTATTTGTTTTTATACCCTCCACCATAGGATGGGGGGTACATTCATTTTGTCACTCCGTTTGTAACACCTCAAAATATGGATCTGAGACCCCATAAAGTATATATATCCTTAATCGTCTTAAAATTCTAAGACGATTTAGCCATGTCCGTACGTTCGTCTGTCCGTCCGGCTCTCCGTCCGTCCGTCTGTTGTAATCACGCTACAATCTATAATACTTGAGCTAGGTGGCTGAAATTTGGTATATACTTCTTCTAGCTGCAGGTAACTTGGGATCGAAAATGGGCGATATCTGTCCATATTTAGATATATGTAGCTCCCATATATAGCATCTAACTTGTTGTGATTCCTACTGTTCTCATCTACTATATTTTTTGTGTTTTTCGGTGTTATTTTCTTTCGGTTTGAGTTATTTTGTGAGGTCACATGCTATCCATGGTGGAGGGTATATAAGATTCGGCATGGCCGAACTTAACGCCTTTTCCTTTTTTACTCTATCATTCTGTGCTCGCGCAATAGCATAAGGGTCAGAATATTTAATATCAGCCTATGTAGTTTATTTTTGGCTTAAATGTTTATAAGCAGTTACAAATAGGTTAAATAAGATATCGGTTTATTATTTTTTTTTTTTTAATTTTTAAAAATGTTATGGGCATTTGCATTTTCGAAAAAAATTAAAAAAATGTGTATTTGTGTTTTACGAAATTTGTAATTGCTCTCGAACGGCTGAATCGATTTTTGCAAAGTTTACATTGTTTTAAAGAGGACACAATGCGCCATTTTTTGTATTTTTTTTTTAATAAACATTTTTACGATATTTTTTTTTTGAAAAAAATTTTGTAGAAAAAATTGCCTCGATTTTCTTCAAATTTCAGTGAATATTCGTCGTACTCCTGCAAATCCAGAACAGTAAACACATTTTGGGAGACTCAATATTTGTAAAAGTTGTGGACGAAATACCAAGACTAGTCTGACAATTTTCGTCTGTTTTTGCAAAACACTGCACAGCGGTACGAATTCAAAAAGGGGAAATAATTCTACCATTTCTTAACCAAACAACCGATTGCGACCAAACTTTGCACTATAGATGAAGAGGTGTTAGAGAAGTTAAGTTTTATATTTGGGCCCCCTATGTCAGACAGGGCGGAGCTAGAGGGCCTCAAATTTGGCCACATCGGGTGAAGAAAATGTTCAAGCGCGAGTAACTCGTGTTTCTCTTCCGATTTATAAAATTTCTTTTTGTGTGCCGTCAAGAGTTGCCAACCAAAAAATAAAGGGGGAGATGCAATGCTGCATCACCAATATGATTCCCACACTAAAATAAACTCTCAATTTTAAAGACTTTGTTGTAAAGACGTTGAAAGTAAGTACAATTCAAACCTCGAATTAGGAAAGGTTACCTAATATTAAAGAATATTTCCTAAATATCTTTTTTAAAGGTTATAATGTCTTTAATTTTAAAGACATTGTTCCAAAGTCGTCTTACTCTTTAAAGCCAGTACAATTCTCACATAGAATAAGGACAATTTATTTATATTAAAGAAATTGTAATAGTAGTAATTATTAAATATACTTCATTTAAAGATTATAATGTCTTTAAAAATATTTGGAACTATTCTTGTTTTTCATAGGACAATTAATATTTGCAATTAGGTCGATTTACTTTATATTAAAGAAATTATCGTAATAATGGGTTTTCCAATAAGAGTGATATGATTTATTTAAAAAAACACTGAAAAGTTTTTTATTTAATGTGAAGTACAATCGATACAATTAAGTTCTAAATAAAACGTCATTCAATTGGCCTCCATGACTTCTTCTGCAGGAGCGAATTCGATGAACCCAATTTTCGAGCACTTTTTCCACTAAATCAAGTCGTATGTGATGAATGGCGCGTTCAATATTGACTTGTAAAGCTTGAATAGAGTCTGGTTTATTTCGAAAGACCAATGACTTCAAATAACCCCACAAGAAATGGTCTAATGGTGTTAAATCACAACTTCTTGGAGGCTATTCAATATCACAATTTCTTGAAATAATCGAATCTCCAAACTTTTCTCGCAACAATTTAATTGTTTCATTTGCTGTGTGGCACGTAGCCACAATCGGTCAATGGCAAAAAGATAGCTCTTAACGAGAGCTAAAATATTGCTCATGGGTGTCAAGGTCGTAGGTCGACAGGAAAGTGTTTTTTTTTTTTGAGATTAAAATAAATGAACTTAGCATCATTTTCAAATGTGAACCGAAAGTTTATTTTTGCTCTAACTCCTTAACGGTACGTCGGATCGGGAATCGGTCAATGGCAAAAAGATAGCTCTTAACGAGAGCTTTAAATTCTTTAAATTCTTTGGGTAAATACTTTAAAATTAATTATTTTTTTTTTGTAAATATTTTAAACATTTAAATGATGTTCTGTACATCTTCAAAAAAGAGCATTCCATTGATATATTTTTTCTAAAATTTGACTGACCTACAGTCCCGAAAAATGTACTGCAAATATCCCCAACAAATAAAATTATTATAAATGCAAACTAATAATATTATTATTATGATTATTCACACTATTGCACACACACACAGACAGTCATACAAGTATACATACATCCGTATAAAGACGCAACTACCCGCCGAGTATCAGAATGAAATTCATTGGGTCTGCCGGTTGAGTCGGTCGGTCACATGATTTCAATTTCATTTTCATAGTCCCGAAAAAGAAAAAATAAACAAACAAACGAAGCGTGAGTAGTGAGTGAGTGGCGCAGCAATAACAAAAACAAACACATACAAACACCAAAAACTAAACACAACATTTAATGACGTTCTGGCAATAGATTTTAATAAAAGCTGAAAATTTGCAGCTTCTAGAATAGTTATACAGACAGACGTATTTAGATTTTAATGCATGGGGACCAGAGATAAGTTTAAAGGAAATTATTGTAAAATTATTGGTTACACAGTGGGAGAATTTCGAAGATAACTTGGGAGATAATGATTGTCGCTCTTTAATCGATACGTCGATTTACAAAAAACTCCACATTATGACATTAGGGTCGGAATTTTATGCATAGATCGTTTCTAGATGGCCGTCGGAGCTCACACTAGGGGAATTTCCAAAAAAGGTATATAAATCTGGAGTTTGTTAAGGACAGACTGCACTAAAATAGGTAATGGGGAGCACGGACAAAGCAAATGTACAAAAATTTAAAGCCTTGTATCACGACGTGGTGTAGTGTATAAATCTTCGTAGATTGTTCACAAATCCAATACAGTTATTATGTTTCTGTAAACGGGTGTCATGTTGTCAAAAGGTCAAATCAAGCGCTAGGATCAAAATGAGGATTATAACCGAAACCTAAAGATTTCCCACCGATAAGTTTATTGTCACTTGTCCTTAAAGCCCTGGTGAGATTAGTAGATAGTTACATTAGGACTAAAATTTATAACAGGCTATTGTCCAATCAACAGCATACATACGTCAAGGGCAAATCCACCGAAACCGCCCAGCATGATCTAGTCAACTTTATTGAAGTATACATATATCTCTGCTGAGGAATATACTATTGTAGTTTGTTTTCTTTGAAATAGAAGGGGGTTTCCGTAAGAAAACTCCAAATCCCCTATTAGGTACGGCTCTAGCAACCCTGGGGGTTGACAACACTATGCGGAGGTTTATTTATAAGCTTCTGGTTAGCCTAGGGTCAACTGTCCTCCACAGATTTTCCAGCAGGGGAACGCCCCAGGAGGGTATTCCGTTTCAGCTGCTACGGAATATCTGCATGAACACTATTCAGCTTTCTCTGCAGAAGATTAGTGTCAAAGTTATTGCCCATGCAGATGACGAGGCAATAACTGTTAGAGTTCCCTCTGAGTTTCGGGGTACTCTTAGAGACATTCTACAGCAGGCGCCGAATGGGTTTGCGATATTGGTCTTGGTGTGAACTCGATCAAGGCGGAACTAGTTATTTTTAGAAGGATATTGAATTTCCCTTCTCTGAAATTTCCTTCTCAGGAAATAAAACTTCAAACCAAACATTCTAGATGAAGCATATCGATACCATTCTAAAACATGCCAAGTCGACTTAGCATGTTTTTAGGCAGATTACATTTTTAACTTCTAAATATTCAAAATTATATTCAGTCAAAATTTGGTGTTTATTCGTCAACCTAATCAAAAGGTTTTCACAAAACAGTACCGGTCATTCGATTTACATTACAAAAGAAAGTCCACATAAATTTAAAAAAATCATCAAACTTTTATCGCCTCTCCTGAAAAACTAAGTTTTTGCACTTAGCATAGTTTAGAATGGAGGTATCGATATGAAGTCTGTGATAGCGCTATATACCAGAAAAATGCAATAGGAAAACAGCGGACATTAGTTAGATCGACAATGGTATACGGCAGTGTCATCTGGTAGACAGATCTGCAGCAAGCTACCATCCGCGCAGTACTAAACAATCTTCAGGGAATAGCTGCTACTGAGTATACGTATCAATGGTGCGTTGAGAACGATACCAACTGAGTTTCACTACATTTAATGCCGGTAGACATTATAGCAGCGCAACAAGCCGATTCTCCTGTTACGAGTTTTAGACTTGGTTAACTGTAACTCTGGCCAGGAAAAGACAGCAGACACAACACCCGAAATTCCGGGCATTGTCGACATCCCGGGCATAACTGTTACCACAGGCTGAAATGACCCTCATCGAAACCAACCTGTTTGATATACAAATTTATCGATAGTACGAATATCAGTACTGGAAAGATCTGTTAGGCTGCCTACAAAGGCCGACCCAGTATGTCCAGTCGTCGTTTACTCAGAGCCGGGCAGTCACATAGCAAGTGCTCAATGCACTCCACTTCTTCCTCATCTCCACAGCTTCTGCAGAAGTCATTGGAGTCAATACCGTCAGAACTGAAACTAACGTAGACAATCTTTGCCTCTCTAGTGCGAGGAGATATTTTGATCTTCTCAAGTCATACCTTGGCCAGATTTGTCTATCGACCCTGCAGGTGCCGATTTCTGTCCATCTTTCGTTGGACTGCCCGATTGCCTCTTGCATAAACCAAAGCTTCCACGTGGATAGTGGTACACCAGTATATGCAAATTCTTCGAGAATTTATAATGTCGTCCCTTTTGTAGCAAGTTCATCGGCTTTGCTGTTCCCCGGGATATCCCTATGCCCAGGCACCCATATGAGGTGTATATTAAACTACTCAGCCATCTCGTTAAGAGATCTGCGGCAGTTGAGGGCTGTTTGTGAATTTAGGAATGTTTCTGGTATCATGGTATCATTAGAAGTGAGTGGCTTCTATGATGCAAAGAAACGAAATCGGTTGGGATCATCCTATGGGGACAATATCGAAACATGGACCGATATGGCTCATTTTCAATCCCATATAACTCAAATGTATGAGAAATGTGTAAGCCAAATTTTAGGCATCGAGCTGTATGATTGCGGACTGAAGCGTGAGTTTTACGATGGTCAAGAATATGACGGATATTTTTAGAGTTACAGAACTTTAAGTTCAAATAAAGCAAAGAACAATATTTTGAATATCAATTAAACTGACTTTTTTGGGTAGATAATTTAATGCCATTAATCTTTGAATATGATTTGGGCCGAGTGGCCGTCACGGTTTCAAAATAGTTAAATTTTGAATACAGCTTCTATAGTGCTAAAAGGCCAAATCCGAAAGACTGGGGGCTATATCTAAATCTGAACCGATTTGATCAATTTCAATAGTTCTCCCGGGTGTGAGATTTTTTTTTGCCAAATCTCAGCATGATCGGAGTGAAATTGCGACCTGTACTTAACGAACAACTTAAGATGGACAGACAATTGGACCCAGTGCGATACTGAGCCGATCGGTATACTTTAAGCTGGGTCTAGCTGTTATATTTCCATGTGTTACAAACATCTACCGCAAAACAAACCTATAATATCCTATACTACAGTATGGTGTAGGGTATAATAACCAAATAAAACTGAAATCTATACACTCATTTGAAATTCTATCCTTGGTTAGGTTTGTGAGACATTGATATCTTCCAGAGAAAATTAACATCGTATTGCAAACTAAGCAGATAATTTAACAGATCAACTGCAGATGAAGGGTTTGCAAATGCATTTGCTTATAATCTCAGCTTAATTTCACCACAAAATATCACAATGTGGTGCAAAAGATGTGGTGATCGGAAATTAAGTCATCTCTAACTAAATGGCGGTGTCTGTCGAAGCGGCGACTAAACTGTATCGATTGTTTGTCACATCAAGCGATATATTATATTCTCTGTTATTCCATACGAATGTTAGTTGTTAAACATTTTATAGTTGTTAATTGGCCGCAAATGTTTTAATTTGCAAAACTTTTAAGTAAAAACAAAAAAAAAATCCCAACCATAGCTGACACAGGTCCGTACCCATGATCAAAGCGATGTAATGCGGTACAAAAGCATTCTATCTGTCCATTTGTCCGTCTGTCAGTAATCTTATCACGGTGATAAGTATTATTTCACTCCATTTTATTTGTTTGTAAATTGCCTGACAGATCTAGAATTACGATTTGTTCTATTAGCAATAGTTCATGTTCTCATTCCCTCATTCGACTGTTCAGATAGACAGAAGGAGGGACAGTGGGGGATGACAGGGCGATTATCTAAGACTACAACACGATTATCGTAGTCTAGTCGTAATACACTCGTTTAAATATACGATCGCTAGCGAGGTATTCAAGACAAAGACTTAGCGATTATATGTACTTGAACATATATGACATAAATAGATGTGATTATATTTTGTTGAGCTTTGTTACAAAGCAGTTTGATTGCAACTAGTTTTTTTCTCTGAGTGTCGTTAGGTTTGCATGACAATAGCTTTAAAGTTTACACGCTCCATTGGTTCAGTTGATATTGACCTCTTATTACACATACTCATTAAAGCAATTGCACAGTGATTTGAAACAAAGCAAAAACATTTAATTCAAAAAAAGAAGAATTAAAAATACTGTAATTTTGTCAATTTGAATTTTTTTTTATTTATTTGGATACCTAAATTGGTCTACGTGAGCTGGTAAAAACGGCTGCCAAGCTAACCTAAATCTAAAGCTCATAGCTTTTGGTGATGCCACATCGGAAAACCGGTATAAAGCTGCTCTGAGTCGAGTGGGGTCTGGCCGTGCGCCCTGTTATATGTTGTCGAGAAAAACGACATTCCTAGTCACCCACAGCCCCCACCTGGGTTTCAGAAGAACCATCAGACTCGTCTGGTACACTCGAGTTACTAAAACTCCCCAATCATGGTCTGTTGACCATAATTGGAGAATTGACAAGATTGGTAAGGCGTATAGTAAAAAGTGACAAATAAATCTGATCCTCAATGCAGAATCCACCCTACAATTACAACAGATAACTGGAACACTGAGATATAATTTCGCTGTTATATTTTTGAAGGTATAGGATATTGCTTCAAAAACTCCAATCATGGTCTATTAAACCATAATTGGATAATTAGTCACCCAGAGTCCTCACCTGCGTTACAGATGAGCCATCCGCTGATATTCTCAAGCTACAAAAACACCAATATTGGTCTACCGACCCATAATTGGAGAATTACCAAGATTTGTAAGGCGGATAGTAAAAAGCGTCAAATCAACCTGATACTCAATGCAGAATCCACTCTACAATTACAACAGATAAATGGAAGCCTGAGACTATAGTTTTGGAGGTAAACAAGCAGGAAATAGCTCCCACTGTGGAAGGTGGGCTGTCTACCGCGGTTGACACCCAGCCCTCTGGAAGTGCGGAGTTACCCACGCCCATAATTTCTGGAGACTCGGAATCTAACACAAAGGTTGTAACACCTTTATCTGAGGAGGAAGGATGTTAGTCTGACGATTACCAATGATTGTAAGAATTCTTCAGATTAACCTCCATCACGCTACAGCAGCCTCAGGTTTTCTATTCCTGCACCTGTCCACAGGTGCTGTTAATATCGTCCTGATACAGGAGCCCTACGTAGTTGGAGCGAAGGTGTGTGGTATTAGGACACCGAACTTTAATGATTGATGATCTGCAGATACTTGTCTTATGAAGATGCGGTAGTACCGACAGCTCTTTTGAGGGAAGTAGTAGAAGAAGTAACGTTCGATGAGTGTGAGTTTATAATTGGCGCAAACACAAATGCCCATCATCCTATTCTGGGGTAGCACGGATATAAACAGTAGGGGTTTAAACTTCTTCACGAACCGAATGACATGGTCGATCTGGATAATCCCTACACCATTAAATAGTTCCCTCGAAGAAGCGTGTCCAAAACCAAGGTACAACGGTAAAACTAATCCACAATGGTGGACTTCTGAGCTAAATGCTAGGAGCGACAAGCTATTCAACAAGGCCAAATTTACCGGGTTGACTATAAGTCGGAACTTAGGAAATCACAAAGGCGTTGTTGGTACACCTTCTGTGGAGAACTGAAAAAGGTCTCAGACGTCACAAGGCTTCTGAAGATGATACCCGCGACAGCCTGTACATTAAGGTAACCCAAGAACTGGACAGAGGTCAAGAACTCGACAGAAAACTGGAGCAGTCACTGAAACTACGGCTCGGCACACATTTCCCGGGGAACTCGAGAAACAGCAGGGCCAACAAGAGAGCAAGTGGACTGCAAGCGTTGCTAGGTTGTTGACTGGGAAATACAGAAATACCTGACCGATTAACAGATTTGAGCCCATTAAATAAACTGAACCAGGCGGCATTACTCCAGTTGGTCCTGCTGTTCCGTTGAGGAACAGCAGGACCAACAAGAGAACCGTTGGACTGTAAGTATCGCTAGGTTGTTGACTTAGAAATCCGGAATTAGCTGCACCATTAATTGTTTTGAGCCCTTTAATCAACTGGACCAAACGGCATTACTCCGGCAGAAATTTTCCGCATTAAGTAAGCGGAACTGTACATATATACTGGGGTCGGCCTTCCTTGGAAGTCTGACAGATCTTTTAGGTAGCGATATTCTTACTATTCATAACTTTGTATATCAAACAACTTGTTTTCGATGAGGGGCATATGAGCCCGTGGTAACACTAGAGACCTAAATCGATGCAGCTTTCGTTAGAAATGACTGAAGACTAGCGTAATCCCTCGAAGTAAAAAAAAACCAGTAAGGAAAGGCTAAAGTCGGGTGAGGCCGACTATATAATACCCTACACCACTCACGAAATATTGAATAACTCTGATATATAAATTTTATAATTCATGTATAAATTGTTTACATAAATTTACTTTTGGGACATTTTAGACTTAACTAATACCCTGTACCACAGAGTGGTGTAGGGTATTAAAACGATTGGATCTAAAGAGCCAAATCGGATGAAACATATATATGGGAGCTATAGCTAAATCTTTACCGATTTTCTTCAAAATCGGCAATGTTGGTTCATGGATCAAGAAACTCTACCATTCTAAATTTCAAAACGATTGGATGTAAAATACAGCTTCTATAGAACTAAAGGGCCAAATCGGACGAAACATATATATGGGAGCTATAGCTAAATCTTAACCGATTTTCTTCAAATTCGGTAGAGTTGGTTCATGGATCAAGAAACTCTACCATTCTAAATTTCAAAATGATTGGATGTAAAATACTGCTTCTTCAGGACTAAAGAGCCAAATCGGATGAAACATATATATGGGAGCTATAGCTAAATCTTAACCGATTTTCTTCAAATTCGGCAATGTTGGTTCATGGATCAAGAAACTCTACCATTCTAAATTTCAAAACGATTAGATGTAAAATACAGCTTCTATAGAACTAAAGGGCCAAATCGGACGAAACATATATATGGGAGCTATAGCTAAATCTTAACCGATTTTCTTCAAATTCGGTAGTGTTGGTTCATGGATCAAGAAACTCTACCATTCTAAATTTCAAAATGATTGGATGTAAAATACTGCTTCTTCAGGACTAAAGAGCAAAATCGGACGAAACATATATATGGGAGCTATAGCTAAATCTTAACCGATTTTCTTCAAATTCGGCAATGTTGGTTCATGGATCAAGAAACTCTACCATTCTAATTTTCAAAACGATTGGATGTAAAATACTGCTTCTTCAGGACTAAAGAGCAAAATCGGACGAAACATATATATGGGAGCTATAGCTAAATCTTAACCGATTTTCTTCAAATTCGGCAATGTTGGTTCATGGATCAATAAACTTTACCATTCTAAATTTCAAAACGATTGGATGTAAAATACAGCTTCTATAGAACTAAAGGGCCAAATCGGACGAAACATATATATGGGAGCTATAGCTAAATCTTAACCGATTTTCTTCAAATTCGGTAGTGTTGGTTCATGGATCAAGAAACTCTACCATTCTAAATTTCAAAATGATTGGATGTAAAATACTGCTTCTTCAGGACTAAAGAGCAAAATCGGACGAAACATATATATGGGAGCTATAGCTAAATCTTAACCGATTTTCTTCAAATTCGGCAATGTTGGTTCATGGATCAAGAAACTCTACCATTCTAAATTTCAAAACGATTGGATGTAAAATACAGCTTCTATAGAACTAAAGGGCCAAATCGGACGAAACATATATATGGGAGCTATAGCTAAATCTTAACCGATTTTCTTCAAATTCGGTAGTGTTGGTTCATGGATCAAGAAACTCTACCATTCTAAATTTCAAAATGATTGGATGTAAAATACTGCTTCTTCAGGACTAAAGAGCAAAATCGGACGAAACATATATATGGGAGCTATAGCTAAATCTTAACCGATTTTCTTCAAATTCGGCAATGTTGGTTCATGGATCAAGAAACTCTACCATTCTAAATTTCAAAACGATTGGATGTAAAATACAGCTTCTATAGAACTAAAAGGGCCAAATCGGACGAAACATATATATGGGAGCTATAGCTAAATCTTAACCGATTTGCAATAGCGATCTTAACAGCTGCGAAATACTCTAAACTGCAAAATTTCAGAACGATCGGAGTGAAATTGCGACCTGTAGTCGACGAACAACTTTACATGGACAGACGGACGGACGGACGGACGGACAGACAGACATGCTTAAATCGACTCAGCTAGTGATTCTGAGTCGATCGGTATACTTTAAGGTGGGTCTAGCTGTGTTATTTTCAGGTGTTACAAACATCTGCCGTGAAACAAACTTATAATACCCTGTACCACATTGTGGTGTAGGGTATAATTAATTCAATATTCAGACAATTTTTGAAAGCTTACCATATTATTGTACTGTTCATTTTCAAAGTTATTCTTACCTGAAACGAAAAGAGAAAGGATATGAAGACATTTAAATTATTTGTAAGTAATAGAAAAAAATTTTGATGACAGGACCAAAAAAAAGTTTGTTTGGTTCCGTATAAAAAGCTTTTAAAAATAAACTTATATTGATATTTGGTAGTTAGGCAAAAGCCTAATTTTGTCTTTGGAACAAAATCTTTAAAATTAGCCAACTTTTTTTCAGATTATACACAACTAAAATATTAAAAAAAATCTAAACATCTATAAAAAGCAATTATCACATTTTCATTTGCTGTCTTTTTAATTGTTGCTAACGAGATTTTCTTTCGCAATAATCGTTTCCTTTACTGTTATGTCTAAGTGTCGACCAAAAGTCTAGCGACTAATTCATTGTGAATCGACCCATGGCCCGTAACTGGTCGGCCCTATACATAGGGGGTGGTGGGGTCTTCTAAGGGGATCGATAAAACACAGACAAGATGTCGCAAAGGCTAGTCTATCCTAACATATGATTGTTATCATTGAAGCCGTACTTTTTGCCACTTGGAACATGGCCAACATCCGCATTTTGAATTTTCCGTGAGAATCGGCGAGAATCCGTGCACGACGACGACGATGTGTTTACAGACGCCAATAAACATAAATGAATAAAAAAATGATTTTGCAATCGTTGTTACAGAGCGCGACAACATAAGGCATCGTCGACATGAACGTAATTAAATTAAATAGAAAAATTAAAATAGAAACATAAGTACAAACACATGCAGCATAGACCACATGTGCAAGCAATGTAAGGTGCAGGCAGGCCGGCAAACAGTGGCTCAGAGTACAAATAAATATTTGGTGTGGAAAAACATGTAACAGAAAGTCATAAATGATGAGCTTTGCTTATAGATAAGTCATCAATGATGAGCTTTTCTTGTATAAAAGCCTTCAATGATACAGAAAAGACATCAATGGTAAGCTTATAGAAAATTCATCAAGCTTTTCTTATAGAAAAGTCATCTATGACGAGCATTTCTTATAGAAAAGTCATCAGTGATGAAATTTTCTCATAAAATATTCGTCACAGTTCTCACAGAAAATTGGTCATTGATTAGCTTTTCTAATAGAAGAGTCATCATCGATGAGCTTAACCCATGAAAAAGAAATCAATGATGAGCTTTTCTTATAAAAATGTCATCAATGATTAGGTTTTCTTTTAGAAAAGTCATAAATGATGAACTTTTCTTATAAAAAAGTTTCGGTAATGAGTTTTTCTTATAAAAAGGTCATCAAGGGTAAAAGAAGAAAAGTCATCAATTATGAGGTGTTCTTATAGGAAAGTCATAAATGATGAAATTTTCTAATAGAAAAGTCATCAATGGTGAGTTTTTTTTAAAGAGAAGTCATCAATGATGACCATTTCTTATAGAAATGATAAGCTTTTCTTATAGAAAAGTTATCAACAACGAGCTTTTTCTCTGTTCATAGAAAAATCAACAAAGGTGAGCTTTCTTATGGGAAAACAATTACAGATTAGCTTTCCTTATAGAAAAGTCATCAAACATAAGTATTTCTTACAGAGAAGTCATCAACGATGAGCTTTTCTTATAGAAAACGTATTAACGAGGAGCTTTTCTTATACAAAATTCATCAACGCGGAACTTTTATTAAAAACAATTCATCAACGACAGAAAAATCATCACCGATGAGCTTTACTTATAGAAAAATTATCAACGATGTGCTTTTCTTATTGAAAAATTATCAAAGATGAGCTTTCCGAACCGAAAATTCAACAACGATGAGCTGTTCTTATAGAAAAGTCATCAACGGTGAGTTTTTCTTATAGAAAAGTCACCAACAATGAGCTTTTCTTATAGAAAAGTCACCAACAATGAGCTTTTCTTATAGAAAAGTCATCAGCGATGAGCTTTTTTTTATAGAAAAGACATCAACGATGAGCTTTTCTTATAGAAAATACATCAGCTCATCAGCAATGAGCTTTTCTTATAGAAAAGTCTTAAACGGATAGCTTTTCTTATAGAAAAGTCACAAACTGGGAGCTTTTCTTATAGAAAGGTCATCAACGATAGAATAGTCATAACTCATGTGTCATGAATCATTTCGTATAGAAGTCATCAGTAATGAGCTTTTCTTAAAGAGATCAACGATGAGCTTTTCTCATAGACAACTCATCAACGATGAACTTTTCTCATAGAAAACTCATCAACGATGAGCTTTTATTATCGAAAACTCATCAAAGATGAGCTTTTCCTAAAGAAAACTCATCATCGATGAGCTTTCCCTATAAAAAACTCATCAACGATGATTTTTTTCTTATAGATAAGTCATAAACTATGAGCTTTCTTATAGAAAACATATCAAAGATGAGACTTTTTTTATGGAAAACTCATCAAGATGAGCTTTTCTGATAGAAAAGTCATCAATGATGAGGTTTTCGTATAGAGAAGTCATCGGCGATGAGATTTTCTTACAGAAAAGTGATCAACGATGAGTTTTTCCTATAGAAAGTCATCCACGATGAGCTTTTCCTATTGAAACTTCACTAGCTTTTCTTAAACGATGAGCTTTTCTTAAAGAAAACTCATCAACGATGAGCTTTTCTTTAAGAAAACTCATCAACGATGCGCTTTTCTTATAGAAAATTAATCAACGATGAGCTTTTCTTATAGAAAAGTTATCAGCGATGAGCTTTCCTTGTAAAAAAAAGTCATCAAGGATGATCTTTTCTGATAGAAAAGTCATCAACGACTAGTTTTTCTTATAGAAAAGTCATCAACGATTAGCTTTTCTTATAGAAAAGCCTTCAACGATTAGCTTTTCTTATAGAAAAGTCATCAACGATGAGCATTTCTTACAAATCAAAGATTTGCTTTTCTTACAGTTTCCGTAGAGAAAAAGTCATAAAAAATTTGCTTTTCTCACAGAAAAGTCATTAACTATGAACTTTAAAGATATGTCATCAATGATAACCTTTTCTTATAGAAGTCATTAATGATTAGCATTTCTTATAGAAAAGCCATAAACAAAGAGCCTTTTCTCTGTTCAAAGAAAAAACAGCAAAGATGAGTTTTTATATAGAAAAGCATTAAAGATTATCTTTTCTTATAGAAAAGTCATCAACGAGGAGCTCTTCTTATAGAATAGTCATCAACGATGAGCTTTTCTTATATAAAAGTTATCAACGAGGAGCTTTTATTGTAGAATAGTCATCAACGATGAGCTTTTCTTATATAAAAGTTATCAACGAGGAGCTTTTATTGTAGAAAAGTCATCAGCGATGAGCTATTGTTGTAGAAAAGTCATCAACGATGAGCTTTTCTTATAGAAAAGTCATCAACGATAATCTTTCCTTACATAAAAGTCATCAACGATGAGCTTTTCTTGTAGAAAAGACATCAACGATGAGCTTTTCTTCTAGAAAGGTCATCAACGATGAGCTTTTCTTCTAGAAAAGTCATCAACGATGAGCTTTCTTATAGAAATGTAATCAACGATGAGCTTTCTTACAGAAAAGTCGTCAACGATGAGCTTTTCTTTTAGGAAATGCATTAAAGATGAGCTTGACACATAGAAAAGTAAATAAAAATGAGTTTTTCATTATTAAATTTAGCTGGTACATAAAAGGGATCTCATTGGTATATGTATGTCATTCCTGATTTATCATTGTCGATTTTTATTATTACTTCCATCTAACACGTTCTTCAGATTTAAGAACCAAAAATATCTTAAAAAAATCTGTCTCTATCTAAGAACAACATTGGATAAAATTCATTTGATTTTTTATTTAATACTTCAGTATCAGAAGAGGTGGTGAAGCTCCATTTCTCTGTTTGAGCCACTGTATGAAAATTAACAAAATAGAAACAAACTATAGTTACATACTCGTACATACATTATTCATGCGGCAATAAGACAACGCGCTCTGACAATTCTTCTCAAACGTCACACTCTTTTCTCACTCACTCATTGGCTCGCTGTGTGTAGCGTTGTCATCAATATTGTTGTTGTTGTTGCAAATGCTTCTTCTGTGTTTTTATGATGGTTTCTAATAAAATTTCAAGGTCAATACGACGACATAAACCTAACAACGACGACGACAGCGACGGGGACGGCGACGCTAAAGAGCAACATATCGATATACTGACATACGCACACAATTAATTCATACAAAACGAAACATATACATATGACCGAACACATTTGTATGTATATACATATGTATTTACGTTCAGACATACATCTCGTACTCATTCAGTTTTGAGAGCATAACTACATATGTACATATGTAGATATACATACTCAGCTATTGGCGCTGCACTCGAGAGCATAACTTGATGAAAGCCAACAACGATTGGTGAGGTGAATGGGTGGTACATAAAACTGCACACACACACAATCACATACACACACTTGTGACCTCTTGACAGCGCACAGCCGCGATCTCAATTTGTTGTGTGTGCATATGTACATATTCATAGGTATGTTGACACTTAAATACTCGTATCCCTATGCTGCTATGCTATGAGGAACTATTGGCAGTGGGGGGGGGGGGGGGAATAGAGAGGATATACGTAGTGCAAATGAATGCACTGTGCCAAGTCTATGACGTTTTTGACAGTTGTTCCGATTAGCTTTGTTAGTTTGTTAGCAACTTTAAAATGTTGTGCGCCTTATCGCAACAGAAACTAGAACGATTCGCGCATAAAAAAGTTGGCCTACAGATGTTTCTTCGCATGAGAAGCGAAAGAAGGAAACATGAGAAGCGAAACTTAAAGAACGATGACATTAGTTTAAATTTTGCTCAGTGAAAATCGTATTCTAGGGATCAAAATAAGAAACTTTGCCGAAGGAACCATACCTCTAAAACGAATTCTGATGTCCCGGAAAAAATCCAACTTTGACCCATTTAGAGTGCTCCAATCGAGTCCAAATGTATGGAACCCCCAGGGGGTGTGCCACTGGCATGGGTGGATCGGGCCTCCAAAGTTAGTGGGGGTCGGTCATACATTTGGACTCGATTGGAGCACTCTAAATGGGTCAAAGTGGGATTTTTCAAAATTTGCCCCTACACAAAAGTTCGACCCAAATTCCGGGACATCAGAATTCGTTTTATAGGTATGGTTCCTTCGGCAAAGTTTCTTATTTTGATCCCTAGAATACGATATT
Source organism: Eudasyphora cyanicolor (assembly GCA_963930755.1). Classification (NCBI taxonomy): domain Eukaryota; kingdom Metazoa; phylum Arthropoda; class Insecta; order Diptera; family Muscidae; genus Eudasyphora; species Eudasyphora cyanicolor. The sequence goes on from OZ005735.1 coordinate 159,660,147, forward strand.
TACTGAGCAATGGCGACTTTTTTTGCCTCCCCACAAATCGACCCGGCCTACTATATATACATACATATTCACTAATTGTAAACTTCATCTCAACAAAGTTTTGAATTGAATACCAAAATGTAGTCACAAATTACTAAATCCAGCTGCAAAATTCTGAAAACCTATTTATACCCATAACGCCCTGTGTTATTTCACAACCTAATATGCAACGTATAATCAATATTATCTCATCACTCATATTACTCATACGTAAATACGATAATAGATTATTACTTTACCAATTATAAAATTTTCTTATGGATAGTCATCAACGATGAAATTTTCCCATAGAAAAGTCATCAACGATGAACTTTTCCTATAGAAAAGTCATCAACGATGAACTTTTCCTAAAGTCATCAAACTTTTCCTATAGAAAAGTCATCAACGATGAACCTTTCCTATAGAAAAGTCATCAACGATGAACTTTTCCTATAGAAAAGTCATCAACGGTGAACTTTTCCTATAGAAAAGTCATCAACGATAAACTTTTCCTATAGAAAAGTCGTCAACGATGAACTTTTCCTATAGAAAAGTCATCAACGATAAACTTTTCCTATAGAAAAGTCATCAACGATGAACTTTCCTTCTAGAAAAGTCATCAACGATGAACTTTCCTTCTAGAAAAGTCATCAACGATAAACTATTCCTATAGAAAAGTCATCAACGATGAACTTTTCCTATAGAAAAGTCATCAACGATGAACTTTTCCTATAGAAAAGTCATCAACGATGAACTTTTCCTATAGAAAAGTCATCAACGATGAACTTTTACTATAGAAAAGTCATCAACGATGAACTTTTCCTATAGAAAAGTCATCAACGATGAACTTTTCCTATAGAAAAGTCATCAAGGATCAACTTTTCCTATAGAAAAGTCATCAACGATTAACTTTTCCTATAGAAAATTCATCAACGATGAACTTTTCCTATAGAAAAGTCATCAACGATGAACATTTCCTATAGAAAATTCATCAACGATGAACTTTTCCTATAGAAAAGTTATCAAGGATGAATTTTTCCTATAGAAAAGTCATCAACGATGAACTTTTCCTATAGAAAAGTCATCAACGATGAATTTTTCTATAGAAAAATCATCAACGGTGAATTTTTCCAATAGAAAAGTCATCAACGATGAACTTTTCCTATAGAAAAGTCATCAACGATGAACTTTTCTTAGAAAACTTTTCTTATAGAAAAGTCATCGACGATGAAATTTTCTTAAAGAAAAGTCATTGACGATGAATTTTTCTTATTACAGAAAGGTCGTCAACGAAGAACTTTTTTAGAGAAAAGTCATCAACGATGAAATTTTCTTATAGAAAAGTCATTAACGATGCACTGTTCTTATAGAAAAGTCATCTACGATGAACTTTTCCTATAGAAAAGTCAACAACGATGAACGTTTCCTATAGAAAAGTCATCAACGATGATTTTTTCCTATAGAAAAGTCATCCTTGCTGAACTTTTCTTATAAAAAATTCATCAATGATGAACTTTTCTTATAGAAAAGTCATCAACGACGAACTTTTTTTTATAGAAAAGTCATCAACGATCAATTTTTCTTATAGAAAAGACATCAAGGATGAACTTTTCCTATGGAACAATCATCAACGGTGGGCTTTTCTTATAGAAAAGTCTTCAACGATGCACTATTCTTATAGAAAAGTCATCAACGATGAGATATTTATCATTCCATGACCCTAATTTGGGTCAAATCTGGTAAAGAGACAGTCCCTAATAAGCGGGATCTATTATATACATATATAAAGCCTTAAAAAGTTAACTAATCTGCATCAAAAATATTGCCCGCATCTGTTTTGACAACATCATGCTAAAAATGCATACCATGTTCGAAAGTCCCTTATCCATAATGGATTAAAAGGAACTCGTTAATATCAGATTAAAGGGCAAACGCATTATTAAAGCTTATACACCGAAATCTAATTACATTTATTTTTTTAAAACATATTTTTTTGCTACTGCCCAGTGTTGGTAATTGAGAATAATACTGGTCAGCAAAAGACGATTCCGTCCGACACTCACAGAGAGGCAGGCCTGCACACACACACACAGCACAAAACCATGTGTCGATTGCCGGCATAAATGTTAAAAGTACACAACAAATCGTTTAATAATTTATGACAACATTACAGAAGATACCTTTACACGACGACGACTTGAATAGAGTGGGGTATCTCATCTCTCACCCCCAGCCCTTTCCTACATCTAAAGCAAACACGACACAGCAACAACAACGACTATATAGAAGACTCGTGATGTTTTCGAAATGACAAACTTGCCCTCACTCCCTTTTAGCTGTGGTTGTTGGGTTTTCTTCTCTCCCACCGCACTCTCTATTCGATGGCCGAAATGTGTGACTTTGCCAAATGTTTATTTTTATTTTGATTCAGCGATAATAAAACAATTTTCGAACATAATGTTCGAAACTATACGAACACCAGCAGCTCCGCTACCAACACTACTAATCTGATGACATGCGCACAAACATATATACGAGTACGAACACAAGAAACTGCTCTACAGCTGAGACATATGAGACTGAGGAAATCATAGTAGCAAAGTGAATGAGTCAGTTATTTGTTTGTGTTTCTCTCCCGGTTCGATTTTAGCTCATTCGCACTATTTTGTTAAATGGTTTAGCGGCAAACTGTTATACTGCATTTGGTCACAAATGTGGATTTTGAGTTGAGCAACTCATATGCGAGAGAGAGTCAGAGAGAATGGCAGCATTACTTGGATACATTGGGTACAGAAGAAAAACCATATGATTTTTGTTGTGGTGGTCGTTGTTGGGAGATGTGTGTGTGTGTGTCGGTTTTGTTGCTCGCAAATAAGGATGAAATAATATTCGAAAATGTCCTTCGAATTTCCGGGTTTTACTACTTTGACATTTGCACGGATGTTGTTGTTAGTACAATCATTTTGTTGCTTGTGTTTTTTTTTGTTTCTCCTCTGAGGGGGCGGCTTTTGCTATGGAAGGAGAAGAATTTTGTTTTTGCTCTTAAACATAAGCAATATTATCTCTACTGTATCCACTTCTACCACGAATTGTATTAAATTTTTTTTCTTAAATTCTTGACATACTGAGTTGAATTTGTTTCTTCTTCCTCGCCTCTCTACTTTTCCCCTCGTTGGTTTGTTGTTTTACTTTGCCATTTATGATTTCGAAACAAAGATTTTCCGTGAAGGAATTCGTAAGGAAGTAAGAGGGCGAAATGGTTTGGTCGACGATGGTACAACTTTTCATTCGGTATTTACACCTACGCTCACATTTCAATAGAGCCCAGTGTTGCCATATTGTCAGAGATATGTGGAATCCAGAGGATTTCAGTAAGTATAACATATAGTAAACTTTAAAAAACTATTAAACTTTACTTTTCATGGGTGAAAGTTTTACTATTTATACTCTCACTTTAGTGAAGGAGGACCAAAAGATAACAGGTCATTGTCTTTGAAAGTGGCAAATTTCCTCCTTCTTTCATATCCAAGTACTGGTCTAAAAGGATACCTACAGGCAGGACGCAACCCTTCAAGACAGACACAACGTGTGTAACATTCGACACAAATAACTATTTAATGGTTGAACTTTGAAAACTGGTCCTAACTTGTCCTCCATTAAGGATTAGATGACCCAACTGATGGTCTACTAAGGAGTAGATAACACAACTGGCGTAGATAACCCAAATAATCCACTACTAAAGAGTAGATAACCCACCTGGTTCTACTGTAGACAATCCAACTGGCATTTACTAAGGATTAGATCCAAACGGGTCATCAGCTAAGGAGTACATAACCCAACTAGTAGATCGCCCAACTGGCCGTAAATGAAGGTGCAAATAACCTAGCTGTTAGTCAACTATGAATTAGATAACCCAACTGGCCCACTGCTGAGGAGTAGATATCCCAACTAGTTCGATGCTAAGGAATAGATAACCCAACTGGTCCTCTTCTAAAGAGAAGATAACACAACTCGTCTTCTACCAAGAAGTATATAACCGAACTGGGCATCCACCAGATAGTAGATAACTTAACTTGTCTTACACTAAGGAGTTTATAACCGAACTGGTTCCCCGCTAAAGACTAAATAACCCTACATTTCGTCTACTAAGGAGTAGATAACCCAACTTGTAATAAACTAAGGAGTAAATAACACAGCATGCCGTACCCCATATAGTAAAAAACCTAACTCGCCTTTCACTAAGGAATATATAACCCAATTGAATATATAACCCTATTAAGGAATAGATATCCAAACTGGTCCCTACTAAGGTATATATAGCCATACTGGTCCTCTGCTAAGAAATATATATAACCGAACTAGACCTCTGCTAATGAATATATTTATAACCCAACTGGTCCTATGCTAATGAATAATAGATAACCTAACTGGTAATCTGCTATGGGTTAGATATCTCAACTGGTTGTGAATAAAGGAGTAAATAAGCCAGCTGTCCATCTGCTAAGGAGTAGATTACCCAACTGGTCATCAACTAAGGAGTAGATAACCTAAATAGTCATCTGCTAAGGAGTAGATAACCTAAATGGTCTTCCACTAAGGAGAAGTTAACCTAAATGGTCTTCTACTAAGAAATAGATAACCAAACCGGTCATCCACTAAAAGATAGATAACTTAAACTGTCTTATACTAAGGAGTATATAACCGAACTGATACGCTGCTAAGGAATTGGGTTATTAACTGATGCGCTGCTAAGGAATAGATAGCCGAACGGGTCATCTACTATGTAATATATAACCTAACTTGTAATAAACTAAGGAGTAAATAACCATACTGGCCGCACACTAACGAGTAAACATTCCCACTGCTCATTTACTAAGAAATATATGCCCCAATTGCTAAGGAACAGATATTATATTAAGGCGTAGATAGCCAAACTGTTTAATAAGAGATTTCGAACTAAATATTATTTTAATTTCATCAACTAAGAAATTTATAAACCAAATGGTCAACCAATAAGTAGTAACAATTGTAACTGTTCATCCACTAAAGAATAGATAACCCAACTGATCTCCTACAAAGGAATAGATTACCCAAATGGTCGTCTACTAAGGATTAGATCCAAACTGGTCAGCAGCTAAGGAGTAGATAGCCAAATTGGTCGTTTAGTATGGAGTAGATTGCCCAACTGACTGTTAATGAATGAGTAAATGACCCAACTGTCCATTCACTTAGGACAACTGATCCTCTAGAAAGGAGTAGATAACCCAACTGACCCTCTGCAAAGGAATAGATAACCCAACTGCCATATACTAAGGATTGGATCCAAACTGGTCATCAGCTAAGAAGTAGATAAACCCACTGGTCGTTTACTAAGGAGTAGATTGCCCCACTGGCCGTAAATGAAACAGTAAATGATCCAACTATTTATCCACATAGGAATAGATAACACAACTGATCATATGCAAAGGAATAGATAACCCAACTGGTCATATACTAAGGATTAGATCCAAACTGGTCATCAGCTAAGGAGTAGATAGCCCAACTGGCTGTTAATGAAGGATTAAATTGCCCAACTGCCCTTTCACTTAGGAATATATACCCTAACTGATCCTCCGGAAAGGAATAGGTAACCAAACTGATTCTCTGTAAAGAAATAGACAACCCAACTGTTCATATACTAAGGATTAGATCCCAACTGGTCATCAGCTAAGAAGTAGATAACCCAACTTTTCGATTACTATGGAGTAGATTGCCCAACTGGCCGTAAATGAAGGAGTAAATGACCCAACTATTCATCCACTTAGGAATAGATAACCCAACTTATCACATGCAAAGGAATAGATAACCCAACTGGTCATATACTAAGGGTTATATCCAAACTGTAGATAATCCAACTGGTCGTTTACTATGGAATAGAATGGCCAACTGACCTTAAACGAATGAGTAAATGACGCCACTATTCATCCACTTAGGAATAGATAACCCATCTGATCATATGCAAAGGAATATATAAACCAACTGGTCATATACAACTAATCTGTAAGTAACCCAACTCACAATATACTAACAAGTAGATAACTTAATGCTCCTCTGCTAAGGAATTGTTAACCGAAGTGGTCATTTACCAAGAAGTAGATAACTCAACTAACTGCCCCCTAAGAAATAGATAACTCAACTGGTCATCGACTAAGGAGTAGACAACCTAACTGGTCGTCTAAAACCGAACTGGTCATTCACTAGAGAGTAGATAATATACCTAGTCTTATACTAAGGAATACATAACCTAACTGGTCGTCTGCTAAGTAGAAGATTTCTTTGATGTAGTGGCATGATGACATATCACATCCAGTTTCGAATGTTCAACCCTAAATAATCACGGCAAAATTACGGCATTCGATATCGAGTTCTTCACTATCGAAAAGTGTTTTTATTATCTCTAATAGAGTACAACCTTTTATCGAAATCAAGTATATGCTGATGAAGCTTGTCAGATTAATTTTTAATTTGTTCCTATGTTTAATTTTTCTTATTAACAAAGATTAAAATGGCTTTTCGATCGAAGAGATCTCGATATGGAATTCCGTGATTTGGCCCCAGATCAGCGATTTGTCCCAATGTGCTCGACTGGTCCCAACGAGCACTGTGATCAGTTGACCCAAGTAAATTAAAACTTCATTCCCGTAGGGATTATGGAAATTTTTTCCTTCATTTAGATAATAAAAAATAACTTATCTAAAAATAAGATAACCAAAAACCCTTTCTAAAATTACCTAAAAAAATCTTAGTCCCACCACTTGGCAACTCCTATGTTTTACTGCATTGCTTCGGTCAATACATACACATGAACTATGTGAACAAAACACTGACTCATACAACAACAAAAAAAGAGAAAAATAACACCAACAACTAGAATCACAACAGTTTCAATATTAAAGCTCAGTAAATATCCTATATAGCCAACCGACCAGCCACATCACCAACCGATATACATACTCGTATCTTTATACACATATATATACACATATATGTATCGTCGTTACACTTTTACGCTTTAAAAAAAGTTAATGCTGAGTTTAACCATAAATTCGTAATCTCTGAGCCACTGCACCACTACCTTTAACATTCAATGGCCAACATCGAACATCCGGGGTAACAGCTGCAGCGATGCTATACTCGTGTACGTCTCCCTTCCATAGGCAATTAAGTACATAGTATATATGGCAGTAACAAGGACACTTTTTTTCCTACAATCCATTTGTGGTTGTGGTTGTAATTGCGTGCATGGATTTCTTTTCCGTGTATAAGTGCGTGTGTGTGTGTGTGAGCGCCCACCCGTGCGATAAAAACTTGCAAATGACATCAATACCGCTCATATTGGAAAATGAAAATGATATTTATCATAATTGCAACTAAAGCAACCCAGCAAAATATTACAGGGGGACAACATTTAGTATTTAAGGTTTTTTTTGTGGATTTCTAGTCTAGAAATTATAAAAATATTTGTTATCAACCCATTAATTTACTTTGTGTATAAATAAAAAACTTCAAAAATCGCAATAAAAGTGCGAAAAATAAGATATGACAAGATGTGAGTGACCAAGAACGACGAAATTTCTATAAATCCAGCCGGAATTCTATTTAGACTCCGGAAAACATCAATAAACAACAAATTTGTTTAGGAGATTTTATTAAATGAGGCAATATCTTGAAAACTGAATCGATAGAGTTTAATGTAACAAAAAAAGCGTTCATAAATTGTTTGGACGTCTTGATCAAATTAAGGGTCACCCTAATGTTATACGGGTATTTAGGTGTAATACTTCGCCCAGTCTCCTAGAAAATATTCGCATTACCAAAAGCACTAGTGCGCATTAGTAACTAGTGCTGTGAAGCTCATATGAGTCATAAGTCGATATGGATGTATGAGATAATACAGTTCTCCGTCTAAAATGAGGCTTCTTCGAACTGACTCAAGTTCCGGCGAAAACCCCTTACAGAAAAAAAGGAAGGTTAATCCACATATTTTAGTATAACTCGAGAACTTTCTACTTCTTCTCTTATCATTTTTTCATACGTGCGGCACTTTCGACTTTATCATGCAAGATATTGCTTATTTTTTTTAGAAAATTTAGAAAAAATTATACGAGCTTTATAAAAACTTCGAAATATTTACATTAATTACATTTTTATTTTTTTTTTTTTTGTCAAATCTGATCAGTCATGAATAAAATGAGACCACTCAGAAGAAAATCCAAGATCAATTTAATAAGTTATAGCTAATTTAGCAAATCTATCAACTTTAAAAGTTGAAGGCTACTTAATTTTGGACTCTTTAATAGTTTCCTGAACCATTTCGTATAAAAGGTTTTAGAGTTATGCTAAAATATGTGATTCAACTTCTCTATTTTTGCATATCGCAAATCGACAGCCAAGCCCAGGGCGCATAATTTAGGTAAAGATTTTTCCAACAAGAGGTGTTATTTTGGTATTCAAAGAAAAAATGCCATTTTTTGACATAAATGATTGGATGTTTATTTCATAATAAAGAGGAAGGTATGCCGTTAATAATGAAACACAACATCAGCCAAATGGCCACCACGACCACGCTTAGAGGACCATATCCTTTTCATGAAATTTTCCATAAACAAATCGCAAAGTGGTTGCACTATGTCCTCGATAGCCTCACGAATTCTATCTTGTAGACCTTATCTTTCACGTGGCCCCAAAGGAAGAAGTCGCAAGGTGTTAAATCACAAGATCTCGGTGACCAGTTGTGATCACCTCTTCGAGAGATAACACGGTCCGGAAACTTTTCCCGTAACAGAGCAATGGTTTCGTTGCTTGTGTGGCACGTAGCGCCGTCTTGTTGAAAGTAAATGTTATCCAGATCAAAACCGTCCAACTCCGACCATAAAAAATCATTATTCATCTCTCGATAGCGCAATCCATTCACCGTAACAGTTGATCCAACCTCATTTTCGAAAAAATAAGGTCCAATGACCCCGCCGGACCATAAACCGCACCAAACAGTCACACGTTGAGGATGGAGAGGCTTCTCTACAATAACTCTTGGGTTTTCCGAGCCCCAGATGCGACAATTTGTTGACGTAGCCACCGAGTTGGAAATGGGCCTCATCAGTCAAGATGATTTTTCGATGGAATTCCGGATCATTTTCATGCATTTCAAGGACCCAATCAGCAAAGACACGACATTTTTGATGATCGCCGGCTTGTGTTAATTAAACTTTATAAGCCTTAAGACCCAAGTCTTTATGCAAGATACGGTGTAATGACGTTTGTGGAATGCCCAATTCCAAAGAACGACGAGGAATGGACAAACCTGGGTTTTCTTCAAAACTTTGGGCAACAGCAGCAATATTCTTAGTTGTTCTTGAGCGACGTGCACGGGTTTTATTCTTCACATCACTAACTTGTCCCAACAGCTCGAATTTTTCCACAAATTTCTGTATTGTGGTCCGACAAGGTGCTTCACGACGACCCAAAAATGCTTTAGTTTTGCGAACTGTGACTTCACCATTTTTGTATATTTTCACCATTTTTGTAGTGAATTTTAATAATTTCAGTGCGTTGTTGAATCGTGTATCGTTCCATTTTTAGTAATGGCGTAGTTTCTACTTGTCAAATGTCAAAGAATATAAGCTTCAAAAAAGACAGCTACCGAAATACCGGGTGATTCAAAATAACACCTCTTGTTGGAAAACCCTGTATATTTAAGTTTTATTTGTACAAATTGTCAAATATCTTCGATCTAGGTTAGGTTTATGTTAAGAGTGGCAGCATATATTTCAAGCACACTTAGACTATTTAGTTCATTCTGATACCACGGGGACATAAGAAAAACTATACGTTTTTCCTAGCTCTTCTCTTGGAACCAATGTGAAAGCTCAAGAGTTGGTGAAGTTTAACTTCAGACAAGTTTTCTAACTTCCCAAAAAAAATTAGATCCTAGGGTAGCCCAACGTCTGTTAGAGAAAGCGGGGCACAGGCACAGAAGCTGTTCTATTTATTTCTCTCACATTGCTTCGTCTTCGCAGATTCTGCATAAATTATTCGACAGACCTTCAACCAATCTGCGTGCCCTCCAATAAGACAGTGTTCGGTCATGACAGACACAAAAAGCGAGACGTCCGATCTCTTAACGACCCTAAAGGTAGCTTCCTGGAGAAAGTGGGGCACAGACACATTGTATGTTATATTGATTCATCACTCGCAGTCTCTCAGCATCTGCATATGGTATTCACCAGACCTTTAATTTATCTGCGTGCCGTTAAATAAGGTCGTGTCCCGTTATGAAAGACACAAAATGCCAGACATTCGATCTCGATAACGAAAGCAGGGCGTTGGTGCGTTTCGAGTTTAGGCAGAGCTCGACTGTATGCACTTCCTGACTAGAGATCATCTTTCATTTGTTGCTCTACGAGCACTGCCTCTAACAAAGTTTTGGGTGACCAGTCCCGTGCTTTATGGAGCAAAAACTGGAAGTAGCTTTTGCTACGAAGTCTGACCGGAGATTGGTACCGCGGATGATCAGGAGCCCCTCTATCCGTTGATAGAGCCTGATCAGATGGGAACGGCCTTTATGGGAGTTTCGTGGTGGCTGTGGTTTAATGCCCAAATGCGGGTAGAGTTTTCGCCTCGATGTGGAGTTTCATTGCGACCGGGTGCTGTGACCCATTGATCAGCATAGGTTTTAGATAGGCCCTTGACCCTCACCAATAGGTAAGGTTTTACATCCATATTAATGTAAATCTAGATATGGAACCGGAAGGATAAGGCTTTTGCTGAATCCGGAAGGGGCGTTGACAGTCGCTTTTCATCTGTCTCTTGTGTGGTGACACACTGTGATTCAGGCCTTCACGGCATATAATCACATAAAACTAACTCACATCTGCCTCTAACAAAGGGATATCAGGTCGCTGGAGGCAAACCCACATATTGCTGCTCCCCTGGAACATGTAAACTAGTTCCTATTCTTGCAATTGCATATGCTTTACAGTTTTCTGGTATGTTCATGTGGCCCTGCATCCAAATGAGTTTAATATTGAATTTCTCAGCCATCTCGTTAAGATATCTGCGACAGTTAAGAACGTACGACCGATCTCGATGGCGACATCAGGGCGTTTGTACTTTTAATGTTGAGGCAGGGCCACAATGTATGGAATTGCTGACAAGTGACCACCTGTCGTTTATTGCAGTACGCGCACTATCTCTATAGAAGAAATTGCAGGTCGCGGAGGCATACCCACATATTACAGTTCCCCTGTAATGTAATCATTAATTCCGGAGGACAGGACAGATCTAATAAAATATTGAAACCTACTAAGATTTCTGCCAATTAAACACTACAGTGATCAGACAGACTTTTGGGAAAGATCTTATATCTAATGTCTTAGAAATAGCTTCAAATCCTACTTGGTTGTTGAATTTGGAATCGTGTGTATAGTAGTTTGAGAATCTCATGTGTCCGTTCTATGAGGTATATAGGTCGGATACTCATTGTTAAAAAGTGTTTCAGTCATAGTGTAACCAACAATGCCCAGAAGTTCAGGCTTTGAATCTAGAATGTCACTATGCAATCTCCTGACCTGAGCGACATGTCGAATAACATTATATGCGACACATTGCCCTGCTACGATGGCGGTCCCAAAATTAGCCGACCTAACAAAGAAAACACAACAAATTTGAGAAATGTTTTTCTTTTGTTCTAAACATAATCAAACCTTTTAGCTCGATGCACGCTTTCCAGCGATTTACATAAGCTATGATACCCTGTTTATAGTAAGAACTGTTTAGCTCAAGAAAATACCCATCAACCGCAACCTCAACCTTTTCATTGTTGACAAATATTTTTCCGCCGATCCATTTTTGTTTATGTTTGGAAACAAAAAATAATCCGAGGGTGCTGCTTCTGGTTAAAAAGGTGCGTGCTGAAGCAATTCGAACTTTAATTAATTTATTTTGGTTATCGCATTAGTGGATGTGAGAACTGGCGCATTGTCTTGATTGTGAGTAAACGCGGCACCCATCTTGCGTATAGCTTCCTCATAAAATTTTCATCAATTTGAGATGTACATATATCACTTTTTAAATGCCTATGACTTCAGCTAGCTCACGAACCTTTTTGTGGAACGAGGTGGACTATACGTATAAGTAAACATAGAGAGTTTGGGGTACTTTCCTTTCGTCTCTCTTCGCGTAAAAGTTAAATAAATAAGCGAAGTTCACTTATCTGTTAGAAACGAAAAAAGTAAGTGAACCATAGTTCTTCAAAAAAGTAGAAATTACATATATTAAAAAGTCTGTCAATTACAATTACTTAATAAAAATATTTTTTTTAAAGCAGAAAGATAATTCCTTTAGTAACTCCGCCGCCAAATCGTACATATCATCAAAAAACTGATTTGGACACAGGAACTGAAAAATTTTAATGTGGTTTTTTGGACAGAATAAAATTCGTCACAAAAAAATAATACCGTAGGTTCTCTCACAATCGTTGTAAGGCTAATGGGTGATTTTTTGGTAACTTTCTTCTTGGCAACACCATTTGACCAGCTCAGCTGGTTACGTGTAACATGATACTGTCAAGCATGTTCAGTTGGGTCTATAATTTAACCATGAATTGACTTACAAATGAACAATGCTTGCAGATTATTGAATTTTGAATTCGGTGAACAGTTTATTTCACGTTTGGCAGCTTAGATCGTGCGATTTAACGCCTTCAGATTAAGTTTTGTGGGGCTTTGTTAAAGCTCATGTTTATAGGGACAAGTCCGCAACGGTTGACGCACTGGAAGCTAATATTGAAGAATTTATTCTTGAGATAGCGGCCGTTATGTTGGAGAGAGTGTGCCAAAATTGGAGCCCGTGCATAAACCTCTTGAGGCGCAGCCGTGGCCAACATTTACATGAAATCATCTTTTAACATTGAATTATATAGACCGTTCTATCGACCCAAATAAAGATTTCATACATTTCTCTATATTTTATGTGTTTTTCTTTTTTTTCTAATAAAATCCGAAAGCTCTTAAAAATTACTCGTTTTTGTTGCTTTTACGCAACCATTCCCGAAATGCTAAGTCAACAATCTGCAGGTATCACCCCCAAAAATGCTTAAACTTTAAGCCTTAAATCTCCTATCAATTTTCTAGCAATGATCTTAAAAAAATTCTACAGATTTTACTCCGGAATTTTCTTAATTATTTATTATTCCAGCATGAATGATGAATGACCAAAAGTAAAATATGCTGATTTTAAAATAGAGAAAACAAATGCAAAGATAAAGAAAAATATATATTTTAAATTTTTAAATTAAATAGGTTTAACAACGTAGCTCCTAATGCAAGAATAACAAACTTTTATATTTAAAATTGTTTGTTTTAGCAAAAGTTCAAAGTGCCTTTGTGTTGATTTCCAACTTTCACTTTGTTTGTGTACTCTAAACGGGCTTCCATCCCCCACTCACATTGGCTCATCTGGCTGGCCAGGCATCAGCACTTCCGCCTGCAAAAGTAATGACGCTTTGTCGTTACTTTTTTGCCCGAACATTTGTAAATACGGTACATTTTAAATGACGGATAGCAAAGCTTTGCTGCATTGTTCTCAAATATTTAGAGCATTAAGGACTTAGTGCTTAAAAGGTGGAGTTTGTTCGGTGGAAACCATCAATTAGATTTTCCCATGAATACAAATGATGTGACGAAGGTTTGGCAGGAGGTGTCAGGTGGCAATTTTAATTATTTTTTCCCATGTTTTCTTTTGTTTATGTGTCAATTCATCATTGGTGCAACCATCTGAGTTTCCTGAACGGAGAAAATGAACTGATAGAGTTCGAGGTTGAAGTAAATAGGAAAACCTCTGTTGACCTCAGAAATTGCGGAGATGTCATTTCTTCTGAAACATTTCTCATTCATTCAATGGGAAAGTGCTTTCGACTACCTTTATTTATAGCCAAAGGAACATAAAAGAAAATCTCTTTCAAGTAAACCGTCCGAAATATAACCTCACTTTGTCAGAAATATGATATGGAATTTTGTATTTTGTGTTACTCGTAGAGATGCCAGAAGGGCTGGTTAATTCGTGTCTGCTACTTCTGCAAACAACATTTCGCAAGACTTTTAGTCTCTCTGCGTGTCGTCCTAAAAGATAGTTAACTTGGAAGTTTAGGCAGTGCCAGTCTGGAATGTATGCAGGTCCTGAATACTGACCACCAGTCATTTGTTTCCATAAGGGACATATTTTCAAGAAGAACATTCCAAGTATTACAAGTTTATCTACTTTATAGTTCTTTGGGCCGGTACCAAAATCAGGTGAATGAATTGAACTTCTCAGCCATCCGCGACGAATGACAGCAGTTTTTGAAGTCGGGGGGACCGATTCCAAGGTATTTTACAGCAGCTTGACTATCATAGACAGTCTTTTAAAAAGGATATATGTATCGAGTTCCATATTAAAGGCACCTACTTGGTTGTTGAATTTAAACTGTCTGTATAGAAGTTCACCAATCTCATATGTCAAGACATGTTGCCACTCTCGTTTCATCTATGAGGTATATGAGTCAGATATTACTTGTCAAAAACTGATTCATTCATATGTAGTGTAATCAAACAATGGCTGGAACAGAGCGACCTTTCCAATTGCTGACCAGAGTGATAGCTTCCTAAGTCTATTGACATTAGCTGTGGCACTTTGTCATATAGATAAAGTATAACATTCAGTGCCTCGGTCGGTGGTTGGTGTCGTTCTCAACTCCCCCGTGATATACATACCAACCATTTGCTGGACTTTATTTAGTATCTCTCGGCATATGTATTTCTGTAGAGCCATCCCAAATGCCATATAGCATTATCGGTCTAACTTCCGCCGTATACGACCATTAAACTACACACATGTCCAGACCGCAGCGTTTTAATATTTCCCATTTAGAGTTATGTATATAGCGCTACCGCTGCCTTCTTAGATCTTTATAGAAGTTGGATTTGAAGTTTAGCTTCGTTTTCAGTAAAATTAATTATGTGTTGTTGTTATTTATTGTTGGTCTGTGCTTTTGTTATTCAGTCAGAATTAATTTGGTTCGAGACCATATGTTTCATTTACTTTCTGTCTATTGCAAAAAAGTAATAGAAACAAATACAAAAATTGGTAGAGAGTTTTAGTTGCTTGGTAGAATTGACTGCAGTTCCAATAGATAATGTATGTCTTTAGCTTAAATCAGCTGAAATACTTATGGAATCCCGTATTTTGACGAACTAAGTCAATTATTTTGCGTTTTCAGAGAATGGATCTTCAAAACCCCCAAATGAGACATGTACAACAGTTGCTTCCTTTTATCGCCTGCCGAAAATAACTAATTTTAACTTGGACAGGTTAACAGGAAAACTATTATGGTAAGCCTATCTGACTGTGATATGAAGGGCCGTTTGTAGGATGTCTCTCAGGGTACTCGGAAACTTCGGTATAACTTTTCTCACGACATAATTTTTATACGTTATAACCTTAACATTCTTGTTCTCCACAGGATGCAGAATATTGTTTATGCAGAGATTCCATAGTAGTGGAGACTTACTACCTAAAATAGCTTAAATTGTCCGGGAACAATTTTTCCCAGATATGCGAGTATATATGAGTGGTATTCATCAAGAGGGATACCATAGTGGTATTCGTACCCAAAGTGGGAAAGATATCACACACTAGGCCAAAAGACTTCCAGACCATTACGGGAAGCCCATCTGGTGGTGATATGAACAGTCCGTTGTACGATCTCTCTAAGAGCACTCGGAAACTTCGGTCATTTGTATAGGCAATAACTTCAACACTCTTCTTTTCCACAGAAAGCAGAATATTGTTTACGCAGAGATTCCATAGCAGAGGAGACAAGTCACCTCAAATGACTTAAAATGTTCAGAAACGATATTTTCAGGCATGCGATTTTATAGCTCTTTAAGAAGGATATTTATACCCAAAGCGATAAAGATACCACACTCTTGGGCAAAAGACTTCAGGCCAATTAGTCTATCCTGGTTTGCTGAAAGACCCAGAAAGACTTTTTTCATCAGAGAAAACCTGAATACAAAATGGAAAGACTTACGCCTGAGCAACGTTTTGACAACAAATTGACAGATTAATTAGTGTAATGTTATAACGGGTGATCGAAGTAGAGATACTTTTTTCAATAGCCTTTTTTGACATATCACGTGTGAGTCGTGTCATGCTGTCATGTTATTTTTGTTAAGTATTGTTTGACATTTCATCATGGAAAGACTTACGCCTGAACAACGGAGTTTGTCCTGTCAAGTTTTAAAAGGAGAAGAGGGGTATAGGTCAATTATTGGGAATTGGGGGTCAGGAGTGAATAAAGGGGTGAGAATAACAGAAAAAAGGGGGATAGGAGGTTTTAAACAGAATACTTCGTAAATCAGTGTCTGTTGAGGCAGATGGATGAGTTGTCGTCATCCCTAGACGACTGAAATGGCGGCTTGTCAAGCCCAGAATTCTGTCGATATCATGAGATCATTTTGCATCAGGTAATCACCTAAGAAGCAATGCCTTCGCCTGGATAGGGAAGGACATTGGCAAAGGAGGTGTTCTTTAGTTCCTCAAAGGGACGACAATAGTCGGCAGAATAACGCTGCCATTTTGATGTTAGTGATCTAACATTGCAATGACCTTCAAAAAGGTTCTGGTCATGGATCAAGATGTGGCTGGCCAGAGAGACCTAGTGATTTTACTGTCGGATCTGCTTGACCATTTCTGGTTTGCTAGATCTTTGTATCACTATCTTACTGAAGAATTCGCATAAAGGGAGATATAGCGATGATTCGACTCTTGTGAAATCCATGGTCGATCGCCGTCGTGCGAGTTCATCAGCCTTCTCGTTTCCAAGTGACCCAGCATAGCCTAATCCTATCATACAATTGTTGCATTTCCAAACAATAATCATTTACTACCTTGGACTTAATAAGATACGATTTCAATGCTTTCAGAACAGCATAGACAGTTATGTGCTCGTTTTCCCGAGATCTGGTTGGTATATTAGTGGCAGGGTTTCCAGTACAGGAAAGATTTCCTCTTTAAAAACACTGCAAGTGTCAGATAGTCTATAAGACATACTTACACCAAGAGATTCACCAAAGATGCCTGCCCCCGTGCCTGTGGCCTTCGGTAGCTCAGTGGACTTGGATCCCGAAGGTGCTGGGTTCAATTCCCAGCCAATGTACTGGCAAAATTTAACACCAACCTTTCATGTTTTCATCATAATTCGAGTTTCTGCAGCTAAAAATAACTCACCGGTCGCACTACCACTGCAACAACATCTGATCACCCAAGTCAACAGGGAAGCTAAAAATAGACCTAACACCATTACGACTATTAACAGAAATGCAGCGCTTCTAGTGGAGAATAGAAACGGCAACACTCAAATAACATCCATTCCCTGAAATTAACAGACGAATATTAATTTACAACCGGACAACATTGAGCAGATGAAAACAACATAAGGTTTCCGCGATAATCGGATATATGCCGGAACGAAGTCTGTAATAGAAATAGACTTAAGGATTATCAACTCAGCGCCTCCAAACTGCTACAACAACGACAACAACCCCCGTGCCTACATCCATTTTTTGAGCCATCTGAATATCCACAGGAAGATTACCACACGCCGATTCTGTTTATTATGTCGACTATGGGGGAAAATATTAGAACCGGTGACATTATTAAATCTTTTGAGGCTACATCCCTAAATTCATAAAAAGCCCTCAACTGCCGCAGATCTCTTAACCAGATGGCTGAGCGTTTCAACGTATAGCTCATATGGGTACCTGCTAGGAACTTGCTAGGAAAGGGAAGATATTACAAATTCGTGAAAAAGCGATGTATATATTGGTGTGCCAGAGTCCAAGCTTTGACTTAGGCAGGAGGCAGTCATTATACGACCTGAGAAGGTCAAGAGAGGAAAAAAAATTCTACATTAGTGTTAGTTCTGACGGGAGTCTGTCTGATTGGTACTGATAGATTGGGAATTGAGCTCAATGACTTTTGCGGAGCATTGATGGGATCGTCTTTACTGGATATAATGGGGTCGTCCTTTCTAGAAAATCTGGCTAATTTGGCCGGTACCGATATGAGAATTATTAATAACTTTATCTATAAAACAGGTTGGTTCCGATGTGGGACAACTGTGTCCGTGGTAGCACTAGGGGTCTCAATTGGTCTAGGTGAGCTGGTAACTGCGGCTGTCACTCTAACCTGAACTAAGGACTTTGGTCACACCTTCGTTGTGTTACACCCTGTTTTTCTATAGCATAGAATTTCCAACAACATAATATCGTTACCTCCATTCCAAAATGTGGTAAGTCGAAACAGGTAGCTTTTCAGGAGATACGGTTACAGGATTTTGAAATTTTTACATTTGTATGAAATTTCTTATAATGCAAATCGAATGTCCTGTACTGTTTAAGCATAACTTTTGATTGGGCTGACGGATAAACACCAAATTTGGACAGAATATAATTCGAAATATTTAAAATTTAAGAGTGCATGGCACAACATAGAAACAAAATGTCGACTTAGCATACTTTGGAAATAAGCTATCGATATGTCAATAATGTCCTATTTCTGATTTGTACGGACACTTATATAGTTAATCCTTAACTACAGATGGACAAACTTCACGCAGTTATTAATTATTATTATATGTATTCAAATTAGTTGTCTTCTCAGAATTTTTGAGATATGCGGTTATTCCATAAAACCATATATTTATTCTCCACCTCCAACGTTAGTGTCTACAAAAATATGCTACATCCTAATATGAATTTTGTTATAAAAGTATGTCAGTCAGTCAATCAGACAATTGTTTACCGTAAAATTCAATATCTTCCATCTGCCCTGAATATTACATATGCTTCCGGTCGTTTAATGTTTTGTTTCTACAGCATTTCCCTTAAATTTTTTTCTGTACATTAGAATATATTATACATTAGTATCTAAATTGTCTTTACATTCTTGTGAATCCACATGAAATTTGTAAACTGTATTTTTAAAGAATATATTTTCTACCGGGTCTTAACCAAAGACTCAGCCCAAATTCAACGAAAGCTATCATCGCCATCATTGTAATTCTGTACAGGTAATTCCACTACAGCTTAAAAATGTATAGCTTTACTTTGAGTTAATGTAATTTCGTTTTCGCGTGTGTATGTATTTGTGTGTGGATGAATTCTTGCCGACTGCAGTTCAACGTTCAACTTCCTATTCCGGCCAACATCCGGTCGTGTGCCAACTACAATACCGTATTGTTACTGCCTTCTTTTTTGTTTTTTTGTTGCTTTTTTACAAAATGCCCTTTATTTCCTAAGCCATAATTACAACAACCTTCGTCCTTTACGTGTATTAGTGTGAGACTCTGTGTGTGGGTGTATGTATGTACTATGTGTTTTTATTATTTGGTATTATTTTTGAGTATTACTTTGTAGTTACCAAATGACTTTTTATATATCAAAGTGCCGAGTGTTATGGATTTTTTCAGTTTCTTCTTCTTTTTAATAACAATAGAAAACAATAATAAGCTCAGAGCAGAAATACCAGAAAAGTCCCTATGAACAACGAAAACTATTGGTGTGAATTCTATTGTAGAGAATTCCCTTCGAAATGTTTGCCTCTTTTCTTCGCCCAAAGAGAAGATGTATGAAAACAGAAGAGCATAAGCAAAAATTAAGCTAAAAACAAATAAAGGCTCAGAAGAAAAACATATCAGAAGGCCAATAAGGGGAGAAGACGACGAAGAAGAAGAAGAAGAAGAAGAAAAAGCTGAAGCATTAATGCCAACAATATGCTCTATTCTTGGCTAAGGACTTTTTCGGTTCCATGCGACTCGGTTTCATTCTATTCTTTTCTACTATTTTTTGTTTTGTGTTCAAGTAATTTCTTCCAAATACAACATCCGGTTTAAGTTAAGGACAACAACACCAACAAAACAAACAAAGTCAGCTGCTATTCGAGCATGATGGCTGCGCTGCAATGCCAGCCCCCATTTCGCCCCTACTCATTTCATTCCTTTTTAACCTACTAACATGAAATGAGAGTCCTACATATACATACATAGATGGTAGGCGACTATATGCCCACACACATATAGCTGTTAACAAGTAAAATTCGATTCGCTTTTGCTTCTCTCTGGTTCTCTTTCTGTACAGTTACTTGAGATGACAGTAACAGGTCTTATCATAAGGACAGCATTGATTAATGTAATGAAAAGTACAAATTTCAGGATTAGAAAAGTTGTCTATGACTAACTAAGAAATAATCCTTAAAAATAACTACTACTATATTTCGTAACAAAAATTTAACGTAAGATGAACGAAGGAAGGAAATTAAGTACAACAATATCCTTAAATGAAAGAGTAAACAGTTATGTAATAACGGGTTTTCCAAAAGGGATGATATGATTTTGAAGTGACGTTTTGGCCATTCGTAATATGTCATGATCTGTCAATTGTTATACCCTACACCACACTGTGGTACAGGGTATTATAAGTTTGTTTCACGGCAGATGTTTGTAACACCTGAAAATAACACAGCTAGACCCACCTTAAAGTATACCGATCGACTCAGAATCACTAGCTGAGTCGATTTAAGCATGTCCGTCCGTCCGTCTGTCCACGTAAAGTTGTTCGTCGACTACAGCTCGCAATTTCACTCGGATCGTTCTGAAATTTTGCAGTTTAGAGTATTTCGCAGCTGTTAAGATCGCTATTGAATTTGGTTGAAATCGGTTCAGATTTAGATATAGCTCCTATATATATCTTTCGTCCGATTTGGCCCTTTAGTCCTATAGAAGCTGTATTTTACAGACAATCGTTTTGAAATTTAGAATGGAAGAGTTTCTTGATCCATGAACCAACATTGCCGAATTTGAAGAAAATCGGTTAAGATTTAGCTATAGCTCCCATAAATATGTTTCGTCCGATTTGGCCCTTTAGTCCTATAAAAGCTGTATTTTACATCCAATCATTTTGAAATTTAGAATGGTAGAGTTTCTTGATCCATGAACCAACACTACCGAATTTGAAGAAAATCGGTTAAGATTTAGCTATAGCTCCCATATATATGTTTCGTCCGATTTGGCCCTTTAGTTCTACATTTTAGTAGAGGACCTGTTGGGTTATTTTTAAATAAAAAAATTATATATTTTGAAGGCTAAGGTATCTTTGACACCATTCTTTAATTTTATTTTTTATTTTATGAAAATTTCCTTAAATTAAGCATATTCATTAATGGAATAAACGTTAAATTTTCTACCGATTCAAGAAATTTCCCTGCTACATATTAATTAATTTGAAACAAAGACAATAGTCTTTAAAATAAACATATTTCGTACTAAAATGTATGTATATGTGCACCATTACTGCACTAACATAAGCATTTTAACCTAATAAATTCAAGGAAATCAATTAAAACTCATGAATATGTCGAATAGAAAAATGTGGGTTTATAAATTGAAGCATAGCCGCGAATAACGTTGTAAAATTAAAGTTAATAAAAAAAATCGTAAAGAAAATTTTTAAAGTAGCAGACAGTTTCAAAATTTTCTTTTTCTAATTACTCATAATAGACATGTTTGAATTAAAAATCTATTTTATAAAGAAAACAGATTTTATAAATTTAATAAATACAAATTATTTTTTGGAGACATGGCGTAAATGGCGCTTACAACGTTATTCGTGGCTATGATTCAATTATATACTCAGGAGTAGATCACGGAACGAGTTACCTTGGTAGTTTTTGCTCAGAAAATTATTCAGAATCAGATGATGTTCTGGAATATGAGATATGTATATACTCTAGAGGTAATTGGACCGGTATACAATCAAAAGCATTATAGGTCCACTGAGAACAGGGATCGGTTTTCAGGTTGTCCCTTTTATATGCAAACAATTAATTTAATTTAATATGACTTTGTATTAAAGTACCAGATGCTTCAATGTTAGACAGAGTATAAGTGACATTTGAAACCAATTACATATTTGTCGTCTACTAAAAGCTATGTAACCCAACTGATGGCCTACTATACATTTAATAACCCAACTGATCGATAACCCACAATTTATTTTACTAAGTGGTAGATAACCCAACCGGTCCTCTACTAATGGGAAGATATCCCAACCGATCATTAACTAAGTAGTGGTTAACCCAACTGATTCTCTAATTAGAAGTAGATAGTCCAACTGGTAGTAACCAATTACTATTTAATTGTTGAACTATGAAAACTGGTCTAAACTTGTCCTCCACTAAGGAATAGATAACCCAACTGGTCTTCAAATAAGAAGTAGATAACCTTAATTGTATTTTACTAAGTGGTAGATAACCCAACTAAGGAGTATATAACTCATCTTGACCTCTACTAAAGAGTAGATAACCCAAATGGTCGTCAACTAAGGAGTAAATAACCAAAATTGTATTTTACTAATAGGTAGATAACCCAACTGGGTTTTTCCTAATGAGAAGATAACCCATTTGATCAACAACTAATTAATAGGTCACACAACTGGTTCTCTAACTGAGGTTGTCAACCCAACTGGTCGTTTACTACGGAGTAGATAACCCATCTTGTTCTCTACTACAGAGTACATAACCCAACTGGTTGTCAACTAAGGAATAGATAACCCAACATGTATTTTACTAAGATGTAGATAACCCAACTGGTCATCTACTAAAGAGAAGATAACCCAACCGATCATCAACTAAGTAGTAGATAACCCAACTGTTTGTCTAATTAGATGACCCTAATAGACGTCTACTATGCAGTAGATAAATTTATTAAGTAATAGATAACCCAACTGGTCATCTACTAAGTAGTAGATAATCCAACTGGTTATGTAATTAGGAATAGATAACCAATATGGTCTACCACTAATGATTAGATAAACCAGGGCGCCTACTAAGGAGAACATGGCGGGAGATCACCAGGAAGAACTAGCAAGGTTTTAAGGTCCAGGAAGGATGTTTCATCTCGATATCGACTTCGTTCGGGAGGGGAGTATGTGGCGTAGCCATAATATGAATAACGTAGTTGGTTTTTTATAATTTTTTGTTTTTCATGTCTATCGAAAAAATAATTATTTCCATCAAAATTATTCATTTTGCTTTTATAATACCGGTTTGAAATATGGTACACTCTCTTTTCATTTAACTTCAAATCAATTGTATATTGTGATGTGTTATAAATAAAGCAATTATCCTTTTGGATCCCACGGAACTTGTGTGGCATCAACTAAGTAGTAGATAACCCAACTGTTTCTCTAATTAGAATTAGATGACCCAAATGGACGTCTACTAAGCAGTAGATAAATCAACTGGTATTTTATAAAGTAGCAGATAACACAACTGTTCATCTACTAAGTAGTAGATAACCCAACTGGTTATGTAATTAGGAGTAGATAACGAATTAGTCTACCACTAAAGATTGGATAAACCAGAGCACCTACTAAGGAGAACGTGCCGGGAGACCACCAGGAAGAACTGGCAAGGTTTTAAGGTCCAGGAAGGATGTTGCATCTCGATATCGACTTCGTCTGGGAGCCATGATTTGAATAACGTAGTTAGCTTTTTATATTTTTTTGTTTTTCATGTCTATTCCATCAAAATTATTCATTCTGCTTTTGTAACACGAGTACCGATTTGAAATATGGTACACTCTCTTTACATTTAATTTCAAATAAATCGTATATTGTGATGTGTTATAGATAAAGCAATTGTCTTATTGGATCCCACGGAACTAGTGTGGCATCGCCAGATGCCTATAGCCTTGGGGAATTAATATTGCTGTCCGGAAACTCCGGAATAGCATTCCGTAACAAAAATCACCCTGCTGGACGTCTACTAAACAGTAGATAAACCAACTGGAATTGTATAGTGTAGTAGATAACCCAACTGATCCTCTACAAGCGAGTATATTTCTCTGATATAATAGTATGATGCCATACCGCATCCAGCTATATATGATAGGTCCCAATTTAACCAGTATTGGTATCAGTAGACTCAGGTAAATTTGCACTTCATTTCTCCTAGGGTATTTTTGGAAAGGTTATTTGCGAGAACTACTCTTGGGTGCATACTAGATAAACTCACCTAAGTATTTTTAGCACATAGGCTCTAATGTTGAAAGCTAGACAAATATAAAATCGAAATTATGCAGAACCAGAGCATATACTGGAAGATGAGATATACATTTTTGGAAAGTTCCTAGCAACACCTACTTCTGCGTATATACTAGATAAGCCAGCCACTAGTAGTTTTTGTACTGTGGAACCTGGTACTCCTTCGAGAGGAGCTTTACCACTAAGATACCTGTCAGAGAGGAATGGGTTGGCAGAATACCAGGAAATATAAACTATTTCCACTGATGATGATTCGCAGATTGATGATAAGGTTGCCTTCGAATTACACTGTAAAAATCTTAGTCTATTATTTATATGTATATCAAACTACAAGATACTTGCAGTGTCTATTAAGCCGAAATAATGGCAATAAAGGAAGTCGCTAAGTGGCTGAGTCGCAAACATAGCGATAAACACTGGCATGAACGTTAAGTAGTAGGTTACATTCCTAAATTCACAAACATCCTTCGACTGCCGCACATAGCTTAACAAGATGGCTGAGCATTTTAACATGTACCTTTTACGGGGGACTGCAAAGCCGATTAACTTGATAGGAAATGACGAAATTATAAATTCTTGAAGAATTTGCATATATTGGTGCGTCTCTGTCCAAGCCTTGGCTCAGGCAAGAGCCAGTCAAGTTGTAGAATGATAGATTTACAGATATTGACACCTATAAAGTAGCTAGATAAATCTGGTCAATATACGACCTGAAAGGTCTAAATATCTCCTCGCACTAGAGAGAAAAAACTGTCTACGCTAGTTTAAGATCTGACGGGACATTGCCTGATCGGCGAGCTCGCCATGATGTTGGGTATTGAGTGTAATGACTTCAACAGAAGCTTTTCAGATGAGAGGAATTGGAGAGTATTGAGCACATACTTATGGTGATTTCGATTCTAAACGACAATGTTGCCCCGTCGACAGGAAATTCTGAAAAATATTTGCTCTTTTTAGGTAGAACTAATGTAGTCCCCCGAATTACACTTAGTTCATATTTCAAAATTGTGGTATAAAAATCCTGTTTTCGGGAAAAGGGCAACGAAAATGTTGTCGCCAATATTTACTGTTCCGTATTGAGTCAACGACTTCTCAATGATCTGTGATCATGCGATAATGTAGGGAAATTAATCCAATGACTTCTGCAGAAGCGGTGGAGCTGAGAACGAAGTCTAAAGCATTTAGCACCTAATTTGTTACATTGTTTCTGCGTTGAGTTAACGACGTCTGGATATATTGGGGTTGGTTTTACGGGGAACTCCGGCAGATCTGGCCGGTACCGATACTCGTACATCAAACAGTTTGTTTCGGATGAGGGGTTTACTTGTCGTAGCACTATGTACCTTAGTTCGTCTATGTAAGCAGGTAACACCGGCTGTCACTCTATGGTGGCCTTACAACAATATTATTTACAGTGATGCGCTAATTGCGGCGTTATCATATCTAAAAGTGAATAATAAAGTTATCTAACTGATTCGGAGAACGAAAGATCGAGATAGGTAAATAGAGGAACTCCACAAACGGGAGTTATATGTTTTTTTTGCAATTTAGCGCTTAATGAAATTCTGCTGTAGTTCTCGCTATAGCGGACAGAAAGTAGGTCCAACCCAGACAGAACTAAATCCCTTTACTAAAAGCTACATATAATGTATAACATGTGAAACCTTCTTGGTTATACTCGTATGGTAGCGGGATGGTACATCCATCCCAAACTGAAAAACATTGTCTTTGTTTTGGCGTCAAAGACAATAAAACATTTAAATAAGCCCATTTTGTACTTACGGGTATATTAAAAAAATGTTATTCGTGTTAGGTAGATTTCCCTTATATTTAGTATGGTATTTAGACCTGTGGTTTTTAATCAATGAAACATTTAAATAAGCCCATTTTGTACTTACGGGTATATTAAAGAAAATGTTATTCGTGTTAGGTAGATTTCCCTTATATTTAGTATGGTATTTAGACCTGTGGTTTTTAATCTGGCTATTCTTTTTTCGGAGTTTGTCTTTTTGACAGCTGTCACGTGATTAGTGTTCAGTTTGGTTTGCCTATCAGAATGAATAGACTTACTGCGAGACAACTTTTGCAAATCGTGAAAATTTATTACCAAAATAATGGTTCGGTTCGCGCGACGCATAACGCAAGAAAATTTTGTTCAGCGATGAAGCTCACTCTTGGATGAATGAGTACGTTAATAAACAAAATTGTCGCATTTGGAGTAATGATAATCCACAAGCCATTGTTCAGACGCCGTTACATCTACAAAAAGTCACTGATTGGTGTGCTCTATGGGCAGAGGGAATCATTGGTCCATGTTTCATCAAAAAAGAAGCCGGCCATAATGTTACAGTCAATGGGTAACGCTATAAAGCCATGATTAATGACTTTTTCGTGCCTGAATTGGAGGATGTTGATGTTGACGACCTTTGGTTCCAACAAGACGGCGCTACATGTCATACAGCCAACGAAGCAATCAATTTATTGAAGACAACTTTTGGTGAGCTCATTATCTCGCGTCGTGGGCCTGTGGCGTGGACTCCAAGATCGTGCGATTTAACAACGCTGGACTATTTTTTATGTGGTTATGTGAAGTCGCTTGTCTAAGCAGATAAGACCGACACGATTAACGCCCTGGAAGAGAATATTCGGCGCGTTATTGCTGACATACAGCGCCAAATGTTGCAAAAAGTGGTCGAAAATTGGGCCTCTCGGAACTTATTCGAGCCAGCCGCTGCGGCCACTTGCCAGAAATCATTTTGAAGACATAATGACAAACCCTTATCTTTATAATAAAGCTAAATTCTTGGCCATAACATTTAATTATAAGCGTTTTATTTCTTCTTGCAAACCACACTCTAAAAAAACACCCTGTTTTAATTATGTATTGTGTTTGGAGCCAAATCAATGTCATTTTCATTAATATTGGGACACATTTTTCCCCCGTTGAGGTAAAACTGGTAATCCCTTCTAAGAACTATTAAAATACAACATTTGGATCCTACTCGGTTAGACGGTAATGGGATGATCTTAATAGAAAGCGCTAAATACCTAAGTTTTACTCTACACAGAAAAAAAACGTTATTGGACCAAAGACAGTAAAACGTTAAAATAAGACAATTTTGTACTTAAATTTAAGACAATATAATTGGTTATAAGTACATTTTATTTTATACATTTTATATGTCCTTATATTAATGTTTTAGTATCTTTGGAGCCTAATCAATGACATTTCCTTAATATTAGGACACTTTTTCAGTGTAGGTTTTATTCTAGATATAAAATTGTCTTTCAAATGCCAATACATTTGATCGCGCATTGTGAGCTAATAAATATCGTGGACAAATATGCCGCTATAGAAGGCTATCTGGGTATACATAAGGATTATCTGAAATTTTGGCTATCACTTTACATGGAGTTACTCATACGCCAGTATGTGTGTGTGCAGTTGAGTGAGGTAGTGTATACGAAATGTGTGTGTTTGTGTCTGTCCTTATGTCGACACCATTTGTTTTATTTGGTTTGGAGGGGTATCTCTTCAAAAAATGCCTCAAGTCATGTTCTCAGTGGTGAGGAGGACAGCGTTGCGTCTACTCGTATATGTATATGATTTTGTGTGTTGTTGTTGATGTTGCCTACAAGACGACGATGAATGAGGAAATGACTTGGCAAAGAGAGGTGTGGAGAAAGGACATTGTTTGTTTCACTGGTAGAGGGGTTTTGGTGGAAAGGGGCTAAGCGAAAATCCTGATTTATTTCTTTTTCATTGTTTTTATTTTGTACCATAGCAGTTTCGGCTGTTCTGTGTTGTATGTTGGGTATGAGTCTGTGTTTGTTACCAACCCCACCAACAAACTCAGTTTGGTATCTGTCTGTACCTTTCGTTACTATCTCCGCTAGACGTCGTCATTGTTGTTGTTGGTTTGTTCATTCGTTCGTTGGTTATTTGCATTTTTAGTTTTTACAGCTGTTTTTTGCGCGTGTGAGTGAGTGAACTCCTATTTCAACTGTGTATAGAGCTTTATCATTACTACCCACACAGCTGCATGCTTATTTATATACACTGAGCGTCAAAAGTGTTTCAATACAAAACTAAAATAAACCGAAGTTAAACGCGATCTCTTGGCTCTGAATAATCTCTCGGCATTCAGGAGGAACCTTTACGCTCCAATGCAGCGGGTTTCTTGAGTTGTCCGACAGTCCGTTCATTGGTATTGACCCAAAACGACCTTATAATAACCGATAATATTCTTCCCAGTACTCACAACATGTACTACAATAAAAAAGAGATAGTCCCGTCCGACCGTCAAAATGTAGGCACGACGAACACTCAACGAGTACTCAAAGTTTGGACCAAGTTGCAAGATTCTGATGTTTTAACTCTCACAGAAAAAAGAAGTGTCACTCATCTGGGCTAAGAACGTCATGGATGCTTCTAAAGTCTCTGAGTAGGCTGATAGGGCCACAACTTGAGCTGTGTTAATGGCTAGCAATAATGTCAAAATAATCAAATCACCTGATGAGACACTACCTTCGAAATATGCTAGAGGCCATAACGTAATCCTGAACAGGACAATCACCA
Source organism: Eudasyphora cyanicolor (assembly GCA_963930755.1). Classification (NCBI taxonomy): domain Eukaryota; kingdom Metazoa; phylum Arthropoda; class Insecta; order Diptera; family Muscidae; genus Eudasyphora; species Eudasyphora cyanicolor. The sequence continues at coordinate 159,688,920 of OZ005735.1, forward strand.
CACCCTTCAGTGAAGTGGCCAATGAGAATCTAGCGATGGTCGTTATAGACAGTAGTGATGTGGATGTTTTCAGCCCTAAATACAAGTGGATTTGTGGAATAGACCACTATGGTCCAATGCTTTGCTGTCCTTAGAGATGTCTGTCTCAACGGTGCAGGATGCAATCAGGGGGAAATATAGCTTTTGGCTTTCGCTGATGTCAGATAAGGAGAACTGTATAAGGCTGCTTTGAGTCGAGTGGGTGAGGTCTGGCTGTGCGGCCAGTTGGATGATTCTGGCGGTCGTTTGGCTTCAAAAGGCTTATGAGTCACAGCCTTACGTAAAATTCGCCATATCGTGGTTGCAAACAGTTGAACGGCGATAACACTATGCAACAAATTAACACTTTTTGAAAAATACACGGACTTGGCAGCATAGGTTCGATTCTACTAACCCTATACTCGGTTTGGCGTAATTGGCGACCAACTTGTTTTTATGGGCCTCCAAAGTTTGTGAAAATCAGTGGGCCCCTCGATAAAGGTGTCGAGGTGTCCAACAACTAATTCAGACTTGGCGATACCGCTTTACTATATTTGGCAATAATGTAGCTAAGAATATGCTGAACAAAGCTGCATAACATTTTATGAAAAAAAAAAAATTCCCGCACTTTTTTAAAAAAGTGAAGGAAAAAATAAGTTTTCACTTTTTTCAGCATAACTTTCAAGGACTCGTAATTTATAACTAAAATATTTGGCAAAATTGTAGCCAAGGTAAATATAAACAACTTTTGTGAACATATCAAAGCAACCTAAACGTGTCTAGGCCAGGGCTGTGGAGTCGGAGTCTAGGAGTCGGAGTCTGGGAAATTTGCCCGGAGTCGGAGTAAAAAAATTATGGTCGACTCCGAGATGTGTTGTGCAAAATGTACCAAATATGGGATAGAACTTTTGCACTAAAAAATTTTTGGGAAAACAAATTGGTAAAAAAAGAAGGATAAAATATTGGAAGATTTTAACCAAATATTTAAGTATGCCAAAAATATATAAAGTTAACCAAACTATCGAGTTTTTATGTAAAACAGTTTTAGGAAAGCTCTGAATATATGTATTTAGCTAACAAAATAAGTGTTTTTGCAAAACTATACACTATTCTTAAGTTCTTGGATATGGAGTAGAACGGTATATTTTAAGGTGTGTCTAGCTGTAGTATTTGTTAACAAATCTGTCACAAAACTAATTTATAACCTCCTGTACCATAGGGTATAATAACTAACGAATAAACTGGTTGCCTGAAACGGACATAATTTCCAAAAATTGCGGTATATTAAAACAGATGCAGTGATTGATGAAAATTTTATCATGATTCCATGTTGAAAGAATGGTCATATTAGTTGCAACTTGCAGGTCAAGCCTCGATTAATAAATAATAAAATTTTATTTAATTCAATACCAGTAGAATGCCTACTTTTTTTATGTTTTTTTTTAACAAAGCTATATCTTATTTTCAACAGCATGAACTACGTCTTAATAGAAATATAATTTCAGAAATTTATGTTATTTAACAGCCGGAATCGGAGCTGGAGTCGAATGATTTTAAAATTCGACTCCGGGAGTCGGAGTCCAGTAGTTTTGGCTCGACTCCACAGCCCTGGTCTAGGCACCTTATATAGCTGAAAAATACCACATTGTACATAAAATTGTAGTAAAATTTTATGGCCAACATTTTTGTAGAACATTTCATCCCCGCCCTCCCCACTTTAAGGGGTGTTTTTTACGATTTGTTTAATTAGGTCCAAAAATTACAGTTATGTGGAGGAGCTAGAGGATTATTATGTTCCACAAAAATATTGGCCTTAATATTTTCTATAAAGTTGCTGAACATACCATACACCAAAAAATATTTTTGTTACATAATAGTGAAATACTAACTTTTTTGAGGTACAATATGGACTTTTTGAGCTATTTAGGGTGCCTAGACACATTCAGATTGTATTGATATGTTTAAAAAAGTTGTTTATATGTACCTCGGCTTTGCCAAATATTGTTAGTGAAAATTACGAGTACCTGTAAGTTATGCTGAAAAAAGTGAAAAAATTATTTTTTCCTTCACTTTTTCCAAAAAAAAAGGGCGGGAAAACAATTTTTTTCGCGTAAACAGTTAAAAAACTTTGTTCAGCATATTCTTAGCTACATTATTTCCAAACATAGTTAAGCGGTATCACCAAGTCTGAATTAGTTGTTTGACAGAAGCTGATGACACCTTTTTCGAGTGGCCCACAGATTTTCAGAAACTTTGAAGGCCCATAAAATAAAAATTAGTCACCAATTTCTCCAAATGGAGTATAGGGTTATACTACCCTTTGGTAGTAGAATCGAACCTATACTGTCAAGTTCGTGTATTTTTCAAAAAGTGTTCATTTGTTGCATAGTGTAATAAGCGCACAACAAGCCGAACCACTGGCTTAAGTGTATCTCCATTGACATGCGACATTGAAACGTCTTCTCTCTTTACCCTAACCTGCTATCGGAGGTAAAATCTACGAGCTCACTTTTGGATCTTACTGTATGTTGTACATATTTCGTGTCCCTATTTTAAGTTTGGCCCGGCATACCCACACACAGACAAGTACAAAATTGGTAGGAGTTACCAAGTATTTAACCTAAATTTGATTTTGCCATGTTACTTTGTTCACTTGTTTTCGTTTCGTGCATTTCGTTGCTGTCGTTTCTTTTGTGTGGATGTGTTGTTGTTTTTGTTTCTTTCTCCATCTGTTTGCCTGGCTGTAATACGAAATGAGGGCCTTTCCTTTATTCAACAAAACCTGAGCATTTAAGTTCCTTTTTTCTTGGGTTATCATTTTAGTTGTGTTTGTATTTGTGTTGGCTTTTATTCTCTTATTTGAAATAAAATTTGTGAGTGAGTATGAATATAAGTATGAGTATGAGTAAACACACGTTTGTTTCTGTGTGTATTTGTTTACCACAAGGAATTGATTAAACAAATCTGCTTAGTATGAAACAAACAACCAACAAAAAACATGAAATAAATATAAAAACATTTATTCATTCATATATATATATACATACATACATACATACATACATACATACATACATAATACATATGGTACGAGTACATACGAGTGCTTGTATGCATATACATTTGCATATTTAAATTTGTGGTTGTTATATTTGTTGTAAATAAATTATTTCCCATAAACGAAACGTGAAATGTGTTTTCCACGTGTATGTGCACATGTGCACATGTGCGACAGAGAGAGAGAGACAGATTTTATTTAACCACCAACTTTCGCTCATATGTAAAAGCAATCATACTTTTTCCAAGAGAGATTCAGAGAACCTAAAATAATATCCCATACAATGTGTACTGAGTGGGTGTGTGTGTGTGTGTGTTTACCCACACTTACTTGTTTACTTTACCCATAGACACTTTTGAGGGCACATCAGGTGGTATGATTAATATTATTTATATTACTGCAATCATTTTTAAGCTGGCAATTGGTTTAAATTACTCAACCGTCACCCGTCCCATTACGTCGCGTGTGGCTTGGGTGGCGTATGAGTATTATAATAATATTATCGTATAATTGGTTAACAGATACGTTAAATGAAAATTGCCCTGGGGGAGGGTTTTAAAGACACTTTAAATGGGAGACCCTCTTGTCTGTTCATAATGGGAAATAAATAGGGAAAATTAAGGACACCTAATGAACCTTAGGTAAATATTTAATTGTTTCCTTTATTGTTCGTTTTTACAATAAATCGCTTGAATTTTGGGGGAAATTTATGATTTTTCTTTTAAAAAGTTAAAGAAAAAAAGTTTAATTTTTAACAAAGTTGTTTTCATATACTGAAAACAACAATAACGATCTTGAGCCTATACTTGAACATACAATTTTTGTCTTGCAACGTTGGTAGAAAAGTCATTGTGAGATAATTTGCAGATTGTTAGATGCGCGAAGTTTGTGCATGTGACAATGACGCCATTGTCAGAGAAATATTTTATTGCAATCCTGCATATAAATATTTACAAAATTTATATTAAATATTTATATGAAATTGTAAAGTTTTTTGGCAATCGTCTGAACTGTCAATTCACCTTAACAATCTGTAATTGTCCGTACATTTGCAGCACTTTAACAGGATTGATAACGTGGTCCGATCTGACAATCGTCTGTACATAGCTTAAGTCTAATAGCAGAAGATGTCTAGCAGCATTAAATGTAGTAAAGCATTTAGTGCCCCAGCTGATTTCTTTCTTAACGAAGCAGTGATATGCACAGCAGTCATTCGCTGAACTTTGTTTTGAATAGCTCAAAAGATAGATTACTGCAGAGCCGTACACGAGATGACAATACCGTAAAGCATTATAGGTCTGATTACTGTCGTATACAACCAATAATCTATACACGGGTTCAGATCCAGTTTTTTTTCCTATTAGCCTTTTACAGATATATAGCACTACCACAGCCTTCTAAGCTCTTTCTAGGGTTTGAGGTGCCACCTCCTGTCCATTAAAATACCTAAGTTTTTTGCGCTTTGAGAGAAGGGAATTTCAATACCCCCAAAGAGACAGGTGTAACAGGTGGTACATAATTTATCCTGGTAAAACGAACTCTCAAACTTTCCTCGAACAGCTATTGTCACGTCATCTAGGCAACAACACTTACACTCATCATCTCCAGAGAAGTAGAATATTGTCTCATCTCATCTCATCTCATCTCATCTCATCTCATCTCATCTCATCTCATCTCATCTCATCTCATCTCATCTCATCTCATCTCATCTCATCTCATCTCATCTCATCTCATCTCATCTCATCTCATCTCATCTCATCTCATCTCATCTCATCTCATCTCATCTCATCTCATCTCATCTCATCTCATCTCATCTCATCTCATCTCATCTCATCTCATCTCATCTCATCTCATCTCATCTCATCTCATCTCATCTCATCTCATCTCATCTCATCTCATCTCATCTCATCTCATCTCATCTCATCTCATCTCATCTCATCTCATCTCATCTCATCTCATCTCATCTCATCTCATCTCATCTCATCTCATCTCATCTCATCTCATCTCATCTCATCTCATCTCATCTCATCTCATCTCATCTCATCTCATCTCATCTCATCTCATCTCATCTCATCTCATCTCATCTCATCTCATCTCATCTCATCTCATCTCATCTCATCTCATCTCATCTCATCTCATCTCATCTCATCTCATCTCATCTCATCTCATCTCATCTCATCTCATCTCATCTCATCTCATCTCATCTCATCTCATCTCATCTCATCTCATCTCATCTCATCTCATCTCATCTCATCTCATCTCATCTCATCTCATCTCATCTCATCTCATCTCATCTCATCTCATCTCATCTCATCTCATCTCATCTCATCTCATCTCATCTCATCTCATCTCATCTCATCTCATCTCATCTCATCTCATCTCATCTCATCTCATCTCATCTCATCTCATCTCATCTCATCTCATCTCATCTCATCTCATCTCATCTCATCTCATCTCATCTCATCTCATCTCATCTCATCTCATCTCATCTCATCTCATCTCATCTCATCTCATCTCATCTCATCTCATCTCATCTCATCTCATCTCATCTCATCTCATCTCATCTCATCTCATCTCATCTCATCTCATCTCATCTCATCTCATCTCATCTCATCTCATCTCATCTCATCTCATCTCATCTCATCTCATCTCACTCATCTCATCTCATCTCATCTCATCTCATCTCATCTCATCTCATCTCATCTCATCTCATCTCATCTCATCTCATCTCATCTCATCTCATCTCATCTCATCTCATCTCATCTCATCTCATCTCATCTCATCTCATCTCATCTCATCTCATCTCATCTCATCTCATCTCATCTCATCTCATCTCATCTCATCTCATCTCATCTCATCTCATCTCATCTCATCTCATCTCATCTCATCTCATCTCATCTCATCTCATCTCATCTCATCTCATCTCATCTCATCTCATCTCATCTCATCTCATCTCATCTCATCTCATCTCATCTCATCTCATCTCATCTCATCTCATCTCATCTCATCTCATCTCATCTCATCTCATCTCATCTCATCTCATCTCATCTCATCTCATCTCATCTCATCTCATCTCATCTCATCTCATCTCATCTCATCTCATCTCATCTCATCTCATCTCATCTCATCTCATCTCATCTCATCTCATCTCATCTCATCTCATCTCATCTCATCTCATCTCATCTCATCTCATCTCATCTCATCTCATCTCATCTCATCTCATCTCATCTAATCTCATCTAATCTCATCTAATCTCATCTAATCTCATCTAATCTCATCTAATCTCATCTAATCTCATCTAATCTCATCTCATCTCATCTCATCTCATCTCATCTCATCTCATCTCATCTCATCTCATCTCATCTCATCTCATCTCATCTCATCTCATCTCATCTCATCTCATCTCATCTCATCTCATCTCATCTCATCTCATCTCATCTCATCTCATCTCATCTCATCTCATCTCATCTCATCTCATCTCATCTCATCTCATCTCATCTCATCTCATCTCATCTCATCTCATCTCATCTCATCTCATCTCATCTCATCTCATCTCATCTCATCTCATCTCATCTCATCTCATCTCATCTCATCTCATCTCATCTCATCTCATCTCATCTCATCTCATCTCATCTCATCTCATCTCATCTCATCTCATCTCATCTCATCTCATCTCATCTCATCTCATCTCATCTCATCTCATCTCATCTCATCTCATCTCATCTCATCTCATCTCATCTCATCTCATCTCATCTCATCTCATCTCATCTCATCTCATCTCATCTCATCTCATCTCATCTCATCTCATCTCATCTCATCTCATCTCATCTCATCTCATCTCATCTCATCTCATCTCATCTCATCTCATCTCATCTCATCTCATCTCATCTCATCTCATCTCATCTCATCTCATCTCATCTCATCTCATCTCATCTCATCTCATCTCATCTCATCTCATCTCATCTCATCTCATCTCATCTCATCTCATCTCATCTCATCTCATCTCATCTCATCTCATCTCATCTCATCTCATCTCATCTCATCTCATCTCATCTCATCTCATCTCATCTCATCTCATCTCATCTCATCTCATCTCATCTCATCTCATCTCATCTCATCTCATCTCATCTCATCTCATCTCATCTCATCTCATCTCATCTCATCTCATCTCATCTCATCTCATCTCATCTCATCTCATCTCATCTCATCTCATCTCATCTCATCTCATCTCATCTCATCTCATCTCATCTCATCTCATCTCATCTCATCTCATCTCATCTCATCTCATCTCATCTCATCTCATCTCATCTCATCTCATCTCATCTCATCTCATCTCATCTCATCTCATCTCATCTCATCTCATCTCATCTCATCTCATCTCATCTCATCTCATCTCATCTCATCTCATCTCATCTCATCTCATCTCATCTCATCTCATCTCATCTCATCTCATCTCATCTCATCTCATCTCATCTCATCTCATCTCATCTCATCTCATCTCATCTCATCTCATCTCATCTCATCTCATCTCATCTCATCTCATCTCATCTCATCTCATCTCATCTCATCTCATCTCATCTCATCTCATCTCATCTCATCTCATCTCATCTCATCTCATCTCATCTCATCTCATCTCATCTCATCTCATCTCATCTCATCTCATCTCATCTCATCTCATCTCATCTCATCTCATCTCATCTCATCTCATCTCATCTCATCTCATCTCATCTCATCTCATCTCATCTCATCTCATCTCATCTCATCTCATCTCATCTCATCTCATCTCATCTCATCTCATCTCATCTCATCTCATCTCATCTCATCTCATCTCATCTCATCTCATCTCATCTCATCTCATCTCATCTCATCTCATCTCATCTCATCTCATCTCATCTCATCTCATCTCATCTCATCTCATCTCATCTCATCTCATCTCATCTCATCTCATCTCATCTCATCTCATCTCATCTCATCTCATCTCATCTCATCTCATCTCATCTCATCTCATCTCATCTCATCTCATCTCATCTCATCTCATCTCATCTCATCTCATCTCATCTCATCTCATCTCATCTCATCTCATCTCATCTCATCTCATCTCATCTCATCTCATCTCATCTCATCTCATCTCATCTCATCTCATCTCATCTCATCTCATCTCATCTCATCTCATCTCATCTCATCTCATCTCATCTCATCTCATCTCATCTCATCTCATCTCATCTCATCTCATCTCATCTCATCTCATCTCATCTCATCTCATCTCATCTCATCTCATCTCATCTCATCTCATCTCATCTCATCTCATCTCATCTCATCTCATCTCATCTCATCTCATCTCATCTCATCTCATCTCATCTCATCTCATCTCATCTCATCTCATCTCATCTCATCTCATCTCATCTCATCTCATCTCATCTCATCTCATCTCATCTCATCTCATCTCATCTCATCTCATCTCATCTCATCTCATCTCATCTCATCTCATCTCATCTCATCTCATCTCATCTCATCTCATCTCATCTCATCTCATCTCATCTCATCTCATCTCATCTCATCTCATCTCATCTCATCTCATCTCATCTCATCTCATCTCATCTCATCTCATCTCATCTCATCTCATCTCATCTCATCTCATCTCATCTCATCTCATCTCATCTCATCTCATCTCATCTCATCTCATCTCATCTCATCTCATCTCATCTCATCTCATCTCATCTCATCTCATCTCATCTCATCTCATCTCATCTCATCTCATCTCATCTCATCTCATCTCATCTCATCTCATCTCATCTCATCTCATCTCATCTCATCTCATCTCATCTCATCTCATCTCATCTCATCTCATCTCATCTCATCTCATCTCATCTCATCTCATCTCATCTCATCTCATCTCATCTCATCTCATCTCATCTCATCTCATCTCATCTCATCTCATCTCATCTCATCTCATCTCATCTCATCTCATCTCATCTCATCTCATCTCATCTCATCTCATCTCAGAGGATATGACTGCAAGATACTGAGAAAGTTCGTGTCTAATACCGATTTACTGTAACTCGTAAGGTTTAAAAAGATCATAAATAAGGAGCGCACAAAAGGCCGAACCACTGGCTTAACTGTATGTCCATGGAAATGAGACGTTTAAAAGTCAACTCTCTTCATCCTAACATAACTATGTATTAATCGCTCCAGGGTTTTCAAGAGATATGACGATAGACTAATTGGTCAGAAATCCTCAGCTCCAGCATGGGACAGCTTTCCTGCCTTTGGGATGAAGACATACTTGGTTTCTCTCCATTATGTTGGTATATAGGACATATTTATACAATACGTATAGGGCTCTCTGAGCCAGGAAACAATTGTACAAGACACTGGCCGTACATCTGCCAGAGACTTTGCTATATAAAATGTTTTTTATATAGCAAAGTCTCTTGTGGGGTCAACAACACAAGAGGTCAAAATTGAACAACATTTTTTGTCATTATTTTTTTTTTATTATTTTTATAATACTTAACCGAATGTTTTTAAAGTCTCTATGAGCGCTTCATGGTGTTACATTGTCTAGATATGGAAAATTTACTCTAGTTTTCTCTTCAGGCAATATCCTTTTACATATGTAGATGCATTTTAATCACGAATTGCTTACCTAAAAAGAAACAAATTATAAAAGAGTATCAATTAATACAAATTCAATGAATCAGATGGCATTACTAGATATAAAGTTTAGAATTAAATAACAAGAAAGAAAGTTCAGTCGGGTAAACCGACTTATGAATCCCCTCACCTTGAATCCCAAAAAAATATTAGTAAATTTATTTTTTTGTTGTTTTAATTAAATTATTATCAATTTAAATTGCATTTAATAACTTTGAAGTATGTACTGGTATTAAAGTTACAAGCAGTTAACTTTTGGTGTAAAATGGTCCATTTGTGTGGGAGGTACCTAAAGGGACGAGCCAATAACGCCCATACTATAATAGCATTACACTGTACAAAATTTCAGGTATTTGTATGCACTGGTATTAAAGTTATAAGCTAGTAACTTTTGGAAGAAAACGGCCCATTTGTGTGGGAGGTACCAAAAGGAGCGTGGCAACTTTACCCATTTTCTCGAGGAAATAGTGACTGGTAAACTAATACCATGTGTAAAATTTCAAATAAGTAGTATAGAAGTTATTAAATAATCAATATTTCACTAAAATGTTAACGCTTTGTGGGAGAGGTACTAGAAGGAGTGGACCAATATGGCCCATCTTCGAACTTAGCCGGAGATAGAAGAAAATATTACCACATACCAAATTTGAAGTCAATCGGTTACTCCTTTCGAGAGTTATCTTGCGCACCAGGCAGCAGACAAACAGACAGACGGATATTGCTCATTCGACTTAAAATGACCCAAAACGGATATCCGCCGAACATACTTAGGGTCTTAGGTCACTCCTTCGATGTGTTACACTTTTGGCTCGTAGTAAATGATATATACCCTCCTCTCTAAGGTGAGGGGATAAAAAATAAAATTGAACATTAAATTCAACTCAGATAGTGTTCGTTTATAGATAAAAAAAACTAATTGGGTTTAAAATAAAAGTTAATTGCAAATATACAATTTTTAACTTGAAATTAAAGAGTAATTAAAAAAGAAATTCGAAAAAATCAGCAATGTTTTGATATTTATTTTAAACAAAATATATTCAGGGATATTCATAAACAATAATTTTATTTGTATTTAAACACAAATTTTGTTTGAGAAAATTAGTCTGCAAATATATTTTGTTCTAATATACAGTATAACCTATCTAATCCGCACACTCGATAGTCCGAACTATCCAGTAATTCGGACAGCTCAATGATTCGGACAATTTCGAAATTTTACCTCTGTAGTCCGGACATCAATTTTTTTTATCGTTATTATACCTTTAGCCAAAAACAATAATTATGTACTCGTAGTAGTTCTGGGAAATGATAATTTTTTTCAAAATATCCGGTGGTTGCTAAAATTCAAAATTTGTAATGAAATTGGTGCTTGGAAATATGAGGCGAAAATTTATATAGTGATATTTCTGCTGTATTATTTTTGAAAACCGTCGAAGAAGTGGAACTTGACTCTGCTCTATCTTTGAGGGCTCTTTCAACAACAACTTTTTTAATTCAGCTCCAGGCAGAAAAACGTCAGCAGATAGATTTTCCTTCATGGTACGAGCCTGGATCTCATACGTTGCCTTTCCTTTTAATAGGTAAGCCTGAAAATCCATGAGCGTTTAAACAATTTTAACTTTCTTTTGTATATAAGTCTACCAAAAAAGGCTGGATATCGACTTCCGTTTTTGAAGATTGAAGAAATTTCTGATAAATGCTAAGAAGCCGCTGATAGCACTTCAGTTATTGGATAAGGCTCCATCGCAAGAAAATGAAATCAATACGGAGGATTACACAGAAAGAAAATGGTACCATACAAATCTTTCATTTCTTGTTCACCACTGATGATGTTATAGTTCCGTCAGTTATGTCAAACGAAAATATTGAAAAGGACATAGACTCCATTGTAGTCTTGAAGAAATTCACTATTTTTTGTAGACAAATAAGAAAGCAGCCGAACCCTTTCAAGTGCTATTTTATAGGCTTAGAAAGTAATAATATTTCTAAAAGAATTTAGAAACAGATCTACAAAACTGCAAAAAGTTAAGTGTAAAAGAGTCGATTGTATTTATTATTTATCTTTTTCTTTTTAAGAAACGCGATTCTTAATAAGATATGAAAATATGACCCACTTTCGAGTTTTGTACTGTAGTCCGGACAATTCAGTAATCCGGACAAAGGTCGAAACTATATCTGTCCGGATTAGAGAGGTTATACTGTATTAACATATGCGCTCCAAATAAGTTTCATTGATTTTCAAATAAAATATTTTTTTTTTAAAAAATATGTAATAATAAAAAATGTGTGTTCCATATATATAGGGTGATCTAAGTAGAGATACTTTTGTCAATAGCCTTTTTTTGACAGATCACGTGTGAGTCGTGTCAGGCTCTCATGTTATTTATGTTAAGTATTGTTTGGCATTTCATCACGGAAAAATATTCAGTTTTATTATCAAAATAATCGTTCGCCAATTGTGCTAAGTCCATTTTTTTTAAGTCCAAAAAAAAAACACTTTCCAGTCGACCCACGACCTTGGCAACCATGAGCAATATTTTAGCTCTCGTTAAGAGCTATCTATTTGCCATTGACCGATTCCCGATTCGACGTACCGTTAAGGAGCTTTCCGTTCACATATGAAAATGATGCTAAGTCCATTTTTTTAAATCCAAAAAAAACACTTTCCAGTCGACCTACGACCTTGACACCCATGAGCAATATTTTAGCTCTCGTTAAGAGCTATCTGCTTGCCATTGACCGATTGTGGTTACGTGCCACACAGCAAATGAAACAATTGAATTGTTGAGAGAAAAGTTTGTAGATTCGATTATTTCAAGAAATTGTGATATTGAATGGCCTCCAAGAAGTTATGATTTCTATTTCTTGTGGGGTCATTTGAAGTCATTGGTCTTTCGAATAAACCAGACTATACAATATATAAGATTATATTGACAGATGGACATAGCTGAATGGAAGATTTGAAATGGATAGTTGTCGAAGTTCTACACAAATGCATTCTACACAACATTTGAATGATTCGCGGTAAAAGGAGAAAAAAATGGATGGCGATTTTTCACTCATACATAACAAGTTGTACTCCTGAATCTATAGAGTACAGTTTTTGCCCAAAGAAATGTCTACTAAATGCCTGAATTCCGTGTGGCAAACAAATGGAATAATAACCGCTAATGCAGTGTGGTGGAGAGTAGAAAAATCTCCAAAAACATCCCCTTGATTTTGCAATGAATTGTTATTCTAGAGAATTTTCGAATAACAACGATTAACATAAAAAAATAATAATATATTCATATGAGTGCAATATCGTAATACATAGTTCTCCATGTCTGTTGGGGTCTAGAACAATAAATACATACATCATATGATCAATTGAGCTGGCGTTTCATACGTCGTCGATGTTGTCGTCGCGGTCGCGGTCATCGTATGCTAATCATTCACTTCTTCATTCGTTCATTCAGTCATTTACTCAATGACAAACTAATCAATTAAAAAGCATTCACTCGCAACATCACCTAAACGCCAATTCCGACAAGACAACGCAAACAACGCCATCGACGGCGAACAAAAATAGGGAAAAAATTACAGTGTTTTTGTTCCCTCTCGCCTTTAATTAGTCTCAATTATTGCATAATATTTTAGACATTCACGTTACGTTCTGTTATTCTGTCGCTCCAAACAATCGTGTTGTGGAATAACACCGAGAACATATGTACAAATACAAATAAAAAATATTTTGAATGGAATCATTTTAGCCAGTTGTTAAGGATTGACTTAATAAAATTTTATTTTTATTATTTATATGAATTACAATACAAAGTAACTTTATATTCTAATTTTACGCTCTGAGGAGAAGCCGGGTGACAAAGAACACGTTGCTTCTTAATCTGTGTTGCGACAGACCAGAGCCTCTGCTGGGAATCGAATCCACGACCCCCAAACTCATAGACGAGCTCGCTACCAACTAACCTACTGAGGCGCTCATTTAATAAAATATATTTTTTTTAGAATCGAAGGATTGTCAGTTTTTCCCATGGGCCCGAGAGGCGGTTTAATATTTAAATTATAAAGATAGAGTAACTTTTGACATAAGCTTTGCCAGGCGGTTCAGTGAGATTACACAAAAGTTTACACCAATTTCGACAAATATACGCAGAAAAGGCAAAGAAAGCAATGACAGTAAACGTATTGGTACACTGTGAAAAAAATTACAATGTAACAACTAATAATAACAGTTTACAACAGTTTTGTCATAGGGATCTGATTCTCGTTTGCAACATATCGATGAAGTGACATAGGGTTAGCTCTTGAAGTGTTATCAACATCACGCGGTGTTGTGACAAGCATCAGAATGTATTATTGTTTACATGCTTACAAAAGCATATCTTTTTACCTCGCACTTAATTAATTTATAGAAATGAAATTCAAAAGCAAGGAGTAGCATGGAGTAACCGATAGACTTCCAGTTTGGTATGTGACAAATTTTTTTTTTTTTATCTCAGGCTAAGTTCAATTTGGTATGTGACAATATTTTTTTTATCTCAGGCTAAGTTCAAAGATGGTATGTGACAAATATTGTCACATATATTTAGGAAGATGTTGTTCTAAACAAATCTTTGTTTACATCCCAATATGTTTTTAGTTTGGGACTATTTTTTCCGAAACAAATATTTATTAGCTTAGAAGTATTCAGAAAATACCTAAATTGTGTTAAATTTGTCAGTTATTCAAAGTTAATATTTTACGAATTTTTTATGTTCGTAAAAATAATAATTGATAATAATTGCAATCGTATAATTTTGGATCAAAAAAAAATTACTTGAAATTTTAAATAATTGATTTAAAACAGAAGTTAACTGGAAGGTACGAGTACAGAATCATAACTGGAAGGTACGAGTACAATTCGAAACCAAGGAAAAATTAAAACTGAAATTCGAAAAAGTCAGCAAAAATTTTGAAAATGTTTTTTAAATAAAATATTTCTAGAGAGATTCCTAAACAATAATTTTATCTGTATTTAAACACATATTTTATTAGAGAAATTTTATTTTTAAATATATTTTGTTGTAACATATTAATATATGCGTTCCAAATATATTTTATTGATTTTCAAATAAAATTTATTTGCTCATAAATAAATAATATTTAAAAAATTGGGTTCCAAATATAGTTTCTTTCGATTCAAATATATCAAAAAATGCGATTTTTCTCCGTGTATCGGTTACTCCATTCGAGAGATATCGTGCGCATCAGCCAGACAGACAGACGTTGCTCATATGACTTAACATTTCCCAAATGGAACAATCACTCGATGTGTTACCCTTTTGGGTCGCAGCATTTTTAATTGGAAACACTTCGAGCGCTGATCGAATGCATATTATTTATGAAATCATACTTCAGTCGACATTTTCTCTCGACTATTTCGCTTAGTGCATTTGATTCGCGTATCGAACATAATATCAATTAATGATGATTTGCATGATTATGTCATGTTGAATAGAAAACAAATTTAGCAAGTCCTACACACTGAAAAAAAATCGCTTCTGTAGTATATTGTTCCAAACATATTCTGCTGGAAACATACATATGTTTACGGTAGACTCCAAATATATAATATTTGACACTCACAAATATTATATGTTTGTGAGGATGTTGTTCTAAACAAAATTATGTTTGCATCCTAATATTTTTTTAATTGGAAAAAATATTTCCAAAACAATGATTAATTTGTATTTAAGTATTTTGGCAATGTTTCGATGCCTTAATTTAAAGGAAAGTTTTCAGTTTTGTAGAAAGTTACGGTTTAATTTTTTTAGAGTTTTTATATGTTTGAAAATTTATATAAATTATACGATTTAAGTATAATTTTGGGTTACGACAAATAGCATTAATGGATTGACAATTGGACTATTTATAAATTAAAAATTTGTGCTGTAAAACAAAGGAAAATGCTGCTTGCAACATTTTTACCTATAAAGTATAACACAAAATCTAGGAAAAAATAAAATTATAAAATGCCAAAGTCAACAAAGTTTTAAAATTTTTTTAAATATAATGTATTTGGATAAATTCTTAAACAATAGGCGTGTTTTCGTTACACCATAAGTGCTTAATTTGTATGGGGAGCTAAGCACTTTTAAGCACTATTAGTTCCCGATGAAGTTTGGTGCTTGTGTTCATGTCTTAATCGAGTATGATGTTGCCAGATTGGGCACCCTATATTTAGCAATATGGCATCCCATTTTTGGAGAGATTTTATCAATTATTGTGAATTAACGGGAAGAAGAAGAACAAAAATGGGAAATTATTTTAATATTTGCAAAAGGGTGTAAACAATTGAACATAGAATAGTAAATATATGTTTTATAAATACTTCTCACGAATTTTTTGTCTGTTTCGCACTGTTCTTTCTTCGCAACTCATGACACCATTGCTACCAGGTAGTGAAAATCCGCCACTTATTGCTTATGTGCCAGTTAGTGGAAGTCAGTTGTTTTCGTTGCAAAGTGCTAAACTAAAAGTGCTAGCTTGTAACGAAAACATGCCTATTATCTTTGTTTGTTTGTAAACACATATTTTATTTGTGACAGTAAGTTCACAAATATATTTTGTTGTAATATATTAATATATGCGTTCTAAACAAAATTTCTTGATATTCAAATAAAATATATTTGTTCAAAAATATATATTATTTAAAAATTTTGTTTCCAAGTATATTTTCTTTGAATTCAAACATATCAAAAATGGCGATTTTCCTCCGTGTAATTTGTACTTTATATCAGCAGTGTCGAATCTTAATTGACTTGAATGAACTTCAATGCAAATAGTGGTAGCGTTTTTGGAGAAAGTAAAATCATCATACCCGTATATGTGAATAAAACAACTGTGAAAATGCTACACAGTCGTAACGTATCCTAGCGATGTTTCAAATCCTATTAATATTATAAAATTGTATTATGTTTGTTTATTTGTAACATCATCACGCCTAAACGGTCTAACTGATTTTCTTGAAACTTGGTGGACACACACAGAAAAGAGTTTGGTTGGCTCAACCGAATTTTGGTACAAATCCACCTTGAGCAAAAAATCGTATGGCCATTAATTTATTAATGAAGCCAACTTGACAAAACGAATTGTGCAGAAGTTTTTATTTTTAGGACTACTTTCACGTCCAATTCTCAGAATTGAGTCCGAAAATCATGTTTTGTACTGTGTAAGAAATATTACGAAGTTAATTTATTTGGTAGTCAGAGCTAAGAATTTTCATACCAGAATTTAGACCAGCTTCAAAATTATACTGTTTTGATATTGTCTTTTGAGCGAAGTTTCTATTAGAATATCTTTAAGCTTACGAGGTTCGGAGCACGGTGTTAAAAGCCTATGTTCAAAGTTTGGTCACATTATATGTAGTCTACTGCTTCTATTGAACCTACAATAACTGGTTTACGTAGTGCTTCAAGAAAGCCTCAGAAGCCTTACCGCAAAAAATATATTAATCAAAATTCTAGTTTTAAAAGGGAATGAAATGCACATCTGCGTTGGGTTTCCTCCCTAAACCCCTTATACTCCTTTGTATGTCCTTCTTCTGAAGAATTTGTTTCTCCTTCTGACATTCGCCAAAATAATTGCTGCTTTAGCAATTTGACATTTACGTATGACAAAAGTCAGATTAAATTGACTTGCATATTTTCTAATTCTATTTTAGCTGCTGGTCTCGACATTTTGCTCTCAGAGCTAATGGCCATTACGTTTTGTGGCCGGTCTACCACAGCTTCGAAGACAAATATTAATGTTTAGTGGCTTTTTGTTATATCCCAATGGAATGGGGGATTTTTTGAACAGAATTCATGGCTGGTCATGTTCAGGCAGCACCTCGGAAAAATTTCCATTCATCCGTCTGTTTGTCTGACTGGCTGTCTGTATGTCTGTCCGTCCATCTACCACTGGTGGGACACTAGTTCATTCACTCACTCACTTACTAACTTGCGAATATAATGACAGAGGCTAGTCGGCCAGTAGTCCGTCCGTCCATGGGGGCATGTGAGTGAGTCGTCGTTCGTGAGCGTGATATGCTAGATTTTATGTGCCACTGAATCGTGTGTGTGTCGCACATACACATGCAATGTGGCATGCAATGTTGCATATTAAGCAAAGTGTGAACAAATATTGTAGTCTTATTATAATTAAAACAAAAACAACAAAAAAGCATAAAAAGACTTAAAACAATATTGTAACACTGTCCGGTCCGTCCACATTATTGTTGTTTCAGGCATTTATGCAAATGACTCTAGAAGTTGGTCGGTTTTAGCCACATGAGTTGACGGGAATTTTTCTATGTTTGTTTTTTCCCCCTTTTGCATGTTAACAAAAAATATTTTACAAAAAAAAAACAAAAACAGAAAACAAAGCGTTGAAAAGAACAGCGATTAAATATGATTTGTTTAATTTTAAAATGTAGATCTAGATAATATTCATTTGTGAGGATGGGGAGGTGTTTATACGGCAAAAAAACATACATACATACATATTTTTACAAATTAGTGGGAGTACAATATAAAACTAGTGAGATTAGTGTCGAACTCATTTGCACCTTTATGTCAAAGCAGTTGCCCACAATGGCCACGTGGATATACATATTTGTTGGAAAGTGTAATACTCAAAATTGTTGTGATTAATTGGTATTACAAAATCCGCGAATAATTTGCTTCATTGGTTAGAGGTAAAACCAAAAATCAATAAAATATGAGAAGACATTCCTTCCCGTCCAAATGTTAAAACCTGTCAGTTATGAACGAATAGGAATGCGTTTTTAAAAGCGAAAAACCGGCTTTTCAGAAACAAAGCTTGAACTTTCTTGCCACTTATCGATTGATATTAATTTTCTTATTGTCAAAATTGTCAAATACCGGTTTGATACCAAATCAGGAGGAACATATATATGGAGCTTTAATATAAATCTGAACCGATCTTCTCTGAATACTCATTCATGTAAAAAGACCTCCTTCTGTCGAATTTCGTACTGATCGGATATAAAATACAGTCTCTACAGCGCTTACATGTCAAATCGGGGGTAACATATATATGGGTGTTATATCTGAATCTAAACCGAGTTTCTCCGAATTTGGCAGTATTTCTTCATGTAGAAAGAAACCTCTTTTTGCCGACTTTCGCACTGATCGGATATAAAATAACATTTTTACAGCGATCACCTGTCAAATCGGGGGTAACGTATATATGGGGGCTATATCTAAATCTGAACCGATTTCTTCCAAATTTAAACGTGTTCATTCATATAATAGGAAACCTCTTTCTGACGAATTTCGTGCTGATCGGATATAAAATAAAGTTTTTACAGCGCTTACATGTGAAATCGGGGGTAACATATATATGGGGGCTATATCTAAATCTGAACCGATTTTAACCAAATTCAATAGGGATCGTCCTTGTGCCAAAAAAAAAGATATGTGTAAAGTTTCGTCGAGATCGGACCATAATTGCGACCTGTACTTTGATTACAAGAATACATGCACA
Source organism: Eudasyphora cyanicolor (assembly GCA_963930755.1). NCBI lineage: Eukaryota > Metazoa > Arthropoda > Insecta > Diptera > Muscidae > Eudasyphora > Eudasyphora cyanicolor. The sequence continues at coordinate 159,708,181 of OZ005735.1, forward strand.
GACAGACGGACAGACAGACGGACAGACGGACATAGCTAAATCAACTCAGAAAGTGATTCTAAGTCGATCGGTATAATAAACGATGGGTCTATTTCTTCTCCTTTTGGGTGTTACAAACAAATGCACAAAGTTATAATACCCTATACCACAGTGTGGTGTAGGGTATAAAAATGAACACTAAAAAATGTTGTATTTATTGCTTAAATTAGCACATTTGAGAACTAGATCTACACGGGAACCACAACAATATAAAAACTGATTTGTATAAATGTTATTGAGATGAATTCTTGTCAAAATAGAATACAAACTGCAAAGTTTCTGCTAAATTTCGTAGAAAATGTGGTGTTTATGGCTTACATCTATAGGTGGACTATAACAAAGTATGAACTGATTTAACAAATGTGCACTGCGATAAATTCTTGTCTTAATGAAATACATACTGCAAAATGCACAGACAGAAAATATGGTATTTATGGCTTAAATACGTATATTTTGGTGCAACCTCTATAGGGTGACTATAACAAAATGTGAACCGATTGTAAAATTTTTACCGTGATGAGTTCTTGTCAAAATAGATTGCAAATTGCAAAGTTTCTGCTAAATTGCTTTAAAACTGTGTTTATCTATGGCTCAAAAACCTTATTTTGGAGCGACCTCTATAGGGGAGCTATATCAAAACATTGACCGATATGGCCCATTTGCAATCCCAAACAACCCGCAACTATAAGAAATATTTCTTCCAAATTTGATCAACCTATCTCTATTATTACGGACTGTAGCGTTATTACAACAGACGGACAGACGAACATGGCTAAATTGTCTTAGAATTTTACGACGATTAAGAATATATATAGGGTGATCCATTTCGAGGTTCCCTACTTTTTTAAAGAAAAAAAACACAGAAAATTCAAATTGAATGGGGAATGTTTATTATCATTTGAAAGAATATTCTTTGGCATTAATTTTTTTGATAATTATGTCTATCAAATGTTGGCCGCGGCTACGTCTCAGATGGTCCATCCGTTGAGTCCAATTTTCGATGACTCGTTCGAGCATTTCGACTAGTAACTGGCGAATGACACGCGTGATGTTTTGCTCCAAGGCCTGAATCGAAGCGGGTTTGTCCGCATAAACTTTAGACTTTACATATCCCCACAGGAAAAACTCTAACGGAAAGTGGCGCCGTCTTGTTGAAGCCGAATATCGCCGAGATCACGAGCTTCAATTTCAGGCATCAAATAGTCGGTTATCATGGCACGATAACGGTCGCCATTGACGGTTACGTTCTCACCGGCACGTCGGATCGGGAATCGGTCAATGACAAACAGATAGCTCTTATCGAGAGCTAATATATTGCTCATGGGTGTCAAAGCCTACTGGTAATTTTTTTTTTTTTATTTAAAACGTTGTTCAGGCGTAAGTCTTCCCATGGTGAAATGTCAAACAATACTAAACAAAAAAAACATGACACGACTCACATGTGATCTGTCAAAAAAAGGCTATTGAAAAAAGTATCTCTACTTAGATCACCCTATACTTTATGGGGTCTCAGATCAATATTTAGAGGTGTTACAAACGGAGTCACAAAATGAATATACCCCACTCCTATGGTGGAGGGTTTAAAAATATTTAAAAAAAAAGTTTATGTTAAACTTTTCTTGGAAGGTGCCTTTAGTCTTTGGACCACATATTTTGAAGTATATGCTCAATAAAGCCGGGATAGCCTTTAAATTAAAGGAAATTTTGAGGACTAAAAATGTCAGTAATATCACAGTTTTAATTGGAAACAGATGTTTAGTAACTGATAAGAAAAAAATTGTTTTTTTTTCAAAAAATATCGTTATTTGCTAGCACGAGAAAAACCATAAAAAATAGAAATAAAAAAATCATGTGGAAAGCTGAAGTCCGAAACAAGGGAATCATAGCAGAATTGTTTCTCTCAAGCCAGTCATCCCCATTTTGCAACCCCTTACCCCCAAGGATTTGCAATCAAATCTTATTATATCGATATTTTTATTCCAAAGCATGCCAAGTCAAAAGAGTTAGTTTTTCAGGGAAAGCTATCAGAGCTTTATGAAAGTTTTAAATTTGTATTGAATTCCTTTATAATGGAATCTGGGCGACCTGTGCTGTTTTGTGAATTACTTTTGATTGGGTTGACGGATAATCAGCAAATTTTGACTGAATGTAGTTTGGAATATTTAGAATTTAAAAACCAGTAAGGAAAGGCTAAAGTCGGGCGGGGCCGACTATATAATACCCTACACCACTCTCGTAATATTGAATAACTCTGAAATAAAAATTTTGTAATTCATGTATAAATTGTTTACATAAATTTACTTTTGGGACATTTTATACTTAAAAAATACCCTGTACCACAGGGTGGTATATGCATAATAAAAGTGTCGTATTAAGTTGGAACAATTGTTAGTCCATGGATCAAGAAACTCTACCATTCTAAATATCAAAACGATTGAATGTAAACTACAGCATCTATAGGACTAAAGGGTCAAATCGGACGAAACATACATATGGGAGCTATAGCTAAATCTTAACCGATTTTCTTCAAATTCGGTAGTGTTGGTTCATGGATCAAGAAACTCTACCATTCTAAATTTCAAAATGATTGGATGTAAAATACAGCTTCTACAGGACTAAAGAGCAAAATCGGACGTATCATATATATGGGAGCTATAGCTAAATCTTGACCGATTTTCTTCAAATTCGGCAATGTTGGTTCATGGATCAAGAAACTCTACCATTCTAAATTTCAAAACGATCGGATGTAAACTACAGCTTCTATAGGACTAAAGGGCCAAATCGGACGAAACATATATATGGGAGCTATAGCTAAATCTTAACCGATTTTTTTCAAATTCGGTAGTGATGGTTCATGGATCAAGAAACTCTACCATTCTTAATAATCAAAACGATTGGATGTAAAATACAGCTTCTATAGGACTAAAGGCCAAATCGGAAGAAAGATATATATGGGAGTTATATCTAAATCTGAACCGATTTCAACCAAATTCAATAGGGATCTTTACAGCTGCGAAATACTCTAAACTGCATAATTTCAAAACGATCGGAGTGAAATTGCGACCTGTTGTCGACGAACAACTTTACATGGACAGACGGACGGACGGACGGACGGACAGACATGGTTAAATCGACTCAGCTAATGATTCTGAGTCGATCGGTATACTTTAAGGTGGGTCTAGCTGCGTTATGTTCAGGTGTTACAAACATCTGCCGTGAAACAAACTTATAATACCCTGTACCACAGTGTGGTGTAGTATAATGAAAACAAAAGTCATAGTAATCGTCGATATATTTAGTAATCGTGTTGTTTATTATTTGCCTTATTTCTTATGATGCAAGCTACAAATTGTGAAAGCTAATTTGACTAGTTTATATCTAATTTTTAAAAAATCTTAAATAAATTTTACTTTAACACGTTTTTCAATTTATGAACTATCTATAGATGTTTTGTAGCCCTGACTTGAAACTTGAAAACTTGAAAAAAGGCCAGTTGGAGCTGGATTATACAAGTTATCACTAAATATGTTCAAAATAGTGTAGCAATCATCGACAAAAATCACAATTTTAGAAAGTTTCTTTAAAAAACATAAATACAGGGTTTTCCAACAAGAGGTGCTATTTTGAATCACCCGGTATTTCGGTAGCTGTCACTTTTGAAGCTTTTATTCTTTGACATTTGACAAGTAGAAACTACGCCATTACTAAAAATGGAACGATACACAATTCAACAACGCATTGAAATTATTAAAATTGGAAAAATCGAAAATCATCGAACAATCATCTTGACTGATGAGGCCCATTTCCACCTCGGTGGCTACGTCAACAAGCAAAATTGTCGCATTTGGGGCTCGGAAAACTCAAGAGTTATTGTTGAGAAGCCTCTCCATTCTCAACGTGTGACTGTTTTGTGCGGTTTATGGTCCGGCGTGGTCATCTTTTTCGAAAATGAGGTTGGATCTACAGTTACGGTGAATGGATTGCGCTATCGAGAGATGATTAATGATTTTTTATGGTCGGAGTGGGATGGTATAGATCTGGACAACGTTTACTTTCAACAAGACGGCGCTACGTGCCACACAAGCAAAGAAACCATTGCTCTGTTACGGGAAAAGTTTCCGCATCGTGTTATCTCTCGAAGAGGTGATCACAATTGGCCACCGAGATCTTGTGATTTAACACCTTGCGACTTCTTCCTTTGGGGCCACGTTAAAGATAAGGTATACGCCAACAGCCCAGCGTCGGTTCAAGACCTCAAAGATAGAATTCGTGAGGCTATCGAGGACATAGGGCAGCCACTTTGCGATTTGGTTATGGAAAATTTTATGAAAAGGATATGGTCCTGTAAGCGTGGTCGTGGTGGCATTTGGCTAATGTTGTGTTTAATTATTAATGGCCTTCCTCTTTATTATGAAATAAACATCCGATCATTTATCTAAAAAAATGGAATTTTTCATTGAATACATACACAATACACGTTAATAAACAATGTTACGCTACACTGCTCCAGAATGCGGAATATTGCTGACTATTTATTTGACCAATAATCGGTCGGTGACTTTGGCACAGATTTCCTGGCCGTCCAACGCTTACTGGTGAAACACTGCGACGTTTAGCCGCTCACCTCGAAGAGACTGGCACAACACGAGATGCTGCCAGGCGTGGCAGACCCCTGAGTAGCCGTTCTGCAGAGAATATTGCTGCTGTAGCCGAGGATGTCATGGAAGCGCCGTCGACATCGACCAGACGACGTGCCACGCAAATGGGTATCAGTCGACGGTCTCTACAGCGAATTTTGGTACAAGATTTGAAGATGTTTCCGTACAAAGTCCAGACGGTGCATCAGCTGTTAGCTGCTGACCGCCAATCGCGTCTAACATAACATCGAAATGTTACTTTTGAGCCACCTGATATTTGGAGGATATTCATTTTGTCACTCCGTTTGTAACACCTCTAAATGTTGATCTGAGACCCCACAATGTATATACTACATATACATATTCTTAACCGTCGTAAAATTCTAAGACGATTTCCGTCTGTCCGTCTGTCTGTTGTAATCACGCTACAGTCCGTAATAATAGAGCTAGGTTGATCAAATTTGATAGAAATATTTCTTATAGTTGCAGGTTGTTTGGGATTGCAAATGGGCCATATCGGTCAATATTGTGATATAGTTCCCATACAGAGGTCTCTCCAAAATAAGGTTTTTGTGCCATAGCTACCACATTTTTAAAGCAGAAACTTTGCAGTTTGCTTTCTATTTCGATAAGAATTCATCACAGCAAAAAATTTACAAATCGGTTCATATTTTGTTATATTCACCCTATAGAGGTCGCTCTAAATTATACCTATTTAAGACCTTAATACCACATTTTCTAAAGATTTTGACTGAATCTTTGCAGTATGTATTTAACGAAGGCCAGAATTCATCGCAGTAAACATTTTTTAATTCAGTTCATATTTTGTTATAGTCAGCCTATAGTTGTCGCTTCCAAAAATGCTTATTTAGGCCATACATAAACACCACATTTTCTAAGAAATTTAGCAGAACTTTGCAGTTTGTATTCTATTTTGGCAAGAATTCATCTCAATAAAATGTATACAAAGCTTTTATATTGCTGTGGTCCCCGCGTATAGATCTAGTTCTCAAATATGCTAATTTAAAACATAAATACCACATTTTTCAGCGTTCGTTGTTATACCCTACACCACACTGTGGTCCAGGGTATTATGAGTTTGTGCATTTGTTTGTAACACCCAGAAGGAGAAGAGATAGACCCATTGTTTATTATACCGATCGACATGGAATCACTTCCTGAGTCGATTTAACAATGTCCGTCTGTCTGTCCGTCCGTCCGTCTGTCTGTAGATGTATCGTTGTAATCAAAGTGCAGGTCGTATATACGGTCCGATTGTGATGAAATTTACCACAGTTCTCTGTTTTTTTGGCCTAAGGACGATCCCCATTGAAATCAGTCAAAATCGGTTCAGATTTAGATATAGTTTCTATATATATGTTACACCCGATTTGACATGTAAGCGCAGAGAGAATTATTTTATTACATGAATGAATTCTGCCAAATTCGGGGAAATTCAGCTCAGATTTAGATATAGCCCCCATATATATGTTTCACCCGATTTGACATGTAAGCGCTGTAGAAACCGTATTTTATATCCGATCAGTACGAAATTCGGCAAAGAGAGTTTTCTTATTACATGTATGAACACTGCCAAATTCTTATCGCAATGCCCATTTTCGCATTGTTAGGTAGATAGATAGTCGTCCCGACTTTCTGTCTTTCCTTACTGGTTTTTTAATAATTTGCTTAAACAAAAAGGATCGTTTCATGATTTGCTCCATATCCAAAGATTGTTCCAGTAATAGAATTAAATGCAATCCATGGTGGAGGGTATATACGATACGGCATGGCCGAAAATAACGCTATTACTTGTTTTAATACATTTAACAATTCAAAATTTTCTCAGTGTATATATATATATGTACACAAATTTATAGCTATCTATCCTATAGATCATAAATATTAAAATTAATAAAAAACTGAGAGGTGTGACATGTTTTTTGGCAAACATGAAAGTATACGAGTATACATGCGTATAAATACGACATACAATATCTAGGAGAATATACAAAATATGAGATCTTCTTAATGAAAGTGGAATAAATCAATTTTTTGGTATTTTCAATTGAAAAGACAAAATGTCTAAATGTGAATTAAAGTTTTCTAATATATGAAAGTCATTTTTTAAATAAAATTTTGTTCAATGTATTTCTATATGCTTATATGTATGTATGTATATACATTTATAGCTATACACGCTGAAAAAAAATCGCTTCTGTAGCATATTGTCCCAAACATATTCGGCTTGAAACATATATATGTTTGGGGTAGACTCTAAGCATGTAATATTTGGTACACACAAAAATTGTGTATTTGGGAAGATGTTGTTCTAAACAAAAATTTGTTTACATTCCAATATGTTTTTATTTGGGACCATTATTTCCGAAACAAATATTTATTTGCATTTAAGTATTCATAAAATACATAAATTGTATCAAATTTTTCATTAATTCAAAGTTAAATTTTTAGAAATTTTTAATGTTCGTAAAAAATAATAATTGAAATCATATAATCTTGGATCAATATAAAGTACTTAGAGGATTGACAACTAATGATGGCTTGGAATACTCAGAAATTTGAAATGATTTATTTAAAACGGAAGGTAATGCTGCATATGGTATCATAACTGGGAGGTACAATTCGAAACCCAAGAAAAATTGAAACTGAAATATGAAAAACTCAGCAAAAGTTTTGGAAATATTTTTTAAATAAAATATATTTGGAAAAATTCCTAAATAATAATTTTATTTGTATTTAAACACATATTTTATTTGAGAAATTTAGTTTGCAAATATAATTTGGTGTAATATATTAATATATGCGTTCCAAATATATTTTATTAATTTTCAAATAAAATTTATTTGCTAAGAAATATATAATATTTAAAAATTTGTGTTCCAAATATATTTTCTTTCGATTCAAACATATCAAAATAGGCGATTTTGCTCCGTGTATGTCCTATAGATCATAAATATTAAAATTAATAAAAAAAAACTGATAGGTGTGACATGTTTTTGGGAAACATGCAAGTATATACATAAATACGCAAAAATACATAGAATATCTAGGAGAATATAGAAAAATTGGCCATTGTAAATGAGACTTTTCTTAAAAAAAATATTCAAGAAAAAATACCACTTTCTTTTTTTGTTTTGCATTGTAGATTATATTGTCAATAATACCTCCAGAAAGTTTCATGATGGGGACTCTTTATATTCTTAAAAAAAAAATTAAGATGATTGAGACATTTGAAATTTTTCTCGATTTCTAAGTAATTCTAAATGAGAAGAAAATGTTTGTTTTATTTTTTAAACGGCTACACGGGGCAAAATCGACTTTTTTGATATGTTTGAATCGAAAGAACATATATTTGGAACACAAATTTTTAAATATTATGTATTTCTGAGCAAATAAATTCTATTTGAAAATCAATAAAATATATTTGGAACGAATATATTAATATATTACAACAAAATATATTTGCAAACTAAATTTCTCAAATAAAGTATATGTTTAAGTACAAATAAAATTATTCTTTAGGAATTTCTCCAAATATATTTTATTTAAAAAATAATTTCAAATCTTGTGCTGATTTTTTCGAATTTCATTTTTAATTTTTTCTTGTTTCCTAATTGTACCTCCCAGTTATGATACCTTATGCAGCATTGACTTTTGTTTCAAATCAATCATTTTAAATTTAAGTATTCCAAGCCATCATTAGTTGTCAATCCACCGAAAAATTTATTTTGATCCAAAATTATAGAATTTCAGTTATTATTTATTATTTTTACGAACATTAAAAATTTCCAAAAAAATTATTTTGAATTACTGAGCAATATAACGCAATTTAGGTACTTTCTGAATACTTAAATTTTTAATTTGTTTCGAAAAATAATAGTCCCAAACAAAAAAATTTGGAGTAAACAAAGATTTGTTTAGAACATCATCTTTCCAAATATATAACCTTTGTGTGTACCAAATATTATATATTTAGAGTGTACCCTAAACATTTATATGTTTCAAGCCGAATATGTTTGGGACAATATACTACAGGAGCGATTTTTTTTCACCATGTAACTAATGGTCCGTGTTCTTAAAAAATTTACTTTTATTTTATACCCTCACTCTAGTGATACGAGGGTATATATCATTTGCTACGGACAAAAAGTGTAACACATCGAAGGAGTGACCTAAGACCCTAAGTATGTTCGGCAGATATCCGTTTTGGGTCATTTTAAGTCGAATGAGCAATGTCCGTCCGTCCGTCTGTCTGTCTGTCTGTCTGTCCGTCTGTCTGCTGGTTGGTGCGCATGATAACTCTCGAAAGAAGTAACCGATTGACTTCAAATTTGGTATACAGTAATATTTTTTTCTATCTCCGACTACGTTCGAAAATGGGCCATATTGGTCCACTACTTCTGGTACCTCCCACACAAAGGCTTAACATTTAGTGAAATATTGATTCTTTTATAAAATCTGTACTACTTATTTGAATCTTCTGAAATTCCACACATTGTATTACTTCATTAGTCACTATGACCTCGAGAAAAATGGGCGAAGTTGCCACGCCCCTTTTGGTACCTCTCACACAAATGGGCAATTCTGCATCAAAATGTAACTGCTTATAACTTAAATACAAGTGCATAAAAATACCTGACATTTTGTACAGCCAATAGTCCGGTAAAAAAAAATGGGCATTATTGTGTAGCCCCTTTTGGTACCTCCCACACAAAGGGGCCACTTTGCACAAAAAGTTAACAGCTTATAACTTTAATACCAGTTATACCAGTTCATACAAATACTTGAAATTTTGTACAGTGTAATGCAGTTATAGTATCTACAGTGCAGTGTAAGATGGGCGTTATTTCCACGCCCATTATGGTACTTCCCACACAAAGGTACCATTTTTTACAAAAAGTTAACAGCTTATAGCGTGAGTACCAATGCACGAAATACCTATAGCAATGTGAAAAATATAGAAAATGACCTGTCAAAATGAAAGAGCTCGTGATGTTAATATGAACTGTTTTTTTTTGAAAGTGGCCTAAAAGCCATTCTGTTTTTCAACCAAGAGTAGTATCGTTAACAGGCTATGTGAATGATAGATATACATATATATCTTACATGCAGTTAATCTCAAGACTTCTATATTTCTAAAGGGTGGTTAAATTTTCAGGGCCGATATTGATTTTGAATAAAACACAAATTATTTAGGAAGTTATTGCCATTTTTTTATTATGATAATATTGGTATGGTTCAATTATGTATGGAACAAAATATCGGCCAAATGGCCGCCGCGACCTCGGCAGCACACCTCCGATGGTCCAAATTTTCGATGACGCTGAGGCATAATTGAGGTTCTATCCCGTAATGTGCCGGATTATCTCATTCTTTAGCTCTTGAATTGTTGCTGGTTTAGCGACGTACATCTTTTTTTTCAAATAACCCCAAAGAATGAAGTCCAACGGTGTCAAATCACATGATCTTGGCGGCCAATTGACATCGCCACGACTTGAGATAACACGGCCATTAAATTTGTTGCACAAATGAGCCATTGCTTCGTTAGCTGTGTGGCAAGTGGCACCGTCCAGTTGAAAACACATATTGTCCACATCCATATCTTCCAATTCGGGCCATAAAAAGTTCGTTATCATCTCAGGATAGCGAACACCATTCACAGTAACTGCCTGACCGGCCTCATTACGAAGAAGTATGGCCGCACCAAACTAACTGGGAGAGCATGCACAGGTGTTTTCACATCTCCAACAGACCCGGTTTGCTGAAATTTGCGCACAATTCTCCCGATTGTGGACACATTGGGCGATTATGCCGATCAAAAAAACATCACGAAGTGCACGAAATACATTTTGATTTGAACGCCCATTTTCGTAAAAGGCTTAAAAAACTTTAACGCGTAGCTTGATTGTGTATCTTTCCATGGTTCAAATTGAGTTAGTCTAAAAATGAGAAATATCAAATGAAATGCAGAAAAAAACGACGTTTAGGTGTGGTTCACACCATCGGCCCTTACAATTTAACCACCCTTTATATTAAGTGAAAATTTTCAGGGTAGCTAGACAAATCGGGCCAAAGTATGACCTGAGAAGATCAAAATATCTCCTCGCACTAGAGAGGCAAAGATTGTCTACGTTAGTATCAGTTCTGACGGGATACTGCTTGATCGGCGAACACGCCAAAAGATTGGTTATTGACTCCAATGACTTCTGCAAAAGCTGTGCTGATGAGGAAGAAGTGAAGAGCATTGAGCACTTGCTATGCGACTGCCCCGCTCTAAGTAAACGACGACTGGACATACTGGGGTCGGCCTTTCTAGGCAGCCTAACAGATTTTTCCAGTACCGATATTCGTACTATCTATACATTTTTATATCAAACAGGTTGGTTTCGATGAGGGGCATTTCAGTCCGTGATAACACTAGGGACCTCAACTTGTCTATGTGAGCTTGTAAAAAAAATACTAACCTAAAGCTAAACCTACGCCACTTTCAAAATAAACAGTTCATATATATATGCAAGTGCACATAAACGCTTGTAATGTATTTAAAGAATCTAATGTTTACCGAATAATAGGTGTATTTGTTAAGCTCCTTCTGGTACCTCCCACACAAGTTAATAGATTAACGGCCATTTTTTTAACTGTGAGTTAGCTCTCACCGGAGGTTGTGAAATTGGGGGTAATTCGTGCAATCTATATATATATAAAATAGGATGTGTGTATGTTACGTATGGACTCCAAAACGGCTGGACCGATGTTGATGAAATTTTCAGGGAATCTTCAGATAAGCCTAGCGGGTGACAAAGGCTATATAAGTTCTTCATTGAGGGGGCGTGGCCCCGCCCATATAAGCCAATGTGGACTTAAGATTTTTTGTAGAGATTCCTACTGACTGGGACTGGACCTTGATCCCACTTGAGCCATCAGTCCTGGGCTTTTTGGGGTCCAACTGGGAGTAGATGTGAATATACGCGATTGGTCCAAAAATGGTGGCAGTCTATGTGAGTAGTCCAAAAATGGGCGATCGGACCTATGGGCATGGCCTCGCCCATTTGAGCCATATATTGAAATGGAGATATTTTGAAAAAAATTTTAGCGAGAGTGCTGTAGTAGTTGTAGTTGCATTTGATGGCAGTCTACGTAATTGGTCCAAAAATGGCCGGGATCGGTCCAATAGGTTTGGCACTGGTCATATGAGCCAAGATTTGATTGAAATGAAGATATTTTGAACAATTTGTTTGCGAGAGTGCTGTAATTCTATGTATATGGATTTACGTGATAAGTCCATAAATGGACGGGATCGGTAAAGTGAAATCTGGGGCAACGAAGTGGACCGGATCCAGCTAGTATTATATATTAAATTACTCACAAAGTGAGGGTATACCTTAGTCGGTTTACCCGACTGCAACTTTCTTACTTGTTTTTCATAGGTTAGTTAGAAAATTATAATAGCGGTCAATTTATGATACCAGTCAATCATTAATTTTCCTTGATGTAGAATTACACCCCATTCCCAAAAAATTGTCAATAGATATTTCGACAGTTGATTTGACAAACAAGTAACAGTAATTGAGACTGTCGCAGCGCTGTTCGTCAATTAACACATCAAATATAGGAAAAATATTCGCATATATATTACATACAAATAAATTTGATTTGATTGAACAATTGTATAGATAGATGAAAAGTAACCAGACCAAAAAACAAATAATAATTGTTTTGCCTCATTCTCCTTCTCCTCCGCAGCTGCCCCCCACGACAGCGACACGAACTCATCATATCTGCCATCAAATCATAATACACTCACAACGGCCCATTTGGCCCAACGATCTGAGGAGAGTTACTCATTCAATCACTGGCGTGGTTCCATAGCTGAGCTGTTGCTGCACTATCGCTGATGACGAATGCCCGGCCAAATGGGCTAACTAAATGGGCAATCTGCCCGTTGGGGTAAACACAACAATGTACAAAATAATGACTATTATTATTTTTTTTAGTCATAAATGGGACGATTTCAAAGGAAAAGAGGTTAACTCCATAATTTGGATGGGATTACAAAATTATCTTCTTTTGCAGTAATTTAGCATCTGAAAATGGCAAATTCTTTTTTTCAAATATACATATTTCTTAAACGCAGGACTTAATCTCTTTGTCAAATGAACTGAAAAATCTATTTCTATGGGTTATAGTTTATTTATTTTTTTTTTTTTTTTTGCTTGCAATTATTTTATTATTTTGTATTTATATTCTTTATATACGCGTTTATTGTTTATTTATTGCAGTGCGATATGTGCAATGGAATTAGTAAACAATTTAATGGGACACTCACTCACTCAACCGTTGGGATTTATGCATTGAACAAGTCAAGGCATTTCAATGGAAATCGATTGAAAAAAAGCAAAAAAAAAAGTACCAAACCTCTGGAAATCGATATTTTGTATAAAATTCTAAAGAATTGCATTGTTATGTGAAGGTTTGTTGCGGCGCATATTTTTTTGCTGACATAAGTTGCAACAAACATTGGGTTAATGTGTAGAGTCCTTATCATTGTGATAATATATACCTTCTTATAAGCGGAAATTATTAAATCCCAGAATTACAAAATTCTTTATAATATACAATTTATTTCATAAAATTACCGTGACACTTTAAGCAACAGATAAGACTGTGCAATAGTGAAAAAATACACGGACATGACAGTATAGGTTCAATTCTACTATCAAAGGGTAGTATAACCCTATACTCGGTTTGGCGAAATAGTTGACCAATTTTTTATTATGGGCCTCCAAAGTTTCTGAAAATCAGTGGGGCACTCGAAAAAGGTGTCATCAGCTTTTGTTCAACAACTAATTCCGAATGTAGCTAAGAATATGCTGAACAAAGTTTCTTAACATTTTTGCTGATACCTCAACGATTCATCAACGTCTCAGTCCTCGTCCTCGTCCCGTTCCCAAACCCCAACATGAAACAAAATAAACAAACTTACGAGTATTCTACAACAACAGAAACTAATTGCTAATACACGAGAATCTAACGTCATAGAAATTCCCAACGTGATAGAAATGCCCCATCCCCCAAACTAGTGGGACCAATATGAAGCAAACTCACAAGTATGCCACAACAACATAAATTACTGCTAATGCACGAGAATCTAAACCTAGGCCTGAAAACAATCTAAGTGCTACAAAGTCCTCCTCTAAGATGGCAGCACTACCTGGTACTTCGGTTTTCTATGCCAAGCCTACCCGTCCTTCAAAGAAGAAGTTTAATGATCTCAGGATCCTTGATAGACTTGAGAAAGCCAACAATGCATCACAGTCCAACTAGCATACAACAGCCACTTAAAAGGCTGCACTTTACCTGTGAACCGCCGGCTTCCAAAAGGACCAAAGTGGATAAAGATAAGGCTGGTCCATGGGCCTTCGCTGCCTTTGCTAAGGACAGCTTGGTACTGGCGGTCATCAACAGGGGAGAGGCAGATGACAACATACCCAAAGGTAAGTGGAGTGACGTAGGGGACACACTGCCCTCCGTTTTCTTTGACGTTCTTAACGTCCTTCCAGGTCCAACACCAGTCATTGTCAACACATGCAGGTATCAGGACAACATAAAACTAACACCGTTCTGTGATTGTCTAAAATGCTAAGATGCTTAAGGTCTGCAATCCCGGACTGCCAACTGGCAACTGGAAAGTCGGTCGATTGAATGAATTAGATAGGTCTCGCAGGGCACACAGTAATTATGCTGAAAGTCGATTTGAGTGCGGATTATTAAAAAAGAAACGTTTTCAGGGAATACCCCACAGAAAATTAGATTGTTATAAAACTAAATGCATGATAGGTCCACTGAGTACAGAATCACTCCTTTCATGTGAAAACAATATGGATTTGTTGTTAGAGTTGGTGAATTGTTACTTTGTAACACACCCAAGTTCTTGTCTAAAATAATACCCATTATTTACATAACCCTTGGTAATCCAATAACCCAATTTGTAGTAACCTAAGGCGTAGATAAACCAACTGGCCGCACACTAACTAGTAAATAACCCCACTGGTCGTCTACGAGGGAATATATAATACACTTGATAGCATACTAATGAGTTAATAACTCGTCATCTACTAAGGAATAGATACACATAAAGATCGTCTACTAATAAATAGATAATCATATTGGTCCTCTACTAAAGAATTAATATCCAAACTGGTCCTGTGCTTACTAACAGATAACCCAAATGGTCGTCTAACCAACTGTCTACTAAGGAGTAGATAACCCAACTGGTCAGTAGCTAAGGAATACACAACACAGCTGGCCATCTACATCTCTAAATAAATACATATCCAAACTGATCCCCACCACTGACTATATACTAAGGAGTAGATAACGCAACTGGTCATCAACTAAGGAGTAAATAACCCAACTGGTCATCTACTAAGGAAGAGATAACACAACTGGAACTTGGCTAAGCAATAGATAACCCAACGGTTCGTCTACGATGGGTATATAACTTGACGTCAATTATGGAGTAAATAAACCAACTGGTCATCTACAAAGGAATAGAAAACCCAAATGGTCGTCCACCAAGGAATAGCTGTCCCACCCGTTCCTATGCAAAGGAATAGATAAACCGACTTATCCTATTTGAAGAAATATATAACCCAGCTGGTCGTCTACTAAGGATTACATCCCATCTGGTCATCAACTAAGGAGTAGATAACCCAACTGGTCACCAACTAAAGAATAAATAACCCAACTGGTCGTCTTCCATGGAGAAGATAACCCAGCTGGCCGTCTACTAAGAAGTAGATAACCCAACTGGTCGTATACCAAGAAGTAGTAAACCCAGCTGGTCGTATACCAATAAGTAGTTAACCCAAATTTCTGCATACTAAGGGGTCACCAACTAAAGAATAAATAGCCCAACTGGTCGTCTTCCAAGGAGAAGGTAACCCAGCTGGCAGCCTACTCATGAGTATATAACCCAACTGGTCGTATACCAAGAAATAGATAACCAAAATTTCTGCCTACTTAGGGGTAAGTAAACCTACTGGTCATATAAATAATCAAAATGGTCGCCTACATTACCCAAGTGGTTGTCTACTATCGATTAAATAGCCCAACTGGTCGTGAATTATGGAGTGAATAAACCAACTGGACATCTACTAAGGAATACGTGACCCAACTGATCCTATGCTAAGGAAAACCCAAACTTATCATCCCAATTAGCCAAAAAGTAAGGAGTAGTTAATCCAACTGACCGTATTCTAACGAGTAAATAACCCATTTGGTTCTCTGCTAAGGAATAGTTAACCCAACGGGTTACTACTAAGGAGTAGATAACCCAACTGGCCGACTACTAATGATTAGATAACTCAAATGGTCATCAACTAAGGTGTAGATAACCCAACCGACCATATACTAAGGAGTTCATAACCAAACAGGTCATCAACTAACTACGAGATAACCCAACTGGGCATCTACCAAGTAATAGATAACTCAAGTGTTCGTCTACCAAGGAATATATAACCCAAATGGCCACCAACTAAGGAGTACATAACACAACTGGTTATCTATAGGGAAGATGGTAACGCAACTGGTTATCTATGAAGTCTAATAAGAAGAAGATAACCTAACTGGACATCTACCAAGGAGTAGATAACCCAACTGGTATACTACCACGGAATAGACAACCGAAATAGCCGCTAACTAAGGGGTAGATAACCCAACTATGGAATAGAGAGCCCAACTGGTCATCTACTAAAGATTATATAACCCAACTGGTCATCAACTAGGAAGTAGATAACCCAACTGGTCATTTATTAAGGATTAAATAACCCAATTGGCGATCTACTAAGAAATAGATAACCAAACTGGTGATATACTAAGAAATAGATAACCATACTGGTCATCTGATTAGGAATACACAACCCTATTTGTCGTCTACCAAGAAGTTGATAACCCAACTTAGTCTCTACTAAAGAGTAAACAAGAAAACTTATCGTCTACTAATGAGTACATAACCCAGCTGGCCGCCTGCTAAGGAGTAGATAGCTCAACTGACCCTCTTCTAAGTGGGATATAATTGAACTACCTGAACTGGCCCTCTGCTAAGTGGTATATAACCGAATTGTTCCTATAGTAGATAACTCATATTGTCTTATACTAAGGAATATATTAAGTAATACCTATCACTCCCTACGTGATCAGATCAGTGATAGGTCGCAAGTTATCTAGTACTGGGTATTCTGGATTTATGTAAGTTCCTGCCTGCTGAATGAATACATGTGGCGCCCAGCTCCCCCACACACAATGTGCATGAGTACCACAAAATTCCGTGTTTCTGGACACTTTTGCCTTCCCCCTTGGTTAGGAGCGGAGAACATCTAAAACTCCTTACTATCCTATGGTTCATGGCCCCCGATTAGTTTGCAACTCCACATTCGAGACTATTCTCTCCCAGCAATCAGACCAGAACTTACGTTCCAGGGCGGTACCAGATTAATTACTCTGGTCATACTGCGCAGCCGAAGATACCATCAGATAGATTCCAGAAAACAAGGACAACGACCCATATAGGATCACTGCCCAGTCCCCATCGTGAGAATAGATGGGAACTATAGGATTCTTAGATCCCCCAGTACTGGGATCTGTAGGATTAGGTAGATTGGCACTTCCATTCCCGTAGGGTTAGACAAACAGAAATTGAAGAAACTGACAAATTTTAGATATATTTTTTAATTCCTCTGCGATTCTCCCGAATTCCCCTATTGCAGGTATGTGGCCTATATAGAAAGCAACAAAAAACGATTCAGTAATCATTTTTAATGTTACAATACATTAAATTTAATTCATTCCTAACAATAGAACAAATATTAAATAATATACGCAACACAAACATATATACAATTCGGCGTGCCGAGCACTAAACGAAGCAAATCATAACGAAAATTTTAATGCGCGCCTTTTTTTCCTATATGTATATTTTTGCAACTTTGTTATCATTTCAATTTCATTTTCATTCTTGTTAATTTCGCTATTTTCTTATAATTTATAAGAAATTGTATTGCTAAGAAAGCAAACTAATAGAGAAGAAGCAAAAAAAAACAATAGAATTTAAAAATTGAATGAACGTTGAGATACGATACGAAAGAAAACGCACGAAAGTACGTAATTCATACTCTCCATCATAAAAGCATATTTACGATACACTTTAAAACTATAAACAATTCCGTTTTTTGTTTTCTGCCGAATCTATCCTATGCTCAACTTATCTGCCTATGTTTGATACGGCTGCTCTCACACAGTGCGAAAAAATTGTTTATTCGTACCTTTGCTCATCATAAATTATATTCAAACTATGAGAATTTTAATGTTTATTTTATTTTTTATAGTTCTTTTTTCTCAAGTACTTTAGTTTTTGGTTGTTGTTGCTGCTGTTTTAGCATTTAGTATTTAAAACAATTTATGGTTTGTAAACAAACTTAACTAAATACATACAATAGAATATTTATGATATCTGCATGTACGAGACGAGGCGAGTACCTACGTATAGGGATTTTGGTTTTTCTCTTATTTTCATCATTTGCTTACGTTAGGTTATGCTTTGTTGCGTTTGGGTTCCGTTTCATTTTCGTTGGGTTTGACGCAAAAGCTACGGACAATTATTTATTCGAACATAATTAAATAGAATTTCTGACAAAATGTTCTACACTACCCAGAACAATGTGCTCGGTAAGTTATTTTATTTATTATTTAATAATACAATTTAGTTTTAATTAAAATTAATTTGTATGTCACAGAATCAAATGAAACAAGGTGCAAAGCGAATTGCTTTAGATATACACCCATGGTAATAATTATACTTCCACATAAAAAAAGGACGATGCAATTGTGTTTTTATATTTTGGAAAAACTTTTTATTGGAAGATTGTTCTTAAATGATTTGTTAACCAAAACATGTGTTGACATTTCAATTTATTAAAAGTGTCCGAATTTTAAAAGAAAAATGAAAAGTACTTCATTGGTAAAATATATACTTCCAAATTAATTTAGACTAAACAATTTTGAAACAATACATTTTTTTTTAGAAAACATAATTTGTCTTATAATGAATATTAGCGCCAGACACCATAATTACTTCTTTAAGTCATTATGATATGCAATAAATTAAGTTTGTAAGCAGTGATGTGGGTATTCCACTCCAAGTTTTATTTATCGCTGCTCGGAGGTCTCCTAGATTGGAGAATTGCCGACAATTGTCATAAATTTGATTTGCCATATTCCCCAGGACGTTTTCGATCGGATTTAGATCTATACTTAACGCAGGTCATCGCAGCAGTGGTATATTTTTGGTGTTAAACCAGTCCGACACAATTTTAGCTTTATGTATTCGGGCTTAATCTTGTTGAAAAATAATCGACGACTCATAAATATCGTCCAAAAAGGAGATAGGGACATCATTCAAAAGTTCGATGTAACCGATGGAATTTATCTTGTAGGTAAATAAAGAAATATTAACAAACAAAGTTGCATTTTTGCGCATAGGTGACTTTTTAGAGCAACATTGACTTGTGGTAGTATATTTATTACCATGGCTGTATTTGAATGTTTTTGTTTTGTTTTGAAACTAAAGGGGGAATTAGTTACCTATTCAGCTGTTTTTTCGTACACTTTAACTACATAATTACAATAGGCAACAATATGAGGAAATAGAATGAAATATATAATCTCAAAGAGAAAATGCGTTATTAACGACAACAGACATTTCTTTTGCTAATATTAAATATCATTTGCTCCGGGCCAAAAGCGTAACACATCGAAGGAGTTATGTTAAGGGGTAGTTGTGTTAGAATGCATCTGGCCTACACAAATGCTGGAGCTGGACCCACTTATTGTATACCGATGACACAGAATCACTAGCTGATAGGATTTAGCCATGTCTTAACTTCAATCTAGATGAAATTTGGTACAGAGCACTTCCTTGCAGCAAGGCACTTCCTTGCGGCCTATTGACATTTGTCAAAATCGGATCAGATTTAGGTAAAGCCACTTTATATAAATATTTACAGTTCGATTTGTCATTTAAGCGGTATATATCTGATTCTTATATTACGTGCCAATTTCGACATTATTTCTGGCATTGAAGTTTTTTTGCAGAATTCAGAATTTTAGACAGGTAGTTTTAATCCATTAAGGAATAGCTTCGAAGGTACTTTTAACCGAATTAGCCCCACGATCTGACTATACAGGGTGGCGCAGAATGAGCTATATGCTTTGAATTCTTTATAACTTTTATAATTATTATTCTTTCTTTGTTTTTTTTTTCAGCATTTTGCGAAGGAGACTTGGAGAATTAATTATGAATCGAACAACGTACAAAAATAATTGTATTTTTCCGAAATTTTGCGAAATGTTATGGAAGATATGCAAAAAAGAGCACGTATGTGCGAAGCAGAAAATGGACATCACTTACAGGATTTCATTTTTCAAAGCTAATTGCAAAAAATTCCCCAATAATACAATATATTAAAAAAATAATGATAATAATCGCATAAATAAAAAAGTTATAAACCATTTAAACCATATAGCTCATTCTGCGCCAACCTGTATTTGGATTGAGCTTCTCAAAATGAGTAGGAAAATTAAGGGGTGTGTTATCGATATATCGCTTAGCTATCGAGTTATCGGAAGTTTTAAAAAAATCGATTTATTCCAAAGGGCTCGAAATGTAAAATTAGAAAAAATCTATAACTTTTTATATGTATATCTACCTTGGTAATCGATAATTAATTCTTCTCTGAAGGTTCACACTTCAGAGAAGAAAATCACTTTAACCCGGCCAAAGGCCGACCACTATGGAATACTTTCATCCGCATAGCCGTCTTGCGACATTTCGATATGTCAAAATTTATCTAAACATTGGACCCAACTTTTTCCTTCAAATGAGTTTAAAACAAGTTTACAACAACTTATATACCCTCCACCATGGATAGCATGTGACCTCACAAAATAACTCAAACCTAAAGAAAATAACACCGATAAACACAAAAAACAAGTAAGAAAGTTTCAGTCGGGTAAACCGACTAAGGCATACCCTCACTTTGTGAGTAATGTAATATTGAATATTACACGAATTATTCTGTCAATTTGTGTGGGAGGTACCAGAATGTTTTTAACAAATACACCTATTTTTCGCTGAACAGTAGATACTTTAAATTCATTGCACTGCGCCGAATTATAAGCGTTTATGTGCACTGGTATAAACGTTACGAGATATTAAATTGTGGTATGATTTGGCAATTTAGTGTGGGAGGTACAAAAAGGGGCGTGGCGATAACGCCCATTTTTCACAGGACTATAGACACTATAAAAACATTACACTGTACAAAATTTCAAGTATTATTATACTCTTGTATTAATGTCATAAGCTGTTAACTTTTGGTGCAAAATGGTACCTTTGTGTGGGAGGTACCAAAAGGGGCGTGGCAACAACGCCCATTTTTCTCTGGACTGTAGACAATATAAAAGCATAACACTGTGCAAAATTTCAAGTATTTTTATACACCGTTATTAATGTTATAAGCTGTTAATTTTTGGTGCAAAACGGTGCATTTGTGTGGGAGGTACCTAAAGGGACGTGGCAACTTCGCCCATTTTTCTCGATTTAATAGCGACTAATAAACTAATACTATGTGTGGAATTTCAGAAGATTCGAATAAGTAGTATAGTAGTTATTAAAGAATCAATATTTCACAACATTTTAACCATTTGTGGGGGAGGTACTAGAAGGAGTGGACCAATATGGCCCATCTTCGAACTTAGCCGGAGATAGAAAAAAATATTACCACATACCAAATTTGAAGTCAATCGGTTACTCCTTTCGAGAGTTATCGTGCGCACCAGCCAGCAGACAGACAGACAGACAGACAGACAGACAGACGGACAGACAGACAGACAGACGGACGGACATTGCTCATTCGACTTAAAATGACCCAAAACGGATTTCCTCCGAACATACTTAGGGTCTTAGATCACTCCTTCGATGTGTTACACTTTTTTCCGTAGCAAATGATATATACCCTCGTCACACTAAAGTGAGGGTATAAATATAGTAGATGAGAACAGTAGGAATCACAAAAAGTTAGATGCTAAATATGGGAGCTATGTCTAAATATGGACCAATATGGCCCATTCGCAATCCCAAACAACCTGCAACTATAAGAAGTATTTGTACCAAATTTGATCAACCTAGCTCTATTATTGCAGACTGTAGCGTGATTTCCACAGACGGACGGACGGACAGACGGACATGGCTAAATCGTCTTAGAATTTTACGACGATTAAGAAAATATATACTTTATGGGGTCTCAGATCAATATTTAGAGGTGTTACAAACGGAGTGACAAAATGAATATACCCCCCATCCTATGGTGGAGGGTATAAAAATAAAAAGTAAAAAGTAAAATAAATAATTTTCTCAATTTCGATAACTAAGGTAGATATATCTCGACAGTTTTTTTATATTTCAGTACCTAAGGTAGTTATCGGAAAAAATAAAAATAGTTTCTCGTTCCAATGGGCTTAAAATCGAAAATTAGAAGGATCAAATTTCGATAACTTTATGGTTATCTACCTTAGTAATCGATAACTCATTCAAATGAGTTGCAAATAATAAAAAGAAAAAAAGAAAGATTTTTCAATTTTGATAATAAAGGTAGTAATCGAAAAATTTAGATTTTTCGGTATTTTGATATTTCAGTAACTGGGGAAGTTACCGGAAAGAAAAGTTGTTTTCACCGATAATAAACTCTTTCAATTTTGATAAAAATCGGTTCAGATTTAGAGATAGACCCCAATTTCGCAATGAAGGGCTATAAAACTCGCATTTCTGAACCGAACTTTATAAACAGATAAAAGTTTCTTGAACAAAGAACGATACTTGGGAAATTTTAAGAAAATCGGTTCAGATTTATGTGTAATCCATATATAATATATCCATACCTCCATTCTAAACAATGCTAAGTACAAAAATTTAGTTTTTCAGTATAGGCCATCGAAGTTTGATGATTTTTTTTTTAACTTGTGTAGAATTCCTTTGTAATGCAAATCGAATGACCTGTACTGTTTTGTGAATAACTTTTGATTTTGTTGACGGATGAACACCAAATTTTGACTGAATATAATTTGAGGTATTTATAAATTGAAAATGCAATTTCCCTAGAAACGTACTAAGTCGACATGTTTTAGAATGGAGGTATCGATATGAGGAATTTTATGTTAAGTGAGTCAATTTTAAAAAAGCGATGTCTTCTGATCGATATGAAACTTGAACCAAGTTTAGTCCTATTGGATAGTAGTTATGATACAAAATTTCAACGAGATCGTAAGGACTGTCCAAGTAGGAGGGTGTTGAATTTTCGGTCAAACGGATCCATAAAAAATTACCTATTGTATTTAGAAAGATTTGCCAAAAGTGTTTTCGGTAACTTTTTCTTCAATCTTATTAAGAAAATAAAAAAATTCGCAAACATATTTTTTGTGAATTTATTGCGAAATTAAAAATAGTAAAAACCAACATTTCAAATCAAAAATATTAAATTTCATAAAGGGCGCCCCAGTGAGTTTGTAGCGTGCTCGCCTATGAGCTTGGGGGTTGTGGGTTCGATTCATACCAGAGGCTCTGGTCTGTCGCTGAAAAATCTAACCTCATGGTCTTTGTATCCCGGCTTTTCTCTGGACCGTAAAATTAGAATGTAAATTTACGTTGTATTGTAATTCATATAAATAAATAAATTTCACAAAGGTCGAATTAAAAATAATAATATTTTTTTTTTTTTTTGCTCAAAAAAAGCTTTGGTCAATTCCTTTAAGAGCTTTGTGGTCTATTAGTGGGATGGGACCTGTTTATCTCCCAAAATAAAGATAAACGTCTATAAACACAAGTACATATTTGTAAATTTATTAATTTTTTTATTTTATTTAAATTGCATTAATATAATCCATTTGTGTGGGAGGTACTAGAAGCAGTGGACCAATATGGCCTTCTTCGAACTTAGCCTGATATGTAGAAAAATATTATCGCATACCAAATAGTTTCTGTCACCAAATTTGAAGTCAATCGGTTACTCCTTCCGAGAGTTATCGTGCGCACCAGCCAGCAGACAGACAGGCGGACGGACGGACATTCCTCAAATGACCCAAATCGAATTTCCACCAAACATACTTGGGGTCTTAGGTCACTCCTTCGATGTGTTACACTTTTGGCTCGTACCAAATGATATACTCTTATGGGAACAGACCTCGTATACCCTCAGCCCTGTAAGGTGAGGGGATAATGAGGTTCAACCATATATGTATTTTAGCATAACTGGATAACCATTAATCGAAATTGGCTCAGGAAAAAAATGCAAAAAAAAATATTTTTTCGTTTTTTTATTTTCTTAAAAAAGATTTATAAAAACATCGATATCGATCAAACACATTGGGCAAAATTTTCTAAATGCAATAGCTAATTAGTTATATGAATGGGAAAAAAGGACCGTTTGACCAAAATAGTACAAGTGCAAGTGCAGTTGGTGCAAGTTTTATTCCAATCAGAAGACTTCGGTTTTTAAAATTCCCTCACTTGCCATGAAATCTTCCATACACATTCATATTCCTTATAAATGTTCTTAATATTTTTCGAGTTTCGCAAATCTTACACAGTACAACACATGATTTTGGGACTCAATTCTGAGAATTGGACGTGATAGTAAACCCAAAAATCAAAACTTCTGCATCATTTGTTCAGTCAAGTTGGCTCAATTAATAATTTAATGGCCATACGATTTTTTTTTTGGCTTAAGGTGGATTTTTTCTATATTTTAACACAGTTATATCTGGGTATACCGTACGGAATATCTCTTGCGTGTCTGAAGCAAAGTTTTATATATTGGATAGGAGAAACAAGTAAAAGCGTTAAGTTCGGCCATGCCGAATCTTATATACCCTCCACAATGGATCACACGTGAATGATTACGGGTACTAATAAACTCATTATACCAAATCAGCCCAATTCCTTGAAATTTGAGGTTTTTGTGGCGTTAAGAAGTCAAATCTAGAGGGACCTTTGTATGGGGGCTACATCAAAACATGGATACATGACCACCGTTGCTCGTGTGAAGGATACCGGGTATAAATAAACCCCAGTTACCAACTTTTCGAGCGACCTGTTGACATTTGTGGTCTCTATGATGTTAAGAAGTCAAATCGGGGAGAAGCCATATAAGGGGGCTATATCCAAAATTAGACGAATATTGCCCATTTTCAATACCAACATACTTGCAGATATAAGAAGTATATGTACCAAATTTCAACCACCTAGCTCAAGTATTATAGATTGTAGCGTGATTACAACAGACGGACGGACAGACGAATATGGCTAAATCGTCTTAACATTTTACGACGATTAATAATATATATATATGTATACTTTATGGGGTCTCAGATCAATAGTTAGTGGTGTTACAAACGGAGTGTCAATCCCAAGTTACCTGCAGCTATAAGAAGTATATGTACCAAAATTCAGCAACCAAGCTCAAATATTCACCCCTATCGCGAATAATACATGGAATATTTGTTCCCTAAATTTATTCTCTTCACGGGAAGTGGAAAATGCTATCGTGAATAATAGGGAACATTTTGTTCACTTCGAATCAGTAATGAGTGGCACAGTCAACCTTCAGCGAAGTACTTACTGAAGTTTTGATTACATTAGAATAGGGAATTTGTAGCGAGTGGATAACTTATATCGCAGGTTTTCTACGCTTAATTTGAAATACCCGGTGTCCCGGTGAATGTATGTATTGATACAAACAAGCACATGTGCCTCAACAGAAAAGGAAGTTTAGCTTAAATGTGACACTCGAACGAATCATCTTTTATTTTACGAATCCTCTTTTTATTTATTTTTTTTTTTAATAAAATCTATGTTTCAAAGATTTGCAATAGTAAAATGAGGACACGAAAAGTTGATGAGAAACATCCCCGAGCTTGCCAATGGAACAAGACTAATTACAAAGTGGAAGCAGGTCGTGGTTATTAAAATATACATAAAAAGGGTATAGTTTTATTCAATGTAGTATTCAATATTTGAAGACAACAATAAACATTTTTATGATGAGTCCGTTCTGTTCGCTAGCAAAAATAAAGTCAACAAATTGAAGTGAAAAGGGAAAAAGTCTAGGATAGGGGGAATTTTTTCGAACAAGGGAATTATTCAGGGAATAAAATTGCCGATTGGAATTCGGTGGAAAGTGAACACATTTTGAGGGAACACTCATTCGCGATAGGGGTGATTATAGACTGTAGCGTGATTACAATATACGGACGGACGGACGGACAGACGGACATGGCTAAATCGTCTTAGAATTTTAACACGATTAAGAATATATATTAGGGCGGGTTGATTTTTTTTAAATCGTATAGCAAAAACTTAAACTACATAAAATTCTAAGAAAATTCTCAGAAGAAACCATGTATCTAAAATAAAATCCTAATCCGCGCCTCTCGACTTGAAAATTTATATGGCCGCCTTTGCCAAAAAAAAATAAATGTTAGAATAAATAGCTTTTTCCAAAAAGAAATCGAATTTTTTGAATAAAATTGTTTAGTAAGGTAGTTCTTTTTTTTTTCATTAAAAAAAATATTCACCCAAGTAAAAAATGATTAAAAAAAAAACCAGTAAGGAAAGGCTAAAGTCGGGCGGGGCCGACTATATAATACCCTACACCACTCTCGTAATATTGAATAACTCTGATATATAAATTTTGTAATTCATGTATAAATTGTTTACATAAATTTACTTTTGGGACATTTTATACTTAAATAATACCCTGTACCACAGTGTGGTGTAGGGTATAAAAACGATTGGATCTAAAGAGCCAAATCGGATGAAACATAAATATGGAAGCTATAGCTAAATCGTTACCGATATTCTTCAAATTCGGCAATGTTGGTTCATGGATCAAGAAACTCTACCATTCTAAATTGCAAAACGATTGGATGTAAAATATAGCTTCTATAGAACTAAAGGGCCAAATCGGACGAAACATATATATGGGAGCTATAGCTAAATCTTAACCGATTTTCTTCAAATTCGGTAGTTTTGGTTCATGGATCAAGAAACTCTACCATTCTAAATTTCAAAATGATTGGATGTAAAATACAGCTTCTACAGGACTAAAGAGCAAAATCGGACGAAACATATATATGGGAGGTATAGCTAAATCTTAACCGATTTTCTTCAAATTCGGCAATGTTGGTTCATGGATCAAGAAACTCTACCATTCTAAATTTCAAAGCGATTGGATGTAAAATACAGCTTCTATAGGACTAAAGGGCCAAATCGGACGAAAGATATATATGGGAGCTATAGCTAAATCTTAACAGATTTTCTTCAAATTCGGTAGTTTTGGTTCATGGATCAAGAAACTCTACCATTCTAAATTTCAAAATGATTGGATGTAAAATACAGCTTCTACAGGACTAAAGAGCAAAATCGGACGAAACATATATATGGGAGGTATAGCTAAATCTTAACCGATTTTCTTCAACTTCGGTAGTTTTGGTTCATGGATCAAGAAACTCTACCATTCTAAATTTCACAATGATTGGATGTAAAATACAGCTTCTACAGGACTAAAGAGCAAAATCGGACGAAACATATATATGGGAGGTATAGCTAAATCTTAACCGATTTTCTTCAAATTCGGCAATGTTGGTTCATGGATCAAGAAACTCTACCATTCTAAATTTCAAAACGATTGGATGTAAAATACAGCTTCTATATGACTAAAGGGCCAAATCGGACGAAAGATATATATGGGAGCTATATCTAAATCTGAACCGATTTCAACCAAATTCAATAGCGATCTTAACAGCTGCGAAATACTCTAAACTGCAAAATTTCAGAACGATCGGAGTGAAATTGCGACCTGTAGTCGACGAACAACTTTACATGGAAAGACGGACGGACGGACGGACATGGTTAAATCGACTCAGCTAGTGATTCTGAGTCGATCCGTATACTTTAAGGTGGGTCTAGCTGTGTTATTTTCAGGTGTTACAAACATCTGCCGTGAAAGAAACTTATAATACCCTGTACCACAGTGTGGTGTAGGGTATAATTATAAAATGATTTGTCCATTTTGTGTGGGAGGTACCAAAAGGGGCGTGGCAACTTCGCCTATTTTTCACTGGACTGTAGGAACTATGAAACCATAACACTGTACAAAATTTCAAGTCTTTTTGTGCATAGGTCTTCAAGTTATAAGCTGTTAACTTTTGGAGCAAAATGGTCCATTTGTGTGGAAAGTACCAAAAGGGGTGAGGTAACTTTGCCCATTTTCCTTGAGGTGATAGTGACTAATAAAATAATATTATGTGTAGAATTTCAGAGGATTCAAATAAGTAGTATAGAAGTTATTAAATAATCAATAATTCACTTAATATTAATTCTTTGTGGGGGAGGTATTAGAAGGAGTGGGCCAATATGGCCCATCTCCGCACTTAGCCGGAGATAAAAAAAATATTACCACATACCAAATTTGAAGTCAATCGGTTACTCCTTTCGAGAGTTATCGTGCGCACCAGCGAGCAGACAGACAGACAGACAGACAGACAGACAGACAGACAGACAGACAGACAGATAGATAGACAGACAGACGGACGGACATTGCTCATTCGACTTAAAACGACCTAAAACGGATATCCGCCAAACATACTTAAAATCTTATGTCAATCCTTATGTCACTCCGATGTGTTGCACTTTTGGCCCGTAGTAAATGATATATACCCTCGTATCACTAAAGTGAGTGTATAATAAAACATAATATATTTCACAAAAAGAAAATAATTTAAGCGAAAGAAGAGGAAAACAAATTTTAAGTCGAGAGGCGCAGATTAGGTTTTGATTTTAGACCCAGGGTTTCTTCGGAGAATTTTCTTAGAACTTAATGTAGATTACGTTTTTGCTATACGATTTTATGTGTGTGAAGATAAATTCGAATTTAACTAGCAAAGACACAAACCTTTTCTCGTTAACAGAGCTCTGTTATTGAGTTAACAGAGCTCTGTTAACGAAATAAAAACGAGGGAATTTATTAAAACCCTAAAATCTCTCGAATAAAAATAGGTGGGTCCATAAATTATATACTCATGAATAGGGGTTGCAACGACCTTTCCAGAAATATATACCATATATTCCGGAACGTGTTCAGATTCTGAATATTTGCAATTTTCTTTTTGACTATATTTTAAAAGAAGAGCCCACTGTGCAAAAACTACTAGGAGTGGGTTTATTTAGTATGTATCTATGAATAGGTCTTCGAAAGACCTTTCCAGAAATATATACCTCATATTCCAGAACGTGTTCACATTCTCAATATCTGCAATTTTCTATTTCACAAATTGTTAACAGAAGAGCCGACTGTGCAAAAACTACTTGGAGTGGGTTTATCTAATATATATCTATGAATAGGTCTTCCAAAGACCTTTCCAGAAACATATACATCATATTCCAGAACGTGTACAAAGTCTGAATATTTGCGATTTTCTATTAGACCAGTTGTTAACAGAAGAGCCCACTGTGCCAAAACTACTAGGAGTGGGTTTATCTAGTATGTATCTGTAAATAGGTCTTCCAAAGGCCTTTCCAAAAACACACATATCATATTCCGGAACGTGTTCATATTCTGAATATTTGGGATTTTCTATTTGACCAGTTGTTAACAGAAGAGCCCACTGTGCCAAAACTACTAGGAGTGGGTTCATCTAGTATGTATCTATGAATAGGTCTTCCAAAGACCTTTCCAGAAACATATATCTCATGTTCCAGAACGTGTTTACATTCTGAATATTTGCGATTTTCTATTTGACTAGTTGCTAACAGAAGAGCCCACTGTGCCAAAACTACTAGGAGTGGGTTCATCTAGTATATATCTATGAATAGGCCTTCCGAAGACTTTTCCAGAAATATATATCTCATGTTCCAGAACGTGTTCATATTCTGAATATTTGCGATTTTCTATTTGACCAGTTGTTAACAGAAGAACCCACTGTGCCAAAACTACTAGGAGTGGGTTTATCTAGTATGTGTCTATGAATAGGTCTTCCAAAGACCTTTCTAAAAACACACATGTCATATTCCAGAACGTGTTCACATTCTGAATATTTGCGATTTTCTATTTGACTAGTTGCTAACAGAAGAGCCCACTGTGCCAAAACTACTAGGAGTGGGTTCATCTAGTATATATCTATGAATAGGCCTTCCGAAGACTTTTCCAGAAATATATATCTCATGTTCCAGAACGTGTTCATATTCTGAATATTTGCGATTTTCTATTTGACCAGTTGTTAACAGAAGAACCCACTGTGCCAAAACTACTAGGAGTGGGTTTATCTAGTATGTATCCATGAATAGGTCTTCCAAAGACCGTTCCAGAAACATACATATCATATTCCAGAACGTGTACACATTCTGAATATTTGGGATTTTCTATTTGACCAGTTGTTAACAGAAGAGCCCACTGTGCCAAAACTACTAGGAGTGGGTTCATCTAGCATGTATCTATGAATAGGTCTTCCAAAGACCTTTCCAGAAACATATATCTCATGTTCCAGAACGTGTTTACATTCTGAATATTTGCGATTTTCTATTTGACTAGTTGCTAACAGAAGAGCCCACTGTGCCAAAACTACTAGGAGTGGGTTCATCTAGTATATATCTATGAATATTCCTTCCGAAGACTTTTCCAGAAATATATATCTCATGTTCCAGAACGTGTTCATATTCTGAATATTTGCGATTTTCTATTTGACCAGTTGTTAACAGAAGAACCCACTGTGCCAAAACTACTAGGAGTGGGTTTATCTAGTATGTGTCTATGAATAGGTCTTCCAAAGACCTTTCTAAAAACACACATGTCATATTCCAGAACGTGTTCACATTCTGAATATTTGCGATTTTCTATTTGACTAGTTGCTAACAGAAGAGCCCACTGTGCCAAAACT
Organism: Eudasyphora cyanicolor; assembly: GCA_963930755.1. Classification (NCBI taxonomy): domain Eukaryota; kingdom Metazoa; phylum Arthropoda; class Insecta; order Diptera; family Muscidae; genus Eudasyphora; species Eudasyphora cyanicolor. Next base: position 159,738,921 of record OZ005735.1, read on the forward strand.
ACTAGGAGTGGGTTCATCTAGTATATATCTATGAATAGGCCTTCCGAAGACTTTTCCAGAAATATATATCTCATGTTCCAGAACGTGTTCATATTCTGAATATTTGCGATTTTCTATTTGACCAGTTGTTAACAGAAGAACCCACTGTGCCAAAACTACTAGGAGTGGGTTTATCTAGTATGTATCCATGAATAGGTCTTCCAAAGACCGTTCCAGAAACATACATATCATATTCCAGAACGTGTACACATTCTGAATATTTGGGATTTTCTATTTGACCAGTTGTTAACAGAAGAGCCCACTGTGCCAAAACTACTAGGAGTGGGTTCATCTAGTATGTATCTATGAAGAGGTCTTCCAAAGACCTTTCCAGAAACATATATCTCATGTTCCAGAACGTGTTTACATTCTGAATATTTGCGATTTTCTATTTGACTAGTTGCTAACAGAAGAGCCCACTGTGCCAAAACTACTAGGAGTGGGTTCATCTAGTATATATCTATGAATAGGCCTTCCGAAGACTTTTCCAGAAATATATATCTCATGTTCCAGAACGTGTTCATATTCTGAATATTTGCGATTTTCTATTTGACCAGTTGTTAACAGAAGAACCCACTGTGCCAAAACTACTAGGAGTGGGTTTATCTAGTATGTATCCATGAATAGGTCTTCCAAAGACCGTTCCAGAAACATACATATCATATTCCAGAACGTGTACACATTCTGAATATTTGGGATTTTCTATTTGACCAGTTGTTAACAGAAGAGCCCACTGTGCCAAAACTACTAGGAGTGGGTTCATCTAGTATATATCTATGAATAGGTCTTCCAAAGACCTTTCCAGAAACATATATCTCATGTTCCAGAACGTGTTTACATTCTGAATATTTGCGATTTTCTATTTGACTAGTTGCTAACAGAAGAGCCCACTGTGCCAAAACTACTAGGAGTGGGTTCATCTAGTATATATATCTATGAATAGGCCTTCCGAAGACTTTTCCAGAAATATATATCTCATGTTCCAGAACGTGTTCATATTCTGAATATTTGCGATTTTCTATTTGACCAGTTGTTAACAGAAGAACCCACTGTGCCAAAACTACTAGGAGTGGGTTTATCTAGTATGTATCCATGAATAGGTCTTCCAAAGACCTTTCCAGAAACATACATATCATATTCCAGAACGTGTACACATTCTGAATATTTGCGATTTTCTATTTGACTAGTTGTTAACAGAAGAGCACACTGTGCCAAGACTACTAGGAGTGGGTTTATCTAGTATGTATCTATGAATAGGTCTTCCAAAGACCTTTCCAGAAACATACATATCATATTCCAGAACGTGTACACATTCTGAATATTTGCGATTTTCTATTTGACCAGTTGTTAACAGAAGAGCCCACTGTGCCAAAACTACTAGGAGTGGGTTTATCTAGTATGTATCCATGAATAGGTCTTCCAAAGACCTTTCCAGAAACATACATATCATATTCCAGACCGTGTACACATTCTGAATATTTGCGATTTTCTATTTGACTAGTTGTTAACAGAAGAGCCCACTGTGCCAAAACTACTAGGAGTGGGTTTATCTAGTATGTATCTATGAATAGGTCTTCCAAAGACCTTTCCAGAAACATACATATCATATTCCAGAACGTGTACACATTCTGAATATTTGCGATTTTCTATTTGACCCAAATCCCAAATATTCAGCATATGAACACGTTCCGGAATATGATATGTGTGTTTTTGGAAAGGTCTTTGGAAGACCTATTTACAGATACATACTAGATAAACCCACTCCTAGTAGTTTTGTCACAGTGGGCTCTTCTTTTAAAATATAGTCAAAAAGAAAATTGCAAATATTCAGAATCTGAACACGTTCCGGAATATATGGTATATATTTCTGGAAAGGTCGTTGCAACCCCTATTCATGAGTGTATAATTTATGGACCCACCTATTTTTATTCGAGAAATTTTAGGGTTTTAATAAATTCCTCGTTTTTATTTCGTTAACAGAGTTCTGTTAACTCAATAACAGACCTCTGTTAACGAGAAAAGGTTTGTGTCTTTGCTAGTTAAATTCGAATTTAACTTCACACACATTACGATTTTTCATTTTTAAATACATACTTTATGGGGTCTCAGATCAATATTTAGAGGTGTATAAACGGAGTGACAAAATGAATATACCCCCCATCCTATGGTGGAGGGTATAAAATTGTGAAGCAAACCTACCCGAATAAAGTGTCAAATATGAAGATGATACTGAAATATTATGTGTAACTCGGATGATGAAGCAGACTCAGAACATGAATATACGAAGGAAAAAGCAAGATCATCAGAACCACAAGCGTCAATTTCAACGAGGATGGATATTGACAATAATTGAAAATGTTCTAAATTTTTGTTGCTTCAGACACATTAAAGAGATATTCCGTACGGTATACCGAGATATAACAGTGTTAAAATATAGAAAAAGTGCTAAAAATCCACTTTGAGCAACAACAAAATCGTATGGCCATTAAATTATTAATTAAGCCAACAGTAGTTCTTATTTTTGGGGCTACGTCCAATTCTCAGAATTAAGTCCCAAATCAATGAGCTGAAAAATGCTGTACTGTGTTGTTTAAACTTCGTTGACAAAATAATTGTTTCATAGCTTACTTGGTATTACAGGGTGAGCCTAAAGAAACCAAGGGGTGTAAAAGTTTAATAACTTTTTCGTTTATTAATTTTTTTTTACTTTTTCTTTCAGATTATATGTGTGATGAAGCTCATTTTCATTTGAATAGCAGAACTGTAGGTTCTAGGGTTCTCAAATTCCAAGAGCCAATCATCAACGCCAATTGCACCCCATCAGGTGTACAGTATGCTGTGGGATCACATCTGAAAATGTCATTGGGCCTTACTTCTTCGAAAATGAAGATGGAAGTGCTGTAACCGTAAATGGAGAGCGGTATAGGTTTATGATAGAAAATTTTTTACGTCCTGCTCTTGAAAACAGACCTGGTATGTGATTTCAGCAGGACGGAGCCACTGCCCATACTGCCCGTGACACAATGGCACTTTTAAGTCAAATTTTTGGAGAGCGAATAATTTCCAGCACCCGACTATTTTCTTTGGGGTTATTTGAAGGAGCGAGTGTATGTGAACAGGCCAGAGACAATCCTTGAACTCAAGGCAAACATTGTTGCAGAAATTCGAACGCTACAGCCACAAGTTTTGAAAGGTGATATGGAAAATGCTCTAAAAAGAGCCCATCAGTGCAAAGCTGAAAACGGTGGTCATTTAAGAGACATTATTTAGTGTAAAAAAATTTGTCTTTTGTATGTTATATAATCTGGAAGAAAAAAAAAAAAAAATTAATAAACGAAAAAGTTATTAAACTTTTACACCCCTTGGTTTCTTTAGCCCCACCCTGTACTTGATATTTTCATATACAAAAACGTGTAATCCTATAAGGCTGTATAAAAGACATTCCTGAAAATGTCACAGTGGACTAACGTGGCTTGCCATGTTATCGAACTATAAATTGACAAGAAACACACTTTAGGTTTAGAGTTTATGTTGAACTAATTACCTTAAATATTGTACACAATTTTAGATGAAAAAGTACACTTTTAAGCACTTACCTGCAAAGAAAAAAAGAAAATATTATAATAATAAAGTAATAAAATTTGTATTTATAATTTTGTATGAAAATAGTGTAAATGCTAAAATATGGATTTTTTTTTTTTTTTTTAATTTAAGAAAATAGTATCTCATTTTAGCACTAATATAGTTATTGACACTTTGGGATCTTCTTCACAGAAATATATAATCGAGACTAATGTATAACATTTGAATTAGCCTTTTATTTTTCAAAAACTCCAATCTTGGAATCTATACAAGATCAAACCATTGATGTAAAAACATGTATAATGCACACACAAATTTTTTACACCTTCAAGAATACAACAGTTACTCGTTAAGACATTCAGTTGTGGCAGCAAAAAGTTTGCTATAATAGCAGACAACTTTTATGCTATAAAAGCAATAAAGATGATTGCTCACAATAATGGATTTTTGCCAATAATGGTTTACATACAATTTACGTCGCACATATCATGCTCAGTTCAGAATTTCATAATTTATTTGGACTCCAAGTCCCTTTTGATCCTGAAAATTCGAATTTGTTGTCTGTACAAAAGACATTATGACTCACAAAATGGGTATTATTTACATACATATTTAGCAGAAACATGTGCAATTGTCATTTGAACACAAATCAATAAAATGTAATGTAATGTTCATAAATAAGAAAGAAAGAATGTAATGTGAAAGCAAAAAAAAAAAGAGAAAAAAGAAAAGGAACAAGTAGTTCCATTAAAATAGCAACAATGTCTAACCATAATTGACTAAAAGAAGACATAAACGAATTTTGCATAGCAAACATTATTGCATTTCAATATTTTTGTTACGGGTGTTTTTCGTGTTGTTGTACGAGTACTTAAGAGACCCACCCTATACCCACCGAAGAAACTCTTGCTTCACAGTTCACTGATACTTGAAAAACACTCAGAAAAATAAGTTTGTTATTACATATAGTAACTCGAAATATACCGTTTTTCAGTAGAGACAGGAGATCTATGGGCAATGAAAACAAGTTAAAGCGTTAAGTTCAGTCATGCCGAATGTTATATACCCTCCACCATGGATTCCATTCAATTTTATTACTGGAAAACTCTTTGGATATGGAGCAAATAATGTTTTTGTTTAAGTAAATTATTAAAAAAAAAGGAACACTGCTATTTTTAGCCAAATATTAGGCCGCATTTTTGAGAACTACATCTACACGGAGACTACAACGAAATAAAATTTGATTTGTATAAATTTTATTGAGATGAATTCTTGCCAACATAGAATACAAACTGCAAGGTTTCAGCTAAATTTCTTAGAAAATATGGTGTTTATGGCTTAAATACGCCTTTTTGGGAGCGACATCTATAGGTGGACTATAACAACATGTGAACTGATTTAAAAAATTTTTACTGCGGTGTATTCTTGTCTTAATTAAATACAAACTGCAAAGATTTAGTTATTATGTTTAAAAAATATGGTATCTATGGCTTAAAAACGTATGTTTTGGAGCGACCTCTATATGTAGGGCGACTATAACAAAATATGAACCGATTTGCAAAATTTTTGCTGTGATGAATTCTTGTCAAAATAGAATACAAACCGCAAAGTTTCAGCTAAATTGCTTTAAAAATGTGGTATCTATAGCTCAAAAACCGTATTTTGGAGCGACCTCTATAGGGGAGCTATATCAAAACATTGACCGATATGGCCCATTTGCAATCCCAAACAACCTGCAACTATAAGAAATGTTTCTACCAAATTTGATCAAACTAGCTCTATTATTGCGGACTGTAGCGTGATTACAACAGACGGGCGGACGGACGGATAGACGGACATGGCTAAATCGTCTTAGAATTTTACGACGAATAAGAATATATATACTACGAGGGCGGTTCGGAAATGAAAGAGAATAGTTAGTTTTTCACAAATATTTTTATTTTTCAATATAATCTCCTGAAACTTCAATACACATAGTCCATCGCTTATCTAGAAATTCTATCCCTTGATTAAAATAGTTTTCCTCAAGGTCTTCAAAATAGTGGTTTACAACTGTAATTGCATCTTCATTAGAGGTAAAACGCTTGCCAGCAAGGAATTTTTTTAGATTTGGGAACAGGTAAAAGTCACTGGGAGCTAAATCAGGAGAATAAGGTGGGTGGTCAAGCAACTCGTACTTTAATTCGTTGATTTTAGCCATTGTTAAAACACTCTTGTGCGCTGGTGTGTTGTCTTGATGAAAACTTATTTTTTTGTGTTGTAAGCCAGGACGTTTTTCTCGAATTTGTACATTTAATTGATCCAAAAGGTTGCATTAGTACTCTGAATTTATTGTTTTACCCTTTTGCAGATAGTCAATCAATAAAATACTTTTGAAGTCCCAAAAAACCGTTGCCATAACCTTACCAGCCGATTGAATTGTTTTTGCCTTCTTTGGGGCACTTCCTCCAGCTTCAGTCCATTGTTTGGATTGTTCTTTTGTCTCTGGAGTATAGTGGTGGATCCATGTCTCATCAACAGTTATGAAACGACGCTTAAAATCCATTTTATTTCGCTTAAAACGATCCAAACAAGCTTGAGAAATGTTCATTCTTATGCGTTTTTGGTCGACTGTTAACAAGTGCGGCACCCATCTTGCAGAAAGCTTTTTCATCTGTAGTTCTTCATGCAAAATTAAATGGACTCGATCATTTGAGATGCCCATGATATTAGCTATTTCACGCACTTTTACTCGTCGATCATTTAATACCATACCGATCATTGGACGTCCACTACTTGGTTCAACTTCAATGCTTGTACGACCACGTTTAAATTCAGCAACCCAATTTTTTACTGTTGCATATGAAGGAGCACTTTCACCTAACACATTCACCATATCATTATGAATTTCTTGTCCCGATAAACCTTTTTTATGTAAATATTTAATGACACCACGCATTTTTAATTTTTCCATTGTAAAAAAATCGCGGATGCGTCTTTTGTGAACACCTGTTTCTATATGAAGGAGTTGCCAGATGGAAACAAAATTTAACATGTGTTCATAGCGGAGATGGAAGTTTCCAAAACACTTTTTTCTGTTTATACCGCGCTTTTTGTGCTAGGCTAAGAAGTTTCCAAACCGCCCTCGTATATATGGGGTCTCAGATCAATATTTAGAGGTGTTACAAACGGAATGACAAAATTAATATACCCCCCATCCTATGGTGGGGAGTATAAAAAAATCCAATGAAAGAGATGGAATATCAAATTTTGCACAGACGACAAATCCAAATTCTGTCAAACTACTAACATTTTTCTTTAAGAGTAGTATTCCATATGCAAAACGCGTCTGCACTTCGGAAACAAGAAATACCATTTGAAGCGCCACAACATTAGAGACAGAAGGGGTTTTTTTTCAATGTTTTATTTGCCCATAAACAATCAAATAAATGAACTGCAAAGGGAAAAAATCAATAAATATAATGATAGGTCGATTGGTTGCCTCTTCGCATTCAATCATCCAACCATCCATTCATCTGCACAAAAACCAATTTGCAAACGCCGGCGACGAATAGAATGGATAAGTTTTCCAAAATGGTTTCCAACAGTCTCTGGGGGATTTTAGAAAGAACAACAATGTCTCGAATTTTGGAGTTGTTGTAGAAAGCACAAGGAGCTAGTTCAGATATTGCTGCATTACGGGTCTGGCCAAGCATTCTTGGCTATGACGACAAAAAACTTTATTAATGTTCCTCTTCAAGACTTAAGTAGAGGGGGGGGGGGGGGGGGGGGGTGCATAAACAACGAAATGAGAACTTTCAGGTTAAGCGACCACTATATTTTTGTTATTAGTTTATTGAATTTTAGGAAACAATTTTATGTATTTCTTAATTTTCTGATAAAAAAAAATCGAATTACAAGTATTAATATTATACACTATTAACATTATACACTATTTAATTTTGGGACAATTTGCAGTCTTTGTGGTTGTGTCAATTCCGAACAGGGGGGGGATATAAAAGAGAATTTCAACATAATTCTTTTTTTATACCCCCACTATTGTGAACAAGGGTGTATGTATATCAGATGCTGCGGGCCAAAAGCGCAACACATCGATGCAGTGACCTAAGAGACCCCAAGAATAATTGGCGGAAATCCGTTTTGGGCCATTTGAAGTCATTTTAGCAATGTCCGCCAGCCTGTCCCTCTGTCTGTTTGGTTGGTGCGCACGATGACTTTCGACAGGATTAACCGATTGACTTCAAATTTGGAATGTGTCAATATTTATACCCTCACATTAGTGTGACGAGGGTATATATCATTTGCTACGCAAAAAAGTGTAACACGCCGAAGGAGTGACCTAAGACCCCAAGTATGTTCGGCGGAAATCCGTTTTGGGTCATTTAAAGTCGAATGAGCAATGTTCGTCTGTCTGTCTGTCTGCTGGCTGGTGCGCACGATTGACTTCAAATTTGGTACATAATAATATTTTTTTCTATCTCCGGCTAAGTTCGAAGATGGGCTATATTGGTCCACTCCTTCTAGTACCTCCCCCACAAAGGGTTAAAATTAGGGTTAAGAACTGCTATACTACTTATTCGAATCTTCTCAAATTCCACTCATAGTATTAGTTTATTAGTCGCTATTAACTCGAGAAAAAATTTCAAAGTTGCCACGCCCCTTTTTTCCTCTCACACAAAGGGACCATTTAGGACCAAAAGTTTACTGCTTATAGCTTTAATATCGCTTTATGCAAATACTTGAAATTTTGTACAGTGCAATACTTTTATAGTACCTAGAGCCCAATGAAAAATTGGCGTAGTTGGCATACCCCTTTTGGTACCTCCCACACAAATGTACTATTTTACACCAAAAGTTACCAGCTTATAACTTGAATAACAGTGCATACAACGACTTGAAATTTTGTACACTGTAATGGTTTTAGAGTACCTACAATCCAGTGAAAAATGGGCTTTATAGACATGCCCCTTTTGGTACCCCCCACACAAATGTACTATTTTGTACGAAAAGTTTGCAGCTTTTAACTTTAATCCTAGTGCCTACAAACACTTACAATTTTGTACAGTGTAATGTTTTTATAGTATCTACAGTCTGTCAAAAAATGGGCGTTATTATCACGCCACTTTTGGTACCTCCCACACAAACGTCCAAATGTATGGAACCTCCAGGGGGTTCCAGGGGGTGTGCCACTGGAATGGGTGGGTCGGGACTCCAAAGTTAGTGGGGGTCGGTCATACATTTGGACTCGATTGGAGCACTCTAAATGGGTCAAAGTGGGATTTTTCAAAATTTGCCCCTACCCAAAAGTTCGACCCAAATTCCGGGACATCAGAATTCGTTTTAGAGGTATGGTTCCTTCGGCAAAGTTTCTTATTTTGATCCCTAGAATACGATTTTCACTGAGCAATGGCGACTTGTTTGCCTCCCAACAAATCGACCCGGCCTAATGTAAACCTTAGTCGATTTACCCGACTGAAATTTCTTACTTGTTTTTGTACCCTCCACCATAGGATGGGGGGTATATTCATTTTTTTCACTCCGTTTGTAACACCTCTAAATATTGTTCAGAAACCCTATAAAGTATATATATTCTTAATCGTCGTAAAATTCTAAGACGATTAAGGGATGTCCGTCTGTCCGTCCGTCTGTTGTAATCACGCAACAGTCCGTAATAATAGAGCTAAGTTGATAAAATTTGGTAGACATATTTCTTAGAGTTGCAGGTTGTTTGGAATTGCAAATGGGCCATATCGGTCAATGTTTTGATATAGCTCGCCTATAGAGGTCGCTCCAAAATACGAATTTTCAGCCATAGATACCACATTTTAAAGCAATTTAGCAGAAACTTTGCAGTTTGTATTATATTTTGACCAGAATTCATCACAGCAAAAATTTTAAAATTCGGTTCGTATTTTGTTATAGTCACCGTATAGAGGTCGCTCCAAAATATAAGTATTTAAGCCATTAATACCATATTTTCTAAGCATTTTAACTGAATCTTTTTGCAGTTTGTACTTAATTAAGACAAGAATTCATTGTAGTACAATTTTTAAAATCACTTTATATTTTGTTATAGTCAACATATAGATGTCGCTCCCACAAAGGCTTATTTAAGCCATAAACCCCAAATTTTCTAAAAAAAATTGGCTAAACTTTGCATTTTATAATCTATTTTGGCAAGAATTCATCTAAATAAAATGTATACAAATACAATTTTATTAGCTGTAGTCCCCGTGTAGAAGTAGCTCTCAAAAAAGCTATTTTAAGCCATAAATACCACATTTTCCATGTGAAGAGTTTGGCTAAAGAATTTGTGGCCTAAAAATTGCAGCGTTCGTTTTTTTAATAATTTACTCAAACAAAAAGGATCGTTTCATGATTTGCTCCATGTATATATTTTATTTATTTTTTTATGGAACTATATTAAGACTCAGCTAAGCCTATGTTAAGACAAGCCCGCAACGGTTGACGCACTGGAAGCCAATATTGATGAATTTATTCGTGAGATATCGGCCGATATGTTGAAGAGAGTCTTTTATAGTCTATTGGTTGGATGCGCAGTTAACGAAAATCCATGTAAACATAACATTGCCTAATAAAATTGAAGCAAAGTGCAAAAAGTCTTCCCTTTTGAGCAGATAACGACAAAAGACGATTAACTGCAATGCAAGTATAGAGCTTTTTTGGATTTGATCTAAAAAACCTCATTTTCTAAGCACTTTGCACCATTGCAATTTGTTTAATATTTTCTCAAGAATTCTTCATAACACAAATAACCCTAATCAGTTCAGTCTTTCTTAAAAGTCCCCATATAGAGGTCGCTCTTATATATTCTTATTTAAGCCGTAAATACCACATTTTTCAGTGGATTTGTCTAAAATTTTGCAGATTGTGTTGTATATCTACATAAATTCTGCTCAACTAAAACAAACCATATCGGTGCTTGTTTTGGTAAAGCACTCTGACAGAGGTCGCTCTTACATATATTTTCTAAGCCATATGCGCCACATTAGTCAAACAATTTGGCGGAAACTTTAGAATTTTTTGACTATTCTTAACAAACAATACGAATCACATAGACGCATGTTTTGACATAGTCCACATATAGAGGTCACTTTTAAATGTGTGTTTTCTGCCATAAAGAAGACATTTTCCAGCACAACGAATATTGACCATATTGATCTAGGTTTTTATATAGTCCACCTCTAGAGGTCGCTCTTAAATATATTATCTTGAAAATTTCACTGAAATTTTGCAGCTTTCGTTTTATTTTTAAAAGAAATCGCTAGAAAAGAAACAATATCGCATTATGATTTGCTTCTTTTTCACTTCACAAGATTTTTCCGCTTATAGAATTGAATGTAGTTACTGGTGGAGGGTATACTCGTATACGATTCAGCCCAGCAGAACTTACTGACATTCTTACTTGTTTTTATAGTATAGTGCTTTTTAACAAGTCAAACAAATGAACAGTTGCTTAAAGTAAATGGAACCGAGAGAGAATGAAACTCTTCTCAATTTATTCTGCTGTCGAAAGTATTCAGCTAAAGTTATGCCATAATATTGAAATATTATACATAAGTAAGCAGTCATAAATATTCTCCAGAATCAAGCTCGGCACTTATGAGTACATATACACCAATACTTCGTCTTTATTTTTATGACAGAAGTTTTGTTTTCCTTACCGAACCTAATCAAAGTATTTCATTTAAGTGTTTTTTTTTGTCCTTCTTGTCTATAACTGCCTTTAGACTCTCTTTCTCTCTCTCTCTACTGCTCTATCGAGGAGTAAGTGGCTCAACCGCAGAAACCTCAAGGAGAAAAGTTCATAGAAAAATTTTCCAAATAGTTTGTTTGCTAACAAAATGACCCTTAGACAGACATAGTTTTTGTTTAATGTTTTATTTTTTTATTGTCGCCTTCTTTTAAGGGCTTGTTGGTGAGGGGGGAGTAGAAGGGGAAGGATGAGGCTTTACATTGTCATTTTCTATTGCCATTGTTTTCCTTTTTTATTGCTCTAACTCACGCCAAAGAGATTTTCGAAAAAATTTTCTCCGCCATTTTTTTGGGAGTAGACTATTCTCCCCTCCCCCCCAACCATCATCACTCTTGGAGCTTTCCTTGTTTGAATTTGTTTCGTCTTGTCAATGAGGTCGATTGATGTCATGAAAATTAATGGAAAACAAGGAAAATCTAAACAAAACCCCGCCATCCCCCTCCCCACGAAAAACATACGAAACATTTCGTATTGGCGCTTATCACGGTCACGTAATCGAAATTTTATCTTGATGAGGGCCTACACGGCAACGTTGAAGTCATAAATAAAATTCGTGTTTGGATGAATACGTCATTACTTGAAGTATCAAAGACAGAGCAAAGCAATGCCAAGAAATTCTTTAATATTATAAAGAATGGAATCTAAGTTTTCCCACTTTAGAAACTAAACTTAATCCCTGGCCATTCGTTCGTTTGTCTTAGATTGTAACTGTCGCTGACGTTATCGTCATTAACTATCTCTCGGGAGATAATATAAGCCACTATCTACGTCTTATCAATTTAGTATATGTCCTAAACTATAAATGTTATGAATTTAGACCTCTTTTCATAAAGTTATTAAAATGCCTGTAGATTTCCGTCCATTACCTGGGTTAGACGACACGTGCTGGCCGGTTTTAAGTACAATAATTAAAAACGCCATTAACCTTCTTAATGGTTGGCATTCCAGAGTTTATTAAAAAAATAGAAATTATATTCAATATTTAGATCAGGAAGATTTTTGTATTGTAGCTATATCAAAAAATAAATATAAAATTAAAAAATAAATATATAAAATAAACAAAATGGGCAATGCGATAAGAATTTGGTAGAGTTCATTCATTCATTCACTCTCTCTGTCAAATTTCATGCTTACATGTCAAATCGGGTAAAATATATATATGGGGGCTATATCTAAATCTGAACGGATTTTCTCCGAATTTGGTAGTGTTCATTTACGTAATAAGAAAATTGGCTCTGCCGATTTTCGTACAGATCTGATGTAAAATACGGTTTGTACAGCGCTTATATGTCAAATCGGGTGAATCATATATGTATATGGGGGCTATATCTAAATCTGAACCGATTTCGATCAGTAGGGATCGTCCCTGGGCCAAAAAGAGCACTGTGCTAAATTTCATCAGAATTGGACCATAAATACGACCTGCACTTTGATTACAACGATACATCTACAGACGGACGGGCAGACGGACATGGTTAAATCGACTCAGGAAGTGATTCCAAGTCGATCGGTATAATAAACAATGGGTTTATCTCTTCTCCTTCTGGGTGTTACAAACAAATGCACAAACTCATAATACCCTGGACCACAGTGTGGTGTAGGGTATAAAAACGAACGCTGAAAAATGTGGTATTTATCGCTTAAATTAGCATGTTTGAGAACTAGATCTACACGCGGGGACCACAGCAATATAAAAACTTATTTGTATAAATGTTATTGAGATGAATTCTTGCCAAAATAGAATACAAACTGCAAAGTTTCTACTAAATTTCTTAGAAAATGTGTTGTTTATGGCTTAAATAAGCATTTTTGGGAGCGACATCTATAGGTTGACTATAACAAAATATGAACTGATTTAAAAAATGTTTACTGCGATGAATTCTTAAATACATACTCATTAAATACATACTGCAAAGATTCAGTCAAAATGCTTAGAAAATGTGGTATTTATGGCTTAAATACGTGCATTTTGGAGCGACCTCTATAGGGTGACTATAACAACATATGAACCGATTTGTAAAATTTTTGCTGTGATGAATTCTATTCAAAATAGAATACAAACTGCAAAGTTTCAGCAAAATTGCTTTAAAAATGTGGAATCTATGGCTCAAAACCAGTATTTTGGAGCGACCTCTATAGGGGAACTATATCTAAACATTGAACGATATGGCCCATTTCCAATCCCAAATGACCTGCATATATAAGAAGTATTTCTAATAAATTTGATGAACCTATCTCTATTATTACGGACTGTAGCGTGATTTCAATAGACGGACATTGCTAAATCGTCTTAGAATTTCACGACGATCATGAATATATATACTTTATGGGATCTCAGATCAATATTTCAAGGTGTTGCAAACGGAATGACATGTTAGTATACCCCCATCCTATGGTGGATGGTATAAAAATAATTGGTTCATTTAAAAAATAAAACATTTAGCAGCAGGAGAAGTAGTTGCATTTTTTTAAATTTAAAAATTACTTCAATAATTTTTTTTTAATTAGATTTAATACATCGTTTTTAATTAAAAATAATGTATTCAATTAATTTACTAAACGAAAAATTTCGGTTTTGTTCAACGGATTAATTCAGAGGATCATTTCAAATTCAAAGATATCATTTTAAGTTCGAAAAAAGACAATTCAGACAAAATCAATTATATTCGAAAAAAAGTCAATTGAAATACATAAAGAGTCAATCGAAATTCAATATAGTCAACAACAACTCCATTAAAATTCAAAATACCATTTTAAATTAAAAAACGTCAAGTGGAATTCAAAAAAGTCAACCGAAATTCAAAATTTACATTTGAAATCCGAAGACAGGTGGTTACAATTCAAGTCAAAGTAAAGATTTCCATTCAGAGTCAATTAAAATTCAAAATATTCATTTGAAAGTCACTTTAAATTCTGAAAATTCTAAGATTTCATATGAAATTCAAAAAAGGCAATCTTTAAAAATTGCATTTGAAATTTAAAAAAGTCAATGGAAATTCCCAAATGTCATTTCATATTCAAAAAAAGTCAAAATAAATTTAAAAATTCTATTATCAAATCAAAAAACAAATCAATACAAATTCAAAAATTCCATTTTAAATTTTAAAAATGGTAAATTAAATTAAAAAATTTTATTTGAAATTTTAAAAAAGCCTATCGAAATTCAAATATTCTATATGAAATTCGAAAATTTCTTATGATATTCCTAAAATAACAAATAAAATACCAAAATTCCGTTTTAAAAAATTTTAAAAAAAATCAAAACATAATTTTAAATTTAAAAAAGGGATTTGAAATTAAAAAAAAATTATTCAATAATTTTTTTTTAATTAGATTTAATACATCGTTTTTAATTAAAAATAATGTATTCAATTAATTTACTAAACGAAAAATTTCGGTTTTGTTCAACGGATTAATTCAGAGGATCATTTCAAATTCAAAGATATCATTTTAAGTTCGAAAAAAGACAATTCAGACAAAATCAATTATATTCGAAAAAAAGTCAATTGAAATACATAAAGAGTCAATCGAAATTCAATATAGTCAACAACAACTCCATTAAAATTCAAAATACCATTTTAAATTAAAAAACGTCAAGTGGAATTCAAAAAAGTCAACCGAAATTCAAAATTTACATTTGAAATCCGAAGACAGGTGGTTACAATTCAAGTCAAAGTAAAGATTTCCATTCAGAGTCAATTAAAATTCAAAATATTCATTTGAAAGTCACTTTAAATTCTGAAAATTCTAAGATTTCATATGAAATTCAAAAAAGGCAATCTTTAAAAATTGCATTTGAAATTTAAAAAAGTCAATGGAAATTCCCAAATGTCATTTCATATTCAAAAAAAGTCAAAATAAATTTAAAAATTCTATTATCAAATCAAAAAACAAATCAATACAAATTCAAAAATTCCATTTTAAATTTTAAAAATGGTAAATTAAATTAAAAAATTTTATTTGAAATTTTAAAAAAGCCTATCGAAATTCAAATATTCTATATGAAATTCGAAAATTTCTTATGATATTCCTAAAATAACAAATAAAATACCAAAATTCCGTTTTAAAAAATTTTAAAAAAAATCAAAACATAATTTTAAATTTAAAAAAGGGATTTGAAATTAAAAAAAAATTATTTGAAATTAAAAAAAAATTATTTGAAATTTTAAAAAAGCCTATCGAAATTTAAATATTCTATATGAAAATTTCTTATGATATTCATAAAATATCCATTAAAATTTCAAAATTCCGTTGTGAATGCAAAAAAGTGTATCGAAATTGATAAATTTCTTTTTAAAATAAAAAAAAATTAAATTTAAGAAGTCAAATGAAATTTAAAAAATTCAAAAGTTATTTTAGATTCAATGATTTTATTTGAAATTCAAAAATTTTATTTAAAATATTAAAAAAGTTGATAGAAATTCCAAAAATTCAATTGAAACATTTTTTAAAATTAAAAAATATACTTGAAAACTTTTATAAGTCAAAAAAGTCAATTGAATTTCAAAAATTCGATTTGAAATTTAAAAAAAGGCAATTAAATGTAAGAATTCTCATTTAAACTTAAGCCACTAAAATTCAAAAGTTTCATTTCTAATTCAAAAACAGTAAATTTAAATTAAAAAATTCAATTGAAATTCAGATTTTCTATTTCAAATTCAAAAAAATTAATTGAAATTTAAAAATTCCATTTGAAATTTAAAAAGGGAATTGAAAGTAAAAATTCCCATGTGAAATTTAAAACAAAATCCCATGTGAAACTCAAAAATTACATTTGCAATTTAAAAAGAATCGTTTAAATTAAAAAAATCATTTAAAATTAAAAAAAATCAATTAAAATCCAAAAATTTTATTTGAACTTCAAAACAGTCAATTTAAATTCAAAAATTATAACTTGTTCAAAATAATCAATTGAAAATAAAAAAGTTAATTGATATTAAAACATTTCAAAAAAGACTTTAATGAAATACTCAATTATTGGTCCTTTAAGTAAAAAAATCGTGTAAAATTTAAAAAAACCAATTGAAATTATAAACATTTTTTGAGAATCAAAAAAAATTACATTTGAAATTAAAAAAATAACAATTGAATTCCATAAACTTTTATTTCAAATTCAAAAAAGTCTATTTAAGATCACACATTCAGTTTGAATTTAAAAAATTCGATAAAAGTCAAAAATTGAATACGTAATCCAATAAAAAAAACCAACCGAAATTTATAAATATCATTTGTTAACCAAAAAAGTCAACTGAAAGTAAAAAATCTATTTGAAATTAAAAAATTGAAATTCAACAAAATAATTTGTTTTTAAATAATGAACTGAAATTCAAAATTTCCTTTCCAAATTAAATAAGTAACTTTAAATTCACTGATTTTACCTTTAATTCATAAAAGTCAATTCAAATGCAATTAATTCACAAAAAGTAAAATGAAAAATATACATTTAAAGTCATTTGAGATTCAAACAATAAATATTAAAATTAAAAAAAGGCAAATTAACTAAAAAATCAGTTATAATATAAAAAGAAAACTGAAAATTAAATATTCCATCTCAAATTCAGAAAAGTAAATTTCAAAAATTGTATTTGGAATTTAAAAAGCCCATCAAAATTTAAAAATTTTATTTCGAATTAAAAAAGTCAATTTAAATTCAAAGATTCCACTTGAAAAAGTCAACAGAAATTTCATTTCAAATTAAAAACAAAACAATTGAAGTTACTAAAAAAACTATTTGAAATTCACAAATTTCAAATGAAGTATTTAATGAAAGTTGCAAATAATTATACTTGAAGTAAAAAATAGATCTGAATTTTTAAAAAATCAAATGAAATTACGAAAATCTTTTCAAATTCATAAGGCATCGTCAAAAATTCATTTGATATTTAAAAAAGTCAACTGAAAAAAATTCCAGTTGAAGCTAAAAAATCAATTGAAATTGAAAAATTTTTCTATTTAATATACAAATTCAACAGAAATTTATAAATGTCATTTGTCAACCAAAAAAGGTCAACTAAAAATAAAAATTCCATTTAAAATTTAATATAAATTCAATGGAAATACAAAAATTTTATTTCATATTCAGAAAAGTCGACTAAAATTCAAAGATTATATTTGAAATTCAGAAAAGTCAATTGAAATTCAAAAGTTCCACTTTAATTTCAAAAATAATAAACTGAAATTCAATAATTCCATTTGAAGTTTGAAAAATTTTAAATAAAAAATCCATTTTAAATTCACAAAAAATTAATTGAAATTCAAAAATTCCATTCCAAATTTAAAAAAGTTCATTTAAATTCAACGATTTCATTCGAAATTCAAAAAATCCATTTGAAGTTAAAAAAACAAATAAAAAGATCCATTTTAAATAAAAAAAGTAAAATTTGAAATTAAAAAAATTAATTTCAAATTCAAAAAAGTTAAATTAAGTTAAAAAATTTCATTTGAAATTTCAACTAAAGCTAATTGAAATTCAAAAAAAAAAACTAAAACTCAAAAAGGCCATTTGAAATTAAAAAAAGTCAACAAAAAGTCTATTTCAAATTAACAAAAAACACAATTGAAATTAAAAAATCCATTTAAAAAGTGAATTGAAATTAAAAAACAAATTATGAAATGAAATTAAAAAAAGTCAATTGAAATTCGAATATTCCTTCTAAAATTAAAAAAAAACAGTTTTAAATTAAAAATAGTGTCAAATGAATTGAAATTCATAAATTATATTTGATTCCATAAATTATATTGAAATTTCGAAAAACCAATTAAAATTCAGAAAATCTCAAATTTCAAAAAAAGTAAAGTTAAAAAAATTCCATTTCAAATTCAAAGAATACAATTTAAAATCAAAAATTTCATTGTAATTTTAAAAAAGCGAATTGAAATTCGATTATTCGATTTGAAATTTAAAGTCAATTGAAATTCAAAATTTCCATTTTAGTTTCAAAAATAGCCATCTAAATTTAAAATACATAAAAATTAATTGAAAATCAAAAATTTTATTTGAAATTCAATAAACTATTGAAATTCCGAAAAAGTCAATTGAAATTCCGAAAAAACAAATTGCAATGCAGAGAAACCCAAAATTCAAAAACGTTAAAAAAGTAAATAAAAACAATTTCAATTGAAATTTTAATTCAAAAATAAATCGAAATTTAGAAACACTCAATTAAAAAAGAAAAATAAAAAGATCCATTTTAAATTTTCAAAAGGGCAAATGGAAATCAAAAATTCGGTATTTGAAATTCAAAAAAGTCAATTGAAATTCAATAATTCCAGAGAGTCAATTTCTATTCAAAAATTTCATTTCAAATTTAAAAAAAGGCAATTGAAATTTAAAAATTCCATTTGACATTTTAAAAAAAAAGGTAATTAAAAATTTTATTTGCAATTTTAAAAAACTCAATTAAAATTCACAATTTCATGTGAAACTCGAAAAGTCAATTGAAATTCAAAAATTTCTTATAAAATTCATAAAAAATCAATTAAAATTTTAAATTTCGTAAAGTTAATTTAAATTGAAAAATTTATTTTTAAAATAAAGAAATAAATTGAGATTAAAAAAGTCAAAAATTCAAAAGTAATTCTTAACTTTATTTAATTTCATTCAAAATCAAAAAATTCAAAAAAATAAAATTCAAAAGAATCAAATAAAATTCAAAAAATGTATTTAGTTTTCAAAGAAGTCAATTTTTTTAAATTCAATATAACCAATTTAAATACAAAAATAAATGTTAAATCCAAAAAAGCCAATTTATTTCAAAGATTCCTTTTGAAATTCAAAAAGTCACTTGAAATTTATTTTAAAGATTCCATTTAAAATTCCAAAAATCACTTGAAATTCGAAAAATTTATTTCAAATTTAAAAAAAGTCAATCGAAATTAAAAAAAGGCAATAAAAATTAAAAAAAATTATTTGAAATTAAAATAATTCAATTGAAATTCTTAACTATTATTTGCATTTATAAAAAACATTCAATTTAAATTACAAATTTCCATTTTAGTTTCAAAAAATATCAATTGAAATTCAAAAATTTAATTTGAAATTAAAAAAATTAATTGTAGTACAAAAATTCAGTAAAAATTCAAACTGCTGAAATTTTAATTTTACGTTCAAACTAATTTCTGAAATTTTATGTTAAGAAAAGCTCAACTAATATTCAAAAGAGTAAAAAATGCTTTTTAAATT
Organism: Eudasyphora cyanicolor; assembly: GCA_963930755.1. NCBI lineage: Eukaryota > Metazoa > Arthropoda > Insecta > Diptera > Muscidae > Eudasyphora > Eudasyphora cyanicolor. Next base: position 159,758,501 of record OZ005735.1, read on the forward strand.
GAAAAAGTCAATTTAAATTAAAAAATTCTATTTCGTCACTTTAATTTAAAAAATACCATTCGAAATTATTTTTTTTTTTAATTTTAGTTTCAAAAAAATATAATATAACCAATATAAATACAAAAATAAATTTTAAATCCAATTTATTTCAAAGATTCCTTTTGAAATTCAAAAAGTCACTTGAACTTTATTTTAAAGATTCCATTTGAAATTCCAAAAACCACTTGAAATTCGAAAAATTTATTTCAAATTTAAAAAAAGTCAATCGAAATTAAAAAAAGGCAATAAAAATTAAAAAAATTATTTGAAATTATTTGAAATTAAAATAATTCAATTGAAATTCTTAACTATCATTTGCATTTATAAAAAAAATTCAATTTAAATTAAAAATTTCCATTTTAGTTTCAAAAAAATTCAACTGTAATTAAAAAATTCCGTTTGATATTAAAAAAAAATTCAATGAAATTTTAAAATAAATTTCAAGTGCCAAAAATCAATTCAATCAATTAAAATACAGAAAAATTCAAAATTTACATTTTTTGTTCCAGAAAAAGTCAACTGAAATTCAAAAATTCCATTTGAAATTAAAAAAAAAGTGTCAATATTTAAAATTAATATCAAATACAAAAATGTCAATTGAAATTAAAAAATTGTATATGAAATTCAAAAAAGTCTATTGCAAATCACAAAAGTCAATTGAAATTCAGAAAAACTCAAAATAAAATAACTAAAAAAATCCATTTTAAAATTAATAAAAGCCACTTGAAATGAAAAAAATCCATTTTAAATGCAAAAGAGTCAACTTAAATTCACAAATTCCAAAAATTCAATTTATATTAAAAAATGGCATATGAAATTTTAAAAAAATACAATTGAAATTCAAAAATTCCATTTGAAATTTTTATAAAAATTTTGACTGAAATTAAAAGTTTTATTTGAAATTTTAAAAAAAGTCAATTTAAATATCCTTTCAGAAACTCGAAAAAGATAATTGAAATTTAAAAAATTCTTTATGAAATTAATAAAACATCAATTCAAATTAAATTTAAGGAAAATCTATTTGGAAGCCAAAAAGTCAATTGAAATTCAGAAAAATTCAAATGAAATTCAAAAATAGTAAATTGAAATTCAGAAAAGGTGAACTGAAATTTAAAAAGAAATATAAAAAATACATAGAGCGCCCCAGTAGGTGAGTTGGTAGCGCGCTCGCCTATGAGTTTGGGGGTCGTGGGTTCGATTCCCACCAGAAGCTCAGGTCTGTCGCAACAAAAATTAACAGACAACATGGTCTTTGTCACCCGGCTTCTCCCTGGACCGTAAAATTAGAATATAAATTTACTTTATATTGGAATTCTTATAAATAAATAAAATAAAAAAAAAGTTCTAAATGAAAAAAGGTCAAATGAAATTCAAAAAAGTCCATAAAAAAAATTCCATTTCAAATTAAAAAAAAGTCAATTGTAAATCTAACATTTCATTTGAAATGTTTCGCTATGTCAAACATTGATTTTCTACAAAAGAAACATCAGAAGGACATATCGAATGAAAACATACTGCTTGATGCCTGTGGATGGGACGCAAATCAGCTGTTTTTCACATAGAAGTCATGCGAACGTTATCGTTTGATGTCCTGAAACATGACTATGTCCGTCCTTCCGCCTGTCTGTCTTGTTTCTTGTACACGATCGCTCTCAACAGTAATGCCCGAACTATTTCAAATTTTGAATGTGAAAATATTTTCTCCAAACTTGTTTTGGGATCTTGCAAACCAGACAGCCTGGATGACGTAAAATGTCCTGAAAAGTATTTCCACCAAACAACAATAGGATCCGGGTCACTCCTTAGAAGTGCTACACTTTCGATCCATACACTGATAGAAAAAGCTTCGTCATTCGTCAAAAGTCAGCTAACGTACGGATAATCCTATTGATGAATTTGTTCGTCGCCCTGACGAATCTCTGTTTAATCTCTGGAAACTATAGTTTCGAGGGTTATCGTTCGCTCCAGTCAGGCATATGGATGGGCGGACATAAGTAAAATGACTTAATGTGTTCTAAAACGGATTTCCTCCGCATAAACTTAGGGTCTTAGGCCACTCCTTTGATGCGTTACCCTTTTTCTATATGTTATATATACACTTATTGATATTTGTATTATAAATCAAATAAATCCCAATATTTATCCCCTCACCTTAGAGAGGAGAGTATATATCATTTTTTTATTTATGAGCACGATTCATCGTAGGGATGATATGTAATCACTTTGTGGGGTTTTTTTTATTCCACTAAATAGTTCTTGTTCTAGTATACTTAAACAGAGATTCGTCGTGGCGACGAACAAATTCATAGATAGGATTATCCGTACGTTAGCTGACTTTTGACGAATGACGAAGCTTTTTCTATCAGTGTAGAATAATCCTGGAATAACCACCTATCTCAAAAAATCAAAATGGTCAGGAAAAGCAAAGACGTACATTATGTAGAAATGTCATAAAAGGATCGTTAAGTAATGCTTAGCAGAACCTGTCTGTGTAGAAATCTTAAAATCAAAAAACTCTGATTTAGGCGGTTGTTACACAGTCAAACCAAAGATATTTGCTCTTCCCTGTCAGCTGTCATATCATCTACTTTTGTAATCTATGGATCATCATGGAAATATAAACTCTATTGAAATCGCTTTGTTGCTTAGTCTCTATTCTAATAAATTCAGAATTTGAAATATTTCTATTTCTCTGAATTTTAGTACCCAATGACAGCGAATAAAATTTAAATAAACGAATAAATTATATTACATTTACGAATAGTGTTTGTGTGTTGATTTTCTCAGTATAATGATAAATCGTATAAATTAAGTTATAAAAACGTGTTTTTTTTATGGTAAAAACCAAATGAATAAACACAAAAATTCTTTGTTTACTTTATACACTTCTCTCCCACAAATGTTTTCATATTAATCAAAAAACAGAGAGAAAATATATGCGATTAATTAAAAATTGCCAAAATGTTTGCTTTTTCGCTGCCAATTATTTTGCATGAAGTCTTTGCGTCTAAAATCGAATCGCATCTATTCTTCATTTATGACAAACATATTTTAGTACAGTACATTTCAGGAATGCGCTCATGTCATACATATAAATTTCTATATAAATTATACATTTTGTTATTAATAAAATTAATTTTGCCGTAACATCTAGAATTGGTGACTAAGAAAAATATGGAAATTTTAAGGCCTTTTTTATTTTTTTCCCAGCGATTACGGACTGATGAAATAAATAGAGTATTTTCCTTACATGAATTGTCTGCTTTTAAAGTATTTTTGGCTATAAAATAAAAAATATATAAAATATCTATTTTCTGCAAGATCGTGCAATATACTTTAACTACGCCACTGTTCACTTTCTTTAATTGATACCGACGATGCAAGTGAGTAATACTAGGCGTGGAGTTACAGCACCCAGGAAAATAATTGGTTGGGATTCGATTGTAGCAATAAAAAAAATAGTACCAGCAACAAAAAGTATATTGCCTACACCGTTTGTCAATTGTATTTATATATAAATAGTTGAAACAACACTAATAACATGGATACAATCAAATAAAAATACTTGCAACTAAAGCGATGGTTGTATCAATCGAATTAAGATTGCTTTTTTCATTGACACTCGGTTAGTTGTGGTAACCAATTTTAAATTTTCATTATAGCCATATGATCGATTTTTGGTTGTGACAACCAATGTTTTATTCTTGACAACAGAAATTGTATCAATAGACGAAAGATTATTATTGCAACGAATAATTGGTTACTACAACAGAAAAAATCTTAATAACTAATCGTTTAATGGTTATCCCGATAATTACCCTAATTTAGAATAATTAAATGTATTTTGGGAAATACCACCGAAAGATTGGTTTTTGACTGAATATACCGCTCTTAAACAAAATGTTGAAGATTTATTTACAGGGTGGCTGCTATGTATTGCAACCAACTTCAGGTTGCTATCATTTCTAAACCGCTAGTCTGATAGCTGACAGTTCAGTGACAGTTCATTTTCATACAGTTCACATCATACAAGCTTACAAACGCATTTTGATCTATTACATTCAAAAAAAAAGTTATTCGTGATGGAATTCAAGCGTGATAGTGTGATTGCTTTATATTTGCGTGGAAAAACACAAGTGGCCTCGTTAGAGCCCTCCAGCATTAAAATGTGAATAAATCTTTTGTTTCTCGTACCATTGCTCGATACCGTGATACTGGCAGTGTTGCATCGCGTCCAAAAAGTGGACGAAATAAAACGGTAACAACACCAGAAATGATCCGAAAAGTGAAGGCCAGATTTGATCGAAATCCACGCCGCAGCGGTAGAAAAACTGCTCGTGAGCTGAACATATCGCGAGAACGGATACAACACATATTAAAAAATGAGCTTGGACTAAAGCCATTGAAGTTCCAAAAAGTGCAAGAGCTCACCGATGCACAAAAAAAAGTTAGACTGGAAAGAGCCAAGGAGTTGCTTCGCTTGCACGAAAGTGGCCAGTTACCGAATTTGGTTTTCTCCGATGAGAAGCCATTCCAAATTGAGCAGTTTGTGAACAAACAAAATGATCGGGTTTACTTGCCAAAGAGGTCAGCTGAAAATGTACACCTTCGATTGGCCACCAGAACTCAAGCGCCGCCGATGGTAATGGTGTGGGCCGCCGTAACGGCCAATGGTCGCTCCCCGCTCGTATTCATCGACCATGGAAATGTCCTAAAGACAGTATTGAAACCCTGGGCAGACAAACATTTCGGCCGCAGACCATGGACATTCCAACAGGACTCAGCACCATCGCACTCAGCACGCGTCAACCAAGAATGCCTTAAAAAGTAGGTTCCTCGCTTCATTTCTACCGCACAATGTCCACCAAGATCTCCGGATCTCAATCCGTTGGACTTTTGCGCCTGGCGCATTTTAGAGAGTAAGGTTCGCACTAAAAAATACCAAAGTATCGATCATCTCAAGACGGCGCTTTGCCGGGAATGGGCCAAAATACCGCAGAGACACTTTCGTGCAGCTTGTGATGGCTTTGTCGGCCGTTTGAAGGCCATAATTCGTGCCAAAGGTGGCCAATTCGAACAAATCTAAACTGTTTCTAAAATTTTATGTTATTTCCGACATTTTTTGCTTTTGAACAATAAAATTTAAAAAAAAAATAGCGCTTTACTTTGTTGCATTACATATCAGCCACCCTGTATGTCGAGTAATTTTATTTTTTGTTTGTCATGTATCAGCAAAAGAACAGCAACCAATCTTTCGGTTGTATTTCCCAAAATACATTTAATTATTCTAAATTTGGGAAATTATTGGAATAACCAAAAAACGATTATTTATTAATATTTTTTCTGTTGTAGTAACCAATTATTCGTTTCAATAGCAATCTTTGGTCTATTTGCATAAAAGTTTTGTGTTTTTTTTTCGTGTACTGAAATTTGTGTCAAATATTTTCACATCTCATAATAGTGATGAATTTGTAATGTGGGATTTTTAATTTTGTTGCGAATTGTTAGGTTTTTTGTTCAATAAAAAAAAAATTAATGAAAACTGTTTTTAATTAATTGTCGGTAGTATATGACTGACAAATTGTCAGAACAATACATTTTTCAAAACAGTTGGTTGTGGCAACAAACAACAGATAATTTTAGCCACCAATTTCGTAGTTGGCGCAACCAAATATGATTGTTGTCAACATGGAAGCAGACGTATACCACAACCAAAATGTTGGTTGTCCTGGTGGAATCGCATGATAGTAGACAGAACTACCCAAATTCGGTTGGCAAATAATTCGGTTGAGGCAACCAAACTGTATTCTGTGTGAGGAATTTCGGATAAATAGTGTAGAAGTTATTAGACATTCAATATTCCAATACATTTTATCATAACCTTTTTTGGGAGAAGTATCAGACGTAGCGAACCAGTAAGTTCGATCTTTGAACTTAACGTATATAAAGACTACATTTTAAAATCAAACTGCTGTCAAAAATTATTTTTCAGTCTAAACAATGTCATTTCCAACTGTAATACAAAAAAACCATTTCAATTTCAAATTAAATCAATGAAAATTCAAAAAAAGTCAATTAAATTAAAGTATTGAAAGTCAATTAAAATTTAAAAAAATCAATTAAATTTCAAAAAAAACGCTCACTTACTTTAATATGCTTTTGATGCTGCCTTACAAAAATGCGAATTTTGCAAATGTCTATAAATTTATCTCAGCGAATTTTAAATAAACAATATTTACAACAATATTACGAATCATTTCGTTGTTTCGAAACATCTTATTTCAGTTTACTTATCTGTTTATAACGACTTAAAGTTACCCTTCTAAATTTTAAATTTTGAGATTTGTCAATCTAGAAGTAAGTGAGCAATACCATCTGAAATTTAAACAAGTAAAAGCGTTAAGTCCGGCCATGCCGAATACACCCTCCAGCATGGATTTCATTAAATTTGTATTACTGGAAAAATCTTTGGATATGGAGCAAGTCATGAAACTATCCTCTTTGTTTAATTAAATTATTAATAAAACAAACGCTGAAATTTTAGGCCGCAAATTCTTTAGCCAAACTCTTAAGCTGAAAAATGTGGTATTTATGGTTTAAAATGGCTTTTTTGAAAGCTACATCTACACGGGACTACAACAAAGTAACATTTTATTTGTGTAAATTTGATTGAGATAAATTCTTGCCAAAAGAGAATGGAGACTAAATTTCTTAGAAAATGTGGTGCATTTTTGGGAGCGGCATCTATAGGTGGACTATAACAAAATGTGAACTGGTTTAAAAAATCTTTACTGCGATGAATTATTGTCTTCATTATATACATACTGCAAAGATTCAGTTAAAATGCTTAGAAAATATGGCATTTATGGCTTAAATACGTATATTTTGAAGCGACCTCTATAGGGTGACTATAAAAAAATATAAACGGGTTTGTAAAATTTTTGCTGTGATGTGATCTTGTCGAAATAGAATGCAAACTGCAAAGTTTCTGCTAATTTGCTTTAAAAATGTCGTATTTATGGCTCAAAAACCGTATTTTGGAGCGACCTCTATAGGGGAGCTATATCAAAACATTGACCGATATGGCCCATTTGCAATCCCAAACAACCTGCAACTATAAGAAATATTTCTACCAATTTTGATCAACCTAGCTCTATTATTACGGACTGTAGCGTGATTTCAACAGACAGACGGACAAACGGACATGGCTAAATCGTCTTAGAATTTTACGACGATTTAAGAATATATACATATACTTTATGGGGTCTCAGAGCAATATTTAGAGGTGTTACAAACGCAGTGACATACCCTCCCCCATCCTATGGTGGAGGGTATACAAATGTCGACTGAAATTCAAAAACTAATTTCATTGGAATGCAAAATATTCGTTTTAAAATTCAAAAGATTTTTTGTTAAATTCAAAATTTTCCACTTGAAATTCAAACTTTTCTATTTAAAATTCAAGAAATTTCATTTACAATACTTTATTTTGAATTCAATTGATATATTTTGAATTTCAAGATAAGGAAATTTGAAAAGGCATTTTTTAATTTAAATTAATTTTTACGCATTTCAAATGGAATATTGGAATTTTATTTCATATCTTGGGAATTTAAAATTATTTTTTTTTTCGTACTTATTTTTATTTTTTTTTTTAATTTCTTCAAACACGAAAAGAAATAAGAATTATTGTATATTTTCTTTTTTTTCTGGGGGGGTTTTTTTGAATCGCTTCACAACTTACCATTTATGCCACTGATTAATGGATAGTTGCCATCACGGCCGCCAATTAAATTCTTTAAACCTGTTTCGATCAGTGTTGGGGACGATCGCTCCCTGTCGCTCATTTTCTCATAAAATTTTTAATTTAACAGCACCAGCGACAAATCACAAAAATATAGATATAGATATTTGTATAGAAAACAAACTGAATTGATTTCCAACAATGGTTAATAGCAATTTAGAGCGGCGGTTTAATATAGATAGATTTGTTGGGTTGAATAATTTGAAAAAAAAAATATTTTTTTTCAAGCGAAAAATTTTTTATTCTTATTAAAATCACAAATTTTCTGTAGGATGTTTTTGTCGTGGGTTTTATTTTTTAATTTTTTGTAGGATATTATTTTTTTCAGGTTTTATTTTTTGTATGATTTTATTGTTTGTAGGTTGTGTGATTGTTTGGTTGTGTTGGCTAAATATTGCACGTGTTTGGTTGGGTTTTCAATTTTTTCTTATTAATTTTATTTTGGGTTTTTTCTCTTTGCTTGTGATTTTTGTTTTGTTATTAAAAATTATTTTTTTTTTATTTTATTTTTATAATTATAATTATTGTGTAAAATTTGCTAAAAATTAAAGGCCCCGTATATCATGTATTTATTTGCTTCTTTTTTTTTAAAGATATTTCTTTTTTTGTTTTGAGTTTTTCTTTTTTTGCTATTAACAAATTGCTTTTTGTTTTGCTTTGCTATTAATGAATTTTTCTTAACATTTTTTGGTATTTAAAAAATATTTTATTTTTTAGATTTATGTGTAGATTTTTTCCTTTTTGTTTTTCTTTGTAGTAAGTAATTGTAGTGTTTTGTTGAATTCTGTGTGGCTGCTTTTGCGTTTTCTACTTTGGCGTTTTAGCGTTTTATTTTATGTTTTTTTTTCTTTATTTTTTGCTCTGTTGATGAAGGTAATTTTGGTGAATTTTCAGCTACAACAAAATGCACAGCGTGTGTTGTTTTCTTTCTCGTTTTCTTTTAAATGTTATTTTTATTTTTCATGTAGATGTATATATATATATATATCTATTCAATTAACTATTAAACTATGTGTAATTTAACAATAACAATGACTATAAAAATAAACAATCTTTGTTGCTTTTTTTTTTGCTTTAGCTTTTTAACAATTAATAGAGACGTTTTGGGTTTTTCTCTTGCTTTGTTCTTTCTTAGATCTTGTTTTTTTAATTGTAGTTTTTTTTTGAAAATTTTTAGTTGTTGGGTTTGATTGGTTTTTTGTGTTTTTTAGGAGGGGAGGATTTTTTGTTGATTTTTTATTGCATTTACAGATTTTTTGGTTCTTTTTTTGTATTTAGCTTTCGTGGCGGCGGTGTTTCTTTTTTTCTATTTTTTTTTAGAAAATCTTTTTTTTAGTTTTAAATGCTTAGCGGAAAATTTTTTCGTTTAATTTTAGCACGTATTGTAATTTGTGTGATTTCTAGGCGGCCCCCAAAATAAAAAGAAAACATTTAACTGAATTTGTAGAAGAAAAAAAATTAATTAGTTTTTATATTTTTTTTTTGTGAATTAAAAATTGCTTTTTTTTTAAGTGTCAACTTTATTGCTTGTTTTTGGTATGTTTAGTTAAATTTATAATTTTTTATTGTTTGACATTTGTAATTTGCTGATTTTGAGTAACTCAAAGTTTTTGAGGGATTTTGGGATTTTTTTTTTAAATTTTTTTCTTATTTTAACAACCTTTGTTTTGCACGTTTTTTGACTTTTTCAAGCATTTTTTAAGCACTTTAAAGTAATTTTAAGAATTAAGCGTTTTTTCTTAATTAAACAAAAACAATTTTAACAGTTTTTCTGTGGGTTTTCTAACGAACACAATTTTTTGGAAATTTAATTTTTGTTGTTTATTTTTTTTTAACCGAAAAAATCAATGAAGGGAAATATTGTAGTTTGTGTTTTATTTTCGTCGTAGAAAGAGAGATAGAAGAAAAAGGCAGTCAATTGTAGATTTGTTGTTGTTGTAATTTAAAAATAAATCATGTTGTTGTAAAGGCAACCCCTTTTTGTATTCCTTTTCTTTTTGTTGGTTTAGTTAGTATTAGTTTAGAACTTGTCGATTTTTTTTTTGTAAATTATTTTTCTTCCTTTTGCGGGTTAAGTAGATAAATTGTATTCTTTTTAAACCAAATTGGTGCCTTGCGTGTATGTAACTAAAAAATTTGCAGGCATTTGAACGTGTTTAAACATGTGTGGGTGTTGGAATTTCAGGATATATGTTTTGTCGAACAATTACCATCCACACTCGAAGGCATAGGATCCACTCAGTGTGAAACACATACAGATAGAACACAGGAAAACTGAGAAAATTCAGTGTTTTTCTTAAGCAGCACAAAACGAAGAGAGTTAGTCGCAAAAGAGAGTCTAACTGACAGAGAGAAGAGAGTGGGCGACACAGTTATTAGAAGAATCCGAGTTGTGATAGATTATATCTTTCAAAAGGTGTTTTCCATAAAATTTTCATAAATTGTTGTCAATTTTTGTTATTTTTTTAATTTAATTTTTCAATTTTTAAGTAAATATTTTTCACAAACTATTCATGTTATATGCATAAATAACATTTGCCGTGTATAACAGTTAAATATAACATGTTTCACTCTCAAGACCGCACTTTGACATTTAGAAACAGCTGATTGAATGCCAGAAAAGTAAACACACACATGTGAAGATACGAATATGCTATGGGTACAAAGTAATTCTGGGGATTTTTTGTTCGGCTGAAAGGATTTAGCTGGGCAACATTATCACTTAATAAAACAATTTATTTCACAAAAAAAAAATGGATAAAATTAAAAAAGGCCCGATTTAATTTTTCCAATTCTAAATTGTTATTAATTATGAACTTTGTACATCCCGGGGAGAACTAACAATGTTGTTGTTGCTGCTACTGCTACTACGGCCGCTGCTGCTGTTGAGTATGGTGTTGTTGTTGGTGCTGCTGACACTTAAGGGGGTCTCCGTCCAGGCTCCAAAAAAAAAACGTTAAAGGGACGGGAGGTAGGGCTTAGGAATATTTGGGGTTCTTCACTTTTGTTTTATGTGAATTATTTTTTTTGTTTTCAACAACAACAAAAAATTGCACAAAATTTTCCACCGAACGCACGCGGTATATTTTCGCGAAGTACAACCGCAAAAAAGAAACACCCGTAAACGAAAAGTATTAAAGCAAATTTTGTAAAAAAAAACCAAAGAAATCTATAGAATTTCCGATTTTCTTTTAATTAATGCGCTCTATTTTCTATATTGATTAATTCTATTTTAATTTATTATTATTATATTTTTTGCTATATTTTTTTTTATTATAGTATTAGGCGGTAGAGTAGTCGAGTAGAATAGAATTGATTTGGTATTATCTTGTCGTCCACACACAACGTTGTCGATGGCGATGTCGTCGTCGTTGTTGTGTCCGCGCGGCGTAGTACATACGTATGTTTTGGAGGGGTTGTGTGTTTTGTTGTCGGTGTCGGTTGGTAGTCGTCGTCGTCGCGTCGTTCGCGTGCTAATTCCTATAGCCCGTAAGCACCGTAAGTCATCAAACCAAACTAACGAGTGAAACGAGTACCAATGCTCAGCACTGTCATTTGGTCCCAGTTTCGGGGGCACTCTAAAACCACGACGTCGTTGTTGCCTTCGTAGAACGAACAACACACAAACATCAACAAATCGAGCGAAACCCCATTGAAAAAAGAACAACAAATACACTTGCAGAGTGCCTTAGAGAGTACAAACACACTAATACACAAAATGCCTGAGCAGCACACGCCGCCACTCACACTCAATCGCATGCAGGGAGAGCACGAAAGAGTGTAACACGTTGAAATTAGTGGTAGAGCACCAGCAACATCACTCACTAATGCACAGTGGTTCAGACTTGTAATCAAAAGTACATATATTTGTAATTCATTTGTATACCCTACCCCACACTGTGGTACAGCGTATTATGAGTTTGTACATTTGTCTGTAACACCCAAAAGGAGAAGAGGTAGACCCATCGTTTACCGATCGACCTGGAATCAATTCCTGAGTCGAACCATGTCCGTCCGTCTGTAGATGTATCGTTGTAATCGAAGTGCAGGTCGTATTTATGGTCCGATTGTGCTGAAATTTAGTACAGTCCTCTTTTTTGGGACGATCGCTATTGAAATTGGTCAAAATCGGTTCTGTTCATGTATACATATACTGATTCATACACATATGCAGGGAGGCTGATATGTATTGCAACCAACTTCAGGTTGCTATCATTTCTAAACCGCTAGTCTGATAGCTGACAGATTTATTTCAGTGACAGTTCATTTTATTGTTTACAAGCTTACAAAAGCATTTTGATCTATTGCATTCAGAAAAAAGTTATTCGTGATGGAATTCAAGCGTGATAGTGTGATTGCTTTATATTTGGGTGGAAAAACACAAGTGACTATCGTTAGAGCGCTCCAGCATTTAAATGTGAATAAATCTTTTGTTTCTCGTACCATTGCTCGTTACCGTGATACTGGCAGTGTCGCGTCGCGTCCAAAAAGTGGACGAAAAAAAAACGGTAACAACACCAGAAATGATCCGAAAAGTGAAGGCCAGATTTGATCGAAATCCACGCCGCAGTAGTAGAAAAATTGCTCGTGAGCTGAACATATCGCGAGAACGGACACAACACATATTAAAAAATGAGCTTGGACTAAAGCCATTGAAGTTCGAAAAAGTGCAAGAGCTCACCGATGCACAAACAAGTTAGACTGGAAAGAGTAGCCAAGGAGTTGCTGCAAGGGAAGCAACTCCTTGGCTACCGAATTTGGTTTTCTCCAATGAGAAGCCATTCCAAATTGAGCAGTTTGTGAAGAAAATGATCGAGTTTACTTGCCAAAGAGGTCAGCTGAAAATGTACACCTTCGATTGGCCACCAGAACTCAAGCGCCGCCGATGGTAATGTTGTGGGCCGCCGTAACGGCCAATAGTCGCTCCCCGCTCGTATTCATCGACCATGGGGTCAAAATAAATGTCGAATATTATCGGGAAAATGTCCTAAAGACAGTATTGAAGCCCTGGGCAGACAAACATTTCGGCCGCAGACCATGGACATTCCAACAGGACTCAGCACCATCGCACTCAGCACGCGTCAACCAAGAATGGCTTAAAAAGGAGGTTCCTCGCTTCATTTCTACCGCACAATGGCCACCAAGATCTCCGGATCTCAATCCGTTGGACTTTTGCGCCTGGGGCATTTTAGAGAGTAAGGTTCGCACTAAAAAATACCAAAGTATCGATCATCTCAAGACGGCGCTTCGCCGGGACTGGGCCAAAATACCGCAGAGCAACTTTCGTGCAGCGTGTGATGGCTTTGTCGGCCGTTTGAAGGCCATAATTCGTGCCAAAGGTGGCCAATTCGAACAAATCTAAACTGTTTCTAAAATTTTATGTTATTTCCGACATTTTTTGATTTTGAACAATAAAATTTAAAAAAAAAATTAAAAAATATAGCGCTTTACTTTGTTGCATTATATATCAGCCACCCTGTATACATGTACCTCCGATTGTATATGCAAGGTAACATTTTTTAGCCGATCTGAATAAAAATTGACGCAAATAAGTCTCTTGACACACTTAGAGATAATACTAAATTTAAGGAAAAAAAAACATGTTAGAATTGGGAATCGGCCTATGGCAAAAAGATAGCTCTTAACGAGAGCTAAAATATTCCTCATAAGTGTCAAGGACGTGGGTCGACTGGAAAGTGTTTTTTTTTTTTTTTTTTTGATTTAAAAAAAATGGACTTAGCGCAATTGGCGAACGATTATTTGGATAATAAAACTGAATAATTTGTAAACGTTGTTCAGGCATAAGTCTTTCCATGATGAAATGCCAAACAATACTTAACAAAAATAACTTGACAGCATGACTCGACTCACACGTTATCTGTCAAAAAAGGCTATTGAAAAAGTATCTCTACTTAGATAGTAAAATTTTTTTAGCCGATCTGAATAAAAATTTACACGAAAAGTCTCTTGATACACTTAGAGATAATACTAAATTTAAGGGAAAAAACATATTACCCCCTGTATAAACTGTATATATATCCGATCATTACAAAATTCGGCAGAGATAGTTTTCTTACTACATGCAGGAAAACTGTCAAAATTCGGGGAAGATCGGTTCAGATTTAGATATAGTCCAAATATATATGTTACACCCGATTTGACAGGTAAGCGCTGTAGAAACTGTATTTCATTACCGGTCAGTACGAAATTCGGTAGAGATAGTTTTCTTATTACATGAATAAACACTGCCAAGTTCTGGGCAAAACAGTTCAGATGTATTGTGTTTTCTTTTGTACCAAAAATGCTACATTTTACTGTCTTTCGCCCCAAAAATGCTTTTTTGTTTTCGTTTGTAAAAAAAATGCTGCACTGAAATAGGGTTTCGTTTTCTTTTGTAAAAAATGTTGCACTTGTGCGATGCAAAAATGCAACATTTCAGCCCTGTATTTAAACGGAGGGGAGGACGATGCCCTACAAAACATATGTTTTCTCAGCGTCGAGAGAATAGCCTAAATACTCGCGTGTGTGCGTGAGTTATTTTTTCTAATGAAGTTTGTATAGATGCTTTATTTAGGCGGCGCCTAAGAAATGCAGCTGGTGTAGGCGACATTATTAAAATGCTGCTCTCTGACAGGGCAACGTCTTTTCTTATATTAAAAAAAAAATCTCCAAACTTGTCTCGCAACAATTCAATTGTTTCATTTGCTGTGTGACACGTATCCACAATCGATCACTGGCAATAAGAGAGCTAAAATATTGCTCATGGGTGTCAAGGTCGTAGTTTGACAGGAAAGTGTTTTTTTATTAAAAATAATGGACTTAGCATCATTTTCAAATGTGAACGGAAAATTTAATTTTGCTCTAGCTCCTTAGCGGTACATCGGATCGCGAATCGGTCAATGGCAAAAAGATAGTTTTTAACGAGAGCTAAAATAACGGGTTTTCTAATAGGGATGATATGATTTTGAAGTGACGTTTCGGTCATTTGTAATATGTCCTGGTCTGTCATTTGTTTTTCATTGTATTTAGTAGTGTTTACAATTTCATCATGGAGAGATATACGCAAGAGCAACGTTTACAAATTATTCAGTTTTAATATCAAAATAATCGTTGTCCAATTTCAACTTTTCGTGCGCTAAGGCCATTTTTTTTAAATAAAAAAAACACTTTCCAGTCGACCTGCGACCTTGACACCTATGAGCAATCTTTTAGCTCTCGTTAGGAGCTATCTTTTTGCCATTACCGATTGCTCTGAGAAAATTTGTTTCTAACCACTGTGCACCACAAGTAATAGCATAGTGCAATAACAACAGCAACAACCGGAGCTGTTATACTATTCATAAATTAAAAAAAGTAAAATCACACAAAATACTACAACAACAACAACAGTGGCAACACTGAGGAATAGTATCTCTTTTGCTCACTATTTTTTATTCTAATATTCTAATATTGTTGTTATTGTTGCTGCTGATGTTGTTATTGCGCCGTGTTGTCGTTCGTCGTTCTCGTACAATTGTAAATTGTTCATTTAAACATATTCATCGATGTGATACTATTGTTGTTGTTGTTATTGTATTTGTTTTCAACCGAATACAACGAAAAATAACTACAAAATTTTTATTGTATTTTTAACTTACACTGGCCAAAATAATAGCAATAGCAGCAAGAACAACAACAACACCGCCACCACCTCACATCGCAGAACAGCCGAACAACAACCACGTGAGTGAATTAGTTTTTGTTGTTCGTCAAAAAAAGAAGAGCTGCTAACTACTGCTGCTCCTTACCAGTGATGGCAACTTTTCGAGCATTTAACGCGTAAATATGACAATCAACGTAACGTTTGGAAAAAATGTAAAAATGTATTGAAAAAAACTTTAAAATATTATAGTCAATATTACATTAGGGTATATGAAAAAATTATTATACACATGGATAAAATATTATTGTATTTTAGTTTGTTTTTATTTCGATCTTTAAAACGTTATTGATTTGTCATTAGGATATTCTCCTGGCTTGAGGCCATCTGTGCCTCTATTATGTATTGAATGCAAAGTTTTTAAAAACGGTGAAGCAAATACTATTACTTGACAGCTCAGCTCCTTGTATAGCTATTTCACGGGCTATTTCCGATCATTCAGCGAGGTTTAGCTGTGATTATTCGGTCAAAAATCCAGCTCTATGAGGCATAGCTTCATCCAAGCGATTGAGAATTATTACCTCACTTCTGTTATTTCAACACTAAAAAATCATGTCAAATAATCGTATTTGCACCGATTTATTTTTAATATTTGCCCCGAATATTTTTAATGTAAATATACACTGATAATTATTTTTCAAAATTCAGAGTTTAATTTTAATTTAATTCTCATTAGAATAGGAAAATTGCCATTGTCTTCAAAAAATTCATAAACTACAGTTTAATTCAAAACTTATCTTAACAAATGCCTCGAAACAAGTTTTGTACATTATCTCCTTGTTGGAGAAAGTATATGAACGCTGCTCTCTATTAAATCACCAATCGATGGAGGGACATCAAAGTGGTATTCATACCCAAACAAGAAAAATAGCACACACAAGCAGAGTTACCATACGTCCTCCTTTGGGAGGACATGTCAGTGTCCTCCCATTTATCAAGTCAAGCGTCGATAAATAAATAATAAAATTGTATTTTATTACTGGTATTGAATCCTACTCTTTATTTTTTTAATAAAGCAATATCTTATTTTAAATTTCTTAGTAGAAATATTATTTTAAAAATTTATGTTTTTTGCCGCCGGAGTCGGTGCTGGAGATGGAGTCGAATCATATTTAAATTAATAACATTTTTTTAAAAAGAAATATTTTTCTTTCCTAATACATAGGTTTTGATGATAGCCCTTTTTAAATATAGGGTGATCCAAGTAGAGATACCTTCTTCAATAGCCTTTTTTTGACAGATCACGTGTGAGTCGTGTCATGCTGTCATGTTATTTTTGTTAAGTATTGTTTGGCATTTCATCATGGAAAGACTTACGCCTGAACAACGTTTACGCGTGTCATACGCCAGTTACCAGTCGAAATGCTCGTACGAGTCATCGAAAATTGGACTCAACGGATGGACCATCTGAGACGTAGCCACGGCCAACATTTGATACACATAATCAGCAAAAAATAAATGCCAAAGAATGTTCTTTCAAATGATAAAAAACCTTCCCCATTCAATTTGAATTTTCTGTGTTTTTTTCTTTAAAAAAGTAGGGAACTTCGAAATGGATCACCCATTATAAAGAGCAACTTTTCGCTGCTCTTTGCTAAGCATTTGTTTGAACTTGTTAAAAAAATGCAACCCTCTGAACGTACAACCGTGTGAACATACAGTTTTTGTCTTGCAACGTTGGCAGAGAAGTCATTGTGAGATAATTTGCAGATTGTTAAATGTGTGAAGTTTATGCATGTGACTACTGCGCCATTGTCAGAAAAACATTTTATTGGCAACACTGTCTATAAAATATTTTTATTGGCAAACCTGCATACAAATATTTACAAAATACATATATTGTAAATTTATGAAATTGTAAGGTTTTCTTGCAATCGTTTGAACTGTCAATTTTTTGTCCGTACATTTGCAGCACTTTAACAGGGTTGGTAAAGTTGTCCGATCTGACAATCGTCTATACATAGCTTTAGATTTAATAATAATTATTTTTTCTGTGTACTATAATTTGAATTTAAATTTACGTGCTTTGAATTTCACTTGATACTTTTTTGCTTTTCCAATTGCATTTAGATCCACTTTATAACCACATTTAGGGTTGATCTGAAAAAAAAAACACTAAATGTAGTGCGATAAGCACTTCAGTTGGCATCACTGCTCCATACAATACTCTTTCGTCATTTGAATATTATGTCAGTCGTACACATTTTGAGCGCAATCTATGTGTGATGTCACACATACAGTGAGCGGGAGGCAAATGGTATCGTGGAGAGTCTGAGATGTTATTTGAGCGAAGTGAGCACAAAACGTCTCACGGTGTATATCCGCACCTACATATGTATCAACGAAGTGTGTTTGTGTGTGGTTTATAGTTTTTTTTCTGTTTTTAAAATTAAGGGGGGTTCTTTTCAATGGTTGGGGGTGTTTGGTTATGGGGGATGTTGTGTTGAGTGAGAGTGTGCCAAAGAAATAGAGAGAAAGATAGTGGGAGCGTATGCGTCTTAGATACATGTGCTGCTCTAAATGTTAAATGTAGGAACGTATGAGCATTATTTGAAAGAACACCAACAAGAACAATATGACTATAGCCTGCAGATACACATTGTTGGTGTGAATTAAATTTCGTCGGTTGTTGTTGCCGGTGTTACTGAAAAGCCAGCAAAAAGTTATGTTTGATCAAACACACTAATTCTAGAAAGCGCATGTGAATTAAGCAGGTCTCGGAAATCTTCATCTACGAGAGAGTATTTACAGTGTGATTTATTAAAGTGTATCAAATATGTAGATGTGACTGAGATAACGACGACGACGGCCGTCCGACCCACCGCACATGGATTTGCATAAATGCAAATGTTGCACATTCGTACAGGCATTCATACTCGTACCTACATACACACACACATCCATGACCATCACTTGCCGGTCCACTTTGGTGGTGATGGGGTTTTTTTTATTTGAACGCATAAACGTCGTCAAGTCGAGCGTCTGTTAACCAGTCTTTCAACGAAATCAAAAGTGTTTACGTACTCGGCTAAAGTCCGAATGTTAAATACCCTCCGTCCGGCAGACACACATGTGTCCATATATACATTTGTACGTACACACTTATATATTTAAGCCTACCAAATGCTAATTTGTCATTTTATTTGCATTTTGAATTAGCAAAAATATGGGAATACGCGACAGATTACGGTAATGTCAACTATAAGTTTCAAAGCCATTTGGGTGTATTAGCTCCTTAATTTAAAACAATCTCAACTATATACTAGGCCGGGTCGATTTGTTGGGAGGCAAAAAAAGTCGCCATTGCTCAGTGAAAATCGTATTCTAGGGATCAAAATAAGAAACTTTGCCGAAGGAACCATACCTCTAAAACGAATTCTGATGTCCCGGAATTTCGGTCGAACTTTTGGGTAGGGGCAAATTTTGAAAAATCCCACTTTGACCCATTTAGAGTGCTCCAATCGAGTCCAAATGTATGACGTCGACAGTCGCAGTGCTACCAACTTCACGCTGCTGTAGCAAACAAACGGTTAATGACAATGGGCTAATTTTTTACAAGCGTCTGTCTGAATTTCCAGACATTTCTGCGGTAAAGTTAGAGATCGAATCCCGCTGAGAAAAATCGCCCGGCAGGTTGAGTTACTGATCACCGACCAGCCCAATCGTCTGACGCTATAATCACTAAACTTGGTGCGACAATAGTCCTTGGGACGTAGACGCTGTATACGACGTTGTTCGAAATTCGTGCTTTTGAGGCAAACAATGG
This sequence comes from Eudasyphora cyanicolor, assembly GCA_963930755.1. Lineage (NCBI taxonomy): Eukaryota > Metazoa > Arthropoda > Insecta > Diptera > Muscidae > Eudasyphora > Eudasyphora cyanicolor. Next base: position 159,777,809 of record OZ005735.1, read on the forward strand.
GACAAAAAGTTAGAGCTAAAATTGCGAAATTTGTTGCGAATGCCGGTGAACTTTCAAAATTCTAACTTAAAAGGCACAGTGGGTCCAAATAGGGATTCCTATCTGTACCACCGACAAACATAAATGTGGGGCTAGCAGATTCGGCGCAGGAAGCCATTAAATTATTATACAACAATTTTGACGAAGGGCTGTGCATAACATTTTCTGGTGTAATTTAGTATAATAAAAACGAAAAAATATTTAAATTTTTTTTTTATTATTTTGTTAATTAGAGTTTTCACGGAATGCACCTTTAGTATTTGGACCATATACTTCTGAAGCATATGTCCGATGGCGCCGGGACACGCGTTAAATTTAAGAAAACTATGAGGGCTACAAATGTTGCCAATACCTCTTTCACGCAGTGAAACAAAGTGTTTAACAAAATGTAAAAAAAGTGATTTAAAAAAAAATGTTTTTTTGTTTGCCATTAAAAAAAATTACAAACAAATATCTTATTAAATTTTTAAAAGCTAGGTTTCTAACGAAGAAAACTATGCCAACTTGAAACAACTAAAGCCGGGTTAAGTTCGGCCATGCAGAATCTTATATACCCTCCAGAATGTATAGCATGTGAATGGTTTCGGGTACAAATAAACTATACTGTACAAATATTCAGCCCAATTCGGCGTTACGAAGTCAGATCTAAAGGGACCTTTGTATTGAAGCTATATCAAAACATGGACCTATGAATACCGTTGTTCGTGTGAAGGATTTTAGGTACACACAGAAAACAGTTTGGTTGCCTCAACCGAATTTTTTTTTATTTAATTTATTTTTTTGTACATTAAACATTACATTCATTAATATTCGGCCTCAGCGCCACATAGGCATTTTTTATGCATGTGACAACATATTATAATTCAGTTATAAAGTAATTAAATCCAAATTTACATAATTTGGAAAAATATTTAGCATTTACATGTATTTTACGATAAATAGTATTCCAATTTATTCATTAAATAATATTTACATGCATTTTTAAATTGTGAAATTCTTTCAATCGATTTTATGGGGGATGGCAAATCGTTATATTTTTCGCCGCCAATGTAATCAATACGCTTTTTCCTTTTTTTCTAATCTGCACAATGGTAACCTTAGATCTGACTGATTTCTAGTATTAAAAGTTCTTTGATTTTGATTAAATTGTACAATGTGGTGTCCAGTGTTATGAAGACATTTGTAGACAAACATGAGAACCTGATATTCATGAACTCCATGTACAGGCAATATATTTTTAGCAACATATACATATAATAAATTTGTCGAAAATGTTATTGGTAAGTTATACACAATTCTCAAAGCTTTGTTTTGAATGCTTTGAAGTGATTTCAAGGATCTACTATTCTTATTATAACCATATGTAATGGCCAGATATTTAATGTGTGAATGTATCATCGAGTTGAATATCATGCTTTTAGTTCTTTCGTCTAGCTTCCACTTCAATTTATATAATATGCCAATGGCCGGGGCTATTTTCTTTTTTATTTCATCAATATGCAAATTCCATGACATATTACTCTGAAGAATAACACTAAGATACTTTACTGAGTGAATTTTTTGAATCTCATTCATATCGATTATAACTCTAAAATCATGATTTTGATTTACAGAATGTGGGCGAAAACGAATCAGTTTAGTTTTATTAGGATTAAGTTTCAAGCCATTTAATCTTGAAAATTCAACTAAGAGCACGGCATCTCTTTCAATTTGTGTCTTCAGTGGTATGCCATGCTTATATGGGTAAAAAATGCAAACATCATCCGCAAACATATAAAGTTTCCCAAACAAACCTAAGTTCCCCAAGTCATTCAAGTAAATCGAAAATAACAAAGGACCAAGCCCACTTCCTTGCGGTACACCGTGCTTTACAGAATCTCTAAAACTTCTTAATCCATTTATTTGAATAAACTGTTGTCTATTGGTGAAATAGCTTCTAAATAACAATTGCTCTGACCCTTTTACACCATACAAATCTAACTTATGCAGTAATATTTCATGATCAACAAGATCAAAAGCTTTTGTGAAATCAAAAAATACGCCGGCTACTCCACTAGATCCTTCATCGAGGCCCTTGCATATGTATTGCAAAACATTCACAACAGCATCCTCGGTTCCACAACCCCTTCTAAAGCCAAATTGAAAATCAAATAAAAGATTGTTTTCTTCAAAATAACACAAAAGTTTATCAAATAAAACTTTTTCAAAAATTTTGTCGATGGTCGACAGTACTGATATTGATCTATATTTATCTACGGTAGAAGCATTGATTTGTTTCGGTATAGGGATGATTTTGTGTATTTTGAGATTATCAGGAAAATCTGACAAATTAATCATTTTATTATAGATCTCCATCAACATTGGAGCCAGCTCATTTACACATTCCCTCACAAATCTTGGCAAAATATTGTCACTTCCTGCACTTTTATCACATTTCATATTAACAATAATATTCTTAATTTCCTGCAGATTGACATTTTGTAATTTAAAAACATGTCTCGACACTAAGTGTGCCAAAGAAGTTTATTGTATCACCAGGACGAACTTCCATCTGATCCTTTAGGTCAGCAATACACGATAAGAAATATTTATTAAACTCATTAGCTTTTACTAAGTCATTGCTCAATAATTCACCTTGAACATCTTTTAATTTTAAGCTTTCACTTTTTTTCCTGCCAAGGGTTTTATTAATGAAATTCCATGATTTCTTCGAATCACTTCCTACTTTATGTAAAGTTTCTGCATAATAATTACTTCTACAAAATTTGACAGCATATCTTATTATTTTGCTAATTTGCTTCAAATCGTCTTCAATATTACTTTTATTTCTTGAACTGCGCCTTTTTAATAGAAGTTTGTCTTTAAGTAAAATTAGCCCTTGGAGGTCCTTATTAATCCATGGAGTAAGTTCAAAACGAATTTCTCTTCTATGCATAGTTCTAACAGTTGATAGCCTAACAGCACCCTCAATGCAAGATAAAACCTCATTGGTCAAACCAGTAGCAGTTAACGGAATGAAACAATGAGGTAACGTTTGAACCAAAATTTCTCTAGCTTTCCCAAAATCCGTATGGATTTTGCTGCACTCAACATATTTTGACGTGATGTTAGGTTTCTTAACTCTACAAAAAAGCATATTATGGTCTGAAAATGAACATTCTACTGAATCAATAATAAGCATTTCTGATATATTACTAAAAATATGATCAATACAAGTTGCACTATTCGGTCTAGTTGTGAGGTTATGAGCACTTTCGCAACCATAGTTTTAAAATACTGAACAGTAATCAACGCAAAATGAAGATTGCAAAAGATCAATGTTCGCATCGCCGAGCACTATCAATGGACTTTGAGCATGATTATTCAATATTACATCCAGCATATTAACAAAATCATTAACATTACATTTTTGAGATCTATAAAATGAAATAAGTTTCAAGGGCTTATTATCAATTTTAAACCCTGATAGTTTCACATTTATAATTTCAACAAAACTATTACTCATACAAAATTCAACGGAAAATTTAATTTGACAGTTAATATATAACGACGTACCACCATACCCATCATTCATACAACAGTGAACATGTTCATAGCCTGGTATTGAATATAATTGAGTTAATTCATTTCTAAACCAAGTTTCTTGTACTGCAATTATATCAGGCAGCTTTGGAAAATTTGCTAATACAGTTTTAAATTTATTAAATTTTTCCAGCGAAGAAATACTTCTTGTGTTTATGCACAATTTATTCCAGAATTTATTATTTACTTCACATTTATGGACGTGGTTAGGCCACATCTTTCGCCGACCACAAAATGATATCGCTAGAGCTGCATTGGACTGGAACCCCCAAGGTCAACGTAGAAGAGGCCGTCCAAGAAACACGTGGATACGCTGCACTAAGAGAGAATTGGAATCAGCCCAAATACCCTGGAACCATGCAAAAGATGGAGAGAGCTTGTCGATGCCCTATGTTCACTTTGAACAATTTACAATTGTTTTATATGCTATGTAATTTAACTCAGTTGTAAATAAAGGACATATATATATATTAGGGCGGGTCGATTTAAAAATCGCCCATTGCTCAATGAAAATCGTATTCTAGGGATCAAAATAAGAAACTTTGCCGAAGGAAGCATACCTCTAAAACGAATTCTGATGTCCCGGAAAAAATCCCACTTTGACCCATTTAGAGTGTTCCAACCGAGTCCAAATGCATGGAACCCCCAGGGGGTGTGCCACTGGCATGGGTGGGTCGGGCCTCCGAAGTTATTGGGCGTCGGTCATACATTTGGACTCGATTGGAGCACTCTAAATGGGTCAAAGTGGGTTTTTTCAAAATTTGCCCCTACCCAAAAGTTCGACCCAAATTCCGGGACATCAGAATTCGTTTTAGAGGTATGGTTCCTTCGGCAAAGTTTCTTATTTTGATCCATAGAATACGATTTTCACTGAGCAATGGCGACTTTTTTTGCCTCCCCACAAATCGACCCGGCCTAATATATATATATATATTATTTGTTGTGCGTTGCCACAACCAACTGTTTTAAAAAATTGACTGTTCTGACAATTTTTCAGTCATATACTACCGACAATTAATTAAAAACAGTTTTTATTTTATTTATTGAACAAAAAACCAAACAATTCATAACAAAATTATAAATCCCATATTACAAATTCATCACTATTATGAGATGTGGAAATATTTGACACAAATTTTATTACACGAAAAAAAAACACCAAACTTGTATGCAAATATCGCTTAACCATGTGCTTTCAATTTCATGATTGTTGCTTTTATTTCTTATTTATGTAAAACCGTTTGCACAACATATTCTTCATTCCACACATTATTATCCACACGAGATTGCTTTGACTACATATACCGTTCTTGAACAAAATGTTGAAGATTTACTTATGTCGAGTAATTTTATTTTTTGTTTGTCATGTATCAGCAAAGAATAGCAACCAATCTTTCGGTTGTATTTCCCAAAATACATTCAATTATTCTAAGTTTTGTAAATTATTGGGATAACCAAAAAAACGATTATTTACTAATATTTTTCTGTTGTAGTAACCAATTATTCGTTCCAAGAATAATCTTTGGTCTATTGATACAATTTGTGTTGTCAAGAATAAAACATTGGTTGTCACAACAAAAAATCGATCATATGGTACTATAATGAAAGTTTAAGAACATTTTGTACCACCGATAAACGTTGCTTTGGTCCAAGGTAGCTTCACCATATGCCACACTCAACATTCGGAATGCGTCAGCGCACTTTATTTTGTTTTTCACACAAAATTTGATGCAGTTCCTTTGATCCATTTTCTGAAATAGATAAAAATCGAGACAAGTTAAAACACATCCAAGCACAACAGCTGTCAAAAATAAACTAACCATTCAAAATGGCCGACCTTGTCAGCATAAGTAAGGACATGAGTAACAACACAACGCTACAAAAATGTCAAAAATAAAATACAAGTAGCCCGCGGAAATTAAAAATTCGCTACATTCTTTGAACATGCCTCGTATATACTTTATAGAGTCTCAGATCAATATTTAGAAGTGTTACAAACGGAGTGACAAAATGAATATACCCCCATCCTATAGTGGAGCGTATACAAATCTATGTATGCATGCACATATCGATACCCTCATTCGAAAACATGCCAAGTCGACTTAGAATGTTTTTGAACTTCTAAATATTCCAAATTATAATCAGTCAACATTTGGTGTGTATCCGTCAACCCAATCAAACGTTATTCACAAAACAGTACAGGTCATTCGATTTACATTACAAAGGAATTCCACACAAATTAAAAAAATGCATTCAACTTTGATCTCCTCTCCTGGAAAACTAATTTTTTCCACTTAGCATAGTTTAGAATGGAGGTATCGATATAAGTTATGAATAGACAGCGGAATATATGCAATTGCATATTTTTATTTTACCGATAACACACAATTTTTTTCGTCAACAAATACTTAAATATACACCTATTTATTATTGCATATTTTGGGCATATATCGTGCATATGCAAAAAATATGAAAACACATTTATGTTTAAAATACACCGAAAATTCGATCAGCTGCTGTTGTTCCATTTTGTACGGGCTATTATTTTTTAAAAAAAAAAGATTTTCAACATTTTTCTTTAATTTTAATATGGTTATGTGTGTCGGTTAAAATTTTAAAAGGGCGTAGAAAACAAATGGCTAAAGCTTTAATCTTGAGATTTGGTGCGCGGGTAGTTCTTGTCGTTATATAAATTTATATTTCAAAAATTAGTTAGTTTTCCCTAATTTGCCGATGCATAATTTTTGCATATGCAATTTTTAGTGCCATTTTATTTGCATATGCATTTTTCATTCAGCATATGATGAATGTAGCGTGCGTTCACGGCTTTTGATAAAAAACTACAACAATTTTTTGCTGCAAATAATTTTTTTTTAATTCTCTTATATTCTTTCTTATAGGTATTTCATTTTGGGTGCTTTATTGTGCAAAATTTGTTAAAAATTACGAAAACATACCTTAACCTTCAAAGCTACTTCCATTTTTTGTAGCGTGCGTCACAATAATTTATGATACATTTTTTCGCAACTTATACCTGTTACAAAAAATTTTTTATGGCATTCGAAAGAACACTCATATCCCACTAAACTCTATGTATTAGCTGAAGGTATCTCTTTTGAAAGACCAAACAATTGTTATATTTTAATACGAAAACGCGTACGAATGTAGCGTTCGTCACGCAGGATTTGCCCATATGTTGTGCATATTCTCTTGCGATTTTTTGCATATAAAATGCATATATGTAATATGCACATTTAATCGAATTTAGAATCCAAAAATATACTTAATACTAAAATATGAACTCGTTCGGATGACAAATAGAGATTGCATAAAATTCCGCTGTCTAGTTATGACTAGACAGCAATTTCACATTTTTATTGGATGGTTATACGGAAAACTCGAAACCACACAATTTTTTTCATAAAAAAATATTTATTATTGCATATTTTATGCAAACTGCATATTTGCATATATCGTGCATATGCAAAAATATGCAAACACATTTATCTTTAAAATACACCGAAAATTCAATCATTTGCTGTTGTTCCATTTTGTACCATTTTTCTTCAATTTGAATATGTCTACGTGTGTCGCCTAAAATCTGTACATGGTTACATTAATTCTAAAAGGTCGTAGAAGACAAACGGCTGAAGCTTCAATCTTGAAATTTGGTGCGAGGGTAGTTCTTATCGTTATATAAAATAATGTTTCAAAAATTAGTTAATTTTCTCCAATTTTCTGATGCATATTTTTTGCATATGCAGTTTTTATACCCTACACCACACTGTGGCACAGGGTATTATAAGTTTGTTTCACGGCTGATGTTTGTAACATCTGAAAATAACACAGCTAGACCCACCTTAAAGTATACCCATCGACTCAGAATCACTAGCTGAGTCGATTTAACCATGTCTGTCCGTCCGTCCGTCTGTCCATGTAAAGTTGTTTGTCGACTACTGGTCGCAATTTCACTCCGATCGTTCTGAAATTTTGCAGTTTAGAGTATTTCGCAGCTGTAAAGGTCCCTATTGAATTTGGTTGAAATCGGTTCAGATTTAGATATAGCTCCCATATATATGTTTCGTCCGATTTGGCCCTTTAGTCCTATAGAAGCTGTATTTTACATCCAATCGTTTTGAAATTTAGAATGGTAAAGTTGCTTGATCCATGAACCAACATTGCCGAATTTGAAGAAAATCGGTTAAGATTTAGCTATAGCTCCCATATATATGTTTCGTCCGATTTGGATGTAAAATACAGCTTCTACAGGACTAAAGAGCCAAATCGGATGAAACATATATATGGGAGCTATAGCTAAATCTTAACCGATTTTCTTCAAATTCGGCAATGTTGGTCCATGGATCAAGAAACTCTACCATTCTAAATTTCAAAATGATTGGATGTAAAATACAGCTTCTATACAACTAAAGGGCCAAATCGGACGAAACATATATATGGGAGCTATAGCTAAATCTTAACCGATTTTCTTCAAATTCGGTAGTGTTGGTTCATGGATCAAGAAACTCTACCATTCTAAATTTCAAAATGATTGGATGTAAAATACAGCTTCTACAGGACTAAAGAACAAAATCGGACGAAACATATATATGGGAGCTATAGCTAAATCTTAAATGATTTTCTTCAAATTCGGCAATGTTGGTTCATGGATCAAGAAACTCTACCATTCTAAATTTCAAAACGATTGGATGTAAAATACAGCTTCTATAGGACTAAAGGGCCAAATAGGATGAAAGATATATATGGGAGCTATATCTAAATCTGGACCGATTTCAACCAAATTCAGTATTACAGCTGCGAAATACTCTAAACTGCAGAATTTCAGAACGATCGGAGTGAAATTGCGACCTGTAGTCGACGAACAACTTTACATGGACAGACGGACGGACAGACATCGACTCAGCTAGTGATTCTGAGTCGATCGGTATACTTTAAGGTAGGTCTAGCTGTGTTATTTTCAGGTGTTACAAACATCTGCCGTGAAACAAACTTATAATACCCTGTACCACAGTGTGGTGTAGGGTATAAAAATTATGCAAGGGAATATGCACAACATATGCAAAATATAATCTGCATATGTTGAATGAAAATTGCATATGCAAAAAATATGCATTGCCAAATTGGAGAAAATGAACTAATTTTTCAAACATAATTTTATCTAACGACAAGAACTATCATCTCACCAAATTTCAAGATTAAAGCTTCAGCCGTTTGTCTACTACGCCCTTTCAGAGTAAAGGTAACCATGTATAGATTTTCAACAAAACACACACTGACATATTAAAATTAAAAAAATTTCTAAGATCTTTTTTTTAGAAAAATAATAGCGCGGTACAAAATGGAGCAACGGCAAATGATCGAATTTGCAATGAATTTTAAACATACTCGTATATGTATTTACATATTTTTTGCAAATATATATGCACTATATATGCAAATATGCAGTTTGCATAAAATATGCAAAAATAAATAGGTGTATATTTAATTTTTTTTATGGAAAAAGTTGTGTGTTATCGATTTTTCCATACAACCGTCCAATCAAAATATGCAATTACATACATTCCGCTGTCTAGTTATGACCCATTTTGTAAATGTAAGCTAAATGAAAAAAAATCTTTTTCATACGTAGCTACGGGCTATAAGTGAAACACATCGAAGATGTCACCCCAAGTATGTTCGGCAGATATCAGTTTTGGGTCATTTTAAGTCGAATGAGCAATGTCCGTCCGTCCGCCTGTCTGTCTGCTGGCTGTTGCGCACAGATGGTATTTTGGATTTAGGTGGATTCCTGCGAATACATGCGTCGACCAACGCCCCCACCCAATAGGGTCCTCACCAATAGTCAGGCCGGTACCTGCGTACCGAGGGCTTTCCTGACTCCCGTAGTACCAGATTAAGTGCTCTGATCAGACTGCGTAGCCGAATATACTACCAGTTAGACTCCGGAAAATCTAGGACTGGTGACCAATCTGGGATCACTGTCCAGTCCCCATCCTGGGAATAGATGGGAACTATAGGATTCGTGGATCGCCCAGCTGTTGCGCACAATAATTCTCGAAAGGAGTAACAGATTGACTTCAAACTTGGTATGCGGTAATATTTTTCTCCATCTCAGGCTAAGTTCGAAGATGGGCCGTATTGGTCCACTCCTTCTACAACCTCCCCACAAATGATTTACATTTGGTGAAATATTGATTCCTTAATAACTTCTATACTACTTATTCGAATCTTCTGAAATTCGACACATAATATCAGTTTATTAGTCGCTATCACCTCGTGAAAAATGGTGGAAGTTTGCACGCCCCTTTTGTTATCTCCCACACAAATGATCATTTTACAACAAAAGTTAACTGCTGCAATGCTTTTATAGTACCTACAGTCCAATGAAAAATGGCCGTCATTGACACGCCTCTTTTGGTAGCTCCCACACAAATGGTCCATTTTGTAGCAAAAGTTAAGAACTTTTAACCTTGATATCAGTGCTAGCAAATACCTGAAATTGTGTACAGTGTAATGCTGTTATAGCACCTACAGTCCAGAGAAAAATTGGCTTTAATGCCCTTACCTCCAATTTCCATCTAGATTCACGAATACCGTAAAATTTGATGAAAATCGTTACCCGCTAGTCAAATTGATATACAGACCCCCATATAGAATATTTCTTTATTTAGCATATATTCTTCAAAATAATTCTAAACGGATATTATTCCAGAATTACAGCAGCAATATGTGTACCTTCTCTGCTCAAATACTAGTGTACAGAATAGGTATCATATAGTTTGCCTTTCCTTACTGGTTGATGTTGATGACGAAACTCTAGGCAGTTGTTATTAATATAGCAAATACAAAATATCAAAAATTAAAGAAGAAAAAAAATCTAAAATAAAATATTATTTTTTATTGTTATCTATTAGATAACAGAGATAACAAAGTTGAAAATTTTTTCCGCATAGTTAAAATTTCTACATTTGAGAAATTCAAAGCTTTTCTTGTCCAAAAAATGAGGAAATGGTAAACAAATATACTCGTAGTAAATAATTTGGGAAAAAAATAAACGCCGCTATCAGGAGCACATAAAGTAAATTATGACTTAAATGTGACGTTTTATATTCTTACACTAAATAATGAATCGTATACATATATTTATGATCATTTGTTGCGAACCAAATCTGTAACACATTTAAGAAATGACTTAGGATCCTTTATCTTTGGTTTTTTGGGGTAACCGCCTAATTTTGACATTTTAGATTTCGAGATTGTAATATAAATGTTTTCAGCTAATCACTATCTATCCATCCATAAATGGCACTCCTAGATGTGCCCCATTTTTGGGGCCTTTTTCCAGCTCTCATCTAGGCACATCTAGTCTCAAATCAATGCGAGAAAAAATATTTTGCCTCTCTTCAACATTTTGATTTTTTGAGATATGCGATTATTTAAAAAAACATCGGAGATATGGAGACGTCAATCCGAAAATGAGCTAAGTCAAAATTATAGTTTAGTAGGAGAACCCTTTGGGATTATTTTTAAATTTGCATTCCTAACAGAAGGGTTTTATCAAATACATACAATTATTTTTCGCTAAACAGTTAATACTTTAAATACATTGCACTGTGCCGAATTATAAGCATTAATGTGGACTAATATATTAACGTTATGATCTATGCTATTTTGATATAATTTGACCATTTTGGTAACGCCCGTTTTTCACAGGACTATAGGTACTTTAAAAGCGTTACACTGTGCAAACTTTTTTATAAGCTTTTAACTTTTTGTACAAAATGGTACCTTTGTGTGGGAGGTAGCAAAACGGGCTTGGCAATAACGCCAGTTTTTCACTGGACTGTACACTGATAGAAAAAGCTTCGTCATGGCGACGAATTTGTACATCATCACGATTATTTTTTCGTCAAAAGTCAGCTAACGTGCGGAATAATCCTCTTGATGAATATGTTCGTCACCATGACGAATCTCTGTTTCCACAAACTTTCGTCCTCAGGATGATCACATTTCATCCCTACGATGAATCGAGTTCATTATCACGACGAATCCCTTTCATCACCACGATGAACACCATTCATCCCTACGATGAATCAAGTTCATCACCACGATGAATCCCATTCATCACCACGACGAATCCCATTCATCATCACGACGAATCCCGTTCATTACCACGACGAACTCCATTCATCACCACGACGAATCCCATTCATCACCACGACGAACTCCATTCGTCACCATTATTAGATTTTTTTAAGTTAACTTTTACAACAAATTATTTACCTAAGGTAATCAGAACGCATGTAGAACAGTACAATTAAGCACAAACTATAAATTGATTGCCTCGTTTTATCATATTTTCAGCAAAATGGTCAATAAAATAATTTCGTCGTGTAAACGAAACCTTATCGTTCCCTCGACGAATTTCGAAATCACCAAAAACATAGGTTGATGATCATGTTCGTTCTATTGACGTACAAAAACATCGCATGTACGAAACTTTTCGTCACCAGTACGAAGATATATTGACGAAACGGATTCGTCATGGCGAGCGGTTTTTCTATCAGTGTAGGCGCTATAAAAGCATTACCCTATACAAAATTTGAAGTAGTTTTATGCACATGTAACTTTAACTTTTTGTACAAAATGGTCCCGTTGTGTGGGAGGTACTATTACTATGTGTGGAATTACAAAGGATTCAGATAAATAGTATAGAAGTTATTATAGAATCAATATTTCACTAAATTTTAACCCTTTGTGTGGGAGATACTAGAAGGAGTGGACCAATATGGCCTATCTTCGAACTTAGCCTGAGATAGAAAAAAAAATATTATCCCATACCAAATTTGAAGGCAATCCGTTACTCCTTTCGAGAGTTATCGTGCGCTCCAGTCAGACAGACTGACGGACGGGCGGGCATAACTAAAATGATTTAAAAGAACCCAAAACGGATTTCTGCCGAACATACTTGGGGCCTTAGGTCACTCCTTCGATGTGTTACACTTTTTGTATGTAGCAAATGATATATACCCTCGTCCCATTAAAGTGATGGTATTAAGAGACCCATTAAAGTGTAGGGATGATTTAAGGTTGAAAAATATTGTCTGAAATTTTTTGGAGATATTCAACTTTTGTAAGCAGTTCTCAATTCGTGCATATTGAGCTGCTCTTATATTGTGCCAATTATTGACGGAGTATTTGATAGCTTTCGAAAGATATCGTTGACCAAAGCAGTGACCAGCCTTAATATATTTCTTATTGATCTTTTTCAAAGAAGTTTTGTTTTCTGTTTACAGAAGACAAAAACAACGATTTCATGATAGTCAAAAACAAAAATATGATTCTGTGAAATATTTAATTCCTACTTACTTTTCTATACTACTTAGGTTAGCTTATAGAGGCAGCCGGTGTCACCAGCTCACATAGACTAATTAGGGTCCCTAGTGTTACTACGCATATTGGTACCTGTCCGATCTGTCAGACTTCCTAGAAAGAAGTCGTTTGTTCAATGCTGCACAGGAACATAGCAGGTCCTCAGTCCGCAGAAGTTATTGGACTCAATTCTCAACTATATGGCGTGTTCGCCAATCGAAAACTAATACTAACAAAGACAGTTCTGGTCCTCTCAAGTGCGAGGAGATATTTTGACCTTCTGAGGTCAAATCGTGGCCAGATTTGCTAGCTAGCCAGCATGTCCAATTTCTGCCCATCTCTCATTGGACAGCCTGACTGCCTCTTGCCTAAGCCTAAGCTTACATGTGGATTGCGGCTCACCAATATATGCAAATTCTTGGAGAATTTTTAATGCCATTCGTCGACTTCGCAGTTCCCGCAACTTCTGCTATGTGAGTTATCCAAGCGGTGATTTTAGTATACGGCCACGTTTGGCCTACAGTAGTAGAAGGCTACGTTGACCTCTTTTCTAAACCAAAGTTTGCGTGTGGACAGTTGCGCACCAATATAATTCCCCGATAACACTGTACAACAGTGAAAAAATACATTCTACTATCAAAGGGTAGTATAACCCTATACTCGGTTTGGCGAAATTGGTGACCAACTTTTTTAGGGGCCTCAAAAGATTCTGAAAATCAGTGGGCCCCTCGAAAAAGGTGTCATCAGCTTTTGTCCAAAAACTAATTCAGGCTTGGTGATACGGCTTAACTATATTTGGTAATAATGTAGCTAAGAATAAGCGGTACAAAGTTTGTTAACATTTTATTCGAAAAAAATGCGCACTTTTTTTGAAAGAGTGAAGGAAAAAATATTATTGTTTGCTTTTTTCACCATAACTTGCAGCCGCCGGCTTGATAGACTCTGCAAGTGTCTGGTCGCCCATATAAAGACTACGCCCCGAAGCCAAGCTTCGAAAAATCTCGATAGAAATGTAGATAATTACTATTCCGTAGTATTCTGCCAACCCATTCCTTCCTGGCAGGTATCTTAGTAGTAAAGTTTCTCTCAAAGATCCACACAATTGGTATATATTTATCCCCTCACCTTAGAGAGGAGGGTATATATCATTTGCTACGAACCAAAAGTGTAACACATCGAAGGAGTGACCTACGACCCTCAAAGATCCACACAATTGGTATATATTTATCCCCTCACCTTAGAGAGGAGGGTATATATCATTTGCTACGAACCAAAAGTGTAACACATCGAAGGAGTGACCTACGACCCTAAGTATGTTCGGCGGATATCCGTTTTAGGCCATTTTAAGTCGAAAGAGCAATGTCGGTCCGTCCGTTTGTCTGCTGGCTGGTGCGCACGATAACTCTCGAAAGGAGTAACCGATTGACTTCAAATTTGGTATGTGGTAATATTTTCTTCTATCTCGGGCTAAGTTCGAAGATGGGCCATATTGGTCCACTCCTAGTACCTCCCCCACAAAGGGTAACCATTTAGTGGAATATTGATTATTTAATAACTTCTATACTACTTATTTGAATCCTCTGAAATTCTAAACATATTATTAGTCACTATTACCTCGGTAAAAATGGGCGAAGTTGCCACGCCCCTTTTGGTACCTCCCACACAAATATACAGTTTTGAGCCAAAAGTTAATAGCTTATATCTTTAATACCAGTTCATTTAAAGACTTGAAATTGTGTACAGTGTAATGGTTTAATAGTACATAAAAAAACAGTGAAAAATGGGCATTAGTGCCTCGCTCCTTTTGGTACCTCCCACACAAATGGACCATTTTGTACCAAAAGTTACCAGCTTATAACTTTAATACCAGTACATACAAATACTTGAAATTTTGTACATTGTAATGCTTTTATAGTACCTAGAGTCCAGAGAAAAATTGGCGTTATTGGCCCGCCCCTTTTGGTACCTCTCACACAAATGGACCAGTTTGTACCAAAAGTAAACAGCTGTTAACTTTAATACCAGTACATACTTTAAAGTTATTAAATGCAATTGAAATTGATAATAATTAAAAAAAAAACAAAAAATATAATAAACTACACCTCCCTAACAATGCGATAAAGGCCATTGCGATAATAACTTGGAATAATCGGTAAGTAGGCAGGAACATATTATCTAATTCTGAGCCGATAATCGCTAAATTAAGCAATATTCGTTCCTAAATTGAGAAACATCTTTCCGGAAAATATTAATGATCGGAAGTAAAGTACAACTTCTATAGCGCGTTGAGACAAAATCAGGAGGAACATATATATGGAGGTTATATATAAATCTGGACAGATTTTCCCTGAATACTCATTCATGTAAAAAGACCTCTTTCTGTAGAATTTCGTACTGATCGGATATAAAATATAGGCTCTACAGCGCTTACATGGCAAATCGGGGGTTACATGTATATGGGGGCTATATCCAAATCTGAACCGATTTTCTCCGAATTTGGCAGTATTCCTTCATGTAATAAGAAACCTCTTTCTGCCGAATTTCACATTGATCGGTTATAAAATAAATTTTTTAAGGCGCTTACATGTGAAATCGGGGGTAACGTACATATGGGGGCTATATCTAAATCTGAACCGATTTCTTTCAAATTTAACAGTGTTCATTCATATAATAAGAGACCTCTTTCTGCTGAATTTCATACAGATCGGGTATAAAATAAAGTTTTTACAGCGCTTACATGTCAAATCGGGGGTAACATATATATGGGGGCTATATCCAAATCTGAACCGATTTTAACCAAATTAAATAGGGATCGTCCTTGGGCCAAAAAAAAGATATGTGTAAAGTTTCGTCAAGATCGGGCCATAATTGCGACCTGTACTTTGATTACAAGAATACATCTACAGACAGACAGACGGACATAGCTAAATCGACTCAGAAAGTGATTACAAGTCGATCGGTATAATAAACAATGGATCTATCTCTTCTCCTTTTGGGTGTTACAAACAAATGCACAAAGTCATAATACCCTGTACTACAGTGTGGTGTAGGGTATAAATAAATAAACTTACTATTACTTTGTTGAGACTCAAGGTGTGGGGATTCATTAGTCGGTTTACCCGACTGAACTTTCTTACTTGTCCACTCTATTGGTTACCATTGCTCTACAATGTTATATCCTCACGTAGCCGTAGTTCTTGTAACTCCATACTTGTAGACACTTTCATCTTACTACCGCTCTGGTTGCAGCATCTCTAGCCACAATATCAAACGACAGTAGATGTAGTAGAACTTGTGAAGACTCTGTCGCTGTAGTCCTTAAAGTTCCTCTGATTCTTAGGCAGTTCCGTGATTCTTCATTTGTTGACTTGTAATGAATCGCTTATCAGACTACAATGTTATATCCTCATATTAACTGTGTTAGACAGTTAAATCTTATTACCGCTCTGATTGTAGCTTCTCTAGACACAATAGACATTAGATTGAATAAGGCCTGTAGAGACTCAGACGCTTTGGAAATTAAAGCTCCGTATATTCTCAGCCCGGCAGTTCTCTGAATGTTCATTAGTTGACTTGCGATAAATCGCTTATCAGAAGCCGTCCGTCCACCAATGCCGTAGAACAGAACTGATCTATTGCTACAATGTACATACATATATCCAATAGACGATTTAAGGTAGAGCCACCAACTCGCTCCTTCAACTTTCCCACAGGAATATAAGGCAAAGTAGGCCTTTCTTACCGGGAGGTATAGTTCCAGGTCGTACTTTTCTTCCGCCTCCCAGACTCAGTAACACCATAAAGCCCAAAAATGCTAACATCTTCACAGATATCCAAATGACCAGCTATAACGTCCGAAATGGTTAAATCGAGATCTGTGTTGAACTGTAGAAGAACTAAAAATAATTACTCAGCGTATATTTTCGGTGCCATGACAGCGGAGTGTTTGGATGTGAACGGGCAAACAGCTTGACCTCAAAGGGCAGAGAACTTCAAGTAGTAAACTTGAAAAATTCGAAGCCATTCGATGTGACGACGAATGAGTCAAATCACTGGGCAGTGATGGTGCACAGAACTATGAGGGATAGCGAAATAGTGGGAGAGACTGTAAAGATACTATGGGTGACCCAAGTGAGAAAAAAACATGTAGTTTACAGAAACTGAACAAGGTCGAGACTAGTCAGATGATTGGTGTTCCCACAGGACACTCAAGCGTACAAGCACTCCTGCACCGCATAGGACAAGTAGATAACGACGAATGCAGGGCATACAGGGAAAACATCGAAAATAAGGAAAATTTTCTGTGCTAATTCCCAGGTTTTGCACATGTAAGATTCCGCTACTTCGGGTCCGACATTATTATCAGGCCTGACTCATCTCAGAGGAAGTTACTGAGGAAATTTTGAGGGTTAAAACATATCATAAATAAGGAGTGCGCCACAGGCCGATGCACTGGCTTAAGTATATGTATATCCATGAGACGTTAAAAAATCTTCTCACACCACCTTTAGGTATTACTTCACAGGGTGGGAAAGAACTACATGAGCTATTACTATCATTTCTTAGTCATAAGTTTTCTTGCTCACACAATTCGGTCATAATGGAACTAAGTAACGTCGTTACACATTGCCAATTATTTTGCGAAGATAGCATAAATCCAACTATGTTGTCTGGAGTCAAAACAATTCCTAGCGATTCCTCCAACTGCTGCCTCAGATTTGTAAACCGATGACATACAAAAAATACATGTTCCGCATCCTCTGTAATATATTCACCACAATTTGGGCAAAACAGGTGTGTCTCTCGGCATATGCGGTGTAGGTAATGTTTGAAGCTACCATGGACACTCAGCATCTGCGACAAGAAGTAGTCCATTTCTCCATGAGTTCTATCCAGCCAAACTATTAGATTGGGGATTCGTCAAGGTCCATCGGCCATCACTGGATGTCTTCCACCTGTTTTGACAATGATGGATGGATATGTCCCTCGCAATTTTTTGAGCGTCCACATAGGTCATATTTGCTGTCGTTGCTTGCACATCGTTGGTGTATTTTGTCTCACTAGCAAGCAGATCAATATTTAGTATATTATATATTTTGATCTTCTCAGGTCATACCTTGGCCAGATTTGTCTAGCTACCAGCAGGTGCCGATTTCTGTCCATCTTTCGTTGGACTGCCTGATTGCCTCTTGCCTAAGCCAAAGCTTGCACGTGGATAGTGGCGCACCAATATATGTAAATTCTTCGAGAATTTGTAATGCCGTCCCTTTCCTAGAAAGTTCATCGGCTTTGCAGTTCCCCGAGATATCCCTATGCCCAGGCACCCATATGAGGTGTATATTAAACTACTCAGTTATCTCGTTAAGAGATCTGCGGCAGTCGAGGGCTGTTTGTGAATTTGGGGATGTTGCCGCCAGAGAATTGATGGCAGCCTGGCTGTCCGAGTAAATGACAACGCCAGTGTTAGTTACTATGATGCGACTCAGCCACTCGGCGACTTTCCATATTGCCATTATTTCGGCTTGATAGACACTGCAGGTATCTGGTAGTCTGTGAACTTCATCCAAACTAAGTTCTTCACAGTGTACTCCGAAGCCAACCTTTTCATCAAACTTCGAATCATCCGTTTAAAAGTGGAGATGGTTTCTATTACCTGGTATTCTGCCAACCCAGTCATCTCTGGCGGGAATCATAGTGATGTAATTTCTCTCGAAGCTGTACACGGTTGGTATATAGTCCACTCGGTCGGTTACCATAGCACTACACTTTGATATCCTCATGTGACCCTAGTTCTAGTACCTCCACATTGATAGGTGCAACTTCTCTCACCACAATATTAATCGGCTGTATATGGAGTAGGGCTTGTAGAGACTCGGTCGCTGTAGTCCTTAAGGCTCCACTTATGCTCAGGCAGGCAGTTCTCTGAACCTTTGTTAGTAGGTTGGTGATGGTTAGTTTGTCAGTTGCCGTCCACCATACCACAATACCGTATAACAGTATTGGACGAACTACTGCTATATATATCCAGTGGACGATTTTAGGAGAGAGTCCCCACCGCGACCCTACAGCCTTTTTGCAGGAATATATGGCGACGTTGGCCTTCCTTACACGTTCCAATACGTTAAGTCTAAATAACATTTTCCTATCTAGAATTATTCCTAAAAATTTTGCACTTTCAGAAAAGACTAGATCTGTTCCATTTATCCGAGGTGGAGGGTCCACATGTGGGACATTATTTATCCTAGTAAAGAGAACCAATTCTGTCTTGTTTGGGTTTACGCCCAAACCGCTGTTTCTGGCCCATCTAGCCAACTTGTTCAGAGCCACCTGTAGAATGTCTCGGAGGACGTTTTCGAATTTGCCACTCACTGCGATTGCCACGTCGTCCGCATATGCCACAACGTTCTAGATCTAGCAGGATTCCATTCACCGTTAGGTTCCAAATTAGTGGGGACAGTACTCCTCCATGTGGGGTCCCTCTGTTTACAAACCTTGTTACAGTTGTGGACCCAAGACATGCTGGTTTGCGTCTTCTGTTGAGCAGACTTTGAATTAGTCTATCCAAACTAGAGTTAACTTTCAGATGTGACACTGCTGCAATTAGTGCATCTGAGTGAATGTTGCTAAAAGACCCTTCTATTTCAAGAAATACCACCATGGTGAATTCCTTGAAATGCAGGGAAGATTCGATAGTGCTCACAAGTTCGTGGAGGGCTGATTCTGGGTATTGAACAATTACCAAATTTAATTTGTATCTCCTTCATCACTTTGCGGCTACTAATCAATACGGCTTCCGTCTTATGTTCTGCCAACGTTAAACAGGCTTTGTTATTCGTTACCATTTCTGCTTCTCCCAGGTATTTTGCCACTATCACTAGCGCAATATTATCCTGAAATCCTGCCATTGTCTGATAGATGTTGTCTCAGTAAGCCATCGTACAAGAGATTCCATATTAATGGTCCAAGTACTGATCCCTGTGAAACACCTCCTGTTACCTTGTAGTACTTCAGGCTCACGTCAATGTTATTAGACAGATATCTATTTCTAAAATAGTACTTGATAATTTGCACGAGATTGGATGGAACCTAACCTAACCTAACCTAACCTACACGATCCAATATATTAAGTCTAAAAGACAATTTAACATTTACGTAGAAATTTTGCACTTTCAGAAAAGACTACCTCAGTTTCATTTAGGCTCCTTATTCTTCGTAGTAAAGAGATCTTATTCTGTCTTGTTTGTGTTAACGCCCAAACCACTGCTTCTGGCCAATTTATTCAGATGCACTTGTAGAATGGCTTTGAGCATATTGGGGAAATTGACAGTTACTTGCGGTTTCAACGTCGTCCGCAAAGACCCAGATTTTAAATAAATTCACCGCCATATTTTAAATTAGTGATGACAATAATCCGCCTTGTGGAGTCCCTCTGTTTACATACTTTGTTAGAGTTTTCCCTGAGACTTGTTGTTATGTGTTTTCTGTCGGTCAAATGCTGAAGTAATCTAATCAAGCTATAGTTCACCTTTCGATGCGATAACCCCGCAAATACTACATCTGGGGGAATGTTGCTGCGAGGAAAGTGTTAAACCTGCTACGCAGTACCTACTCGTATACACCTACATACTCGTACGTATGTACTGGTTATAAAACGGAAGGTGAATAAGATGCATCTGTCTCTGAGCACGAAACGTAGTCTTACCAATACTGACTATGGGGTATTTCTCCCTAAAAAAATATGATTACCCCAAATAATGTTGGCCGTTATCGAATAATCGTGACCATGTAGCTTCTACGGACTCGGTTGTTTCGATCCGATAATTGTTGTAACACTTTCAAAAGTGTCACAATGTCCTGAATAAAGAAGTCCATCCATGGGTATAGTGGAAATGGAATAGAGCTTTTACTGATCATGAAAGACAATTTTCGAGTTCTCGAAATATCCAAAGCAGGCTACGCTGAGAAAATTGTTTCTACGTGGTCGGACTTCGGACGAGGGGGTATGTCCAAAGGCGGCTACGCGGACCAAAGTGTCAGAAAGACCATGGACAATGTGACAATATCAAAAGTGACCTTACCTCATGATACTTTTGATAACAATACTACTATTGTACCTAAACCTAAAAGACCATTAGGTGTCAAAAATAGAAAGCTGTTTAAGATGAACCAAGAGAATATACTAGTATTACAGGATGAATCTGACTCTTCTACCTACTCTACCGTGGAAGTCCGGTAAAAGAGTCACATATCCCGAACAGCGTATTGCTGTGGGAGCGACTAAGAAGAAAAGGGCTCGCCGGCTTCCAGCGCTTTGGCGAAACTTAAACACACCCCCGGAAAAAGTCTCAAGTCAGAGTCCATCGATCGTGGGTCGATCCTGTTAGGGCGAGGCGGGACAAATCCGTTAAGTATGGGGCCTTACAAAAGATGACCCTATCGATACGGAAGAGAAAATTAAACATGAAAATTAGTAAGGAGACACCGTCTTATTCTAGGATCGCCAAGAAACATTACATCCAAGAAAAATGTATATCAGTAACGCTTCTGGCAAGATTTCTGAACAACAAAAGAGGTATGTCAAAGATTTGGTCTAATCGAAGGTAGTGAAGCATGTCCTCGAATCTAAGGCAATCGAAGTTATGACCTGCGTAGGGCTTTGATGTGGAGGATGTTCAAGCTGGATGTTCTATGCTGCGTAAAAGTACACGCAAAGAAAAAATTCGTTTCTGCGAAACGAAATATTAGACAACTACAATTCTCGTTTGCCGGAACTGAAATTTCGTTTGTTGTGACAGAAACTTATTTTGCGTAAGCAATTTTTTGTTCTGACCAAAAGAATTTCAGTCGTCGTAAACGAGAATTGTAGTTGTCTAATATTTCGTTTCTAAGAAACGAATTTTTTCTTTGCGAATTGTGGGTAGCATGCCGTCTATGTCAAAGGATGGACCAGTAAGATCTCGTCAGAGTGCGCATATTCGGCATCTTTGGCAACTACAATTTGAAACTTATCGTGGAAAAGATGTAGTCTTTCGTGGAAAATATGAGGGTACTGTCCTCCTGCACCCAAAGAAAAATATCGTTTCTGCGAAACGAAATATTAGACAACTACAATTCTCGTTTGCAGGAACTAAAATTTCGTTTGTTGTCACAGAAACTTCTTGTGCGTAAACAATTGCTTGTTCTGACCAAAAGAAATTTTAGTCGTCGTAAACGCGAATTGTAGTTGTCTAATTTTTCGTTTCGCAGGTAAAGTCGATTCGATAGTGTCGAATTCATGCTTGGCAGATACTATAAACTTGTCTTTGTTGTAAGCATGTTGGTTTCCTGGCAAGAGTTTTGAATCCAGCTTTTCGCTAATAAATAAATCTAAGAGTCCTCCAAGACCTTTAAGCAGGAACGAGAACAGACTAACTGGCTTGATGTCCTCTGATCTTGTGTTTGATATCTGTCCTGTTTTGGGTACGAATACCACATTGGTGTCCCCCCATCCGTTGGGCAAATAAGATTAAGGATGGATCACCAATCGAAGTAATGAACTGCAAGTTAGAGTGGGCGTTTTAATGCCTAGCAGGCATCACAACGCTGCGCCAGACACTTCGTACAACTAGTGAGTACTCTTCTCATGGGTAGGTACAGTCGATTCGATAGTGCCATTAATTCATGCAGGGCAGAAGATTCTGTAGACTTGTCCGTGTTGTAAGCATGTTGGTTTTCCGTCAAGAGTTTTGAATCCAGGTTTTCTCTACTGAAATAATCCAAGAGTCAGACCCCCAAGACTATTTATATTGTAGAAATGTCATCCAGACCAAGTGATGTGAATGTCTCAGGTTAGGTTATCGTATCATTTTCATGGACATGCACTTAATCCAGCAGAATGGCCTGTTGTACGTTCCTTATTAAGGATCTTTTGAAAAACTCAGGTGTTATCGAAAATCGGTACTAAAAAAAATGTCCTTAGTATATTCCAGTCATACCCACCGAGATGAGTCAGATCTGGTAATGTGTCGGACACTAAGTATCGGGATCTTGCATGTAGAGTAGGGATGTAACGATTATTCGCACATGCGAGCGCGAACGCGAATTATTCGCATCATTTTAACATTCGCTTACGCATTCGCAAAAACCGTCTTTGGATTATTCGCATTCGCATTCGCTTCCATTTGTTAAAAGTGTTAAATCTCCTTATTCCCTTCACACAATTTGAAGATATTAATACCAATAAAAACCTCTACAACTTCTCTTCAAAACAATTGAAGAAATATTTTCGTCCTTGTGGTAACAGGAGGTAAAAATATGGAAAACATTCTTAATACTTGAATATCCTGGAAAGTATCAACTCAGTTCCTTAAATTTGTTGGTACTAAAGGGTCAAACTATTATTCGCATTCGCATTCGCTTTCGCATTCGCAAGAAATTTATTTCAATATTCGCTTTCGCTAAAGTCACTTTCGTTACATCCCTAATATAGAGTTCCATCGTTTCCTTGCATGCCCTGCATTCGTCGTTATCTGTTTGTCCTATGCGGTGCAGATGTGCTTGTAAACTTGAGTGTCTTGTTAGAACACTCATCATCTTACTAATCTCGATCTTGTTTAATTTCAGAAAACTACTTGTTTTCTTCTCATTTGGGTCACCCCACAGTAAGTAAGTATCATTGCAGTTGCTCCTACTGTTGCCATTGTTGTTAGAATGTTGGTTTCCTGGCAAGAGTTTGCTATCCAGAGTTTCTTTAATGAAAGAGTCTTGGTTTGTCAGAGCAATGGTTTCGTTGCACGTGGCGCCGTCCAACTCCGACCATAAAAAAGCATTAATCATCTCTCGATAGAGCAATCCATTTTCCGTAACTGTTGATCCAACCTCATTTTCGAAAAAGTAAGGTCCAATGACCCCGCCGGACCATAAACCGCACCAAGCAGTCACACGTTGAGGATGGAGAGGCTTCTCTACAATAACTCTTGGGTTTTCCGAGCATCAGATGCGACAATTTTGCTTGCTGACGTAGCCACCGAGGTGGAAATGGGCCTCATCAGTCAAGATGATTTTTCGATGGAATTCCGGATCATTTTCATGCATTTCAAGGACCCAGTCAGCAAAGACACGATGTTGTTGATGATCGGCCGGCTTGAGTTCTTGTGTTATCTGAACTTTATAAGCCTTAAGACCCAAGTCTTGTGTTTGTGGAGTACCCAATTCCAAAGAACGACGAGGAATGGACAAACCTTGGTTTTCTTCAACACTTTGGGCTACAACAGCAATATTCTCAGTTGTTCTTCGAGCTTTTCCACCAATTTCTGTATTGCGGTCCGACGAGGTGCTTCACGACGACCCAAAAATGCTTTAGTTTTGTCAACTGTGACTGTAAGATTTTCACCATTTTGGTAGTGAATTTGATTAATTTCAATGCGTTGTTGAATCGTGTATCGTTCCATTTTTAGTAATGGCGTAGATTCTACTTGTCAAATGTCCAAGGATAAAAGCTTCAAAAGTGACAGCTACCGAAATACCGGGTGATTCAAAATAACACCTCTTGTTGGAAAACACCGTACTTTGGACCAGTCTATGATATCTTTCCAGTTTTGTGTATGATCGCTCAGCTTAGTTTAGATTTGACGGTCAACAATTTAGCGACGTTTCTAGTCCACTTAATTTTTTGCTGATCCTACTATTTCTCGAGTTCTGCCCGGGAGTTCCACGGGAAATTTATGTCGAGCAGTATGCTAAGTTACTGCTCGCGGTGTTTTTGTTCAGTTGTTATCTTTATCTTGCAGATAACCTATTGCACAAGAAGATGTGGATGGTATCTTCCTCAGGCTTGTGGCGACTGCGACTCGCTGTTTTGCTGATCCTATTGTTGTTCGAGTTTTGTCCCGGAGTTCCCCGGAAAATGTGTGTCGAGCAGTATGCTAAGTGACTCCTCGATGTTTTCTTGGCCCAGTTGCTATCCAGGGAGTTGTGCATAGTATCTTCCTCAACATTTTGAGATATTTTATTTATGCTTTCCTAATGTCCATCTTACACATTTTAAGATGCTATTTGCTTGCATGTCAGCAGACTGCGATCCTTATGTGTCGAGGGTATATAAGATTCGGACCGGCCAAATTTACTATCGTTCGTACTAATTTTTTAAATGTATTCATAAAACATAAAAACTTATAACTTTTGCCAAAACTTCAAAAAAAAGTATAGCCGTTGTTTCTAACTGCCAGATTAAATATTTTCCTTATTTGTATAAACTAGTGTCATTAAGCAATAGGAAAATCTATTTGTGCTCATCGATATAAGAACGAGTATATTTGATTTTATGTTTAGATGTGAACGGCTTGCGCGTGTTCCGTTCCTGCTAAAGTACTTAGAGTGTGTCCCTAACCGCCTGCATATTCAAATATATGTACTTGCTCAAATTCCTACATACAAATGGATGTTTTCGATATTTATTTTTGGAAAACCATCATAAATATTTCGATTGCATGTTGGCAAGTTTTCTCTTTGTCTATTCATGAAATCTTAAGAGGCGAAGTAGTTGAGTTTTTGTGGAAAATCTTTAAGTATACAGATATGTATATCGCGACGCACTTGACACAAATGGATTTCTTAGGTATCGAAAAAAAAGAAAAATCGCCGAAAAAACAAGACAGACGACAATAGACGGCAACCTTAGGTTCCTAAAAACACATTTATCCATAACGACAGCAGCAGCTAGGCACAGACAAATTTGTACATATATTCCAATGTACACTGATGGATAGAAGTATGTAAATTGATATTTACACATATAGTTTGCTCACCTATAAAATTAAAATACGGGCATTATTTAGATTGAAAACCGAAATATCTCTCGAATCTATTGCTTTTTCAAGTCTTTTAAAGATTAGTAAAAAAATTATAAATTAAATTTTAAAAATCCTAACAATTTATTTTTATAATCACAATACTTATGCATGGCAGTGTAGCTATGTTTTCATGTGAAACGAAAAATAAATCACTCAAACATAGTTCTTAGTATCGGATGATCAATATATAGATATTATAGCAATAATATATGGCTGTCTGTTATATTTTTTGAATATTAATTTCATTTAAGCAAAAGATCACTGCACATAAACGCATTAGTCGATGTCAACTCAAATATTGACTGTTGTATGCCCTCACTTTAGTGGTGGGTGGTATACATATATCATCGGCTACGGGTCATACGTGTAACACATAGAAGGACTGAACTACTAAGACCCTATATGTTTATTTCACCGAAATTTTTTTCAGAACTTTTAAAGTCATTTGAGTTATATCCTTCCGCGCATGATAACTCCGGAAATGAGCGACTGATTGACTTCAAATTTTGTGTGTGGTGATGTAACGGGTTTTCCCAAAGGGATGATATGATTTTGAAGTGACGTTTCGTCCATTTGTAATACGTCATGACCTGTCAATTGTTTTTCATTGTATTCGTATTCAGTAGTGTTTACAATTTCATCATGGAGAGATATACGCAAGACCAATGTTTACAAACTATTCAGTTTATTATCAAAATATTCGTTCTCCAATTGCAACTTTTAGTGCGCTAAGTCCATTTTTTTTTAAATCCAAAAAAAAACACCTTCCAGTCGACCTGCGACATTGACACCCATGAGCAATATTTTAGCTCTCGTTAAGGGATATCTTTTTGCCATTGACCGGTTCCCGATCCGACGTACTGTTAAGGAGCTAGAGCAAAAATAAACTTTCCTTTCACATTTGAAAATGATGCTGTCAATTTTTTTAAATTAAAAAAAAAACACTTTCCAGTCGACCTACGACCTTGACACCCATGAGCAATATTTTAGCTCTCGTTAGGAGATATCTTTTTGCCATTGACCGATTGTGGCTATGTGCCACACAGCAATTGAAACCATTGAATTGTTGCGAGAAATGTTTGGAGATTCGATTATTTCAAGAAATTGTGATATTGAATGGCCTTCAAGAAGTTGTGATTTAACACCATTAGACTATTTCTTGTGGTGTTATTTGAAATCATTGGTCTTTGGAAATAAACCAGACTCTCTTCAAGCTTTACAAGTCAATATTGAACGTGCCATTCATGGCGTACGACTTGATTTAGTGGAAAAAGTGCTCGAATAGTGGGTTCATCGAATTCGATCCTGCAGAAGAAGTCGTGGAGGCCATTTGAATTAGGTTTTATTTAGAACTTTTGAATTTCCTTAACAATAAGTGTGTTTTTTTTTCAAAGAAATCATATCACTCTTATTGGAAAACACTATATTTTCCAAGAACGGGCCAAATTCGAGAATGGGTCATATTCAACAAGTCGTTCTGGTATCTACACTACAAAGGAATCAATAATATCATATAGGGTCTGTACCACTTCCTCCAATATTATGTAATTTCATACGAGTACATAGTTATACATAGTTTCTTCATCACTTTCAACTACTGAAAAAACGAGAAAAGGTAATAAGTAACCATTTTCTGCCGAATTTCGCACTGATCGGATGTAAAATAAAGTTTCTACAGCGATTAAATGTCAAATCGGGGGTTACATATATATGGGGGGCTATATCTAAATTTGAACCGATTTTCTCCGAATTTAGCAGTATTCCTTCATGAAATAAGAAACCTCTTTTTGCCGAATTTCGCACTGATCGGATATAGGATAACATTTTTACAGCGCTTACATGTCAAATCGGGGGTAACGTATATATGGGGGCTATATCTAAATCTGAACCGATTTCTTCCAAATTTAACAGTGATCATTCATATAATAAGAAACTTCTTTCTGCCGAATTTCATATTGATCGGTTATAAAATAAAGTTTTTACAGCGCTTACATGTCAAATCGGGGTTAACATACATATATATGGGGGCTATATCTAAATCTGAACCGATTTTTATTAAATTCAATAGGGATCGTCCCTGGGCCAAAAAAAATAAATTTATAAAGTTTCGTCTAGATCGAACCACAATTGCGACCTGTACAAGAATACATGCACAGACAGACAGACGGACATAGCTAAATCAACTCAGAAAGTGATTCCAAGTCGATCGGTATAATAAACGATGGGTCTATTTCTTCTCCTTTTGGGTGTTGCAAACAAATGCACAAAGTTATAATACCCTGTACCACAGTGTGGTGTAGGGTATAAAAAATGTAAACTATGGTTTGTTATCTTGGACACGTAAAAATACTGCGGAAACCATTGGACGTTTCAACAAGAATCGACATCATACCATATTGTCAGTAAAATCCATCGTTGCTTACACGCAAAAGTTCGCAGGTTAATTTCCTCACCATAATTCCCGAACTTTCAATATGGTCCATTCCGGAGACCGTAGTGTCGACAGAAAAATATGAAATGGTTAATGTCTTAATGATTCCCCATCCCCGAGAATGGGACAAAATACCCTCAGCCACATTCGTACATAGTGTGACAGACAAACAGACCTACATATGCTATTATCCACGCCAAAAGTTGCAACATCGAAAAGTAATCTATCCAGAAGTTTTTTAAATAAAAATTTACAAAATTGCAGAATTTGCAATGGATAATTTCAAACTAAAATTTTACTTTATTAGGTTTAGGTTGAGATTGATAGCATGTTTGTCAGACTATGGAGTTTATTGTGCTATCACAGGGACTTAAGGAAAAATAAACGTTTTTCCTAGCTCCTCCCGCTGAACCAGTTTTATTGCTTTAGAAAGCTCAAGAGTTGGCGGATTTTAACATCTGCCAAGTTTGCTAACTCCCCAAATAAATAAGAGCCTAGTTTAGCCGGCAACATTCTAGAGAGAGCTGGGCGTAGACGCAGAAGGTGTTCTAAAGATGCCTACTCCTTTTCGTGTCAACAGTTTCTCTGCGTGTCATCCATGGCCGTCATGGCAGATACGACAAGTGAGTCGTCCGGTCTCGATAACGACAGCAGGTTGTTGGTATGTTTGGATTTAGGCCGGGCCATATCAGCCTGGAATGTATGCAGTTCTTATATCCACATATGAGCAAATCCCAGAAACAGTCCACCAACCAAAAAAATTAAAATTGATCTAACTTTAGTTTGGTTAATGGAATATAAGACTAGATGTTAAAAAATATTTGTGGGTGTCCATTAATACAAAAAGTATTCAAAAATGGTTCCTCACATCATATCTCTTAATTTTATTAGAAAAAAAATACTGGAAAAAATTTACCGTGCGTCACATAGAGTTCACGGCTTTTGATAAAAAACTACAAAAATTTTTGGCTGCAAATAATTTTTTTTTGAATTCTCTTATATTCATCTTTCTTATAGGTATTTCATTTTGGGTGCTTTATTATGCAAAATTTGCTAAAAATTACGAAAACATACCTAACCTTCAAAGCTACTTCCATTTTTTGTAGCGTGCGTCACAATAATTTGTGATAAATTTTTCGCAACTTATACCTGTTACAAACAATTTTTTTATGGCATTCGAAAAAACACTCATATCCCACTAAACACTATGTATAAGTTGAAGGTATCTCTTTTGAAAGACCAAAAAATTGTTATATTTTAATCCGAAAACGCGTACGAATGTAGCGTTCGTCACGCAGGATTTGCACTTATTACAGTGGCTGCAGTTTTCCGTAATCATCTGCTATGTTCCCAGGAAGTTTCCCTCCGGTACCCAGATCAAGTGAATATACGTTATCCTGCCACTTTATAGAGAGACGGGGGCATAACGCTGAAAATGTTCTAATGATTCCTTCTCCTCTTCATTTCAGCTGCTTCCACAAAATTCATTTCTCAAGACCTTCAATCTGTCGGTGTACCGACCAATATGGCAGCGACCCGTCATGACGTACGCGATAAGTGAGACAATCGGTCTTGATAACGACAGCAGGGTGGTGGTATGTTTGGAGTTAGGCATGGCCATATCAACCTGGACAGAATGTAGTTCCTAACGATCTCTCAAGAAATCCTTGCAGGTCGCTTGAAACATGACAAAATATTCCAGATCCCATGAAACATGTGTGGCAGCACCAAGACCGCCGTGTTCGAATGACAGACAGGCAACCTGGTAACGAACCAGAGGAGGAGAAAACAACAGCTGATTCCAAGAGAAGTCTTCGCAGTCAACGGTACCATTTTTAGTAATACTTCGTAAGATTTTGTGAACTAGTTTTAGTAATAATAAATAGATTTAGGTAGTTGTTTAATGTAAATACGAACGTCTTATTACTACATCGGCAACTATACATGTAAGGTAGGAGCTAGTCTTGTAAGTTCATCTGCTGTGCAGTCCCCTGGAGTGTCCATGTGGTCCAGTACCTATATCAGGTGAATATAGAACTGTTCAGCCATTTCGTTAAGAGATCTGATAATTAAGATGAGGGGTCTTGATGTCGACAGCAGGGCGTTGTGCATTTTCAGCTTTGGGCAGGACCTGGACTATATGCAGTTCCTGACTAGTGATCACGTATTATTTGTTGACGTCTCAAGAAGAGATTGCAGGTCCCCTATTTATCTGCTTTACCGTTCCGCTGTGTCCGAGCACACAAATCACACACAAATTAATATATAACTGTTCTGCCATTTCAGGGTTACAATACGCCCTCCTTTCGGAGGACATGTCCTCCTTTTTTACCTTCGTCCTCCCGTCCTCCCTCCTTTTTCAAAAATGTGGTATTTGTCCTCCTTTTGTCACTGATTTAAATGTATTTTTATATTTCAGCCAATCTTGACTTTCATTATTCAAAGATCCATTTGAATGAGTGACGCAAAGGTGGAATTAATTAGTTTGTATATACATATGGCGGATTTCAAGCCATGTGAGCGAATTTTCAATATCGATGTCTTCTGATTAGTCCTATTGGATATGTGCTGGTGTAGCACTTATCCTTCCCGTCTCGCCACAAAGATAGTCCAACGGAGTAAAATCGCATATGCGAAGCGGCCTTAGTTCAAAAAGCAACCGCTAGATGGGCCACACGTTATAATAACGGGCGATTCAAGTAGAGATACTTTTTTCAATAGCCTTTTTTTTGGACAGATCACGTGTGAGTCGTGTCATGCTGTCATGTCATTTTTGTTAAGTATTGTTTGGCATTTCATCAGGGAAAGACTTACGCCTGAACAACGTTTACGCGTGTCATTCGCCAGTTACCAGTCGAAATGCTCGAACGAGTCATCGAAAATTGGACTCAACGGATGGACCAACTGAGACGTAGCCGCGGCCAACATTTGATAGACATAATCATCAAAAAATAAATGCCAAAGAATGTTCTTACAAATGATAATAAATATTCCCCATTCAATTTAAATTTTATGTGTTTTTTCTTTAAAAAAGTAGGGAACCTTGAAATGGATCACCCTATATAATATAACAAAGATAAACATCTAAAAAATAGAGGTTAAACCACATATTTTGTCATAACTCGAGATCCATTTATCCTAATTACTTCAAGAATGCTTTAAATAATCAAATATCAATTGTTCATCCCATCTACGGTTTCAAAGAGATCTTACAACATATTGCGAAAAAAAAACCTTTTTAGAAAATTTTAATAACCTTTTAAAAAAATTAATTGTTGATCATAATAAAATATGTATTTTTTCCAATTACTGCTATTTTTTATTTAAAAAAATATCCTCCGAAGGTTCCACGGACTCTTTGTAAATGTCACTAATGTCCTCCCATTCTGGCACAAATGTCCTGCATTCAGAAAAATGTTTATGGTAACCCTGTGCCATCTTATTAAGAGAATATACTATACTATACTGAATCTCTACTTGGATATTTTTAAATTCCCCCACTGTGCGATGTATGGTTATTACGTCAATGATGAAAACATGTGATTGCTTTTGCTCTCAACAAAGTGCTGAAATCATATCTGCATTTCTTTGTGTAACAATGTTTGTGTGTGTGTAGGTAATAGTTTTTTTTCCTATGCATAAGCAGATGTGTGAGTGTTCACGAGTATTTAGCAGTTTGGCATCGGAAAAGATTCATTGTTTGTTTTGTGTTGTCTCTGATGATTTTGTGTTCTGTGTCAGTCCGTCCGTCCGTCCGTCGGTCTGTCTATGTTCATTGGTTTGTGTCATAGATGCCTCTGTTTAGCTTTTGGCTGCTCTGCTTCAGGTTCTCCTCACGAGAAGATCGAAGAAGCAGCAGCGGTGGCAAATAAATTA
This sequence comes from Eudasyphora cyanicolor, assembly GCA_963930755.1. Taxonomy (NCBI): domain Eukaryota; kingdom Metazoa; phylum Arthropoda; class Insecta; order Diptera; family Muscidae; genus Eudasyphora; species Eudasyphora cyanicolor. The sequence goes on from OZ005735.1 coordinate 159,809,957, forward strand.
ATTGTGCTGAGGCAGCACTCACGTGAATCGTTCTCTACACTGAAAAAATATTATTAAAGATTTGGGATAAAAGGCGGACTAATCTTTAAAAATATTGATATTTCAAACATAAAATAAAGACAATTTCCTTAATATTAAATAAATTATCTGTACTTGATATATGAAATTCTCCCTTTTTGAGGAATAGAGAGTCTTTGACGAAAAATCTTTGCCAAAGACGGAAAAATCATTAAAATTAATATCCTTTCATACTTACAACGAAGACAATTTCCTTAACTTAAAGTATTTCATTTTCGAAATTCCCTTTTATTCAGTCAGAATTTATTTTGGTTCGAGACCATATGTTTCAGTTGCTTTCTGTCTATTGCAAAAAAGTAATAGAAACAAATACAAAAATTGGTGGAGAGTTTTAGTTGTTTGGTAGAATTGACTGCAGTTTCGATAGACACCACTCTATCATCTGCAGAATTCAGTAGAAATAGTGTATGTCGTTAACTTAAATCAGCTGAAATACTAATGGAAGCAGTAAATTGAATTTAACAAGAACTACTAACCAAACCCGTATTTTGCCGAACTAAGTCAACATATTAAAACTCTCATACCAATATATTTTTTTTTTTTGCTTAGGTTCGCATAGCGAGCACGAAAACAAATGTAGTTTTGTCAACGGCTAATACCGGCGTCATCGTACCTCATGTGTTTGTATGTGTTGTTGGTCTGTGCTTTTGTTATTCAGTCAGAATTTATTTTGGTTTCCCTTTTTAAGAAATGGTTTCCCTTTTTTAACAAATATAACGTCTTTGGCACCAAATCTTTGAAATTTAGACAATGTTTTTTTTCAGTGTACATACGTATATCTCTTGGGTGATAAAAATTCTCATAAAATCATGAATAAATTAATTTTTCGTTTTACTTTCGATTTCCACCGTGTGTTCTTCCAATTTGGGTGTTTCAATTTAATATTTGAATTGATTGGAAAAGTCTAGACAATTATGTATGTTGAAATGTTCGAATTAGTGTATGATGTACTGCTGTGACCAAAGTATTTAAAAGGAAGTAAAAGCGTTAAGTTCGGCCATGCCGAATCTTATATACCCTCCACCATGGATTGCATTCAATTTTATTACTGGAAAAATCTTTGCATATGGAGCAAATCATGAAACGATCCTTTTTGTTTAAGCAGATTATTAAAACAACGAACGCTGCAATTTTGGGGCCGCAAATTCTTTAGCCAAACTCTTCACCAGCAAAATGTGGTATTTATGGCTTAAAATAGCATTTTTGAGAGCTACATCTACAAGGGGACTACAAGTTAATAACATTTTATTTGTATAAATTTTATTGAGATGAATTCTTGTCAAAATAGAATACAAACTGTAAAGTTTCAGGTAAATTTAATTTAATTTAATTAAAATTTTCTTATCCTAACGGGCCTCATTTCTGTACTGTAATTATAAGAAATTAATTCTTGTTGTGCAGAAAAATGATAAAAATAAATAAATAATTTTCTTAGAAAATGTTGTGTTTATGGCTTAAATAAGCCTTTTTGGGAGCGACATCTATAGGTGGACTATAACAAAATATGAACAGATTTAAAAAAATTTTATTGCAATGAATTTTTATCTTAATTGAATGCAAACTGCAATGACTCAGTTAAAATGCTTAGAAAATATTGTATTTACGGCTTAAATACGTATATTTAAAAGCGAACTCTATAGGGTGACTGTAACAAAATATGAACCGATTTGTAATGAATTTGCTGTGATGAATATTCTTGTCAAAATAGAATACAAACTGCAAAGTTTCAGCTAAATTGCTTTAAAAATGTGGAATCTATGGCTCAAAACCCGTATTTTGGAGCGACCTCTATAGGGGAACTATATCAAAACATTGACCGATATGGCCCATTTTCAATCCCAAACAACCTGCAACTATAAGAAATGTTTCTAACAAATTTGATCAAACTTGCTCTATTATTGCGGACTGTAGCGTGATTACAACAGACGGACGGACGGACGGATAGACGGACATGGCTAAATCGTCTACGACGATTAAGAATATGTATACTTTATGGGGTCTCAGATCAATATTTAGAGGTATTACAAACGGAGTGATTAAATAAAAATATCCCCCATCCTATGGTGGAGGGTATAAAAATACCCATCATAAAAAATTATAGAAAAGTCAAATTCAATTAGACGGGGGATAGAAAATAAGTCATAATAATATTTTTTTTTAAATCGGCAATGTCTTGCAAGATATCTCTGAAACCGCTAATGGGATAAAAAAATTATGTTAGAAGATGTTGAAGGTTAGTTTCCGGAACAAATTCAGATAAATACTTCCCAAGCTATGCTAAAATATGTGGTTCAATGCAAGAACTATAGTCATTTGAAAGAAGCCAAGTTTTAGAAAGAAACCAAGTTTGAGAAAGAAACCATGTTTTAGAAAGAAACCATGTTTTAGAAAGAAACCAAGTTTTAGGAGATATGTATTATCCCATATATCCAAATCGACTGTAAAAACCAGCGTTGATTACAATATGTAACAAAAAAAAAAACTTTTGTGTCCGGGACCAAAACTTTTGTATACCCTGCACCATAGGATGGGGGGTATATTCATTTTGTCACTCATTTGTAACACCTCTAAATAGTGATATGAGACCCCATAAAATATATATATTCTTAATCGTCGTAAAATTCTAAGACAATTTAGCCATGTCCGTCTGTCCGTCCGTCCGTCCGTCTTTTGTAATCACGCTACAGTCAGTAATAATAGAGCTAGGTTGATAAAATTTGGTAGAAATATTTCTTATAGTTGCAGGTTGTTTGGGATTGCAAATGGGCCATATCGGTCAATGTTTTGATATAGCTCCCCTATTAGAGGTCGCTCCAAAATACGGCTTTTGAGCCATAGATACCACATTTTTAGCAGAAACTTTGCAGTCATTTGAAAGAAGCCAAGTTTTAGAAAGAAACCAAGTTTGAGAAAGAAACCATGTTTTAGAAAGAAACCAAGTTTTAGGAGATATGTATTATCCCATATATCCAAATCGACTGTAAAAACCAGCGTTGATTACAATATGCAACAAAAAAAAAACTTTTGTGTCCGGGACCAAAACTTTTGTATACCCTGCACCATAGGATGGGGGGTATATTCATTTTGTCACTCCGTCTGTAACACCTCTAAATAGTGATCTGAGACCCCATAAAATATATATATTCTTAATCGTCGTAAAATTCTAAGACAATTTAGCCATGTCCGTCTGTCCGTCCGTCCGTCCGTCTTTTGTAATCACGCTACAGTCAGTAATAAAGAGCTAGGTTGATAAAATTTGGTAGAAATATTTCTTATAGTTGCAGCTTGTTTGGGATTGCAAATGGACCATATCAGTCAATGTTTTGATATAGCTCCCCCATTAGCGGTCGCTTCAAAATACGGCTTTTGAGCCATAGATACCACATTTTTAGCAGAAACTTTACAGTTTGCATTCTAATTTGACAGGAAATCATCACAGCCAAAATTTTACAAATCGGTTCATATTTTGTTATAGTTGCCCTATAGAGGTCGCTCCAAAATATACGTATTTAAGCCATGAATACCATATTTTCTAAGCATTTTGACTGAATCTTTGTAGTATGTATATAATGAAGACAAGAATGCATCGCAGTAAACATTTTTTAATTCAGTTCATATTTTGTTATGGTCAAGATGTCGCTATAGATGTCGCTCCCAAAAATGCTTATTTAAGCCATAAACACCACATTTTGTATGAAATTTTGCAGAAACTTTGCAGTTTGTATTCTATATTGGCAAGAATTCATCTCAATAAAATTTATACATCAGTTATCAGTTTTTATATTGCTGTGGTCCCCGTGTAGATGTAGTTCTCAAATATGCTAATTTAAACCATAAATACCACATTTTTCAGCGTTCGTTTTTATACCCTACACCACACTGTGGTCCAGGGTATTATGAGTTTGTGCATTTGTTTGTAACACCTAGAATGAGAAGAGATAGACCCATCGTTTATTATACGATCGACTTGGAATAACTTCCTGAGTCGATTTAACCATGTCCGTCTGTCTGTCTGTCTGTCCATCCCCCCGTCTGTAGATGAATCGTTGTAATCAAAGTGCAGGTCGTATTTATGGTCCAATTGTGATGAAATTTAGCACTGCGTCCAAATACGATCCCTATTGAAATTAATCACAATCGGTTCAGATTTAGATATAGCCCCTATATATATGTTTCACCCGATTTGACATGTAAGCACTGTAGAAACCGTATTTTATATCCGATAAGTACGAAATTTCTGTCTTTCCTTACAGGTTTTTAATAATTTGCTTAAACAAAAAGGATCATTTCATGATTTGCTTCATATCCAAAATTTTTCTAGTAATAGAATTGAATGCAATCCATGGTGGAGGGTATACTCCTATAAAATTCGGCATGGCCGAACTTAACGCTTTTACTGGTTTATTTTGGCAATTTTGTTTGCGAGGTACCAAAAGGGGTGTGACAATAATGCCTTATTTCTAACAAAAATTATATAATTTCTACATTTATCCATAGATTTTTTCAAATATGCATTGTTTTCTTCGGAATCTAGCTTTCAAAATAAGTAACAATCTATTTTTTTGCGATTTTTTTGAAAAAAAAAATCAAATTTTTTAATTGTTTTAACGACAGTTACTATAATTCTGTGTCCACATGAAAGTGTCATTACCAAAAATAGTAGTCCTCATTTCCTTTCATTTAATTAAACGTGTATCCCGGCAATATCGAGAAAATATGGTCCAAATATTAAAGGCACCTTCCAGGAAAATTGGAATTTTAAGGGCCTGTTTCTGTAACTTTTTTTCGTTCGTCTACTGCGAACGATCAAAAATCACTCAATTATTCCGAGAAATCTATAAATCACAGAAGTTTATAATTCGTTGTGTCTGTAGAAAATCATGTAAAAAGCTTGTTCGTAAAATATTTCTAACCTGCGTTTTATAGAATTCAAGTAATAGCTGAGAGAATTTTGATCGTTCGCCGTAGACGAACGAAAATAAGTTACAGAAACAGGCCCTAAATAAAAATTAAAAAAAATACCATACCAAATTTTTTTTAGTATTTTTTTTTGTGTTTAGGACTCCATATTACACCAGAAAATTTTATGCACAGCCCTTCAGCAAAAATTTTGCTGCATAGTGTTACCCAGCAAACATTGCTTTTTAACAGGTTTTCCAATAGGGATGATATGATTTTGAAGTGACGTTTCGGCCATTTGTAATATGTCATAATCTGTCATTTGTTTTTCATTGTATTCAGTAGTGTTTACAATTTCATCATGGAGAGATATACGCAAGAAAAACGTTTACAAATTATTCAGTTTTATTATCAAAATAATCGTTCTCCAATTGCAATCCGATTCCCGATCCGACGTACCGAGCTAAGGAGATAGAGCAAAAATGAACTTTCCGTTCGTATTTGAAAATGATGCTAAGTCCATGTTTTTTAATCCAAAAAAAAAAAAACACTATCCACTCGACCTACAACCTTGATACCCGTGAGCAATATTTTAGCTCTCATTAAGAGCTATCTTTTTGCCATTGACCAATTTTGGCTACGTGCCACATAGCAAATGAAACAATTGAATTGTTGCGAGATAAGTTTGGAGATTCGATTATTTCAAGAAATTGTGATATTGAATGGCCTCCAAGAAGTTGTTATTTAATACCATTAGACTACTTCTTGTGGGGTTATTTGAAGTCAGTGGTCTTCCGAAATAAACCAGACTCTCTTCAAGCTTTACAAGTCAATATTGAACGTGCCATTCATGACATACGACTTGATATAGTGGAAAAAGTGCTCGAAAATTGGGTTCATCGAATTCGTTCCTGCAGAAGAAGTCGTGGAGGCCATTTGAATGAAGTTTTAATTAGAACTTAATTGTATCGATTATACTTTACATTAAATAAAGAACTTTTGAATTCCCTTAACAATAAGTGTATTTGTTTTTCAAAGAAATCATATCACTCTTATTGGAAAATCCGTTATATGCGAAGGAATAAAATTGATTTTGAGGAAATGATTTGGTCGGCATTTTTCTGAGAAGTTCATGTATAACGCTACGGCCAAACAAAAATTTGTTCCGCCCTAATATACCCACATCAAAGTGTTACAAAATGAACAAAATTAAATCTAACAAAAACTCTGTGAAAACTGAAAAATGTCTAACAAAAAAAATAAAAATTATGCACTCGTACAATAAAATGATCTACAAATAATAGAGGAAGATGAAATACTCACATAATGTGAAATAGTTTTAAAATAAGTTCGAAATCGTGATTTTCGTAGTTTTGTGTCATTAATTAATTTGCACTTGCCTGCTAATGAATCGAAGGTACGAACACACTCACACACCCACATACTACCTCACGCCGCCACTAATGATCACACCTACATTTGCCAATAACAACAACGTCGAAGAACGGTCGAATTAAATGACTGATGTTCATTACATAGTTTTAATATGAACAAGTAATAGCGTTAAGTTCGGCAATGCCGAATCTTATATACCCTCCACCATGGATTGCATTAAATTCTAAATATTACTGGAAAAATCTTTGGATATGGAGCAAATCATGAAACGATCCTTTTTATCCCCTCACCTTAGGGAGGAGGGTATATGTATATCATTTGCTACGAGCCAAAAGTGTAACACATCAAAGGAGTGACCTAAGACCCCTAGTATGTTTGGCGGATATTCGATTTGAGTCATTTTAAGTCAATTGAGCAAAGTCCGTCCGTCCGTGCGTCTGTGTGTCTGTCTGCTGGCTGGTGCGCACGATAACACGTCAAGCAAAATGGGCACCTATTGGTAGCTCCCACACAAATGGACCATTATGCACCAACAGTAACCTGCATATATCTTTAATACCAGCGCATACAAATACTTGATATTTTGTACAGTTTATGATTCTATAGTACCTAGAGTCCAGAGAAAAGTGGAAATAATTGACACGCCCCGTTTGGTACCTCCCACACGAATGGACCATTTTGCACCAAAAGTTAGCAGCTTATAGCTTTAATACCAGTGCATAAAAATACTTGAAATTTTGTACAGTGTAATGCTTTTATAGTATATAGAGTCCAGAGAAAAGTGACCATTTTTGGCACGCCCCTTTTGGTACCTCCCACACAAATGGACTCTTTTGTACCAATATTAAACAGTTGTTAACTTTAATTCCAGTACGTACTTTAAAGGTACTAAATGCAATTTAAAGTAATAATAATAAAGGGTGTCCCAAGAAGAGCGCCATTTTTTAATTACTGATGCAGCAATTGAATTGTTTCTCTGGCTGTATGACATGTGGCGCCGTCTTGTTGGAACCACATGCCCTCCACATTCATTTCTTCAATTCTAGGCAAGAAAAAACTGGTTATCATTTCACGATGCCGAACACCATTGACTGTTTGCGCTTGACCTGCCTCAAAGGTCCAATGATTCCTCAAGCCCAAAAACCACACCACACAGTGACACGTTGAGGATGCATTTGCTTCTCGTGAATCACTCGAGGATTTTCCGCACCCCAAATGCGACAATTCTGCCTATTGACGAAGCCATCAAGATGAAAATGGGCCTCGTCACTGAAGATGATTTTATCGGCAAAATCAGCATTTTCATGTTGTCTCTCCAATACCCACTTAACGAACTCCCTTCGCTGTCCTTCTCCATTTTTACTAACCTCGTACCTTCTACTAACAAACAATAACAATTATTCAAATGTCAAACAATGACACTTCGAATTTGCGAGATTTAAAAATTGCGTTCTTCTTGGGACACCCTTTATAATTAAAACAAAAAAAATATAAATAAATTTACGAATATTTTTTGGGACTCAAGGTGAGGGGATTCATAATTAGGTTTACTCGACTGAACTTTCTTACTTGTTGTTTAAGCAAATTATTAAAAAACCAGTAAGGAATGACAGAAAGTCGGGCGGTGCCGACTGTATATTACCTTACATCTCCCTAACAATGCGAAAATGATATGAATTGCAGTGTTCATACATGTAATAAGAGAACTCTCGCTGCCAAATTCCGTACTGATCTGATACAAAATACAGTTTCTACAGCGCTTACATGTCAAATCGGGTGTAACATATATATAGGGGCTATATCTAAATCAGACTGATTTCAATAGGGATCGTCCTTGGAGCAAAAAAGAGCACTGTGCTAAATTTCATCACAATCGGACCATAAATACGACTTACAGTTTGATTACAATGATACATCTACAGACGGACAGACGGACGGACGGACAGACAGACAGAGGGACAATGTTAAATCGACTCAGGAAGTGATTCCAAGTCGATCGATATAATAAAGGATCAAACGAACAAACTAATGCACAAACTCATAATACCCTGGACCACAGTATGGTGTAGGGTATAAAAACGGACGCTGAAAAAAAGTGGTATTTATGGCTTAAATTAGCATATTTCAGAACTAGATCTACACGGGGATCACAACAATATAAAAACTGATTTGTATAAATTTTATTGATAATAATTCTTGCCAAAATAGATTACCAACTGCAAAGTTTCTGCTAAATTTCTTAGAAAATGTGGTGTTTATGGCTTAAATAAGCATTTTTGGGAGCGACATCTATAGGTTGACTATAACAAAATATGAACTGATTTAAAAATGTTGACCGCGACTCTTGTCTTTATTAAACACATACTGCAAAGATTCAGTCAATATGCTTAGAAAATATGATATTTATGGCTTAAATACGTATATTTTGGAGCGACCTTTATAGGGTGACTAAACAAAACAAGAACCGATTTGTAAAATTTTTGCTGTGATGAATTCTTGCCAAAATAGAATGCAAACTGCAAATTTTCTGCTAAATTGCTTTAAAAATGTGGTATCTATGGCTCAAAAACCGTTTTTTGGAGCGACCTCTATAGGGGAGCTATATCAATACATTGAGCGATATGGCCCATTTGCAATCCCAAACAACCTGCAACTATAAGAAATATTTATACCAAATTTGATCAACATAGCTCTATTATTGCGGACTGTAGTGTGATTACCACAGACGGACGGACGGACAGACGGACATGTCTAAATCGACTTAGAATTTTAGGACGTTTAAGAATATATATACTTTATGGGGTCTCAGATCAATCTTAAGAGGGTTGATCGGATGAGGTACTGCCGAGCCAGTCGTGGTAGTTATATGAATTTTATAGAAGACGTTGTCCTGCCCGTTCCCTTTGGGATGTATTGGTTTGTTATTCATTGAAATTTCATTCAAAAATCCATACATTGCGAGTTTTGAAAACAATCTCTTTAAAAATGTATATTGGAAAAATGTATAAGTCAGCGCAATCTGTGGGTTAGAATCAAGACAAACCACACATACCTTTTAAATTTCAGTTAAATCGCGCTAGAAATGCGGATTTTGCAAATAACTCGACCACTCCGCCCCTTATCGCGGTTAAAATCAATCGTTACAAACAAACCTACAAAGGATTTTTATATATAAAGACTAGCTGGATCCGGTCCACTTCGTTGCCCCAGATTACAGATTTTCGATCCCGTCCATTTTGACCAATCACGAAGACTGCCATCAACTACATATACACAAAATTACAGTACTCTCGCTGACAAATTGTAAAAAATATCTCAGTTTCAAAATTTGGCTTATATAGGCAGGGCCACGCCCATTGGTTCAATCTGGATAACTTTTGGGCCAACCACGTAGAATGCCACCAGAGATTCCAGCACTCCACTTCCTTAATTTGGCTTATATGGACGGGCCAAGCCCATTTGTCCGATCCCGCCCATTTTGGACCAATCAAGTAGATCGCCAACAGATATATATATATAGTTGTGTATATATTATATACAAAACAAGTAAGAAAGTTTCAGTTGGGTAAACCGACTAAGGTATACCCTCACTTTGTGAGTAATGTAATATTGAATATTACACGAATTATTCTGTCAATTTGTGTGGGAGGTACCTGAAGGGGTTAAAGAAATACACCTATATTTCAGTGAACCGTACACGGGGCAAACAGTACACGGGGCTATGGGAGCTATAGCTAAAATCGACTTTTTTGATATGTTTGAATCGAAAAAATATACTTGGAACACAAAATTTTAAATGTTATATATTTCTGAGCAAATAAATTTTATTTGAAAATCAATAAAACGTATTTGGAACCCATATTTTAATATATTAGAATAACACATATTTGCGAACTAATTTTCTCAACTAAAATATGTGTTTAAATACAAATAAAATTATTGTTTATGAGTATTTCCAAGTGTATTTAATTTAAAAACCAGTAAGGAAAGGCCAAAGTCGGGCGGGGCCGACTGTACAATACCCTACACCACTCTCGAAATATTGAATAACTATGATATATAAATTTTGTAATTCATGTATAAATTGTTTACATAAATTTACTTTTGGGACATTTTATACCTAAATAATACCCTGTACCACAGTGTGGTGTAGGGTATAAAAATGATTGGATCTAAAGAGCCAAATCGGATGAAACATATATATGGGAGCTATAGCTTAATATTTACCGATTTTCTTCAAATTCAACAATGTTGGTTCATGGATCAAGAAACTCTACCATTCTAAATTTCAAAACGATTGGATGTAAAATACAGCTTCTTCAGGACTAAAGAGCAAAATCGGACGAAACATATATATGGGAGCTATAGCTAAATCTAAACGACTTTGTTCAAATTCTACAATGTTGGTTCATGGATCAAGAAACTCTACCATTCTAAATTTCAAAACGATTGGATGTAAAATACAGCTTTTATAGGACTAAAGGGCCAAATCGTCGACTACAGGTCGCAATTTCACTCCGATCGTTCTGAAATTTTGCAGTTTAAAGTATTTCGCAGCTGTTAAGATCGCTATATATATTTCGTCCGATTTGGCCCTTTAGTCCTATAGAAGCTGTATTTTACATCCAATCCTTTTGAAATTTAGAATGGTAGAGTTTCTTGATCCATGAACCAACATTGCCGAATTTGAAGAAAATCGGTTAAGATTTAGCTATAGCTCCCATATATATGTTTCGTCCGATTTGGCCCTTTAGTCCTATAGAAGCTGTATTTTACATCCAATCGAATGGTACAGTTTCTTGATCCATGAACCAACATGCGAATTTGAAGAAAATCGGTTAAGATTTAGCTATAGCTCCCATATATATGTTTCATCCGATTTGGCTCTTTAGTCCTGTAGAAGCTGTATTTTACATCCAATCGTTTTTATATCCTACACCACACTGTGGTACAGGGTATTATTTAAGTATAAAATGTCCCAAAAGTAAATTTATGTAAGCAATTTATACATGAATTACAAAATTTTATATATCAGAGTTATTCAATATTACGAGAGTGGTGTAGGGTATTATATAGTCGGCCCCGCCCGACTTTAGCCTATCCTTACTGGTTTTTTAATATTATATATTAGTTAAAAAATATTTTTTTTTTGAAAATCAATAAATTTTGTTTGGAACGCATATATTAATAACGGGTTTCCAATAGGAATGATATGATTTTGTAGTGAGGTTTCGGCAGTTTGTAATATGTCATGATCAGTCATTTGTTTTTCATTGTATTTAGTAGTGTTTACAATTTCACCATGGAGAGATATACGCAAGAACAACGTTAACAAATTATTCGGTTTTATTATCAAAATAATCGTTCTCCAATTGCAACTTTTTTTAAATCCAAAAATCACTTTCCAGTCGACCTACGACCTTGACACCCATGAGCAATATTTTAGCACTCGTTAAGAGCTATGTTTTTGCCATTGACCGATTCCCGATCCGACGTACCGTTAAGTAGCTAGAGCAAAAAAAACATTCCGTTCACATTTGAAAATGATGCTGTCGTTTTTTTTAAATCCAAAAAAAAACACTTTCCAGTCGACCTACGACCTTGACACCCATGAGCAATATTTTAGCACTCGTTAAGAGCTATGTTTTTGCCATTGACCGATTGTGCGTACGTGCCACACAGCAAATGAAACAATTGAATTGTTGCAAGAAAAGTTTGGAGATTCGATTATTTCAAGAAATTGTGATATTGAATGACATTCAAGAAGTTGTGATTAAACACCATTAGACTATTTCTTGTGAGGTTATTTTAAGTCAATGGTCTTTCGAAATAAACCAGACTCTCTTCAAGCTTTACAAGTCAATATTGAACGTGTCATTCATGACATACGACTTGATTTAGTGGAAAAAGTGCTCGAAAATTGGGTTCATCGAATTCGTTCCTGCAGAAGAAGTCGTGGAGGCCATTTGAATGACGTTTTATATAGAACTTAATTGTATCGATAGTACTTCACTTTAAATAAAAAAACTTTTGAATTTCCTTAACAATAAGTGTGTTTTTTTTCAAAGAAATCATATCACTCTTGTTGAAAAACCGTATATATTAGAACAAAATATATTTTTGCGAACTAACTTTCACAAATAAAATATCTGTTTACACACGAACAAAGTTATTGTTTAAGAAGTTTCCCATATATATTTTATTTAAAAAACACTTTTAAAACTCTGCCGCCTTTTTCGAATTTTAGTTAGTTTTTCGTAGATTTCGTGTTATACTTTATAGTTAAAAATGTCACAAGCAGCATTGATACATTGCCAAAATACTTAAATTCAAATCAATTTTTGTTTCGAAAATATTAGTTCCAAATAAGAAAATATTAGGATGGAAACATAGTTTTGAATGGACAAAATCCTCCCAAACATATAATATTTTTATGTTTCAAATAATATATACATATTTGGAGTGTACCCTAAACATATGTATGTTTCAAGCAGAATATGTTTGGGACAATATACGGGACAGAAGCGATTTTTTTTCAACTTGTGTGCTATACAAATTTACCATATAGGTACATGTTTGATGTAGCTCTCCTACAGAGGTCGCTCTTAAATATATATAGGGTGATCCATTTCGAGGCTCCTAACTTTTTTAAAGAAAAAACACAGAAAATTCAAATTGAATGGTGAATGTTTATTATCATTTGAAAGAACATTCTTCGGCATTTATTTTTTGAAGATTATGTCTATCAAATGATGGCAGCGGCTACATCTCAGATGGTCCATCCGTTGAGTCCAATTTTCGATGACTCGATTATGTTGACCATAAGTTGAGTGAAGTGCACGAAGCACATTCCTCACAGAACGTCAATTTTCGTAATAAAGTTGAACGATTTGTAAACGTTTTTCGGGCGTAAGTCTATCCATGACGAAATGCCAAACAATACTTAACAAAAATAACATGACAGCATGACTCGACTCACACGTAATCTGTCAAAAAAAGGCTATTGAAAAAATATCTCTACTTGGATCACCCATTATATTCAAGCCGTAGACGTCAATTTCTTTAAACGATTTAGCTGAAACTATGAAGTTAGTTGTTTAATCACATTTTTTTTAAGTTAACATGTCCACTATTACAAAATCGCCGAAATTCCGAGAGGGCTCTCTGCAGCCCACAGCAGACATACATAAATGCTACGCCACTGATGTGCCTCATTTTGGCACTTGTTATCGGCTCTGAACAGATGCATAGACTAAATTATGTCCAACAACAACTGAGTGCAATATACACAATATACAACAACACCAACAATGCGTATAACAACAATGAAGAGGCAAAACTTTTAGAAAATAATTTGTTAGAAATGTTTTCACAAATTGTTGCTAAACTCATGGCATTTGCGGTAATGACGTTAAAATTGTTGATCGCCCTCCTCAGTATTGTGTCCCAGAGTGTCTGTCCGTCCATTCGTCTGTGTAAGTGTGTGTGTGATCATGTGTCTCTTGGTGGACGAGTCACGAACTATAGAATATTTTTGCTTCAAATGAAATTGGCCCAATCGATGATTTGTGACTATTCCTAAAAATAGTTCATACAATGCTATTTAATTTTTTTAGTTTGCAAAAGAAGAAGAAAAAACGCAATCTAGGTGGCGAATATCTCATTGAGATTTTCGCATAATGCTCTGAGTGGAAATGTGTAGCTTACAAAATTAATTACACTATGCGGCAATAAAAATTTCTTGTCCACCCACTACAAAAATAAATACATACATATAAAATTTTTCGAAAACATGTAAATTTGTAAAGAAAAATCAATAACTCCAGAACGATTTGTCTAGCTTTGTTCGAAAATTAAAATGAAAAACAATTAAGAAAATCTCATTAAACCGAAAAACTTTCGCTATTAATCTATGACAGTATCATTAATACTTATTAGTCTAGGTTATCTTGGGTATGACAGTCTCATTTAGATTATTCAGTTCATTGTTCTACCGCAGGGACGTACGGAAGAACATACGTGTTTCCTAGCGCCTCCCGTTAAAACAATCTGATTGCTTTAGAAAGCTCAAAAGTTGGCAGCTAAGTTTGATAGCTCCCAAAAGAAATGAGAGCCTAGGGTAGCCTGCCACCTTCTAGAGAGAGAGGGAGAGCGAGCTCAGACACAGAAGGTTCCTTCTCCTCTTTGACTCCACAGCTTCTGCAAAAGTCATTTCGCAGGACCTTCAATTTCTCTGTGTATCGAGTCCCTAGCAGTTCCTGACTAGTGACTCATTTATTGCAATACAGGCACACTCTCTCAATACGAGCGTGCAGATTGCTTGAGGCGTTCCCACATATTTCAGTTCCCCATGGACAAAGTAAGGTAGTTCCTAGTCGTGCAAGTTCATCTGGTTTTCAGATCCCTTGTATGTCCCTGTGACCCTGCAACTAAATTAGATGACTTCAGCCATCTCGTTAAAAGATCTGCGGCAGTCGAGAGAAGTCTTTGGATTCAGAAATACAGTTTCCAGGGGTAGCCTGACTATAAGAGAAAATATTGATACCGATTTAACATTAATGTTCAGCCATTCTGCTAACGTTTAGCTTCTGCAAAGCTAAACGTTATAGCAATACGGCAGTATTTTGCAATGCAATTCCTTAGGAAAGACTTCAAAGCCCACTTGGTTAAGTTTCTGTATATAAGTTCACAAATCTCCTATGGGATTAATTACACTATGCGGCAATAAAAATTTCTTGTCCACCCACTACAAAAATAAATAAATTTGTAAAGAAAACTCAATAACTCCAGAACGATTTGTCTAGCTTTGCTCGAAAATTAAAATGAAAAACAATTAAGAAAATCTCATCAAACCGAAAAACTTTCGCTATTAATCTATGACAGTATCATTAATACTTATTAGTCTAGGTTATCTTGGGTATGACAGTCTCATTTAGATTATTCAGTTCATTGTTCTACCGCAGGGACGTACGGAAGAACATACGTGTTTCCTAGCGCCTCCCGTTAAAACAATCTGATTGCTTTAGAAAGCTCAAAAGTTGGCAGCTAAGCTTGATAGCTCCCAAAAGAAATGAGAGCCTAGGGTAGCCTGCCACCTTCTAGAGAGAGAGGGAGAGCGAGCACAGACACAGAAGGTTCCTTCTCCTCTTTGACTCCACAGCTTCTGCAAAAGTCATTTCGCAGGACCAATCAATATCTCTGTGTATCGAGTCACTAGCAGTTCCTGACTAGTGACTCATTTATTGCAATACAGGCACACTCTCTCAATACGAGCGTGCAGATTGCTTGAGGCGTTCCCATATATTTCAGTTCCCCATGGACAAAGTAAGGTAGTTTCTAGTCGTGCAAGTTGATCTGGTTTTCAGATCCCTTGTATGTCTCTGTGACCTTGCAACTAAATTAGATGACTTCAGCCATCTCGTTAAAAGATCTGCGGCAGTCGAGAGAAGTCTTTGGATTCAGAAATACAGTTTCCAGGGGTAGCCTGACTATAAGAGAAAATATTGACACCGATTTAACATTAATTTTCAGTCATTCTGCTAACGTTTAGCTTCTGCAAAGCTAAACGTTATAGCAATACGGCAGTATTTTGCAATGCAATTCCTTAGGAAAGACTTCAAAGCCCACTTGGTTAAGTTTGTAAACATCTGTATAGAAGTTCACAAATCTCCTATGGCCTTTCCATTCTGATCTATCAGGTATAAGGTGCTTTTTGTCAAAAAGTGGTTCAGACTTAGTGTAATCAAAAATGCCGGGAAGTTCAGCCATTATGTCTAGAAAGACACTACATATGACCGCAGTCATTTCCTGACCAGACTGACCATTCGCTAAATCTAACGTTCTCAACACACCAGTCATACACATAGCAGACATTCGCTGAACTTTATTTTGTATCGCGCAGAAGGTGGATTTCTGCAGAGCCGTCCACCAGACGACAAAGTTATACAGCATTGTCGGTCTGACTACAACCAATATTATACACGGGTTCAGGATCCAGCGTTTATCTATTGCCCTTCTACAGATATACATATAATGCTAACACAGCTCTTGTTGCTCTTTCCAGAATGTTGGGTTTGAATGTTAACTTCCTACCTAGTGAATTACCAATACTCGCCAAGAAGGCAGGTGCAATTGTTGGTACTTTATATATCCTGCTGACAAGAACTAGTTCTGCCTTGGTCGAGGCTTTCATACAGACCATCTAACGGTTATATGAAGAGCATGCTGTATAATGTCTCTTAGAGTACCCGGAAAGACAATTGGATTTTCGAACTCAAAGTGCCGGAAGAAGCACCAATAGTTGGTTTTGCAGATGACACAGCGGTGCTAGTCCAGGGAAGATACCTAGACGAGGTACAAATCTACACCACAAGAACAATAAAAAGTGGCTGGAGTCAATGAATCTCCTCCTAGCAGATCACAAGACAGAAGCAGTGCTGATAAGCTCAAGAAGAATGAGAGAAACATACTCGTACCAATACGGATTGGACAAACAGACATCACATCAGGTAAAGTACCTTGGAGTTATGATAGATTACCGTTTAAACTTCAAGGCGCAATGAATGCCAATACATTAGCGAGAATGATGCCGAACACAGGAGGCCCAGGACACAGCCGGAGAATAATCCTACCTAGAGTAACAAACTGCTGCACCGATTTGGGATAACCTAGCCAAAACCACATCAAGAAAAGGTATGACGTCTATATTCAGGAGACACTGTCTGAGAGTATGTAGGGGCTACAGTACCATATCATCGGAGGCATCAAGTGTGGTGGCAGGTATATTGCTTATTGACATATCTGCAAAGGAGCTCTCGGAAATCCAAATTCTAAAAACCAGAAACCCGAATAATCCACCAAACACATACGAAAACAAGAAAGAACCAAAATCAATGCATAACTGGCAAAGAAGGTGGGAAATTTCTCCCAATGACAGATGCACTTTCCAGCTAATCCCGAATATCGAAGCGTGGATGAACCGTAAACACGGAGATGTTGACTTCGAACTAACGTAGTTCCTCTCAGGGCTCGGTTGTCACCGGAGTTACCTTTACAGGTTCGGACTGGACTATTCGCCACACTGTCCATACTGTCCAGAAGAAGACGAAACAGCTGAACATGTAACATTTCAATGTCCACGCTTTGATAGATGCAGAAATAATTTGGAGATATACGTAGGTGAATACCTAAAAAGCGAAAACATTTTATGTGTTATGTTGAGATCCGAAGAACTGTGGGGAGCAGTAAACAACGCAATAAGGTTAATAAACCAGGCGCTACGAGAAGAAGAGGAAATCCGAAAAGTCTCCTTAAGGGAGTGAAACGCAAAGAAAAGCCTACAAACAAATACCAGCGAAGTAATACCAGACGGCAGTTTCGTGGGGTGTAGAGACGTGATGGGGTGTGGTTTAGAACGTAAGAATCGTTCAGTACCGGCTGAACAACATCTTCCGAAGATTCCACACCTCAAACGAAAAAAAGAGTACCCGGAAACTTCCATCTAACCGATATTGTCACGTCATCTGCATAGGCAATAACCCTAACACTCATCTTCTGCGGTAAAAGCAGTATACGGGAAATGGAGTGTTAATTTGAGTCTACTGATCCCAGCACTGGTTAAACTCGGACATGTCACTGATCCGATCACCTAGGGAATGATTGGCATCTGTTAATTAGGCTTAATTTCAGCCAACATTGCTTGATGTAATATCTCAACATTCGACTGCATCAGATAAATCTATTCCTTGGTAGAGGTCGGGTTGGGTTATCTACTCCATAGCTGACAACAAATCGGTTTATATCAGTAATCGACGAGCTGGGTTATCTATGTACTCCTTAATATAGAGTCATTTGAGTTATCTACGCATTAGCTAACAATAAGTTGAGTTTTCTAAGCCTTAGTAGATATGTACAGGGTGACTGATATGTATTGCAACCAACTTCAGGTTGCTATCATTTCTAAACCGCTAGTCTGATAGCTGACAGATTTATTTCAGTGACAGTTCATTTTATGGTTAACAAGCTTACAAAAGCATTTTGATATATTGCATTCAGAAAAAAGTTGTTCGTGATGGAATTCAAGCGTGATAGCTTTATATTTGGGTGGAAAAACACAAGTGGCTATCGCTAGAGCCATCCAGCATTTAAATGTGAATAAATCTTTTATTTCTCGTACCATTGCTCGTTACCGTGATACTGGCAGTGTTGCATCGCGTCCAAAAAGTGGACGAAAAAAAACGGTAACAACACCAGAAATGATCCGAAAAGTGAAGGCCAGATTTGATCGAAATCCACGCCGCAGTGGTAGAAGTGAGCTGAACATATCGCGAGAACGGATACAACACATATTAAAAAATGAGCTTGGACTAAAGCCCTTGATGTTCCAAAAAGTGCAAGAGCTCACCGATGCACAAAAAAAAGTTAGACTGGAAAGAGCCAAGGAGTTGCTTCGCTTGCACGAAAGTGGCCAGTTACCGAATTTGGTTTCCTCCGATGAGAAGCCATTCCAAATTGAGCAGTTTGTGAACAAACAAAATGATCGGGTTTACTTGCCAAAGAGGTCAGCTGAAAATGTACACCTTCGATTGGCCACCAGAACTCAAGCGCCGCCGATGGTAATGGTGTGGGCCGCCGTAACGGCCGATGGTCGCTCCCCGCTCGTATTCATCGACCATGGGGTCAAAATAAATGCCGAATATTATCGGGAAAATGTATTGAAGCCCTGGGCAGACAAACATTTCGACCGCAGACCATGGACATTCCAACAGGACTCAGCACCATCGCACTCAGCACGCGTCAACCAAGAACGGCTTAAAAAGGAGGTTCCTCGCTTCATTTCTACCGCACAATGGCCACCAAGATCTCCGGATCTCAATCCGTTGGACTTTTGCGCCTGGGGCATTTTAGAGAGTAAGGTTCGCACTAAAAAATACCAAAGTATCGATCATCTCAAGACGGCGCTTCGCCGGGAATGGGCCAAAATACCGCAGAGCCACTTTCGTGCATCGTGTGATGGCTTTGTCGGCCGTTTGAAGGCCATAATTCGTACCAAAGGTGGCCAATTCGAACAAATCTAAACTGTTTCTAAAATTTTAAGTTATTTCCGACATTTTTTGCTTTTGAACAATAAAATTTAAAAAAAAATTAAAAAAATATAGCACTTTACTTTGTTGCATTACATATCAGCCACCCTGTATACCGTTTGGTTATAAGGAGTAGTTACGTTATCTACTCCTTAGTAGAGGAGAGTTGTCGACTCCATAATTCAAAACAAATCGTTTTATCTATGTTCCTGCTGCTAATTAATGTTACCTCAGATAGTTGACTGTTCTTGCAATAGATCTTAAAGGTGTAAACTCATTTTATTCTTAAATTTAACGGGTAACGTAATTTGGCTAGCATAACAACACCATTAAATTTATGAATCTTAAAATTAAGGAAATGTCAATTGTGTAGAACACATTCCTCATCCATGTCTGTGCAATTTCTTGCGAAAACAAACGACTTACCCGAAAAAAATAGACGATAAAATGTCACAGTCATCATCACCTTCGCCGTTTGTTGGATAAATTTAGAACTATCAGAAAATTGTCAAACATCGCCATGTTTTTCAAAATTGCTACAAAATAAGAAAATGCGAGACAAATGTGACAATAACAACAACAAACAAAAAACGCCCAGCTATTATAATGGAAATCGTTTTGTTTTTCGTTCTCATAAATATTTTCTTTGTAGAACTCTACACTGCGAAAAATTGTTTTGGAAAGTTGAATTATTTTATGCTTAGGAGTGTTTGTCAGTTCAATGGATTAAAAACGTATTTTAGTGGGATTAAAAGTCATGTTATCTATGCCGTAGAAGCCACATTACCGATCAGCCTGAGATATAGCTGTTGTATTTCTTATTTAGCATTTTATGATATATCTCTTAAGGCCCGCACAGATAGAATTCTTTACTTCATTCGTATGTCAAAACAAGTTACATGTGTGTTTTCATATGAAAGTACACAGATAAGAAACAGTCTTTGAAGAAAAAATCTAATAAAAATTAAACAGAAAATAACAAATGTTAACGGAAATCTTAAATTGTGCAAAAATATAACTAAACAAGTAAGAAAGTTTCAGTCGGGTAAACCAACTAAGGTATACCCTCACTTTGTGAGTAATGAAATGTATAACATTACACTAATAAATCTGGCAATTTGTGTGGGAGGTACCGGAAGGGTTTTTTCCAAATACACCTATTTTTCGGTAAACAGTAGATTCTTAAATACATTGCATTGTGCCGAACTATAAGCGTTTATGTGCACTGGTAAATTAAAGTTACGAGCTACATATGTAATTTCGGTATGATTTGGTCATTTGGTGTGGGAGGTACACCCACTTTTTACAGGACTTTAGGCACTATAACAGCATTACACTGTACAACATTTCAAGTATTTGTATGCACTGATATTAAAGTTACAAGCCGTTTACTTTTGGTACGAAACGTTCCATTTGTGTGGGAGGTACCAAAAGGGGCTGTACAATAATGCCCATTATTTACCGGACTATAGGCATTTTTATGCACTTGTATTAAGGTTATAAGCAGTTAAATTTTGATGCAAAATGGTCCATTTGTGTGGAAGGTACGGAAAATTTGTCGGAGACCACCTTTTTCTAATGAAAAGTTGTCGGAGACCACCTTTTCTAAGGAAAAGTTGTCGGAGACCACATTTTCTAAGGAAAAGTTGTCGGAGACCACCTTTTTCTAAGGAAAACTTGTCGAAGACCACCTTTTTCTAATGAAAAGTTGTCGGAGACCACCTTTTTCTAAGGAAAAGTTGTCGGAGACCACATTTTCTAAGGAAAAGTTGTCGGAGAACACCTTTTTCTAAGGAAAAGTTGTCGGAGACCACCTTTTCCTAAGGAAAAGTTGTCGGAGACCACCTTTTTCTAAGGAAAAGTTGTCGGAGACCACCTTTTTCTAAGGAAAAGTTGTCGGAGACCACCTTTTTCTAAGGAAACGTTGTCAGAGACCACCTTTTTCTAAGGAAAAGTTGTCGGAGACCACCTTTTTCTAAGGAAAAGTTGTCAGAGACCACCTTTTTCTAAGGAAAAGTTGTCGGAGACCACCTTTTTCTAAGGAAAAGTTGTCGGAGACCACCTTTTTCTAAGGAAAAGTTGTCGGAGACCACCTTTTTCTAAGGAAAAGTTGTCGGAGACCACCTTTTTCTAAGGAAAAGTTGTCGGAGACCACCTTTTTCTAAGGAAAAGTTGTCGGAGACCACCTTTTTCTAAGGAAAAGTTGTCGGAGACCACCTTTTTCTAAGGAAAAGTTGTCGGAGACCACCTTTTTCTAAGGAAAAGTTGTCGGAGACCACCTTTTTCTAAGGAAAAGTTGTCGGAGACCACCTTTTTCTAAGGAAAAGTTGTCGGAGACCACCTTTTTCTAAGGAAAAGTTGTCGGAGACCACCTTTTTCTAAGGAAAAGTTGTCGGAGACCACCTTTTTCTAAGGAAAAGTTGTCGGAGACCACCTTTTTCTAAGGAAAAGTTGTCGGAGACCACCTTTTTCTAAGGAAAAGTTGTCGGAGACCACCTTTTTCTAAGGAAAAGTTGTCGGAGACCACCTTTTTCTAAGGAAAAGTTGTCGGAGACCACCTTTTTCTAAGGAAAAGTTGTCGGAGACCACCTTTTTCTAAGGAAAAGTTGTCGGAGACCACCTTTTTCTAAGGAAAAGTTGTCGGAGACCACCTTTTTCTAAGGAAAAGTTGTCGGAGACCACCTTTTTCTAAGGAAAAGTTGTCGGAGACCACCTTTTTCTAAGGAAAAGTTGTCGGAGACCACCTTTTTCTAAGGAAAAGTTGTCGGAGACCACCTTTTTCTAAGGAAAAGTTGTCGGAGACCACCTTTTTCTAAGGAAAAGTTGTCGGAGACCACCTTTTTCTAAGGAAAAGTTGTCGGAGACCACCTTTTTCTAAGGAAAAGTTGTCGGAGACCACCTTTTTCTAAGGAAAAGTTGTCGGAGACCACCTTTTTCTAAGGAAAAGTTGTCGGAGACCACCTTTTTCTAAGGAAAAGTTGTCGGAGACCACCTTTTTCTAAGGAAAAGTTGTCGGAGACCAAAAGTGGCATGCCAACTTCACCCAGTTTTCTCTAGGTAATAGCGACTAATATTATGTGTAGAATATTAGAAGATTCGAATAAGTAGTATAGAAGTTATTAAAGAACCAATATTTCACTAAATTTTAACCCTTTGCGTGGGAGGTACCAGACCAATATGGCTCATCTTCGAACTCATCCGGAGATAGATACAAATATTACCGCATACCAAATTTGAAGTCAATCGGTTACTCCTTTCGAGAGTTATCGTGCGCACCAGCCAGCAGACAGACGGACGGACATTGCTCATTCGACTTAAAATTACCCAAAACGAATATCCGCCGAACATACGTGGGGTCTTAGGCCAATCCTTCGATGTGTTACACTTTGTTCCGTAGCAAATGATATATACCCTTATATCACTAAAGTGAGGGTATAAAAATAGTCAAAAGTGTAATGATTTCGCGGTCAAGGAAGCGTGCATTTCTAAATAAATTATGCTTTTTATGCGAGAAATGAAAGCAAAGAATTGACTTTACGAACTGTATCTGTGTGGGCCTTTATGCTATATACGTAAAGGTTCCTTCCAAAGTAGCTCACTATTATACCAGATTGATCAGAATAATATGGTCGCAGACTTCGACTAGGAGAGTCGTAAATTTCTAGACAGGTGTAAAGCTTAAAAAAACAAAATCAAGTGGGCTTTGGGGGTTTCTAAAGAAGCTATTCATTACTGAAAGGCAGTTTAAATACTGTAGTGACCAGGCAGAATTCTTTTATTAGAGAGGGAGTGACAAACTATACAGCGCCAATGTGAGCGAGATGCAGTCGGAGAACATACAGATCTATCGTTCTAAGAACAACGGCAGACTGCCTCCTCATGTCTTCCGAAGACCAACTTCATAAGGGGTCTTAGATTATACCCGTGCGGAGACACAATTTCATGTTTTCAAAGCGGTACCTACCGGTTTGCTATCGAAGTAATCATCCCAACCAGCACTTTATGGATAGGCCCCCACCCAGACAGGTCATGAGAGGTCTGCACTATCTCGATCGTGAGGTCCAACTGTACAAAAGAGAGCCTCTAGATGAGAGGGTTTAAAGGATATTCATGCCGATGAATCACATCAATTGAATATCGTTCTCATTCAGCATCCTCCACCAGTGGCATCAGAAGAAGAGAGACTGCCGCGACAAACAGAAACAGACGCAGCTGAGATCTGGATGGTATAGCTAGGCTGCATCAGGAACTGGGAGTGCGATGAGGAACCGCACCTCTTTCGCTGGCCAGAGAATATCAGTCAACACGCACCCAATGAAGCTTATCAACAAGAACAGTTCTGGCGCAGCTGAGATATGAATGGTAAGCCGCCACAATACATACTGGGCTCGACCGGGAACTGAGGACGCCATGAAGAACTGCAGACGCTGACACGCTACATACTTACCGCTGGTCAGCTAATATCGGTTATCATGTTCTCACGTTGCTAGGGCGGGTCGATTTAAAAATCGCCCATTGCTCAGTGAAAATCGTATTCTAGGGATCAAAATAAAAAACTTTGCCGAAGGAACCATACCTCTAAAACGAATTCTGATGTCCCGGAAAAAATCCCACTTTGACCCATTTAGAGTGCTCCAATCGAGTCCAAATGTATGCAACCCCCAGGGGGTTCCAGGGGGTGTGCCACGACAGCCTGACATCCTGTGGACCAACATTACATACATCATACGAGTATTGTATATATACAATATATTCATATATGAATATTTATGAATTTAGATTTTGATAAAAATTTTGCACGCGTATACTACATACATACAAATCAATGCGTAATTGTGGCTCTCTTTACCCTTTGTCCAAATACATACATAGCGGTTTAGATTTTAAGGGTGCCAAAGTTGGTCATCTACAACTTTTTTTACAAATTTATCTATTTTGACGTCAACATAACTTTGGAACGGAATATCAATTTTAAAATATCTAAGAACCATTTGAAAAATTTTAACATCCTCTATAAGAATTATAAGTGAACTGATTAATTTCTGTGTACTAACCATAATCCTTGATTATCCTGAAGGCCAGCACATAATTTTTCGTTCGTCTTATTTGTAAAAATTACCCGTATATTTTCCCACAAAATGTAAAATTTTCAACTTGAGTTTTTTATGTGTTGAAGACACAATAGCTGACAGTCGACTTGATCGCCACCTAAGTCAGATGTGAACCGTTCGCTTACCCCCAACGCCTCAGAACTCACTTCGTGATGGCAACGCCGTCCGTGTTGTATTTATACCCTACACCACACTGTGGTACAGGGTATTATGACTTTGTGCATTTGTTTGTAACGCCCAAAAGGAGAAGAGATAGACCTATCATTTATTATACCGATCGACTTGGAATCACTTTCTGAGTCGATTTAGCCAAAGTGCAGATCGTATTTATGGTCCGATTGTGATAAAATTTAGCACTGCGCCCAAGGACGATCCCTATTGAAATTGGTCAAAATCGGTTCTGATTTAGATATAGCCCCCATATACATATATTCCACCCCCGATTTGACATGTAAGCGCTGTATAAGCTGTATTTTATATCCGATAAGTACGAAATTCGGCAAAGAGAGTTCTGTTAATACATGAATGAACACTGCCAAATTCGGGGAAAATCGCTTCAGATTGAGATATAGTCCCCATATACAGGGTGGCTGATATGTAATGCAACAAAGTAAAGCGCTATATTTTTTAATTTTTTTTTTTAATTTTATTGTTCAAAAGCAGCAAATGTCGGAAATAACATAAAATTTTAGAAACAGTTTAGATTTGTTCGAATTGTCCACCTTTGGCACGAATTATGGCCTTCAAACGGCCGACAAAGCCATCACACGCTGCACGAAAGTGGCTCTGCGGTATTTTGGCCCATTCCCGTTCTCGCGATATGTTCAGCTCACGAGCAATTTTTCTACTACTGCGGCGTGGATTTCGATCAAATCTGGCCTTCACTTTTCGGATCATTTCTGGTGTTGTTACCGTTTTTTTTTTCGTCCACTTTTTGGACGCGATGCAACACCAGTATCACGGTAACGAGCAATGGTACGGGAAACAAAAGATTTATTCACATTTAAATGCTGGAGGGCTCTAACGATAGCCACTTGTGTTTTTCCACCCAAATATAAAGCAATCACACTATCACGCTTGAATTCCATCACGAATAACTTTTTTTCTGAATGCAATAGATCAAAATGCTTTTGTAAGTTTGTAAACAATAAAATGAACTGTCACTGAAATAAATCTGTCAGCTATCAGACTAGCGGTTTAGAAATGATAGCAACCTGAAGTTGGTTGCAATACATATCAGCCACCCTGTATATGTTACACCGGATTTGACATGTAATAGCTGTAGAAACCTTTTTTATATCCGATCAGTACGAAATTTAACAGAGAAATTTGAGTGCAGGAAAACAGGGATACAACAGGAAACATCTAAGCAGATGAACTTGCAAGACTGGGAACTACCCCACATGCTCCAGAGAAAGTGGAGTATGTGGTTGTGTCTCTAAAGTCGCAATATCTTCTTGAGAGATAATGCCCTTATAACAACAAATGACGGGTGGTCAGTAATCAATAACTCCTGCCAAAACTCCTAACAGGCTGCTGTCATTATTGGGACCGGCCGTCACACTTATAGTGTCTACCGTGACGGGTTACTGTCTTATAGGGCGCCACGCTAAGAGATCGAGACCGAATACTTCTGCAGAAACTTCGGATATGAAGAGGTGGAGGAATCAATAGAACACATTCGATGTCTGTCCAAAGTCTTTTAAAGACAAAGAGGTGAAATTTATTTTTTTTTTTTTGATTTTATGAAAAGAGCTGCGAGTAGGGTTTCGATAGTCTGCAAAGATTTTGGCATTGTTTTTTGACTGTAACGTAATATTTTTAACAATTTTAATAAATGTAAATGAAAGAGCGTATTGATTTTTAAAGATCTACAAAAAAATTATGTAAAAAGTCAGCTATATGCTCAAAATAGGCTATCTGCAAAGCACCCTATTGTCAGTCTTCGATGGCATTTCTGATTAAGAAAGTCAAAAGAGAGAAATTTCACGCCTTTGTCTTTAAAAGTCTTTGGTCTGCCCCACGGTCTCTCTAGAAGGCACAATGGTACCATATGCTCTCATTTCTTTGTGGCGTTCGCTAACTTGGCTGATGTCACACAGGCTGCCACTATTAACCTAGGTTTATGTTAGGGTGGTAGCCGTATTTTTTCCAGCTCACATAGACCAGTTTAGGACCCTAGCGTTACCACGGGCTAAAATGTCCCTCATCGAAACCAACCTGTTTGATATACAAATTTATCGATAGAACGAAAATCGGTACCGAAAGGATCTGTTAGACTATCTAGAAAGGCCGACCCCAGTATGTCCAGACATCGTTTACTCAAAGCGGGACAGTCGCATAGCAAGTGCTCAATGCTCTCCACTACTTCCTCATCTCAACAGCTTCTGCTTAAGTCTCTGGAGTCAATACCCAATCTTTTGGCGTGTTCGCCGATCAAGCAGTGTCCCTTCAGATCTCTCAGGTCATACCTTGGCCCGATTTGTCTAGCTACCCGGCAGGTGCCGATTTCTGTCCATCTTTCGTTGGACTGCCTGATTGCCTAAGCCGAAGCTTGCAAGTAGATAGTGGCGCACCAATATATGAAATTCTTCGAGAATTTGTGTTGTCGTCTCTTCCCTAGCAAGTTCATCAGCTTTGCAGTTCCCCGGGATATACCTATGCCCAGGCACCCAAATGAGGTTGTTTGTGAATTTATGGATGTGGCCTCGAGAGAATTAATGGCTGCCTGGCTGTCCGAGTAAATGAATTGCAACTCAGCCACTTGGCGACTTCCCATATTGTCATTATTTCTGCTTGATAGACACTGCAGGTATCTGGTAGTCTGTGAGCTATATCCAAACTAAGTTCTTCACAGTGTACTCCGAAGCTAACCTATTCATCAAGCTTCGAACCATCCGTATAGAAGTGGAGATGGTTTCTATTACCTGGTATTCTGCCAACCCATTCATCTCTGGCGGGAATCATAGTGATGTAGTTCCTTTCGAAGGTGTACACAGTTGGTATATAGTCCACACAATCGGTTACCATAACACTACACTTTGATATCCTCATGTGACCGTAGTTCTTGTACCTCCACACTGATATATGGAGTAGGGCTTGTAGAGACTCGGTCGCTGTAGTCATCAAGGTTCCGCTTATGCTCAGGCAGGCAGTTCTATGAACCTTTGTTAGTAGGTTGGTGATGGTTAGTTTGTCAGTTGCCGTCCACTACACCACAATGCAGTATAACAATATTGGAAGAACAACTGCTATATATATATTAGGCCGGGTCGATTTGTGGGGAGGCAAAAAAAGTCGCCATTGCTCAGTGAAAATCGTATTCTAGGGATCAAAATAAGAAACTTTGCCGAAGGAACCATACCTCTAAAACGAATTCTGATGTCCCGGAATTTGGGTCGAACTTTTGGGTAGGGGCAAATTTTGAAAAATCCCACTTTGACCCATTTAGAGTGCTCCAATCGAGTCCAAATGTATGACCGACCCCCACTAACTTTGGAGGCCCGACCCACCCATGCCAGTGGCACACCCCCTGGAACCCCCTGGGGGTTCAATACATTTGGACTCGATTGGAGCACTCTAAATGGGGATTTTTTCCGGGACATCAGAATTTGTTTTAGAGGTATGGTTCCTTCGGCAAAGTTTCTTATTTTGATCCCTAGAATACGATTTTCACTGAGCAATGGGCGATTTTTAAATCGACCCGCCTTAATATATATCCAATGGACGAGTTTAGGAGAGAAGCCCCACCGCAAAACTACACCCTTTTTGCTGGAATATAAGGCGACGTTGGCCTACCTTACACGTTGTAACACGTTAAGTCTAAATAACAGTTTCCTATCTAGAATTATTCCCTCAAAATTTTGCAATTTAAGAAAAGACTAGATCTGTTCCATTTATCCGCGGTGGAGGGTCGATATGTGGGACATTATTCACCCTAGTAACGAGAACAAATTCTGTCTTGTTTGGAGTAACACCCAAACCGCTGCTTCTGGCCCATCTAGCAAACTTGTTCAGAGCCACCTGATGTCTCTGAGGACGTTTTCGAATTTGCCGCCCACTGCGATTGCCACGTCGTCCTCATATGCCAAGACCTTGCAGCCACAACGTTCTAGATCTAGCAGGATTTCATTCACCGCTAGTTTCCAAGACTAGCAAGTGGAGACAGTACTCCTCCTTTTGGGGTCCCTCTGTTTACAAACCTTGTTAGAGTTGTGGACCCAAGACATGCTGTTAAGCTCCTTCTGTTGAGCACGCTTTAAATTAGCCTAATCAAACTAGAGTTAACTTTTAGAGGTGACAGTGCCGTAATTACCGCATCTGAGTCAATGTGGTTTAAAGCCCCTTCTTTCTCAAGAAACGCCATTATGTTGAATTCCTTGAAATGCAGGGACGATTTGATAGTGCTCACAAGTTCGGGCAGGGCTGATTCTGTAGACTTCCCCTTATTGTAAGCATGTTGGTTCCCCGACAGGAGTTTTGTATCCACAAGTATTTCCAGACCTTTCAATAGTCTTTTGGCCGAGTGTGCAATACCTTTGGGTATGAATTCGGGATGTATGAAAGCCTGATACAGTCTACATAAATTTTCTCCAGCCAGGGGATAATGTACTTTAACATTTTCTGCATTTCTGCTGGAGTGATGCAGTCTGGTTCAGGTGACTTGAAGGCCTCAAAGCTGTTATAAGCCCTGTTTATTCTGGATCTCTCAGTCAACAAGCTAGCAGTCCAAATGACATTAACAGAAGTTGTGGAGACGAAGATGAGGATGCATCAATAAAATAACCTCTATGTATGTGCCCCGTTCTCTATGGAGGTCGGCTTGATACGCTAGACTCTCATTTCTTTGGTAGTTAGCAAACTTGGCTAATGTTAAAATCCGTCAGCTTTTGAGTGTAATAAAGCAATCAAATTGGTTCAACGGGAGGGGCTAGGAAAAACGTATGTTTCTCCTTACAGTGGTAGCAAAATGGAATCTATGGGTATACCTCTAGCAAACTGCAAGCTCTTCTTGAGAGACAGTGCCATTATAGCACCAAATGATCAATGGTCAGGAACTGCATATATGAGTATTCCCGGTCTACATATTTAAGTGGGTCCAACGTCCAAAGATTTGGGAAGCTTATGGAACCAATCTTAAATTGTATGACAATTTTTTTCAGTGTAGGTGTACCTGAAATATTTTTAAACAAATTCTTCTTTTTCTTCTAAGAGATTAGATTGAGAAAAGGAGATTATCCAATGAGAAGTGTTGGTATTTCAATTTGAAAAAAAATCAGTTTTTGTTTAATTCGGTTAGGATCCCCCTCCAGGCGCTGTGGCTAGACGCCCCATTCCACTGTCAACTAATATGCTGACTGTCTGTCATGTCAAGTTCCAACAAGGGGAGATGGATCACCAAAAATCCCAAACATAGCGGGAGCAGAAACAAAACACGGCAGCAAAAATGAGGAATGTATTTCTCTATTTGCGTTGGCATTTAGAATGTCGAGCATTCCGTGTTTCTTTTTGGTTTAGGACGACGACGACGCATAGGAACACAATCGCACTAACCTGAAGCTCTGAAGCTGAAGGCGAAGGCAAAGTAGAAATAAATAGAAAAAAACGCTAGTGTGTTATCGCCCCAAAAAAAACGACGCATGCATATCGCAAAGAGCAAACAAATCAAGCAATAAACACACTATGTTTACTACAACAACAACAACAAATGGAATAAAACCAAGTAGAAAAATAAGAACAAATAGCGACGCTAAACGATAATTGAAGACATCAAAAATTTACCTTTTTTTGAAAATCTTGTATACACTCGTTTGTGGACAAATGGACGGACGCGCGGTCTCTCGGTCGACCGTTATCAAAACGCCTTGAGCATCGAGCAAAGTATGCGACTGACGATGAGGCGATTATGGGGCGATATCGCGCCATCATTTCCTGATACCCAACGGCATTCGAGATTGCCAGTCAACAAAACGAGTCACCCACAAGTCATTCATACTACGAGTACACTCATACTTGCACTCATTACTTGAACAGCGTGACACGCACGCATACACACTCACTCACATTCACTGTTACTAATTTTCACTTAGAGTAAATATTTGCCTAATTTATACCATTGTGTACATTATTGGTATTATGGATATTTCTTGAGGTTTGTAAACTAAGGCATGAATACTGCATTATCTTAGCACGGAATGAAAAAACTAATGTGGGGCTGGAGCCGACTGTATAATACCCTCTGCGAACGAATAATGAGGCTTTATTAATCAATTTTTACAGCTACATTACAGATTTATAAATTCCAGACTGATCATAAAATTCCCTAGCATATACAGTGCCAAAAATTGTTCTGGGACCTTCATATGTGGCGTTATATCAAAACGTGTACCGATATGGCATATTTTTGCGGTATATGTTCTCGTTCTGACAGGCCTCTTCCACATAGAGCAACCCTAGGCAAATGTTCTATAGTTCTACTTAATACGAAACTGTCAAGATCAATAGTGTTATGCGAACTAGTCGGTGCGCAGTCAGGCCTCAGCAACCACTTAGTTCTTATCACGTTTTGGGGACTATGTCGTAATAGACATACACACTCGAGGGACCAACGTGAAACAAAATGAAGCTACTACGAAATAATCAACTACCACTAAAATGGAGAGAAACCAAGGTTGTTTTCATCCCAAAAGCGGGAAAGCTGTCCCATACTGCAGCTAAGGATTTTCGGCCAATTAGTCTCCCAGCTAAATTTCTCATTACCAAATAATCCGACGCGTAAGCAAAGTTCGATAATATGTAGAAAGTACTTATTATTTAGGGCCTTTTCTCATTATTTTAACATGGGGATGTCATTGGAGGAAAGTACTTCCCAAAAGCATACAATAAAGTAGCATAATAAGTACTTATTTCTAGCATAGGCATACCACATAAATATGTGCTTATATTTTCACGATCTTAAGTACTTGAATAATGCATTACGAGTTATACAATTAGTGGTAGATATGTAGAGATGGCAATTTTAGATGGCGAAACAATGGGCTATTGTCATTTCTTCTCAAAACCCTGGAGAGATAAATAGATAGTTACCTGAGGACTACAATTTATTTATTTATTTATTATTTAAATAATAATTAATAATAATGAGACCGGCCTGCATGATGTGGTCAGCTTTATTGAAGGATCCTTCTCTATTGAGGAAAGTACTATCTATCATAGAGATCATTCAATAACATAAATCCATGCGCTATTATTACGACTTTAGCCAACCTGGGAGTTTATATCAGGTTTGCTAAAGGTGATTAAGAGACGCATTTTAGCTAGCTTTGGGTCAAATGACTCCACAGATTTCTCAACAGGGGAACGGCCCAAAGGGGTGTTCTGTCGCCTCTGCTATGGAATCCCTCCTTGAACAATATACTGCTTTCTCTGCAGATGTTGGATGTTAGCGGCGTTGCCTATGTAGATGACGTGGCAATACTGTTAGAAGGAAGTTTTCGAGTACTCTCAGAGACAACCTACAGCAGGCCCTTCATGCAATCGCAAAATGGGCTTGCGATAATTATCTTGGTGTTAACTCCACCAAAGCGGAACTAGATCTTTTCACCAGGAGAAACAAGGTACCACGAGTTACACCTTGGTCTCCTTGGGGTATTAACATTCCCTTCTCTGAAAGCGCAAAATACTTAGGTATTGTACAAGACAGGAAGTTGAACTTCAAACTCAACATTCTGGAAAGAGCAAAGAAGGCTGTGTTAGCGCTATACATATACCTGTAAAATGGCAATAGGAAAACGCTGGGGTCTTAACCCGCGTATAGTTTATTGGTTGTATACGGCACTAGTCAGACCGATAATGCTGTACGGCATTGTCTATGCTCTGCAGAAATCCAACTTCTGCGCGACACTAAATAAAGTTTAGCGAATGGCTGCTATGCATATCACTGGTGCGTTGAGAACGATAACAACTGAGTTACTAAATGTCATACTATATTTTATGCCGCTAGACATAATACTCTTAGCGTGGTAATATGCCGAATCTATTGTTATTAGACCTTTGGAACTGTCACTCTGATCAGGATATGCCTGCGTACATATTTTGCCATTCTTGACAAAATGTCTGACCCTCCAGACGAGAGGTATCTCACTCTTACACATATCTGATAGATCACAATTGAATAAGCATTTTGCAGGACATTTGAAATTCGTGAACATTACAAGTCGATGTGGTCCTTCCTAAACTCCATAAGTCCCAAAGCCCTGTTTCAGGACATTTAAAATTCTTGAACTTCTATGTAGGTTTAGGTTAGGGTGGTAGCCGTATTATTTTACCAGCTCACATAGACCAGTTAAGGTCCATAGTGTTACCACGGGCTGAAATGCCCCTCATCGAAACCAATCTGTTTGATATACAAATTTATCGATAGTACGAATAGCGATACCGGAAAGATCTGTTAGACTAGAAAGGCCGACCCCAGTATGTCCAGTCGTCGTTTACTAAAAGCCCAGTCACATAGCAAGACAGTCGCATAGCAAGTGCTCAATGCTCTCCACTTCGTCCTCATCTCCACAGCTTCTGCAGAAGTCATTGGAGTCAATACCCAATCTTTTGGCGCCTTCGCCGATCAAGCCGTGTCCCGTCAGAACTGATACTAACGTAGACAATATTTTCCTCTCTTGAGCTTCTCAGGTCATACCTTGGCCAGATTTGTCTAGCTACCCTGCAGGTGCCGATTTCTGTCCATCTTTTGTTGGACAGCTTGATTGCCTCTTGCCTAAGCCGACAAGATCTGTTAGACTGCCTAGAAAGGCCGACCCTACTATGTTCAGTCGCTGTTTACTCAAAGCACAGTCACATATCAAGACAGTCGCATAGCAAGTGCTCAATGCTCTCCACTTCGTCCTCATCTCCACAGCTTATGCAGAAGTCATTGGAGTCAATACCCAATCTTTTGGCGCGTTCGCCGATCAAGCCGTGACCCGTCAGAACTGATACTAACGTAGACAATCTTTTCCTCTCTAGTGCGAAGAGATATTTTGAGCTTCTCAGGTCATACCTTGGCCAGATTTGTCTAGCTACCCTGCAGGTGCCGATTTCTCTCAGCCTGATTGCCTCTTGCCTAAGCCAAAGCTTGCACATGGATAGTGATGCACCAATATATGCAAATTCTTCGAGAATTTGTAATGTCGGCGTCGTTTCCTAACGAGTTTATCAGCTTTGCAGTTCCCCGAGATATCCCTATGCCCAGGCACCCATATGAGGTGTATATTAAACTGCTCGGCCATCTCATTAAGAGATCTACGGCAGTCGAGGGCTGTTTGTGAATTTAGGGACGTGACCTCCGGAGAATTGATGGCGGCTCAGCAACTTGGCGACTTCCCATATTGCCATTATTTCGGCTAGATAGACACTGCAGGTATCTGGTAGTCTGTGAGCTACATCCAAACTAAGTTCTTCACAGTGTACTTCGAAGCCAACCTTTTCATCAAGCTTCGAACCATCCGTATAGAAGTGGAGATGGTTTCTATTACCTGGTATTCTGCCAACCCATTTATCTCTGGCCGGAATTATAGTGATGTAGTTCAGTTGGTATATAGTCCACTCGGTCGGTTACCATAGCACTACTATTTGACATCCTCATGTGACCGTAGTTCTTTTACCTCCACACTGATAGGCAGTTTAATCTTAGTGCCGCTCTGTTTGCAAATTCCTTACGCCGCAATATAAATCGGCAGTACATGGAGTAGGACTTGTAGAGCTATATATAGGGTGATCCACTTCGAGGTTCCCTACTTTTTTAAAGAAAAAAAAACACAGAAATTTCAAATTGAATGAGGAATGTTTATTATCATTTGAAAGAACATTCTTTGGCATTTATTTTTTGAAGATTATGTCTATCAAATGTTGGCCGCGGCTAGGTCTCAGATGGTCCATCTGTTGAGTCCATTTTTCGATGACTCGTTCGAGCATTTCGACTGGTAACTGGCGAATGACTCCCGTGATGTTTTGCTCCAAGGCCTGAATCGAAGCGGGTTTGTCCGCATAAACTTTAAACTTTACATATCCACACAGGAAAAAGTTTAACGGTGTGATATCACACGATCTTGGTGGCCAATCGACCGGCCCAAAACGTGAAATTATCTGCTCACCGAAGTGTTCTCTCAATAAACCCATTGATTGATGCGATGTGTGAGAAGTGGCGCCGTTTTGTTGAAACCAAATGTCGCCGAGATCACGAGCTTCAATTTCAGGCATCAAATAGTCGGTTATCATGGCACGATAACGGTCGCCATTGAAGGTTACGTTCTCACCGGCATCATTTTTGGAAGAAATATGGACCGATTATTCCGGTACGTCGGATCGGGAATCGGTCAATGGCAAAAATATAGCTCTTAACAAGAGCTAAAATATTGCTCATGGGTGTCAAGGTCATGGGTCGACTGGAAAGTGTTTTTTTTTTGGATTTAAAAAAAATGGACTTAGCGCAATTGGCGAACGATTATTATGATAATAAAAGTGAATAATGTTTAAACGTTGTTTAGACGTAAGTCTTTCCATGATGAAATGCAAAACAATACTTAACAAAATAACATGACAGCATGACACGACTCACACGTTATCTGTCAAAAAAAGGCTATTGAAAAAAGTATCTCTACTTAGATCACCCTATATATCCAATGGACGATTTTAGGAGAGAGGCCCCACCGGGACTCTACAGCAATTTTGCAGGAATATAAGGCGACGTTGGCCTTCCTTACACATTCCAATACGTTACGTCTAAATAACAATTTCCTATCTAGAATTATTCGTAAAAATTTTGCAATTCTAGAAAAGATTAGATCTGTTACATTTATCCGAGAAGGTGGGTCCACATGTAGCACATGATTCATTCTAGTAAAGTGAACCAATTCTGTCTTGTTTTGGTTAACGCCCAAACCGCTGCTTCTGGCCCATCTAGCCAACTTGTTCAGAGCCACCTGTAGAATGTCTCGGAGGACTCACTGCGATTGCCACGTCGTCCGCATATGCCACGACCTTGCAGCCACAAAGTTCTAGATCTAGCAGGATTTCATTCGCTGCTATGTTTCAAATTAGTGGAGATAGTACTCCTCCTTGTGGGGTCCCTCTGTTTACAAACTTTGTTAGAGTTGTGGACCCAAGACTTGCTGTTATGCGTCTTCTGTTGAGCAGGCTTTGAATTTGCCTAATCAAAATAGAGTTAATTTTTAGATGTGACAGTACTGCAATGACCGCATCTGAGTGAATGCTGTTAAAAGCCCCTTCTATGTCGAGAAATGTCACCATGGTGAATTCGTTGAAATCCAGGGACGATTCGATAGTGCTCACAAGTTCGTGCAGGTTTGATTCTGTAGACTTCCTCTCATTGTAAGCAGAACATCTATACAGCTGGTTCCAAAATCGACAACCAAGTGGGCTTCGGTGTATTTTCTGAGGAACTTGAGCTATAACTTGCAAAAATATTGCCTGATCACTGTAGTGTTTATCAGGCAGAAATCTTAGCTATTAAAGAGGTAGCGGATGTTAAGATCCGCGAACTCTTGAGCTTTGTAAAGCAATCGGGTTGGTTCAGCATTGGTTCAGAAAAACTCATATTTTTCCTTAGGCTTCTATGTTGGTACAATTGGCGATACATTCTAAGTGACTCTCTTTTGGCGCTTTAAACCTAAACCTACTGAACAAAATAAAATGTAAAGCCATTAATTTCAGCCAGATCGTTTAAATAATTCTTTGTCTAGACCGTGAGGAAGTCACCTCGACCATCTATATATATAAAATTGTTGCGTGACTGGCTGACTGACTGACTGGCTGACTGACTGATTGACTGACTGATCATCGCCCAGACCAAACGGCTGAAGCTAGAATCATGAAATTTGGTGGGAGGGTAGTCCTTGGGACGTAGACGAGCAATAAGGCGGGATTTTTCGAAATTCGTACTATTAGCTGCACAATGGGGCAAAAAGGGATAAATATGGTACCACCGCCAAATCCAAACGAAATGAGCTAAAATCTTGAAATTTGGTATGAGGGTAGCCCTTAGGAGGTAGACTCAGAAATTGGCAGGATTTTTCGAAATTCGAACATTTACGTACACAGTGGGGTAAAAAGGGAAAACTTGGGAAAAATGTAGTACGGCAGGCAAATTCAAATGGCGAGAGCTAGAATCGTGAAATTTGGTGTGAGTGTAGCCCTTATGAAGTAGACTCTGAAATTGACAGGATTTTTCGAAATTCGAATATTTACGTACACAGTGGGGTAAAACGGGAAAAATGTGGTACAACAGGTAAATCCAAATGGCAAGACCTAGAATCGTGAAATTTGGTGTGAGAGTAGCTCTTGCGACGTAAACAAGAACAAGGAGAGATTTTTAAAAATTTAGGGGCACAGTGGGACAGAAAGGTATAAATATGGTACCACCGCCAAATTCAAGGCCTTAAATTAGAATGGTGAAAATTGAAGCGAGGTATGTCTTTATGACAACGGATCGGTGTGTTTTTTTTTTATTCGCAGTTTTCGGGGCACAGTGGGGCAAAAAGTGTAAAATATAGTACAGTGGCTTAAAAATGTTAAACGTGGATCAATGGTTCCAGGACAACTTTTGGGACATAAACTAGAGATTGGAAGAGGTTTTTGGTAATTCTAACTTTAAGAGGCACAGTGGGACAAGACGGGTTAATTATGGACCATGGGGAAAAAAGGGAACAATCTGCCAAAATTGGAACTTAAACATGAGATATGAAGAGTTTATATGGTTTTAGGAGCACAGTGGTCAAAAACGGTTAAATACTGCACAGTGGAGAAAATATGATTAAATATGTTACAGTCGGGGAAAAAGGTTTAAGTATGCTAGCGTGGAGACACATTTTAAATACGGTACAGTAAGAAAAGAATTGCTAAATATAGTACAGTGGGACAAAAATAGTTATATATGGTAAAGTGGGACAAAATGGGTTAAAAATCGTACAGTGGGGCAAAAAGCGTTAACTGTGGATCAGTGGGACAACAATGTATTTACTATGATACAGTGGGGCAAAAAAGGTTAAATATGGCACAGTGTGGCAACAACTTTTAAATATGGTACAGTGAGACAAAGGCTTTAATATGACACAGTGGGGCAAAAAGGGTTAACTATGGTACAGTGGGGCACAATAAGTTGAATACGGTAACGTGGGACAAAATGGGTTAAATACGGTACAGTGGGGCAAAAATCATTAACTATGGCACAGTGGGAACAAAATGTGTTAGATATGGCACAGTGGGAAACAAATATGTAGTTAAATATGGTACAGTATGACATAAATGGTTACAGTGGGCACAAATAGTAAAATATGGTAACGTGAAACAAAATGGGTTAAGTATGGTACAGTGGGGCAAAAAGCGTTAACTATGGAACAGTGGGGCAAAAATGTGTTAACTACGGTACAGTGGGGCAAAAAGGGTTAAATATGGTACAGTGTGAAAAATAGTTAACTATACAGTACAGTGGGCATAGCTGTGTTAAATATTGTACAGTGGAGCAAAGAGGGTTAACTATGGTACAGTGGGGCACAAATAGTTGGATATGATAACGTGGGACAAAATGGGTTAAATATGGTAATGTGGGGCAAAAAGCTTTAACTATGGAACAGTGGGAAAAAATGTGTTAGCTATGGTACAGTGGGACACAAATGGTTAAATATGGTACAGTATGACAAAAATGGTTACAGTGGGCACAAATAGTAAAATATGGTAACGTGAAACAAAATGGGTTAAGTATGGTACAGTGGGGCAAAAAGCGTTAACTATGGAACAGTGGGGCAAAAATGTGTTAGCTACGGTACAGTGGGGCAAAAATGGTTAAATATAGTGGACAAAATATAGTAGGACAAAATGGTCTTAAATTTGATTCAGTGGAACCAAAACGGTACAGTGGGTCAAAAAGAGTACATTTAGTACAGTGGGTAAAAATATGGATGCAGGGAGAGATGGTAAGTTAAATATGAAATAAGAATTTTAAAAAATGTATGCTTTTACTAGCACTGTGGTGCAAAAAGGTTAAAATTATGATGCAGTTGGGGCAAGCACAAATTGTTCAATATGTTACAGAGGGGAGAAAATGTGTTAAATATGGTTTAGTGGAGCAAAAAGGGTAAAATATGGTACGGTGAAGCAAAAAAGTTAAATACGGTTAAATGTGGTATGTGGGGAAAAAAGGGAAAAAAATAGTCCCAGATATGTATAAAAATTCGTACTATAGAAGCAAAATAAAAAGTGTTTAATATGGAACAGTGGTGCAAAAGGTGTTGAATGTGGTCCCTGAGTGCAAAGGTAGCTCTTAAAGCATAAACCAAAGCTAAGAAATTGTTGTTCCCAAATAGGTTCTTCTACTTGAACTGCGGGGAAAAACAAGTTAAATAAATGGCACAGATAGGGGACAAAAATGTTGAAATACGGCATAAGCTTACGAATTTTGATCTTGAAATATAATATTGGTTAATTATGACACACAAACGGTTAAATGTGGTACAATGGAGCTATTCACTTTAGATTTTTTAATTCGTACCTTTATAGACACAGTGCGACAAACATGGTTTTATATTGTACCAGGGTGTGAATGTAGCTATTGGAAAATAAACTAGGGGAAAGTTGCTAACGTATGAACCAAAAAAATAGTTTTTCAACGTTCAGAGGTACAGTGGGATAAAGGGATAAATAGTGTACCATGATGTCAGGGTAACTCTTGGAACACAAACTAGAAATGAAACAAGGGGTCGTATTTTATAAAATAAAATAAAATATAAAAGTAATCAAATCTTCTTAATTTTGTACCATATGTAATAAGTTATAACTATTTTACAGTACCATAAACAGAAAATAAATAAAAGATGGGGTTCTGCGAAGCGTACCGGGTTAATGCTAGTTATTATTATAAATGTCTGAACGGTTCAAAAATGGGTTCTTCTCTTATTTTAAGAGAAGAACGAATTTTTGTACTTGACGCTATATAATTCAATGTAGATGTTTAAATTTATGTTATTACGGTTCATTTTAGTCACAGCTATTAACTGATTACCTTCATTATTCTTTCAGTCTCACATCTTTTGCAAGGATAAGCAATGTAGGAGTATATCAGTCGCTACAGATTAAACAAATTTCATTTTATTTATGGCAGTACTTACCATATATCTAGGAATTTATTCCAATATGTGTAAAAATATAAGATTACCTAGAAAAGAAAGAAATTAACTTTTAATATACATAATTATAGAAATATACATCGCCTGGAAAATCTCGTTTGATCTGATAAAGAATGAAAATTCATCGATGTGGAAAATGCTCTTCAAAAAAAAACATACAGTCAATTTTATTTTTAGAAGATTGACCTATAGCACTTAGATAAGTATATTTAAGAGTAACCTCTCTAGGAGAGCTATATCGAAACATTCTGTGAGGGGTTGACTCTTAGTTCCTCTTTAGTTCTGTGAACTGTAGCGTGTATTCTTCAAATTATCCCCTGAAATAACCAACTTTTATGATTACCCACCAAACTTTGTAGCCGAATATCTCGATACCAATAGGTAGCCTAGAAGACGTTAGACAACCCGGAAAACGTCAACGAAATTCATGCTGCGTCATCAACAAAAACGAATTATTCCCTAAAAAATTGTTCTTGAGAAGTATTACGATTTATATTTTGTTGGCGTGTATTTTGTATCTGTTAGGATCACAAATATCAAAGCAGAATTCGCATTTACCGTCATTTTTACTTCTTGTGGCCAACTGAGAAGGAACTCCAAGAACCTGCTGGATAAAACTAAACCTCAATGGTGGACTTCTGACCTAACGGCTAGGAAAAGGACCTGGGGTCGCTAATGATTGGGGTGCCTATAAAGTGCAACTCAAGATCTATAAGAAGAAGCGTAGGAAGGCGCAAAGACACTAGTGGTATACCTTCTTTGGCGAAGTGGAAAAGGTCACTGATGCCGCGAGGCTGAGGAAGATACTATCTGATTCACCCTGTACAGTGGGATATTTACAGGATGAGGCAAATAACTGGATAGTGTATCAACCACGGTGGACGACTCACCTTCCGCAGTAGGAGCTATATCCAGCTTGTATACCTACAAGACTAAAGTCTCGAAGCCATATTGTAGGGTTGTACTTGCACGTTGTATATTGGAGGTGAATTCAGCGTTAAGGATCAAATTGACATGCCGCTTTTTACCATCCGTCTCACCCACCTTGCTGATTCTCCAATTATGGGCCGTCAGACCAGGATTGGAATCTTTTATCATTTCTAATATGTCAGCCGGGTTGGAGGGCTCTTCTGCAACCCAGGTGAGGTGAAGATGATACTATCTGCTTCACTCTGTACAATGGGTCAATTACAGGATGAGTCAAATAAGTGGACCAAAAACAGCGAGCAGTCACTCAATGTATTGCTCGACACACATTTCCCGGGGAACTCCCTAACAGAACCCGAGGATCAGCAGGACCAACACGAGTGCGAGTGGAATGCGAGCATCGATAGCTTGTTGACTGACAGATCCAGAATAAGCTGGGCTATTAACAGCTTTGAGCCCTTCAAGTCACCTGGACCAGATGACATCACTCCAGCAGAAATGCAGAAAATGTTTAAGTACATTATCCCCTGGCTGCAGAAAATGTATGTAGGCTGTATCAGGCTTTCATACATCCTGAATCGATGGAAGGATACCAACGTGGTATTCATACCCAAAGCGGGGAAGATATAACACACTGGGCCAAAAGACTTCAGACCAATTAGCCTATCCTCCTTCCTATTGAAAGGTCTGGAAAGACTTTTAGATTAGATTATTTCATTAGGGAAAACCTGGATACAAAACTCCTGTCGGGAGTTTTGTATCCTGCACGAACTTGTGAGCACTATCGAATCGTTCCTGCATTTCAAGGAATTCACCATGGTGGTATTTCTTGACATAGAAGGTGCTTTTAACAACATTCACGCAGATGCGGTAATTGCGGCACTGTCACATCTAAAAGTTAACTCTAGTTTGATTAGACTAATTCAAAGTCTGCTCAATAGAAAACGCATAACAGCATGTCTAGGGTCAACAACTCTAACTAGGTTTGTAAACAGAGGCACCCCACAAGGAGGAGTACTGTCTCCACTAATTTGGAACCTAGCGGTGAATGAAATCCTGCTAGATCTAGAACGTTGTGGCTGATCCAGAATAAGCTGGGCTATTAACAGCTTTGAGCCCTTTAAGTGAAGGCGGTTTGGGCGTTCACTCAACAAAGACAGAATTGGTTCTCTTTACTAGGATGAATAATGTCCCACATGTAGAGCCTCCACCTCGGATAAATGAAACAGATCTAATCTTTTCTGAAAGTGCACAATTTTTAGGAATAATTTTAGATGAGAAACTTTTATTTAGACTTAGGGCCTGTTTTTGTAACTTCTTTTTTGCCACTTCCACGTCAAATGGCAAGCGAATGAAATTTTTGGTTTTTACACACTTTGTTTTGGATATAAACAAAGAAGCTTTCAATTATCGCCATCATTTTGGTTCTTATAAGACAACAACGAACGAAATGAAATGTCAAATCAGACGATCAGAAAAATGCATTCGTGTCGGTTATGTTTGCCGTCCTTTTGAAAGATAAAGTGAAAATTGTTGGGAAAATGAATAAAAAATGGATAAATGAACCAAACAACATTATCATGTATCTTTTGTTGGAGTATCCACCATAATTTCAAAAAACCTCTGTTTATTAGTGTGTATAAAATGTATTGAAAACCTACAACTACACTGTTGCTTTTTAAATTATTTCATAATAGCTTAAACTAGGTGACCCAAACAATCGTTTATTATACCTATCAACCAAGAATCTCTTTCTGAATTGGTTTTGTCCGTCCGTCTGTTTGTAAATGTATTCTTGTTACCAAATACAGGACACTATTATGCCCAGATCACTATCAAATGTAGCAAGAACTTTCTTTTTAACTCTATGACTTACTGAAAAGGGTACAGAAGGTTTCCGATTTAGATATAGTCCCTATATATACATATATGATCAATCGAGCAAACAATTGTATTTATTTTCGGTTGCTTGATTATTTCTCATTATCTAGAATCAGCTGTTGCTACTTTTACAGCTGTTGGATAGGGTTGCCCCCGTTCTGATATTTTCGTGTGGAAAAAGCTTTAAGAAATGTAAATAACAATATGTAGGTAATATTGGTATTTGACAGGAAGACGATGAAGAAAAGAGCTTTCTTACCCGAACAATAAGTGACAATGAACCAAATTAAAAACATGATCGCTTGGGTGAGAATAAGAAGAAGAAAATTATTGTTTGGGTAGCTATCGCACGTCTGCGTTTTGTTACATTTAGCTGAACAGGCTGTTAACGTGTTGGAACGTGTAAGGTAGAACAAAGTCGCCTTTTATTCCTGCAAAAAGGCTGTAG
The DNA here is from genome assembly GCA_963930755.1 of Eudasyphora cyanicolor. Classification (NCBI taxonomy): domain Eukaryota; kingdom Metazoa; phylum Arthropoda; class Insecta; order Diptera; family Muscidae; genus Eudasyphora; species Eudasyphora cyanicolor. Next base: position 159,852,969 of record OZ005735.1, read on the forward strand.
AGCCACGGACTATATACCAACTATGTACACCTTCGAAAGGAACTACATCACTAAGATTCCAGCCATAGATGAATGGGTTGGCAGAATGCCATGTAATAGAAACCATCTCCATTTTTACACGGATGGTTCGAAGCTTGATGAAAAGGTTGGCTTCGGAGTACACTGTGAAGAACTTAGTTTGGATGTAGCTCACAGACTACCAGATACCTGCAGTGTCTATCAAGTCGAAATAATGGCAATATGGGAAGTCGCCGAGTGGCTGAGTCGCAACATAGTAACTAACACTGGCGTTGTCATTTACTCGGACAGCCAGGCTGCCATCAATTCTCTGGAGGCAACATCCCCAAATTCACAAACAGCCCTCGACTGCCGCAGATCTAGGAAAGCGACGACATTACAAATTCTCGAAGAATTTGCATATATTGGTGCGCCACTATCCACGTGCTTTGCCTTAGAGAAGAGGCAATCAGGCAGTCCAACGAAAGATGGACAGAAATCGACACCTGTAGGGTAGCTAGACAAATCTGACCAAGGTGAGGCTTGAGAAGATCAATACAGGGTCTCCCATATTCGACGGACCCATCTGGCAACGCCATAACTTTTGACAGAGATGTCAGATCGCTTAATGACATACCGCGTTTGAAGCGTCAGTCCAAGCAGATTTTTACCATGGAACAATACACGCCACGCGAGCGCTCTGAAATAGTTGAAATTTACATTCAACAGAAGAAGTCAAGTCAACGTGCTTTTAAAATATTAAAAAATGTGAGAAGTGCGCCTTCTAAGAACACCATTAAGCGTTTATACGAAAAATTTTCGACTGGTGAGGCTCTTTCTAATCCGAAGAGGCCAAATAAAAGTCGACCAAGGCGATCGGCCGAGAATATCGCTGCCGTACGAGCCAGTGTTGAGAGGTCCCCAAGAACATCCCAAAAACGCCGTTCTCAGCAGTTGGGCATGGCTCGGTCCACTTTACAACGGATTATTCGCGTTGATTTGCATTTGTTCCCGTACAAAATTCAATTGACGCAAAGATTGTTGCCTGCGGACAAGCCTCGTCGATTGGAATGGGCCCAACGAGTCCGTGGGTCCGTCGAATATGGGCAACCCGTTATATCTCCTCGCACTAGAGAGGAAAAGATTGTCTACGTTAGTATCAGTTCTGATGGGACACTGCCTGATCGGCGAACACTCCAGAAGATTGGGTGTTGACTCCAATGACTTCTGCAGAAGCTGCGGAGATCAGGAAGAACTGGAGAGCATTGAACACTTGCTATGCGACTGTCCCGCTTTGAGTAACCGACGACTGGACATACTGGGGTCGATAGGCAGTCTAGCTGATCTTTCCGGTACCGATTTTCGCACTATCGATGAATTTGTATTTCTAACAGGTTGGTTTCGATGAGGGACATTTTAGCCCATGGTAAAACTAGGGAGCTAATGTGAGCTAACAAGAAAAACCGGCTGCCACCCTAACCTAAACCTAACTTACTGAATTTTTTTCATTTAGTATGATGCTCCCATCGACCAAAAATTGAAAACTTTGACCCACTGTAAAAAAACTCAGACCAGCAGGACCATAAGTTTATTCTACAAAAATGATTTACTCAACATGCCCTTTCAAAATTACTGGGACGCTATTCTGTTCCAATCAAAAAGTCTTAATTTGTTCGACAGTGTTATTTTTTAATCGAAACATTTTGTTAAATTAATTTAATGTATTATTTTTCCTATAGAACAAATGTAAAATTACCACAAATGCATGGTTTTGCTCTTTTGTGTAGGGCATTTGAGAGTTTTTGTTTACTGCTTCATTTTTATGGAAAATCTTACTTTTTCACATGTTTGCGTTGAAACTAACTAATTTGACGGAAGGTGAAATAACAGCAGCAGCAACAACAATGACAACAACATGGGAACTATGTAATAAACACGTGACCTAATGTTCAGCAATTGTGTATTTTAGAACGATTGATGCACAGTGCTTCAATTCCAAAATAATGCGAAGAAGAAAGTCATAGAAACATTTTTAGTTAAACAATGCAATACAGAACAATAGAAAAATCGGCGCCTGCTGAGCAGCTATGCGCAAGGACGAAACTTGGAGCAATGATAGAAAGAAAGTCCGTAAACTCCAAAAAGCGGAGTTCCATCACCATTCATTTGGAATCTAACTGTAAATTCAAAATTGTCTGAAAATGGGTCACAATTAGATGATTTGAGATTCAACCAATTCAAGATGGAATTAATACTATTCACAATGAAGTATAAGCTGCCACATGTAGATACTCCTCGGTTACACGGTACCGATTTTATTTTTTCAGAAAGCGCTAAATATGTAGGTCTAACTCTAGATAGAAAACGGCATTTCAAACATTCTGCACAACAGCATTGTGATCAATTCTGCTGTAGAGTAGTGTGGTAGATGGCATAAAAAAAGAAGGTTCAGAAGGTACAGCTTGTTTGGCATTAACGACTACGGAAGCTCTACAGATCGGCTACATCCACTGTCTCCTTAGTTGCAGCTATCTTAACGATATGGCAGAACAACTTCATAAGCACCTGCAAACTGCAGAGCTGATGGCAAGCAAAGGTACGGGTAGGGCCTCCCAAGCCGGAAAGATTGAGCTCATCACCTAAGAACAATGAGCAACGTAGCCCCTGCACTCTAGTGGACCAGATAGCAGAGCAGATATATGTAGATGAAACTACATATATCTATCCTATCGAACAACCGATCGAACAACCTATTTACCTTAGGCGAGCGAGACATTAAGTGATTCACAATCAATCTGAGGCAAAGGTTTCATTGGCTAATCGATCGTAGTTTTTGAAGAATTTTTTACAGCAATAAAAAGTAATAATTATCTTTCATATAGCTAAGCTGACGTTGGATGCCTGGAGGCTACATCCTTTACACAGAAAAGCCCTTGACTGCAGCAGATCATTTAACGAGTTGGCACACGCAAAGAAAAAAATCGTTTCTGCGAAACGAAATATTAGACAACTACAATTCTCGTTTACGACGACTGAAATTTCTTTTGGTCAGAACAAGTTTCTGTTACAACAAACGAAATTTCAGTTCCGGCAAACGAGAATTGTAGTTGTCTAAAATTTCGTTTCGCAGAAACGAATTTTTTCTTTGCCTGCAGAGCAGTTTCATATCTGGTAGACTGCAGAGGTGAGGAACTTACCAACGATCCTTCCTATGTCGACGTGCATGCTATGACATGGAGAAGAAGTGTTAAACCTTTGAAAAACTCAATGAGTAACCTAGAGATTTACAGGACGACTAGGAAGATCTGAACACAGTCTAACGGAAAGCCAAAATATCTGCTAGCTTAGGATAAGTAACACTCTCGAGGACTGGCTTTTGCTTTGATTAGAAGATTAGAGATCAGAATGAGTCCAAGAGCGATGCCGGCGGAAGTGGTTTTCAATTCGCAATATGATCACATCAGCTACGAGTGTTACATATGAGGGTTAGCACCTAAGCTATTACATCCAAGCTAAGAATAGGGAAACCCCCTCGAGACTGAAATATAACCGCGATTAGTGGGCTAAATACTTGATTTAAAACATTAGAGATGTTGACGGTAACATAGCTACCGCTAGGATCTTCAAAGGAAGATTGACGGATTTGATCTACATACTTGATGTAGGTTTGTTCCGACGAGGGGTATCTGGGCCCGTGGTAATGTAATTGATCTGATTGGTATAAGTATGCCGGCATATCTGTCTGCCACTCTGCGGGACATTTGTTGCCAGTTAATCTAAATGTAGCACTGCTTGACCTGTTGAAATGTCAACATATTATTTATTTTACCGTACGGATATGTTGGTGCCTACTAATGGGATAGCGAACCTGGAAAAAACCTTGACAGCACCAGATCTCTGAACCGCAGAATTTGCCAGAACGGAAACAATACTATTAATTCTTGAAGAATTTGCACTTTACCAGCAAGCTGTGGCTCGCGCAAGAAGCCTTGAAGCTGGCCAATAACTCACAGACAGACTTATACACCTGGTGGCTAGGAAGATCTGGCCACAATGTGACCTAAGAGGGTCGAAATATATCTTGGCCCTGTAAACTCGGGGACAGACATCTTACCTCGATAGGCCGGTTCAGTACTTGCTACCAAGCCAAGAACGATGCCAGCATCATGACAGCTACCCATGGACAGGTCCTCCCTAGCTGGAAAGGATGAGGAGTGCAGGTCTTTAATCGAGTTGGCGGAGCACTTTGATATGCGGGAAACTGCAGAGCTTGCCAGAACGAATATGATACTTCAATTCTTGAAGAAATTTGACTGCTAGCTGCAAGCTATGGCCCGGGCAACTGGTCTTGACGGAGCTAGACAGCAGCTGAGCGGCTAGGAAGTTCTGGCCACAATGTGACATAAGAAAGTCGAAATAGTATATCATGACTTTGAAAACACCCACGGGTCTGACATCTTACCTGGATTAGGGGTTCAGTACGTGATATGAACCCCAGAGCGATGCCGGTGGTAACACAGCTACCGGTAGGACCTACCAAGTCGTCAAAGGGAGAGCACCTAATAAGTTATTTATGGTGAGCAACTAAACTAATATATTCTTAGTGCAGGATAGGAAACGCCTCGGGGAATGACATCTCGATTAGGGGCTAAGTACATGCTTCAAAGTCGAGAACGATGCCGGTAGCAACATATCTACCGGTAGGGTTAGCACCTAAGCGAAGATAGGAAATGTTTCGGTTTTTATTCGCTCTTGTCCCCCACTGAGCTACAGGCGTATGTAACATTCAGCTTTCTTTGGTAACTTGACCGATTTGGTCTGTGTGATCAATTATGGTGACCTAAGCTAATATTCTTAGCTTAGGAAAGGAACCCCCATGTGGACTAACATCTTACCTCGATTAGGGGATTAAGTACATGCTATAAAGCCAAGAGCGATGCCTGCGTAAACATAACTACCGGTAGGGTTAGACTCTAAGCTAATATAGAAAACGTTTCGAGGGCGAGAAAGAAATAAAACGTTGGCCTTCTACTCGTTCTTGCCCCGCACAGAACTAACGGCATATGTAATATTATGATCAGCTTTCTGAGGCAGCTTGTTAGATTTGATCAGTGTCGAGATCCGTACTATAGGTCCCTTAGTGGGTCACACACAATGGTTAGCCGTCGGGATTGATATATTATCTCTATTATGACATTCAGTACATGATATAAAGACAAGAGTAATGCCGGCGGTAGCATAGATACCGGTTGGACCTTCCAAGGCGGTAATGTTAATGTTGGGCTCATAAACGGGACAGTTTTATGCATCGCTCTAGTTTCATTCGATGAGAGACATCTGGATCTGTGGTAACGCAGTGGACCACATTGATCGAAGTGAACCAACAATATTGCCTATCACTTAAGCCGAATATTACATATGAAGGTGAGCAACTAAGCTAATACATACAAGCTAAGGATGATAAACCTTCTCGAGGCTGCCGTATTACGTCGGATAGGGAGCTCAATACCTGATATAAAGTAATTGCCATGTCGGCGGTAACATAGCTAACGTTAGAGCCTTCAAAGGAAGCATTACGGCTTTGATCTGTACCACTGACCGCTTTGTGCGTGACACAGGTTGCCAATGGTAAGGCGATTGATCTCACTGGTTTAAGTGAGTCGGCATATCTGACTAGCCATTCTAGCCTAATCCATAGTGCCATACCAAAAACTAAGCTATGGGAAATGTGATGCCACTTTATCTAAAGGTATCACTCCTTGATCGGGTAATATGTCGACTTATTGTTTATCTTTCCATACGGATAATTTGGTTGCAGGCTACATCCTTTAAATCGAAATAAAACCTTGACTGCAGGTATATTAACTGGTTGACAGATCACTTTGATATATTGGAAACTGCAGAGCTTGCCAGAACGAAAACGATACTTCAAATTCATGAAGAATTTCCATTGTAACATGCAAGCTAGGGCTTTCTCAAGAATTATTGAATATGTATAATAACTTATGAATACACAGTTCTACACGTGAAGAAATGAATTCGTTTCTGCGAAATCTTAGACAACTACAATTCTCTTTTGCAGGAACTAAAATTTCGTCTGTTGTGACAGAAACTTATATTGCGTTAACAATTTTTTGTTGTGACCAAAAGAAATTTCAGTCCTCGTAAACGAGAATTGTAGTTGTCTAAAATTTCATTTTGCAGAAACGATTTTTTTCTTTGCGTGTAGAAACCTACCGGGTGGCTAGGATGATCTGGCCGCAATATGACCTAAGAAGGTCGATATATAACTTGGCTTTGGAAATGCCCTAGAGAACTGACATCTTACTTCGATTAGGGGGATCTGTGCTTGATATGAACAGCGATGCCGACAGCATCATAGCTAGTGTAGGGCTTCAATAGCCGGAAAGGTTGAGCACCGCTGGTGTTTCGACGAGTTGGCAGACAGGTGAGATATGCAGGAAACTGAACAGCTTTTCAGAACGAAAATGATACTTCGAATTCTTGAAGAATTTTCACTGTCAACTGCAAGCTATGTACGCAAAGAAAAGAATTCGTTTCTGCGAAACGAAATTGTAGAAAAACTACAATTCTCGTTTGTAGGAACTGAAATTTCGTTTGTTGTGACAGAAACTTATTTTGCGCAAACAATTATTTGTGCTGACCAAAAAAAAAAATTCAGTTCTCGTAAACGAGAATTGTACGAGTATTTGTCTTAAATTTCGTTTCGCAGAAACATAACAGTCGGCTAGGAAGATCTGGCCACAATATGACCCGAGAAATTTGAAATATATCTTGGCTTTGGAAAAGCCCTAGGTGACTGCCACCTTACATTGATTAGTTGGTTCATTACTTTCCATGAACTCAATAACGATGACAGCAACGTCGTAGCTACTGGTAGGGCCTCCCTAGCGGGAAAGTTTGGGCACGGTAGGACTAACAGAACAGTTTGACACCCGGGAAACTACAAGGAAATTCTTTAAGAATTGTCACTGTCAACTGCTACCTATGCCTGGGACAAGAAGCAATTGAGCGACTGGGAAAGAATTGAGAGCAAGAGAAAGAAGGAAGATCTGGGCATAAAGTGTTAGTCACTTTAGAACATCGAAATATATCTTGGCTTTGGAAAAACTCACGGGGACTGACATCTTGCATTGTTTACATGATATGACCCTTATATCGGAATGTTAGTGCACTAATATATTCTTAGCTTAGCATAGGAAACCCCTCGGGGACGATTAGGGGACTAAGTACGAGTATATTTAATAAAGACAAGAGCGACGCCTGCGGTAACATAGCTACCGGTAGGACCCTCCAAGTCGGAAAGTTTGAGGGGTAGCACTTAAGCTAAGATGGAAAACGTTTCGGAGCGAGAAAAAAAGCGTTGACCTTGACTCGTTCTTGTCCCGCACTGAACTAACGGCATTTTTAATATTGTAATCAGCTTTCTTAGGAAGCTTGGCAGATTTGATAAGTGTATCGGCACCCGTCCAATAGGTTTTTTTGTGTGTCACACGGAATACATCACCCTCGGGACTGACATCTTACCTCGATTATGGTGTTCTGTACACGCTATGACGACAAGAGCAATGTTGTCGGTAGTATTGATACCGGAAAGACCTACCAAGCCAGAAAGCTTAATAATGGTAGGATCTTAAGCGGACCGCTTTATGCGTCACGTTTATTTCTTTTGATGAGGGCCATCTGGATCTGTGGTAACACAATTTAACACATTGGTGGTCAAATCTAACCTAATCTCAGTATGCAACAACCCTTTTTTGTGTCCGAGACCTATCAATTTTTTTTATGTAGATTGACCATACTTTCTTGGTAGGTACACTGATAGAAAAAGCTTCGTCATGACGACGAATTTGTACATCATCACGATTATTTTTTCGTCAAAAGTCAGCTAACGTACGGAATAATCCTCTTGATGAATTTGTTCGTCACCATGACGAATTTCTGTTTCCAAAAACGTTCGTCCTCAGGATGATCCATTCATCACCACGACGATCCCCATTAATCATCATGACGAACCCCATTCATCATCACGACGAATAGCTTTCATCACCACGACGAACTCTATTCATCACCATGATGAACTCCATTCATCACCACGACGAATCCCATTCATCATCACAACGAATTCCATTCGTCACCACGACGAATCCCATTCATTATCACGACGAATCCCATTCATCACCACGACGAATTCATGCCCACGACTATTTAAATGTTAAAAATTCCATTAAATGTTCTTCTAGTTTTAAAGCATTTAAAATGGTATGGAAAATAAAATTATTTGACTGCATTGCTAGGTTCAGTTGTGAATATTCGTTTCGAGACGCAGTTCTTATCAGGTAAGGCTGAAATCAAACAAACGAGAAGTATTCATTACTTCTGCTATTTTAAATCAAAAATAATCACATCGAGTAATTTATTCGCCAACAGACCACTAGCACAAATGTTTCACATTTATACAGCTTGTAGAGCTGCATGTACGAGTATGCATGTGTTTGATGTTTTGTTAAACAAACAAACATCAGTTACGCCGTGCCAGTGCGGTTTGTTTGAACCAATCGGTGCTGCGTGGAACACACACAACGTCGCATGTCTTACTTTGTTTTGCTGTAGGAGTTGACGTTGCCGTAAAAGGCGAAAAAGTCGATCGTTCTCATAATGAATGGATAATTTTATTGACGAACGGTGTTCGTCATTAATTATTAGATTTTTTAAATTGATATTTTACAGCAAATTATTTAACTAAGGTAATCAGAACGCATATAGAACAGTACATTTAAGCGGAAACTATAATTTGATTGCTTCGTTTGATCATATTTTCAGCAAAATGGCTAAATAAATCTTTTCGTCATGGGAATGAAACCTTATCGTTCTCTCGACGAATTTCGAAATCACCAAAAACAAGACTTGATGATCGTGTTCGTTCTATTGACGTACAAAAAACATCGCATGTACGAAACTTTTCGTCACCAGTACGAAGATATATTGACGAAACTGATTCGTCATGGTGACGAACGGTTTTTCTATCAGTGTACCTTTAGTATTTGAACCATATTTTATTTATTGAAGTAACGGGTTTTCCAATATGGATGATATGATTTTGAAGTGACGTTTCGGCCATTTGTAATATGTCATGATATGTCATTTGTTATACCCTACACCACACTGTGGTACAGGGTCTTATGACTTTGTGCATTTGTTTGTAACACCTAAAAGGAGAAGAGATAGACCCATTGTTTATTATACCGATTGACTCAGAATCACTTTCTGAGTCGATTTAGCCATGTCCGTCTGTCTGTCCATGTATTCTTGTAATCAAAGTGCAGGTCGTATTTATGGTCCGATTGTGATGAAATTTAGCATAGTGCTCTTTTTTGGCCCAAGGACGATACCTATTGAAATTGGTTAAAATCGGTTCAGATTTGGATATAGTCCCCATATATATGTTTCACCCGATTTGACATGTAAGCGCTGTAGAAACCACATTTTACATCCGATCTTTATGAAATTCGGCAGAGAGAGTTTTATTATTACGTGAATGAACCATACCAAATTCGGAGAAAATCCGTTTAGAGTTAGATATAGCCCCCATATATATGTTTCACCCGATTTGACATGTAAGCGCTGTAGGAACTGTATTTTAAATCAGATCAGTACGAAATTTGGCAGAGAGAGTTCTCTTATTACATGAATAAACACTGCAAAATTCGGGGAAAATCGGTTCAGATTTAGATATAGTCCCCATATATATGTTTCACCCGATTTGACATGTAAGCACTGTAGAAACCGTGTTTTATATCCGATCAGTACGAAAATCGGCAGAGAGAGTTTTCTTATTACATGCATGAAGAATGCCAAATTCTTATCGCAATCCCCATTTTCGCATTGTTAGGGAGGTGTAGGGTATTATATAGTCGGCCCCGCCCGACTTTCAGTCTTTCCTTACTGGGTTTTCACTGTATTCAGTAGTGTTTACAATTAAAACATGGAGATGTATACGCAAGAACAACGTTTACAATTTTTTTCAGTTTTATTATCAAAATAATCGTTCTCCAATTGCAACATTTCGTTCGCTAAGTCCATTTTTTTTTTAAATCCAAAAAAAAACACTTTCCAGTCGACCTACGACGTTGACACCCATGTGCAATATTTTAGCTCTCGTTAAGAGCTACTTTTTTGCCATTGACCGATTCTCGATCCGACGTGCCGTTACGGAGTTAGAGCCAAATAAACTTTCCGTTCACATTTGAAAATGATGCTAATTCCATTTTTTTTAAATCCAAAAAAAAAACACATTCCAGTCTACCTACGACCTTGACACCTATGAGCAATATTTTAGCTCTCGTTAGCTACTTTTTTGCCATAGACCGATTGTGGCTACGTGTCACACAGCAAATGAAACAATTAACACAGCAAATGAAACAATTGACACAGCAAATGAAACAATTGAATTGTTGCGAGAAAAGTTTGGAGATTCGATTATTTGACCTTGACACCCATGAGCAATATTTTAGCTCTCATCAAGAGCTACTTTTTTGCCATTGACCGATTCCCGATCCGACGTGCCGTTACGGAGCTAGAGCCAACTAAACTTTCCGTTCACATTTGAAAATGATGCCAAGTCCATTTTTTTTAAATCCAAAAAAAAAACATATTCCAGTCGACCTACGACCTTGACACCCATTAGCAATATTTTAACTTTCGTTAAGAGCTACTTTTTTGCCATAGACCGATTGTGGCTACGTGTCACACAGCAAATGAAACAATTGACACAGCAAATGAAACAATTGAATTATTGCGAGAAAAGTTTGGAGATTCGATTATTTCAAGAAATTGTGATATTGAATGGCCTCCAAGAAGTTGTGATTTAACATCATTAGACTATTTCTTGTGGGGTTATTTTGAAGTCATTGGTCTTTCGAAATAAACCAGACTCTCTTCAAGCTTTACAAGTCAATATTGAACGTGCCTTTCATTACAGACGACTTGATTTAGTGGAAAAAGTGCTCGAGAAACGTGGTTCATCGAATTCGTTCCTGCAGAAGAAGTCGTGGAGGCCATTTGAATGATGTTTTATTTAGAACTTATTTGTATCGATTGTACTTCACATTAAATAAAAAACTTTTGAATTTCCTTAACAATAAATGAGTTTTTTTTTCAAAGAAATCACATCACTTTTAATGGAAAATACTTTTTGAAAAATTTGAATCAAATATTAAAGGCACCTTCCAAGAAATTTGAATCTTCAACACAATTTTATTTAAAAAAAAACTACCAGAGAACAATTTGTAATAGCTTTGTTCCTTTACCTACAACAAGTTACCAGTTTTACCATTTTTACCAGTTTCACTCCAAAAAGCGTTCCTTTACTCAAAAAACTAGTAAAAATAGTAGACAAATATAAGAGAGAATTTTCAAAATGTCTTTCTCTTTTACTACTTTTTTACTTGTTTATACTCGACAAATTTTTCCGAGTAAAAGTAGTAGCTTTTAGAATACATTGAAAGTAGTATAACTGAAACTTCAAACATAAGACATTTTTCTGTGCTTCCTATTTTTACCAGATTTCCGTTTCCCTACTTTTTTGAAACATGTTTACTCAGAGAGAATTTTGAATTATTTCTCTTTTGCTAGTTTTACTATTAAAAAAGTAAAGGAACAAATCTAATATTTTTTTCGTGTTTAGGACTCTGTATTACACCGGAAAAGGTTATGCGCAGCCCTTCGACTAAAATTTTGTTGCAAAGCGTTCTCAAATCACTTGGATAACCACATTAAAATCTGCCAGATGATCTACTCATATTAATATTTTCCATTTCATTTATGTGACAATAAAACACTGTGCATCAACGTCTTTATCTTTAGTCCCCAGTTACGTTTCCACAGCAAATATTAGTAAATATTAAGATAAAAATGGACAGACGGACGGACAGTCAGACGGTCGGGCACATTGAACGGATGTATTTCCCCAGAGAGTGATATCTTATGAAACGCAAGTTCACAAAATGTCAGTTAGAGATAGTTAGAGCTATGGCTACAGGTACATAGACTCTACAGTACATGCACAATACAGTAAGGTAGATTATGCCATAAGAGTTTATAGATCAGAAGGTCTCGTCCACAAACAAATGCCTCAATGCGAGTTTTAACATACATTTAATAAAATCTAACTTCAGCATTGTTTGTCGATCAAACAGGGCTTCAACAATGAAGAGGCGAAAGAGGAAGAGACAGAGACTGCCAGGTAGTGATGCGTATGTACATAGCGTGGGTGAATTTCTGGGGCATAGTAGAAAAATTTCCTATGTAAATTGTATGCAAACAAAGCCGATTGGCATTTGTTACAAACTCAACAAAGAACTTAGAATGATTAGACTCAACCTACAGATGGGTGTAGTAAATATGAAATGCTAACTAACAAAACAATGAATAAATATCAGTTACGAAAAAACGAATGCAAGTGGAAATATGGGTAAATTATTCAATGTTAGAGAGAAAGAGAGAGCGAGATAGAAAACGAAAACTAAAATTACATCACAAACACTTAAGATTACATGCCGTAGAATAAAGATACTTACGTATGTACGTATACTTAAGTATGTACTTGCAGGTTTAAGGAACTATAAATGACGGAAACGTGATAAGAGTAAACGATGACAGTAATTTGAACGAGTAGCGACAAAAATAAATTATAATCAAAACATCGGGGACAGCGTTAAAGCTGGCTAGATTTTGGTTTCGATATGAACTATAGAGAAAATCTAGCGAATATTTGAAAACTTAATAATATTTATAGAGAGTTTGCAGTTAATTCATTTCTATTTGATCAAATCTGTCTGAACCTGCACAGAAAAAAGGGTTTAATTGTTTTTTAAACCGAAACATTTATTTGCATCAAAGAAACTTTTCTTAAAAATTAAGAAAAAAAATCTTTAAAATAACAAAAAAAATTCTTCTATCAAATATATATGCTGTATAACCCCCATGTCATTGCTTTTTTATACCCTCCACCATAGAATGGGAGGTAAATCCTTTTTTTTACTCCGTTTGTAACACATGTAAATATTTATCTGAGACCCCATAAAGTATATATATTATTAATCTTCGTAAAATTCTAAGACGATTTAGCCATGTCCGTCCGTCCGTCTGTCCCTCTGTTGTTATCACGCTACACTCCGTAATTAAAGAGCTAGGTTGATCAAATTTGGTATAAACATTTCTTATTGTTGCAGGTTGTTTGGGATTGCAAATGGGCCATATCGGTCAATGTATAGCTTCCCTATAGAGGTCGCTTCAAAATACGGCTTTTGAGCCATAGATACCACATTTTTAAAGCAATTTAGCTTAAACTTGGCAGTTTGTATTCTATTTTGACAAGAATTCATCACAGCAATCACGGTTCATATTTTGTTATAGTCACCCTAAAGAGGTCGCTCCAAAATACGGATTTTGAGCCATAGATACCACATTTTCTAAGCATTTTGACTGAAGTTATTACGCTACACTCCGTAATTAAAGAGCTAGGTTGATCAAATTTGGTATAAATATTTCTTATTGTTGCAGGTTGTTTGGGATTGCAAATGGGCCATATCGGTCAATGTATAGCTCCCCTATAGAGGTCGCTTCAAAATACGGCTTTTGAGCCATAGATACCACATTTTTAAAGCAATTTAGCTGAAACTTGGCAGTTTGTATTCTATTTTGACAAGAATTCATCACAGCAATCACGGTTCATATTTTGTTATAGTCACCCTAAAGAGGTCGCTCCAAAATACGGATTTTGAGCCATAGATACCACATTTTCTAAGCATTTTGACTGAAGCTTTGCAGTATGTATTTAATGAAGACAAGAATTCATCGCAGTAAACATTTTTTAAATCAGTTCATATTTTGTTATAGTCAACCTATAGATGTCGCTCCCAAAAATGCTTATTTAAGCCATAAACACCACATTTTCTAAGAAATTTAGCAAAAACTATGCAGTTTGTATTCTATTTTGGCAAAAATTCATCTCAATAAAATGTATACAAATCAGTTTTTATATTGTTGTGGTCCCCGTGTAGATCTAGTTCTCAAATATGCAAATTTAAGCCATAAATACCACATTTTTCAGCGTTCGTTTTTATACCCTACACCACACTGTGGTGCAGGGTATTATGAGTTTGTGCATTTGTTTGTAACACTCAGAAGGAGAAGAGATAGACCCATCGTTTATTAGAGCGATCGACTTGGAATTACTTCCTGAGTCGATTTAACCATGTCCGTCTGTCCGTCCGTCCATCTGTGGATGTATCTTTGTAATTAAAGTACAGGTCGTATTTATGGTCCGATTGTGATGAAATTTACTGTGCTTACTCTTTTTTGGCCCACGGACGATCCCTATTGAAATCAGTTGAAATCGGTTTAGATTTAGATATAGCCGCTATATATATGTTACACCCGAATTGACATGTAAGCGCTGTAGAAACTGTATTTTGTATCAGATCAGTAGGAAAATTGGCAGAGGGAGTTCTCTTATTACATGAATGAACTCTGCCAAATTCGGGGAAATTCCGTTCAGTTTTAGATATAGCCCCCAAAGATATGTTTCACCCGATTTGACATGTAAGCGCTGTAGAAACCGTATTTTATTTATATCCGATAAGTAAGAAATTCGGCAAAGAGAGTTTTCTTATTAAATGTATGAGCAGTGTCAAATTCTTATCACAATGCCCATTTTCGCATTGTTAGGGAGATGTAGGGTATTATATAGTCGGCTCCGCCCGACTTTCTGTCTTTCCTTACTGGCTTTTTAATAATTTGCTTTAACAAAAAGGATCGTTTATCCAAAGATTTTTCCAGTAATATAATTGAATACAATCCATGGTGGAGGGTATATAAGATTCGGCATGGCCGAACTTAACGCTTTTACTTGTTACAAGTCAAATCGCATTTGTCTGGAAAATTTAAATTCTAGAAATTTATTTTTAGGAACTTCCTTCAAAATTGCATTGTTCTCGAAAATGTTGTTGAAATGTTATTTTCCTAAAATGTTTGTTACAATTGCATATTTTTTACAAAATATCTTGATTTTTATCGTTTTTTTTGACAATTCCATTCAATTTTAAATTAATCGTCCTTGGGCCAAAAAAAGAGCACTGTGCTAAATTTCACCACAATCGGATCATAAATACGATCTACACTTTGATTACAATGATACATGTACAGACGGACGGACGGACATGGTTAAATCGACTGAGGAAGCGATTCCAAGTCGATCGGTATAACAAACGATGGATCTATCTCATCTCCTTCTGGATGTTACAAACAAATGCACAAACTCATAATACCCTGGACCACAGTGTGGTGTAGGGTATAAAAACGAACGCTGAAAAATGTGGTATTTACGGCTTAAGTTAGCATATTTGAGAACTAGATCTACACGTGGACCACAGAAATATAAAAACTGATTTGTATAAGTTTTATTGAGATGAATTATCTCCAAAATAGAATACTAACTGGGAGCGACATCTATAGGTGAACTGTAACAAAATATGAACTGATTTAAAAAATGTTTACTGCGATGAATTCTTGAGTTCATTAAATACATACTGCAAAGACTCAGTCAAAATGCTTAGAAAATGTGGTATTTATGGCTTAAAATACGTATATTTTGGAGCGACCTCTATAGGGTGACTATACCAAAATATGAACCGATTTGTAAAATTTTTGCTGTGATGAATTCTTATCAAAATACAATGCAAACTGCAAAGTTTCTCCTAAATTGCTTTAAAAATGTGGTATCTGTGGCTCAAAACCCGTATTTTGGAGCGACCTCTATAGAGGAGCTATATGAAAACATTGCCCGATATGGCCCATTTGCAATCCCAAACAACCTGCAACTATAAGAAATATTTCTACCAAATTTGATCAACCTACCTCTATTATTTTTATTCTCACCTAAATTAAGTTGGAATTTAATTTTTCTGCAGAAGTTGTTGAAATTAAATTTTTCTAATAAATTATTTCGAAATTGTAATTTTATAGAGAATGTCGTTGAAATTGCATTTTCTTAGAAAGTTTTCTTCAAATTACAAATTTCTACAAAATTTCGTTGACTCACAGTTTTTGTGAAAATTTCGTCGAAAATGCATTTTTGTAGAAAAATTTTTGAAATCAACATTTCTATAAACAATTTTGTTAAAATTAAATTTTTTCTATAAAATAGAAATTCGTAAAAGTTTTTTCATTAAGGAAAATCTTACAAAATTGGATTTTATTGAACATTTTGTTGAAATGTAATTCTAGTACAAATTTTTTTTTAAATATTCTTGGAATTGAAAATTCCTTCAAAATTTATTTTTTTTTTTATAGAAAATGTTGAATTCAAATTTGTTTAAATTTTTTTGTTAAATTGTTTGAAAATGCGTTTCTCTAAAATATTTTTAAAATATAATTTACTTACAAAAATTCCGTTGATATAGAAGTTTTCTACAAAATAACGATTAATTTTCAAGAAAATGTTGGTTTATTGTAATTTTTCTACAAATTCTACAAAATTTAGATCTTGAAATTTATTTATTTAGGAAGTTTCTTCAAAATTTCCTATTTCTATAAAATTTTTAAAATGTCTTTTATAAAAGTTCTAAAATATTTTTATAAAAGTTCTTGATTTTTTTGGAAAATTCCTCCAAAATTAAATGTTTTTCAATAAAATTAAGTTAAAATTTAAATGTGTACGAAATTTTGTTAAAATTGCATTTCTGTAAAATATTATGTTGGAATTGCAATTTTGTACAGAATATCATTAACCAAAAAGTAAATTATTCTATAGTACGTTGAAATTGAATTTCACTACAAAATTATGCTGGAATTGCATTTTTCTACAGAATTTCGTTTAAATTCGGAAACAATACCAATTCCCAAGTGTCCAAGTAAAGCTTGTTAGCCTAATTCGGAAACATCATCAAGTTCAACTGAGTATTCAACTCTGAGCGATTCAAGTTTGAGTCAGAAATCATCGCTTTTAACTCAGTTTCAACTCATTGATCTAGTGAGAGATTTGGAACAGACCAAAGATAAGGCAGAACTACTTCCATCTCGGATGAAACAGTACAATATTTTGGCCCCAGATGTTAACATATCATATTATAGAGTCCGTGATATACCTTACAAACAATTTTATACAACTGTGTTCGAGGAACTTAATCAAACATAAAGGGTTTTCCAACAAGATGTGTTATTTTGGTATTCAAAGAAAAATTCAATTTTTTGAGATAAATGATCGGAAGTTTATTTCATAGTAAATAGGAAGGTATGCCGTTAATAATGAAAAACTACATTAGCCAAATGGCCACCACGACCGCGCTTACAGGACCATATCCTTTTCATGAAATTTTCCATAACCAAATCGCAAAGTGGCTGCCCTATGTCCTCGATAGCCTCACGAATTCTATCTTTTAGGTCTTGAATCGACGCTGGGCTGTTGGAGTAGAGCTTATTTTTCACGTGGCCCCAAAGGAAGAAATCGCAAGGTGTTAAATCACAAGATCTCGGTGGCCAATTGTGATCACCTCTTCGAGAGATAACACGGTCCGGAAACTTTTCCCGTAACTGAGCAATGGTTTCGTTGCTTGTGTGGCACGTAGCGCCGTCTTGTTGAAAGTAGACGTTGTCCAGTTCAGTACCATCCAACTCCGACCATAAAAATCATTAATTCTCTCGATAGCGCAATCCATTCACCGTAACTGTTGATCCAACCTCATTATCGAAAAAGTAAGGTCCAATGACCCCGCCGGACCATTAACCGCACCAAACAGTCACACGTTGAGGATGGAGAGGCTTCTCAACAATAACTCTTGGGTTTTCCGAGCCCTAGAGGCAACAATTTTGCTTGTTGACGTAGCCACCGAGGTGGAAATGAGAGAAATCAGTCAAGATGATTTTTCGATGATTTTCGATTTTTCGAATATGTATTAATAATTTCAATGCGTTTTTGAATCGTGTATCGTTCCATTTTTAGTAATGGCGTAGTTTCTACTTGTCAAGTGTCAAAGAATAAAAGCTTCAAAAGTGACAGCTACCGAAATACCGGGTGATTCAAAATAACACCTCTTGTTGAAAAACCCTATATTAAAATCATTTTCTAGAAAAATGCAATTCAAAGTAATTTTTTGGCTAATTGCAGCTTCAAAGAAATTTTCTAAAAAATTTAATTTTAATCGACATTTTCAAGAAAAATTCAATTTCAACCAAATTTGTACGAAAAAAGCAATTTAAACAAAATTTTCTAAAAAAAATAATTAATGGATTTTCCAGAAAAATGCATTTCAAAGAAATTTTGTAGAAATGTCGATAAACCACGGATTAAGAGCTAGTGATGGAATTAAAGGTTAGTAACCGGACATTTTTTAAAAAATGCAGTAACGACAAACAATTCTGGAAAACTGAATAGTGGCCACTGCCCGGATTAAAGGTCTTTGATTTTATTTATTAACCGTCAGTGAAGAAACATTTCTGAAAAAATTAAATTTCGAAGAAATTTTAAACGAAAGTGCATTTCAATTTTCTAGAGAAATTAAATTTCGAAAACATTTTCTAGAAATATAAAATTTCAACGAAATTTTCTACAAAAATTTAATTATGACATAATTTTCTAGATAAAAAATAAATTTACAATAAAAATATATTTTCGACAAGATTTTTTTTGGAAGAAATTTTCAAGAAAAACACAAAGCAATATTTAGAACTTGTATGGTAAAATGCAATGGATAACGAAATTTGTAGAAAAATTTAATTTTAAAGCATTTTTTAATAATCTATAAAAATTCGATTTCTATTAGATTTTGCTGAAATTGTCTATTTAATTTAAATTTAATTTTAAAGCATTTTTTAATAATCTATAAAAATTCGATTTCTATTAGATTTTGCTGAAATTGTCTATAAATATGCCACTTTCATTAAATTTACAATAAATATGCAATTTTGATGAAATTTGCGAGAAAATATTAATTTAGCGAAGATTTCTAGAAAAATAAAATTGCGTAGATTTAGATTTACATAATTACAAAATAAAATTCCGATTTCAATGCAAAGTTCAATAAAATGAAAATCAAATTTTGTCGAAATTTTATAGAGTGAAAGCTATTTTGCAATAAATATAACAAAGAACATTTGTTTATAAAATGTATTCATGGCAACCCTGGAAGAGCCGCGGCTCACCGGCTGTGAAGTCGTGTTCTAGAACAATACAATTTCAACATTTTCTACAAAAGGCAATTTTAATGCAATTTTGAAAAAACAACAATTTCAATGTAATTTTCTAGAAAAATGCAATTCAAAACAATTTGCAAAAAAAAATAATTTAGACGAAATTTTTAAGAAAAATACGATTTCAACCAGTTTTGTTAGAAAAATGCAATTTGAAAGTTTTCTAAAAAATTAAGTTTTCATGGATTTTCTATAAAATGATTTTGTAGCTAATGGCAATTTCAGCGAAATACTAGACAAAATTGCCGAGAAAAACGTAATTTTGAAGGAATTTGTTTAAAAAAATGCAATTTCAAGAATTTTTTTAAAGAAAGTTAATTCAAAAAGAAAATAACTTTAGTAAAATTAAATTTCAACAAAACTTTCTAAAAAATAATGAAATTTCAAAAATACATGCAATTTTAAAAACATTTTCTAGAAAAATGCAATTTTGAAAATTTTTTAGAGAAATGCAATTTCAAAGAAATTTTCTAAAAAATTGAATTGTAATCGAAATTTTATAAGAAAAATTCAATTTCAACCAAATTTGTTAGCAAAATGCAATTTGAACAAAATTTTCTAACAAAAATAATTGTAATGGATTTTCTAGAAAAATTAATTTTTTTAATTTAAAACAAAATTGTAGTAGAATTAAAGTTCAACCAAATTTTGTAAAAAAAATAAGGAAATTAAAAAAAACAATGCAATTTCAAAACGTTTTCTAGAAAAATGCAATTTAAAAGTAATTTTCTGTCTAAATGCAGTTTGAAAGAAATTTTCTAAAAATTGAATTTTAATCGACATTTTCAAGAAAAATTCAGTTTCAACCAAATTTGTACGAAAAAAAGCAATATAAAAAAATGTTTCTAAAAATAAATAATTTAATGGATTTTGTAGAAAAATGCATTTCAAAGAAATTTTGTAGAAATGTCGATAAACCACGGATTAACAGCCAGTGATGGAGGTAAAGGGTATTTACAGGAAATTTTTCTAAAAAATTGAATTTTAATCGACATTTTCAAGAAAAATTCACTTTCAACCAAATTTTTTAGAAAAATGCAATTTGAAAAACAATTTTCTAAAAAAAATAATTTTAATGGATTTTCTAGAAAAAAAAATTTTTGTTAAAGAAATGTAATTTAAAACAAAATTGTAGTAGAATTAAAGTTCAAACAAATTTTCTAAAAAAAATAATGAAATTAAAAAAAAAACAATGCAATTTCAAAACGTTTTCTAGAAAAATGCAATTTTGAAATTTTCTAAAAAAATGAATTTTAATCGACATTTTCAAGAAAAATTCACTTTCAACCAAATTTTTTAGAAAAATGTAATTTGAAAAAAATTTTCTAAAAAAAATAATTTTAATGGATTGTCTAGAAAAATAAATTTTTGTTAAAGAAATGTAATTTAAAACAAAATTGTAGTAAAATTAAAGTTCAACCAAATTTTCTAAAAAAAAATAATGAAATTTAAAAAAAACAATGCAATTTCAAAACGTTTTCCAGAAAAATGCAATTTTGAAAAAATGCAATTTAAAAGTAATTTTCTGGCAAAATTCAGTTTCAAAGAAATTTTCTAAAAATTGAATTTTAATCGACATTTTCAAGAAAATATTCAATTTCAACCAAATTTGTACGAAAAAAGCAATTTAAACACAATTTTCTAAAAAAAAATAATTTAATGGATTTTCTAGAAAAATGTATTTCAAAGAAATGTCGATAAACCACGGATTAAGGGCCGTTGATGGAATTAAAGGGTATTATTAACCGAAAATTTCTAAAAAATGCAATAACCACAAAAAAATTCTGGAAACCTGCAATATATGGAAATTTTTAAATACAAATTTAGTTCATGAATTTTTTTAAAGAAATTCAATTAAAAAAACTGTGGGCGCCCCAGTAGGTGAGTAGGTAGCGTGCTCGTCTATGAGTTCCGTTCCCACCGGAGACTCTGGTCTGTCGCTACAAAAATATAACAAGCAACATGGACTTTGTCGTCAGGCTTTTCGTGAACCGTAATTATTAAAATAATAAATAAATCAACTTTGTATTGTAATTCAAATAAATAAAAAAAGGTGCTGAAATATAATTTTTCCACAAAATTTTAGAACATTTTTTTCTTGACAAAATTTAATTTTCAATATAATCTTTTAGAGAAGCGCAATTTCAACGAAATTTTATAAAAAAATTTAATTTCGCCGAAATTTTCAAGAAAAATGCGATCTCAAACAAATTTTATAGAAAAAATGCAATTCATACAAATTGTTTTTAGAAAATGTAATTTTGCTGAATAATGTCTGTAAAATTTTTCCCACATGTGGTTAAAGAATTCGGTAAAAATTGTTCTATTTCTTCTCTGGTGTAATTAAAAAGACTAAACCAACCCACAAAGTTGCATTCTAAATGTCAGTAACATTCATTAGATCATTTCCAATGACCACCTATGGATTATTTTATGGTCGTTCTTTTTTCTCCAACTGACTCAATTCTATATCGAACCGCAGATCAATGCCTTACGAGTCCGTAAAACTACTTTGCCGGTGTGCCGTGGTCGTAAATCGTTGTATTGCCTTGAGAAAATTAACACCAAACTTTAAATATTGACATAGAGTACTGTGAGTGCGTGTGGCAGCGCTACGAGAATGTTGCCGTTTTTAATCTAATCTCGGAAAAATTCTTCAGACCACCACACCAACCAACGCTTGACCCAGACACACGTTCCGACGTATGAAATAATAGCACCATGGAGATGGAGTGAACACGCATCGAATGAAATCGAAACGAAAACCAATGACCACCACCACTCGACCAACATTCAGTGTTGCCAACACTGATGATTATTGGTGACTTTAACGATTTTCCACCTTTGAGAAGTAAACGATATTGCAGAACCAAATATTAGTTAATCATTACGGTTTTATTAGATTTTATATTAAATTAGGATTCCTAGCCAGACCTGCTTTTCTAAATACCGATAATATATTCATTCTAAATTAGCTAAGTCCACTTAGTATGTTTTAAAGGACATTGCCTTCATAAATTAAAAATATTCAAAATTATCTTCAGTTCAAATTTTGTGTAGAGGTAGAGGTCATTCAATGTGGATTATAAAGGAATTCCATACCAATTTAAAAAAATCATAAAACTTCGATCCCTCTCCGCAAAAACTAGTATGTACTTTTGAATGGAGATATCTATATATCGCACCTGTTCCACAAAAGGAAACAACTCAAAATTTAAAAATTTTCCTTTTTTGCAACAAACCAACGTCCAATGGAAATTTCAACCCACTGCAAAAAATGTCCATTGATTTTTCTCCTTTTTCATAATAAAAAAACCGTTATGACTCTCTCTGTGTTTTCAGAATAACGTCTTTAGATTCAACTAAAAAGTTACAGTTTGAATTGTCTCCAAGTGATTAAGCAAATGGAACCATTGATTTATCATCTAAAGAGTAATATTTTTAGTTGTGACCTTTTCAACTTTTTCAGTTAAAAAGATACAACTCAAAATAATACCACTATTTATACAAAAATATTTTTCAGGAAAAGAGTAACAACTCGAAAAAGTTATTATTTTTTTATATTCAATAAAAAAAAAAACAAAAAAGAAAATAAACCAGTAAGGAAAGGCAGAAAGTCGGGCGGGGCCGACTATATGATACCTTACAGCTCCCTAACAATGCGATAAGGGTCATTGCGATACTAATTTCGAATAATTGGTAAATGGAATAAAAACATATATATGTGGATATATCTAATTCTGAACCGATAATCGCTAAATTAAGCAATATTCGTTCCTATATTGAGAAATAACTTTCTGGAGAATTTTGTAATGATCGGAAGTAAAGTACAACTTCTGTAGCGCTTTGTAACCAAATCAGGAAGAACATATATATGGAGGTTTTATATAAATCTGAATACATTTTCCCTGAATACTCATTCATGGAAAACAGAAACCGCTTTCTGTCGAATTTCCTACTGATCAGATATAAAATACAGTATCTACAGCGCTTAGATGTCAAATCGGGGCTAACATATATATGGGGGCTATATCTAAATCTGAACCGATTTTCTCAGAATTTGGCAGTATTCCTTCATGTAATAAGAAACCTCTTTCTGCCGAATTTCGCTGTGATCGGATATAAAATACAGTTTCTACAGCGCTTAATGTCAAATCGGGGGTAACATATATATGGGGCTGTATCTAAATCTGAACCGATTTCCCCCAAATTTTATATTGTCTCTAAGTGTAACACGAGACTACTCTCTGTCAATATTTGTACAAATTGGTTCAAAAATGTTTCTTATACAGTACATATATGCCAAATCGGAGGTACATATATATGGGAGCTATATGTAAATCTAGGGATCGTCCTTGGGCCAATGGGTCTAGCTCTTCTCCTTTTGGGTGTTACAAACAAATGCACAAAGTCATAATACCCTGTACCACAGTGTGGCGTAGGGTATAAAAATGTAATATAGGGTAATTCCAAAGCACTTCGACCAACTTGAGAAATGACACCCTCGGATTTAAAGGATATTCTTCACACTTGTTCTCCTAGTGTGTGAAAATTATATGGCGTTTTTGTGGTACAGGGTATTATAAGTTTGTTTCACGGCAGATGTTTGTAACACCTGAAAATAACACAGCTAGACCCACCTTAAAGTATACCGATCGACTCAGAATCACTAGCTGAGTCGATTTAACGATGTCTGTCCGTCCGTCCGTCCGTCCGTCTGTCCATGTAAAGTTGTTCGTCGACTACAGTCGTTCTCACTCCGATCGTTCTGAAATTTTGCAGTTTAGAGTATTTCGCAGCTGTAAAGATCCCTATTTAATTTGGTTGAAATCGGTTCAGGTTTAGATATAGCTTCCATATATATATTTCGTCCGATTTGACCCTTTAGTCCTATAGAAGCTGTATTTTACATCCAATCGTTTTGAAATTTAGAATGGTAGAGTTGCTTGATCCATGAATCAACATTGCCGAATTTGAAGAAAACCGGTTAAGATGTAGCTATAGCTCCCATATATATGTTTCGTCCGATTTGGCCCTTTAGTTCTATAGAAGCTGTATTTTACATCCAATCGTTTTGAAATTTAGAATGGTAGAGTTTCTTGATCCATGAACCAACATTGCCGAATTTGAAGAAAATGTATACATGAATTACAAAATTTATATTTCAGAGTTATTCAATATTACGAGAGTGGTGTAGGGTATTATATAGTCGGCCCCGCCCGACTTTAGCCTTTCCTTACTGGTTTTTATATATAAAGGGTGGTTAAATTGTAAGGGCCGATGTTGATTTTGAATAAAACACACATTATTTAGGAAATTGTCTTTATACCCTACACCACACTGTGGTACAGGGTATTATGATTTTGTGCATTTGTTTGTAACGCCCAAAAAGAGAAGAAATAGAACCATAGTTTATTATACCGATCGTCATGTCTGTCTGTCTGTCCATGTATGTATTCTTGTAGAAACTGTATTTTATATCAGATCAGTCCAAAATTTGGCAGAGAAAGTTCCCTTTTTACATGAATGAACACTGCTAAATTCGGGGGAAAATCGGTTCAGATTTAGATATAGTCCCCATATATGTATATGTTTCACCCGATTTGACATGTTAGCGCTATAGAAACCGTATTTTATATCCGATCTGTACGAAATTCGGCAGAGAGAGTTTTGTTGTTACGTGAATGAACACTACCAAATTCGGAGAAAATCCTTTCAGATTTAGATATAGCCCCCATATATATTTTTCACCCGATTTTACATGTAAGCGCTGTAGAAACCGTATTTTATATCCGATCAGTACGAAAGTCGACAGAGAGAGTTTTTTTATTACATGTATGAACGCTGCCAAATTCTTATCGCAATGCCCATTTTCGCATTGTTAGGGAGGTGTAGGGTATTATATAGTCGGCCCCGCCCGACTTTCTGTCTTTCCTTACTGGTTAAACTTTCTTTTAATTCCAAAGCAAATGAATCAAAAAACACACATTTTAAAAATGCCCCTTTTGATTTAAATGAAATTTGGGACAATGATTCTACAAATGTGCACGAATTTTCTGGCGTTTTTAGTTTTTCCAAATTCATTGTAAAGGGTCCGCCAAATAACTTTTTTTTTTGAAAATGCTTTAAAAAAAACTACTGAATATTTTCTCAAATTTCTTTTTTTATTTGAAAGTACAATCCTTCCGGTTAATAATGGAAAATAATTTCATTCAAATGGCTGCCTCGGCTGGCCATGCAGTAGCCTACACGATCGGTCTAATTTTTAAGCACATTATCGATTGTGTGCAGCTGTATTTCACCAATGGCTTCACGAATATTGTCCTTTAAAGCGTCAATTGTCTCTGGCTTGTCGGCGTAACACTTATCTTTGAGGGCACCCCACAAATAATAGCCCAACGGTGTCAAATCGCAGCTCCGAGGTGGCCAAACGACATCAGCTCTGCGGCTGATAATGCGATCTTCAAAAACAGGGCGCAAAACATCGAGCGTAGCTTCGCCTGTGTGGCACGTAGCGCCGTCCTGTTGAAACCAAATGTTGCCAATATCCTCCTCTTAAATTTTTGTGAACAAAAATTAGTTCAACATGGCCCGATAACGATCGCCATTGACTGTAACGGCCACTCCTTCCTCATTTTCGAAGAAAAATGGCCCAATTATGCCTCTGGACCAAATTCCGCACCAAACAGTGACTCGTTTTGGGTGTATCGGCTTTTCAATGTATGCGTGCGGGATTTCTGTGCCCCAAATGCGACAACTTTGCTTGTTTACATACCCGCCAAGATCAAAATGAAAAAATCAAAATCAAATGAAAATCAAAAATGAAAAAAAAAATTTAAATCAAAATTTTCAAAGTAATGTCGCAATATTTCCCAGCGTTGTTCAAGCGTATACACAACCATATTCGTTCAGCGGAAGGATACAACTAATTATCTGTCAAATCAGACATGAGCTAAGTGTTACAATTCACGAAATAAGCACTAGTTGAAAAAAAACGTTAGATGGCGGACCCTTTAGTTTTGGTGATACAGATCTCCAAAGTTACCTATCTCAAGGATTTTTCTCAAAATTACTATTGGTTAAATTAGCCATATCTTCTTAATCGTTTTACGTATTTTGAAGATATTAATACAAATTAAAAGCTCTGCTTCTCCACTTCAATGTTAGCTCCGTTTGGTGGAATGAGATGCAAATATGGAAAGTATCCTTAATTCTTGAAATACCTTGAAAAGTATCAACTAATATGCTTAATTTTGTTGTTATTAAAGGGTCAAACTATTACGAATTGACTATGAAAAACTCAAAATAAAACCTTGATGGACCAAAAAGTTATAGCAATTTTATTGAGTCAATATTATAATTTTTATACCCTCACTTTAGTGATACGAGGGTATACATATATCATTTGCTACGGCCAAAAGTGTAACACATCGAAGGAGTGATCTAAGGAGAGATCTAAATATGTTTGGCGTATATTCGTTTTGGGTCATTTTAAGTCGAATGAGAAATGTCCGTCCGTCTGTCTGCTGGCTGGTGCGCACGATAACTCTCGAAAGGAGTAACCGATTGACTTCAAATTTGGTATGTGGTAATATTTTGATCTATCTCCGGATGAGTTCGAAGATGGGCCATATTGGTCTACTCCTTCTGGTACCTCCCACACAAAGGGTTAAAATGTTGTGAAATATTGATTCTTTGATAACTGCTATACTACTAATTGGAATCTTCTGAAATTCCACACATAGTATTAGCTTACACCAGCCAGCGGACAGACAGACGGACGGACGGACATTTCTCATTCGACTTAAAATGACCCAAAACGAATATCAGCCGAACATACTTAGGGTCTTCGATCGCTCCTTCGATGTGTTACACTTTTGGCCCGTAGCAAATGATATATACCCTCGTATCACTAAAGTGAGGGTATAATAACCACCCTCTATAGCGGGATATATTTTACCACGCTTGTTCTGGGACAAAAAATTTCGCATTGATCGGGTGTAAAATACTTTTTCTATGGCGCTCAGATGGCGAATCGGTCAGGAGTAGAGCTATATCTAAATCGGAATCGATTTTCTACAAATTCTGCAGTGTTTGTTCTTGGAGACTTGGAGAAAAGACTTATCGCTGCAAAATTTCATACAGATCAGTTGAAAAATGTGGCTACTACAGTTCATGTATACCAAATCTGAGGTAATTACATACGCGTATGAGGACTATATGTAAACCCGAACATATTTTCACCAATTTTTCAATACTTCCTTGGGTCAATAAAGAGCACTATGTCAAATTTCATTAAGATCGGTTTATAAATGGCCCACCCTTTATATGGGTCATTTCGACATTACAGAATAACTGCTGGCTTTGTGTATTTAAATTAGGAAAAATAGAATAAATTCCACTTTGGTATTTACTTTATTACAAAGCTTCATAGGTCCTTTGCGGTCACTAAAATATGTTTATTAAAATTATTTTTTATGAAAAAATTGTCTACCAAAGCCATTCCCATGGCTCGCCCCTTTTGGTACCTGGCACACAAAGTGACCATTTTGTACAAAAACTTAACAGCCTATAACATTAATACCAGTGTATAAAAATACTTGAAATTTTGTGCAGTGTAATGCTTTTATAGTGCCTACAGTCCAGTGAAAAATGAGCCTTATTGCCACGTCCCTTTTGGTACCTCCCGCGCAAAGGTACCATTTTGAACCAAAAGTTAACAGCCCAAAAAATTAATACCAGTGTATACAAATACTTGAAATTTTGTACAGTGTTATGATTTTATAGTGCCTATAGCCCTGTGAAAAATGGGCGTTATCACCATGCCCCTTTTTGTACCCCCTCACAAAATGACCAAATAATATCTCATAACGTTAATATAGCAGTGCACATAAACACTTATAATTCGACACAGTGCAATGTATTTAAAGTATCTACTGTTCATCGAAAAATGGGTGTATTTGTCAAAGCCGTTCTGGTACCTCATATACAAACTGACAGAATAATTCGTGGAATATTCAATTTTACATTACTCACAAAGTGAGGTTATACTTTAGTCGTTTTACCCGACTGAAACTTTCTTACTTGTTCTTTTAAATTTTTCTGTAGAATTTTAGATTCGTCTTGTGGACTAGGGTAACTTCAAAACGGCTTGACCGATTGATGTTATTTTTACACATTATATATATGTTATCAATTTGAGCATGCGTAACAGTGTCTGAATCCGATAAGTGGTGCTGTATTGTGCCTGATTTATTCGAAGGAGCAAACGTTTGCATTATTTATGGAAAACTATTTCATTCATCTGGCCGCCTGGCTTCACAGTAGCGCTACCTGTCCACCCAAATTTCCAAGACCTTGGTGACTGTTTCTGGCTCTACCTCAGGAATGGCTTTCTCGATATTCGCCTTAAGACCCTGAATGGATGTTTCCTTAAAATGTCTAACGTTGTGAAATCGCTGCTCCGAGGGGGTCAAAATAAGAAACCACGGTACCGCTCTAATCTGACAATGATCGTATTTTTCCACTCATTCTGGCACAAAATACCGAGTTCCATACAAAATTTCTCAGAAAGGGGAATGGAGTGTACTTCACGTTCATTTAAGTGAGATATTC
Source organism: Eudasyphora cyanicolor (assembly GCA_963930755.1). Lineage (NCBI taxonomy): Eukaryota > Metazoa > Arthropoda > Insecta > Diptera > Muscidae > Eudasyphora > Eudasyphora cyanicolor. The sequence continues at coordinate 159,881,850 of OZ005735.1, forward strand.
TGATTTTATTTTTCTTTTCTCAGTTTACAAATATATGTATATTTACAAAAGTATTGCGTTTTTGAAAAGAAAAACCCTCCATCTAACCAAATAAACACTCTAATTTAAGTACGCATGTCTTAAGAGGGCTATGTCACCATCATCAAATTGACATTTTAATCCACCGTTTAAATCCATCCATTCAAAAAATTCTCAGAATACAATGAATGTGCATTCATGCGAGTTTGTTTGCAGAATTGATTGATTTCGTAGAATGTATTGAATTTCTCGGTGTGCTCATTCAGTTGAACACAAAAAAAAACAACTTCAAACCGAGCAGGGGAATTATTGTTTAGAAATAGGATTTTTTTTAGTTTGACATTAACATATAATCCCCCCATTAATTTTAGTTTCTATGTAATCGTTTTGGAAAAACAAATTTTGTTATTTTTGTAATTAAACCCCCAATACACAATATTGAACTGTCAAAACGTTACCCCGAAACGCAAAGGCACATCATTCGAATGGAATACGAATGAAAAATCGGTCACACTTGTAATTTGAAATTTAAATATTCACCCCCTCTAACAGCCATCGTCCGTCCTATCTTTAAAACAGAACAGAATATTGCGTGTAAACACACACACACACACACACACACTTGTATGTAACAGTGGATAGCATTTTAAGAGGACACAATGTGACATTCTCTTGTGCACTTCTATGAACAGTGGCTGTACCAGTGGCGTTGTGCAGGAAGAAGAGGAAGTGGAAAGGCCCTCATTTGCTGCGTTAAATAACACTATGCAACAAAATTTTTGTCGAAGGACTGTGCATAACATTTTCTGGTGTAATATGTTGTCCTAAACACAAAAAATATACAAAAAAATTTTTATTGTAAACTTTTTTATGGTAAATTTTTTCCTATACTACTATTCAGAATATTTGACCATTCCATGCTTTCATAGTACCTACAGTCCTGCAAAAAATGGGCGAAGTTGCCACGCCCCTTTTGGTAGCTCCCATACAAATGGACCATTTTGCACAAAAAGTTAACTGCTTACAACTTTGATTCCATTCCATACATATACTTAAAATTGTGTGCAGTGTAGTGGCTTTGCAGTACCTATAATCCCAAGCAAAATGGACGATATTGCCATGCCCCTTTTGGTACACCATACAAATGGACCATTTTGCACAAAAGATTAACGGCTTATAACTGCGCATACAAATACCTGAAATTTTTTACAGTGTAATGTATTTATAGTTCCCATAGTATATTACTAAATGGGCGTTATTGACACTCCCCTTTCGGTACCTCCCAAACGAAATTGTCAAAATAAAAAATATTAAAAATTTACTTTTTTGAATTTCCCTATTTTTACAGTATGGGTCATAATTTATACATTTATCCATAGATATTTTGCAAATAGGCATTGTTTTCTTCGTTATGATGATAGCTTCAAGAAATGGAACAAAGATTTTTTTGCGATTTTTTTTTTTAATTTTTTTGTGCCAATCAAATTTTTTAGTTGTTTTAACGATAGTTGCTAAACTTCCGTTTCTATGTGAAACCGACGTTTTAAGCATTTCTAGCCTAATAATTTCCTTATAATATTAATTGCATCCCGGCTTTATCGAGCTTATACTTCAAAAAATATGGTCCAAATACTAACTTCCATGAAAATTTTAATTTTAGAAAAAAAACATTACCATAAAAAAAATTGGTTTTGGTTTCATAAATTAGCTTGCCTCAATCTATACAAAAAATGTCTTTAGGTCTCGGACACAAAAAAAATTGTTTGTTGCATAGTGTATTTAACCCTTTTTCCCAATGCACTTTTCCCCCCATTGTATATTTAACACTGTTTTACGCCACTAAAAACAACATCCCTAGTCACCCTAGAGCCATCACCTGGGTTACAGACATATTAGAAAAAATAAAAGATTCCAATCCTGGTCTGCCGGCCCATAACACAGTGCGACCAAATAAACTCAAGTTGAGAAGCAAATGACGCGATACAATTTTAGTGTTTATGTACCGATTTAGTTTTAATGTAACTTTAATAACTCAGTCAATTGCAAACGGATTTTTAAGGGACTGGTTGCATTTTTTTCCTTATAAAATATACTATATACGTAGATCAATTAATCGATCGGTTATTTTACAAAGTATTTGGTGAAAACATTGCCTAAACTAAAATAACGAAAAAAATTTCTTTGTAGGGCAAATAAACATATACTTCTACAGTTTTAAATAAACAATATATACATCGTTCGAAAGGTGTAAGTCTCTTCTTTCCAAATTCGTTTAGAGATTGATAATCAGTCAATAAGTAACAAAGTTATAGGCGTTCAAGTGATAAAAGGCAAGAAAATCGGTTTTTACCCGTAAATCCGGATTTTGGGGATGTCCGGCAAATTTCATAGAACAAACGTTGGTTTACTCGCCAAGACCTACAAGAAAAAAAAGTATCGCGGGTTTTGGTTTTTGGACTGTCGCACTGTGTAATTGGAGAATCATCAGGTGGGTGAGGCAGATGGTAAAAAGCGGCAGGAATCCACCTCACATATACAACATGCCAGTGCAACCCTACAATATGGCTTCGAGACTATAGTCTTGAAGGTATACAAGCAGGATATAGCTCCCACTGCGGAAGGTGAGTCGTCCACAGTGGTTGATACACGGCTTTCTGGAAGTGCGAAGGTACCCACGCCCATTATTTCCGGTGACTCCAACTCTAACAGAAGATCTGTAACGTCCTTCTCTAAGGACGAAAGCTCTTCTTCTGACACAGAGGGGCTTAGGGGAGTCTCCGGACTCTTTGACGCATCTGGCGGGGACACGCTTCTCGATGATACGGACAAAGAGTTCGATAACACCCATGTCGGGGTGGATGTTAATCTGTCAATTACCATTGATGGTAAGAATTCTACAGATTAACCTCCATCACGCTAAAGCAGCCTCAGCGGCTCTAGTGCTGCGCCTGTCCACAGGTGCAATAGACATCGTCCTGATACAGGAGCCCTACGCAGTGGGAGGAAGGGTGTGCGGTATCAGGACACCCAGCTGTGAAGGCACTTCGAGAACCTGCATTTTAGCCAGAAAAGTTCTAAGTATCTTTCTCCTGGCTAATTTAAGTGGTAAAGACCAAACATCTGCTAGTCTGGAGATCGGTAATCGCATATATTGGGTGGTCTCCAGTTACTTGCCTTATGAAGCTGCAGTACCGACTGCTCTATTCAGGGAAGTAGTAGAAGAAGCAACGTCTGATGAGGTCGAGCTGATTATTGATGCATACACGAACGCTCATCACACTATCTGGGGTAGTACGAAAACCCAGCAAAATTTTGGTAAGTACATGTCATTACCACTCGCATTACCAGGTAATGATATCTCATTATCGCCAGCATTACATTCGGTAAATAAATAACGACTAACAAAATAATGACAAAAATAAATTATTGCTAGTAATCTAAGTTAGAAAATCTTATTTTAAGTTATAAACTTGTCTTTAAATGATTTACGATTTATGATTTTTTCTTAAATGATTTACGTATATACGTTGTAGCTTGTATTCAGTTAAATCATTTAAAGAAAAGTTTGAAAATTCAAATTAGATGACTAATAAAAACTTATTTTTGTCATTATTTATTTACCGAAAGTAATGCTGGCGATAATGAGATATCATTGCCTGATAATGCATCTGGTAACGACATTTACGTACGAAGATTTTGATGGGTTATATTTTTGTACTTGATTATTTAGCGATTTGTTTATGAATCGCGAGGTAGGCCAGTGGTTGTGATGCTAAACTACGAAACCATGAGGTCGCGAGTTCAATCCCACCTCCCGGCAAATGAAATTTTTCGTCATATGAAGACAACAATCGGTAACTACTCTCTCCCAATTATACGCTCTACCCAATGTTACGCTCTTCCCAATGTTACGCTCTTCTACTTTCTCACCACATTCCACCACTGATGGTGGTGAACAAACAATAGAAACTAGGAAATATCCACTACCACACAAACCCACTCCTAAAATTATTTCTTTTGTCCACGCTTACTTTTTGGATAATTGTAAGCGTGGGGGTAAGTGGTTATTTTTCAGCTGCCTGTATGCTTGAGTGGAAGTACTTTCCTCCAATGACATGTACATGTAAAAATAATTCGAAGGGATGCCAAACAATAAGCAGTTACTAGTTTTGAATTTAGCTTACCCGTCAGGTTATTTGGTAATGGGAAATTTTGCTGGGTATATACAATAGGGGTGACTCGCTTCTTGACTTTATTCTAACTACCAACCTAAGTATTTGTAATATAGGTAATAAACCGACCTTTACAATTAAAGACAGACAAGAAGTACTAGACGTAACGTTTGCTACTGACCGGCTGTCAGACAAAATTATTGGGTGGAATGTACTGGACGACCACTCATTCTCAGATCACTATTATATTGAGTTCAAACACGCTGAAAAAACGCCTTAACCTGCCGTCCACAGAAATGTGAGAAACACAAAGTGACACCTGTATGAGAAGAATTTCAAGAAAGTCCTCAACTCCAAACTTCTGTACGAACCGAATGACAGAGCCGGTCTGGATAATCTGGACGAGCATATCACCACATCATTCAATAGATCCCTTGAAGAAGCCTGTCTAAAAACAAGGTACAAGGGTAAAACTAAACCTCAATGATGTACTTCTGAGCTAACGGCTATGAAAAAGACCTGCGACAAGCTATTCAACAAGGCTAAATCTACTGGGGTCGCTAATGTTTGGGATGCCTAAGAAGGCGCAAAGACGCTAAGGCGCTCTTGGTATACCTTCTGTGGCGAAGTGGAAAAGGTCTCCGACACCGCAAGGCTGAGGAAAATACTATGAGCTTCACACTGTACAATGGGTTACTTGCAGGATGAGGCAAATAGCTGGACAAAAAACAGCGAGCAGTCGCTGAATGTACTGCTCGGCACACATTTCCCGGGGAACTCACCAACAGAACCCAAAGATCAGCAAGACCAACAAGAATGCAAGTGAACTGCGAGCGTTGCTAGCTTGTTGACTAAAAGATCCAGAATAAGCTGGGCTATTAATAGCTTTGAGCCCTTCAAGTCATCTGGACCAGACGGCATCACTCCAGCAGAAATGCAGAATATGTTGAAATACCCTGGCTGCAGAAAATGTATGTAGTCTGTATTAGGCTTTCATACATAAATACATCCCGAATCGATGGAGGGATACCAAAGTGGTATTCATACCCAAAGCGGGGAAGATATCACACACTAGGCCAAAAGACCTCAAACCAATTAGCCTATCCTCCCTCCTATTGAGAGGTCTGGAAAGACTTTTAGATTATTTCATTATGGAAAACCTGGATACAAAACTCCTGTCGGGGAACCAACATGCTAACAATAAGGGGAAGTCTACAGAATTAGCCCTGTACGAACTTGTGAGCACTATCGAATCGTCCCTGCATTTCAAGGAATTCACCATGATGGCATTTCTTGACATAGAAGGGGCTTTTAACAACATTCACTCAGATGCGGTAATTGCGGCACAGTCACATCTTAAAGTTAACTCTAGTTTGATTAGACTAATTCAAAGTCTGCTCAACAGAAGACGCATAACAGCATGTCTAGGGTCCACAACTCTAACTAAACCGAGAGACCCCACAAGGAGGAGTACTGTCTCCACTAATTTGGAAACTAGTGGTGAATGAAATCCTGCTAGATCTAGAACGTTGTGGCTGCAAGGTCGTGGCATATGCGGACGACGTGGCAATCGCAGTGAGTGGCAAATTCGTAAACGTCTTCAGAGACAGGTGGCTCTGAACAAGTTGGGTAGATGGGCCAGAAGCAGTGGTTTGGGCGTTAACCCAAACAAGACAGAATTGGTTCTCTTTACTAGGATGAATAATGTCCCACATGTGGACCCTCCACCTCGGATAAATGGAAGATATCTAGTCTATTCTGGAAGTGCAAAATTTTTAGGAATAATTCTAGATAGGAAACTGTTATTTAGACTTAATGTATTGAAACGTGTAAGGAAGGCCAACGTCGCCTTATATTCCTGCAAAAAGACTGTAGGGTCGCGGTGGGGCATCTCTCCTAAAATCGTCCACTGGATATATACATATAGCAGTAGTTCGTCCAAATACTGTTATACGGTATTGTGGTATGGTGGACGGCAACTGACAAACTAACCATCACCAACCTACTAACAAAAGTTCAGAGATCTGCCTGCCTGAGTACAAGCGGAGCCTTAAGGACTACAGCGACCGAGTCTCTACAAGCCCTACTCCATATACTGCCGAATAATATTGTGGCGAGAGAAGTTGCAACCAAAGCGGCAATAAGATTAAATTGCCTATCAATGTGGAGGTACAAGAACTACGGTCACGTGAGGATATCAAAGTGTAGTGCTATGGTAACCGACCGAGTGGACTATACTATACCAACTGTGTACACCTTCGAGAGAAATTACATCACTATGATTCCCACCAGAGATGAATGGGTTGGCAGAATACCACGTAATAGACACCATATCCACTTTTACACGGATGGTTCGAAGCTTGATGAAAAGGTTGGCTTCGGAGTACACTGTGAAGTACTTAGTTTGGATATAGCTCACAGACTACCAGATACCTGCAGTCTCTACCTAGCCGAAATAATCGCAATATGGGAAGTAGCCAAGTGGCTGATTCGCAACATAGTAACCAGCACTGGCGTTGTCATTTACTCGGACAGCCAGGCTGCCATCAATTCTCTGGAGGCAACATCCCTAAATTCACAAACAGCCCTCTACTGCCGCAGATCTCTTAACGAGATGGCTGAGCAGTGTAATATACACCTCATATGGGTACCTGGGCATAGGGATATCCCGGGGAACTGCAAAGCCGATGAACTTGCTAGGAACGACATTACAAATTCTCGAAGAATTTGCATATATTAGTGCGCCATTATCCACGTGCAAGTTTTGGCGTAGGCAAGAGGCAATCAGGCAGTCCAACGAAAGATGGACAGAAATCGGCACCTGCAGGGTAGCTAGACAAATCTGGCCAAGGTATGACCTTAGAATGTCAAAGTATCTCCTCGCACTAGAGAGGCATAGATTGTCTACGTTAGTATCACTTCTGACGGGACACAGCTTGATCGGCGAACACGTCAAAAGATTGGGTATTAACCCCAATGACTTCTGCAGAAGCTGTGGATATTGAGCACTTGCTATGGGACTGCCCCGCACTGAGTAAACGACGACTGGCAGCCTAACAGATCTTTCCAGTACCGATATTCGTGCTATCGATAAATTTGTATATCAAACAGGTTGGTTTCGATGAGGGGCATTTCAGCCGGTGGTAACACTACGGACCTAAACTATATGAGCTTGTAAGGTGGCGCAAAAGTAATCCTCCTATCAGAAAATGCTATAAATTTTGCGATTGGCCCCTAATGTCAGTTCTGTTTTGACAATTGTGTAGTAAACACATGCGAAATACACGTTAATAAACAATGTTACGCTACACTGCTCCAGAACGCGGAATATTGCTGACTATTTATTTGACCAATAATCGGTCGGTGACTTTGGCACAACGTGAATTTCGTCGCAGATTTCCTGGCCGTCCAACGCCTACTGGTGAAACACTGCGACGTTTAGCCGCTCGCCTCGAAGAGACTGGCACAACACGAGATGCTGCCAGGCGTGGCAGACCCCGGAGTAGCCGTTCTGCAGAGAATATTGCTGCTGTAGCCGAGGATGTCATGGAAGCGCCGTCGACATCGACCAGACGACGTGCCACGCAAATGGGTATCAGTCGACGGTCTCTACAGCGAATTTTGGTACAAGATTTGAAGATGTTTCCGTACAAAGTCCAGACGGTGCATCAGCTGTTAGCTGCTGACCGCCAATCGCGTCTAACCTACGCTCAAGCCATCCTTAATCACCACCAAGAGGAAGATGATTTTTCATCAAAAATAATCATGAGTGATGAGGCCCATTTCCATCTTAGCGGGTACGTAAATAAGCAAAATTTACGCTTCTGGGGCACTGAAAATCCGCGTGTAACCCACGAAGAGCCATTACACCCGCTCAAAGTCACTGTATGGTGTGCTGTTTTCTCTGGAGGAGTCATCGGACCTTTTTTCTTCGAAGACGTCGCGGGCCAAACGGTTACTGTGAATGGTGAGCGCTACAGAGCAATGATCAACGAGTTCTTTTTGCCGCAACTTGATGAATTGGGATTGGAAAACATGTGGTTCCAACAGGACGGTGCAACGGCACACACTGCACGTGCCACAACCGATATGCTGAAGGATGCATTTCCCGGGCGCCTAATCTCCCGTTTTGGCGATTTGCACTGCCCAGCAAGATCGCCTGATTTGACCGCTCCAGACTTCTTTTTGTGGGGCTTTTTGAAGTCGCGGGTTTATGTCAACAAGCCTCAGACTCTTGCAGCTCTTAAAGACAATATCCGTCAAGAATGTGAGGACCTATCGCCGGAAGTTTTGGCCAAAGTGATGGAAAATGTCATAAAAAGGGCTCAAATGACAATCAACTGTGGCGGCGGCCATTTACATGGCATCATATTCTCGACTTGATGTAAAAAAAATTAAAAGACCAAATAAAAATAATCCACAAGAAGAATCAAAGTTTTTCATTTTTCTTTTAAATTACAGACAAATAAAAAAAAATACGGCTGCCACCCTAACCTAACCTAAGAGACTGGGATGTCATATCCAGTTATGAAGAGTTTAAAATTATTAAATCACTTCACTTGGTCTCCTATATTCAAGGCCCCTTTTTTGGCGCTTTCATAACTACACCACTTGTCCTAGTGTTTTTCGTGATGATAAATATGAGTACGCGTACGAGCGCGAGTGCAAGTGCGACAGCGATGAGTGCGTGTAGGTGTTAACATATGAATCTTTTACTACAAGAGCCTTCTTACTTGTTCTATGTAGAGTATGTTGATTCTCATCCAAGGGTATCATCATCATCCAACCCATCAACGCACAACGCACTCACTCACTCAGTCAGTCAGTAAGTCATTCATCCATTCAACAATACGAGTGCGAGTACGAGTAAAGGAAGAACGAACGATGATGATGACCTACAAAATGCGAAGGGGGGAAATTGGAAAACGACAAGTCTTGTTAACTCAAGGGAACACAAATTAGTGCTGCCATATGAGTATTTCCATTTAAATGTGGGTCTCCTAGGTTTTGTAAGAAACCAAATGAAAACCAAATCCCGCAGCCTATTCCGAATTCATCTAAAAAAAAATGTTTCTATTCATATGGCTGACACCACTATGCAACAAATGAACACTTTTTGAAAAAATACACAGACTTGACAGTATAGATTCGATTCTACTGCCAATGGGTTGTATAATCCTATACTCGGTTAGTCGAAATTGGTGACCAATTTTTTTTTTCTGAAAATCAGTGGACCCCCCGATAAAGGTGCCATCAGCTTTTGTCCAACAACTTATTCAGACTTGGTGATACCGCTTAACTTTTTTTTTGGCAATAATGTAGCTAAGAATATACTGAACAAAGTTTTTTAGCATTTTATGTAAAAAAAATAGCACTTATTTTTGAAAAAGTTAGGAAAAAAAATATTTTGTTCAAGCCTTGACAAATCTGATCAAATTTTATGAACATATCAATACAATCTGATCCTGTCTAGCACCCTAAATAGCTCCAAAACAACACGCTGTACCTCAAAATTTTAGAATTTCAGTATTATGTCACAAAAATATTTTTTTTGTATCGATATTAAGGCCAATATATTTGTGGAAAATATTAACCCTCTAGCTCCGCCACATAATTGTAATTTGTGGCCCTATTTTAACAAATTATAAAAACACCCCTAAAAATGGGGAGGGCGGGGATGAAATTTTCTAAAAAATGTTGGCCATAAAATTTTCTATATGTGTCAGAACACACCAAAGCCTAAAACGTAAGGCAAACACCAAGGGGGGAGTACGTAATAATACACGAATACGAACCGACTTTTTAATTAGGGTAGGGTATAAAAATCAGACAAAGAATTTAAATTAAGCCCCAAAAAAATGTTGTTTTTGACATGCAATTTTTTGGGGCCCATATTCATAAAAATATAGGGGTGCATTTTTAATTATTGCATTAATTCTGGGAGCATATCGCTCCATGGATTGTTATGAAGGTCACAAACGAATTTGACTTCTAGGCGGTGTAGATTCTACATTTTATCATCGATGAGCATGTCTATATCAGATGCGTCGAAGATTCCAGAAACTCTTCTCAGCCTCTCAGGGTCCGATGACATGCAATCGTCAACGGGAATAGATGGTGCTGCCTTTGTGTAAAGATTTCGCATAATTTTTCCGCATTTCCAGACGGCTGCGTGTTAACCACTTTTGATACCTCAACCGCCGTAGTGGGAACTAAATCCTGCTTGTATACCTTTAAAACTATAGTCCCGAAACCATATCACTTTCGGGTTCCACTTACGCGTTGTCTGCGAGGAATGGATTTAGCATTAAGGATCAATATATCTACCGCTTTTGACTATCCGCCTCACCAATTTAGCCAATTTTCAAATTATTTGTTATCTTTTGTTATCCAGGCGAGGGTTCTTCTGTAATTCAGGTGAGGGCTCTAGGGCGACTAGGAATGTCGGTTTTCTCCACGACATCTGACTGGTTGTCCGGCCAGACTTCACCAAATCGACTTAGAGCAGCCTTATACAGGTGTTCTGATCTTGCATCACCGAAAGCCAATTGCTTTACTCTCCCCTGTATCGTTGCAGATTAGTGATGTACCAAGCATTTTCTAAAGACAGCGAGGTGATTCCACGTGTCTCCACTTTACCTTAGGGATGGCGCGATTAACATTAATTCTGTTTATAACCTTACCATCACTAGACTCTTCTTCGCCACTTCACTGAAGGGTTTGGTGAATGTCCTGTTGGCGGTTCATCAGGCGCTCTGATTCTTTTGGCATTATTAGCAGTCGTTAATGCAGCTGAAGTTGTGGCCCTATCAGTCGACTCAGTGGCTCATTTATTGACACTTTTAGCTTATCGGTACGAGTCGAAACCTCAACATGTTCCAATTTCGTCAAAACTCTGAGCGCTAGTCACTGCTCCTTTTAACTGCGTTTCGACGTTCGGACGTGACGATACCTTTTTACTGTGCTACTTATTGTGAGTACTGAGGCCTTGGCTTGAGCCAAGACCAACAGACAGTCGGGCAGCTGAGGAAACCCGCTCCATTTGAGCAGGTTCCTGCCTTATTTTATCCATATAGTGTAGGGGAGATACATGTCCACAGCAGCATAGCCACCGGTCCTGTGGCAAGGACTGGGTGGCGAAACACCTGTTACTCACAGAGCCGCCCATGCAAGGCTCCGTACAAATATCGTACAGTCGATTACTTACACCTGACTTCAAACCATACACAGATGGAGAGAGGTTGCGTTACATAATATCACTCGATCACTCCAGCCTACGACAGGCCAATAGAGAACTAACGAATTTCTGCCACTAGGCAAAAAACAGTGCTCTTACCGTAATTCACGCTGGTCGCTGCACCATTGCTAGGAGGAAGGACGGGTCTGGAAGGACTTTTTGATTAAGGAACCAGAAGTCGAACTTTTCTTCCGTCGCCCACACAATAATACTGTATTTCAAGCAGAAGTTTGAGCAATCAAGGAGTCTGTGAACTAGCTCAGTGACTAAATATTCCAACATATTCACAGATAGCCTAATGGTGATCTAAGCAATAACGTCGGAAAGGGTCGAATGCAGAGCTGTGTTGGAGTGTAAAATAAATATAAATGATTACTCAGCCCATCATGGTCAATTGCGGGCAAATATGTAGATTGACCTCTAAGGGCAGAGAACTTCGAGTAATAAACTTGAAAAATTTTAAACCTTTCGAAGCCACGTAGGATGAGTTGAAGCCACGGAAGGAGAGTTGAAGCGCTGGGCAGTGATGTCTTACATATTGGTGTAGGATAGCTAAATAGTGGGAGAATCTGCAAAGATACTGTTGGGTGATCCAAATGAGAAGAGAACAAATAGTTTTTTTGAAACTAAGTAAGAACGATATTAATAAGATGATGAGTGTTCTAAGGGGACACTCAAGCTTACAAGCATATCTGCATCACATAAGAATATCAGATAACAACGAATGCAGGGCATGCAGGGAAACATCGAAACGATGGAACATGGCCATTCGCCAATGGCGAAGTGAAAAAATTGAAAAAAAAAAAATTTTACGGACCACCAGGGGGCTGCATGGGTTTTGGGTATATGCATGTGTCAAGCTTTAAGGGAAATCTCTAGCCAGATGATTTGATATCAGATCCACCTCCGTCTGAAGGAGTGCCGGATAGATTTCATCCGGCCTTGCTTTTTATCACATTTTCAATCACACCACAGTATTTTTCCCTTAGCTGCATTGCACTTAAGAGTCTTTAACTGCACGAAAGGGATTATTTTATTCTCTCCATGGTTTTGTGTAGGAATGAAGTTGAGTTCTAACCATTGTTAATTGGTCGATAAACTTTTACGGATGTATAGCTCGCCTTGGCATGTTTTGGGAATACATACTACCCATAATTACCATATTTTTGGTTATATGCATATGTCAGGCTTACAGTGAAAATTTCAGCAGATGAGTTGATATCAGATCTACTTCATTCTGAAGAAGAGTCGAAAAGATTCCATCCGGTCCTGAAGTACTAAAAGGAGTTGGCTTATCACATCTTCAATCAAACTACAGTATTTCGCTTAGCTGCATTGCACTTAAGTATCTTATCTGCTTAAGTGCCTGTTTTCTTTACCGCACAAAAGGAAAACGGTTTTGGGTAGCAATGATGTTAGAATTATTGGTCGATAAGCTTTTGCGGTCGTATAGTTCAACTTGTCAGGATTGAGTATGAAGACCAGCCATGATTACTGCCATATTTATACCCTACACCACACTGTGGTACAGGGTATTATAAGTTTGTTTCACGGCAGATGTTTGTAACACCTGAAAATAACACAGCTAAACCCACCTTAAAGTATACCGATCGACTCAGAATCACTAGCTGAGTCCGTCCGTCCGTCCGTCCGTCTGTCCATGTAAAGTTGTTCGTCGACTACAGGTCGCAATTTCGTTCTGAAATTTTGCAGTTTAGAGTATTTCGCGGCTGTTAAGATCGCTATTGAATTTGGTTGAAATCGGTTCAGATTTAGATATAGCTCCCATATATATCTTTCGTCCGATTTGGCCCTTTAGTCCTATAGAAGCTGTATTTTACATCCAATCGTTTTGAAATTTAGATTGGTAGTTTCGTCCGATTTTGCTCTTTAGTCCTGTAGAAGCTGTATTTTACATCCAATCATTTTGAAATTTAGAATGGTAGAGTTTCTTGATCCATGAACCAACACTACCGAATTTGAAGAAAATCGGTTAAGATTTAGCTATAGCTCCCATATATATGTTTCGTCCGATTTAGCCCTATAAAAGCTGTATTTTACATCCAATCGTTTTGAAATTTAGAATGGTAGAGTTTCTTGATCCATGAACCAACATTGCCGAATTTGAAGAAAATCGGTTAAGATTTAGCTATAGCTCCCATATATGTATATGTTTCGTCCGATTTAGCCATTTAGTCCTATAAAAGCTGTACTTTACATCCAATCGTTTTGAAATTTAGAATGGTACAGTTTCTTGATCCATGAACCAACATTGCCGAATTTGAAGAAAATCGGTTAAGATTTAGCTATAGCTCCCATATATATGTTTCGTCCGATTTTGCTCTTTAGTCCTGTAGAAGCTGTATTTTACATCCAATCATTTTGAAATTTAGAATGGTAGAGTTTCTTGATCCATGAACCAACACTACCGAATTTGAAGAAAATCGGTTAAGATTTAGCTATAGCTCCCATATATGTATATGTTTCGTCCGATTTAGCCATTTAGTCCTATAAAAGCTGTATTTTACATCCAATCGTTTTGAAATTTAGAATGGTACAGTTTCTTGATCCATGAACCAACATTGCCGAATTTGAAGAAAATCGGTTAAGATTTAGCTATAGCTCCCATATATATGTTTCGTCCGAGTTTGCTCTTTAGTCCTGAAGAAGCTGTATTTTACATCCAATCGTTTTGAAATTTAGAATGGTAGAGTTTATTGTTCCATGAACCAACACTACCGAATTTGAAGAAAATCGGTTAAGATTTAGCTATAGCTCCCATATACATGTTTCGTCCGATTTGGCCCTTTAGTCCTGTAGAAGCTGTATTTTACATCCATTCATTTTGAAATTTAGAATGGTAGAGTTTCTTAATCCATGAACCAACATTGCCGAATTTGAAGAAAATCGGCTAAGATTTAGCTATAGTTCCCATATATATGTTTCATCCGATTTGGCTCTTTAGATCAAATCGTTTTTATACCCTACACCACACTGTGGTACAGGGTATTATTTTAGTATAAAATGTCCCAAAAGTAAATTTATGTAAACAATTTATACATGAATTACAAAATTTATATATCAGAGTTATTCAATATTACGAGAGTGGTGTAGGGTATTATATAGTCGGCACCGCCCGACTTTAGCCTTTCCTTACTGGTTTTGGTATATGCATGTGTCAGGCTTTCAGTGAAAACTCCGGTCAGATGAGTTCACACTGATGATAGGAACATCTTATTTCTTTTTTGGAAGATACGAATTTCTCATTAAAAATAATACATAGAATGGCCCATATCCATTTGAATTAATCTGCATGTCTCTGTCAACGAATTTGAAAAAAATATCTCCACTCCTCTCGCGACACGACTCGCTCAGCTGTTCGCATCGATATCATCAATTTAAACAGTGAAACACAAAACAACAGAAAAACTATAATTAATACCATTTAACAACATTTCAAGTTAAGAATTTTAAAAATAGTAATAATAATAATGATTTTAAAGTGTTAAAGCCTAAATAAACAAAAATAAAAAGAAACACTCAAACTCAACACACTCATTGAACAATGCCAACAATAATAACAAAACTACACGAATACAACCGACTGAACGAACAGCTGAGAATAAATCCCAACACAAATGGGATCGATGGATGGAATTACACCAACAACCAGAGTGACGGCGGCAGTCGTAATAACAATCGCCAAACTGTCAACTGCGGAATACGAAATTCAATATTTGAAAGAGAAAAAAAAAACACAACGATGATGACGACCACGTGGTTTTGCTTTGAAATTCGTATAAGTGAGGAATTTTATTATAACAAAAAACTGATAACTACGTTTATTATTATTTATATCCAACATTAACAGCGACAACAACAACAATAACGAAAAACGTGAAAGTGAATAAAAAAAATGCTCTTCGTCTCACTCCATACACAAAAAAACGTGCTCTCCGATTTCATGAAAAAGTACTGCCAATTTTGTGCTTTTTTTTAGCAGACTGAAAAAATGCTCTATCGATGTGTACCCATTAATATGTGAATTCAGGGTGTATTTGCTAAAGACTAAAAAAAAACTTTGTACAGGGTTTTCCAATAAGAGTGATATGATTATTTTGCAAAAAAATGTGAATTACAATCGATACAATTAAGTTCTAAATAAAACGTCATGCAAATGGCCTCCACGACTTCTTCTGCAGGAACGAATTCGATGAACCCAACTTTTTCCACTAAATCAAGTCGTATGTCATGAATGACACGTTCAATATTGACTTGTAAAGCTTGAAGAGAGTCTGATTTATTTCGAAAGACCAATGACTTCAAATAACCCCACAAGAAATAGTCTAATGGTGTTAAATCACAACTTCTTGGGGCCATTCAATATCACAATTTCTTGAAATAATCGAAGGTGCAGGTTTAGGTTAGGGTGGCAGCCATATTTTTTATACAAGCTCACATAGACCAGTTTAGGTCCCTAGTGTTACAACGGGCTGAAATGCCCCTCATCGAAACCAACCTGTTTGATATACAAATTTGTCGATAGTACGAATATCGGTACTGGAAAGATCTGTTAGGCTGCCTAGAAAAGCCGACCCCAGTATGTCCAGTCGTCGTTTACTCAGAGCGGGGCAGTCGCATAGCAAGTGCTCAATGCTCTCCACTTCTTCCTCATCGCCACAGCTTCTGCAGAAGTCATTAGAGTCAATACCCAATCTTTTGGCGTGTTCGCCGATCAAGCAGTGTCCCGTCAGAACTGATACTAACGTAGACAATCTTTGTCTCTCTAGTGCGAGGAGATATTTTGATCTTCTCAGGTCATACCTTGGCCTCACTCCTCTCTGCTAACATGGTTGTCTGCATCCCTTAATTGCAGAGTCAAACAGAAAATTGAAGAATATGAATAAAAAAATCGAATCTCCAAACTTTTCTCGCAACCATTCAATTGTTTCATTTGCTATGTGGCACGTAGCCACAATCGGTCAATGGCAAAAAGATAGCTCTTAACGAGAGCTAAAATATTGCTCATGGGTTTCAATGTCGTATGGCGAAGGGAAAGTGTTTTTTTTTTGGATTTAAAAAAAAAATGGACTTATCATCATTTTCAAATGTGAACGGAAAGTTTATTTTTGCTGTAGCTCCTTAACGTCGGATCGGGAATCGGTCAATGGCAACAGGATAGCTCTTAACAAGAGCTAAAATAGCGCACGGTTGGAGAACGATTATTTTGATGCAATTGGAGAACGATTATTTTAATAATAAAACTGAATAATTTGTAAACGTTGTTCTTACGTATATCTCTCCATGAAATGAAATTGTAAACACTACTGAATACAATGCGAAACAAGTATCGCCGTCTTGAGATGCTCGATACTTTGGTATTTTTTAGTGCGAACCTTACTCTCTAAAATGCCCCAGGCGCAAAAGTCCAACGGATTGAGATCCGGAGATCTTGGTGGCCATTGTGCGGTAGAAATGAAGCGAGGAACCTCCTTTTTAAGCCATTCTTGGTTGACGCGTACTGAGTGCGATGGTGCTGAGTCCTGTTGGAATGTCCATGGTCTGCGGCCGAAATGTTTGTCTGCCCAGGGCTTCAATACTGTCTTGAGGACATTTTCCCGATAATATTCGGCATTTATTTTGAACCCATGGTCGATGAATACGAGCGGGGAGCGACCATCAGCCGTTACGGCGGCCCACACCATTACCATCGGCGGCCCTTGAGTTCTGGTGGCCAATCGAAGGTGTAAATTTTTAGCTGACCTATTTGGCAAGTAAACTAGATCATTTTGTTTGTTCACAAACTGCTCAATTTGGAATGGCTTCACATCGGAGAAAACCAAATTCGGTAACTGGCCACTTTCGTGCAAGCGAAGCAACTCCTTGGCTCTTTCCAATCTAACTTTTTATTGTGCATCGGTGAGCTCTTGCACTTTTTGGAACTTCAATGGCTTTAGTCCAAGCTCATTTTTTAATATGTGTTGTATCCGTTCTCGCGATACCACTACCACTGCGGCGTGGATTTCGATCAAATCTGGCCTTCACTTTTCGGATCATTTCTGGTGTTGTTACCGTTTTTTTTCGTCCACTTTTTGGACGCGATGCAACACCAGTATCACGGTAACGAGCAATGGTACGGGAAACAAAAGATTTATTCTCATTTAAATGCTGGAGGGCTCTAACGATAGCCACTTGTGTTTTTCCACCCAAATATAAAGCAATCACACTATCACGCTTGAATTCCATCACGAATAACTTTTTTTCTGAATGCAATAGATCAAAATGCTTTTGTAAGCTTGTAAACAATAAAATAAACTGTCACTAAAATAAATCTGTCAGCTATCAGACTAGCGGTTTAGAAATGATAGCAACCTGAAGTTGGTTGCAATACATATCAGCTGTCGTTACTGTCAAACATGCTTAGTTGGTTCTACCGTTTAACCATGAATCGACTTACAAACGAATAACGCTTGCAGATTGTTGATTTTTATTATCAAAATGCATGCTCGATTAAGAGAGTGCATCGTACACTTCTATGTGTTCAGCGACGAAGCTCATTTCTGGTTGAATGGATATACGTGAACGTGAGGCATTGCAAAAACTGTCAATGCATCCCGAAAAATGCACATTGGACCGTACTATTTCAAAGACGGCGATGACAGCAACGTTACTGTGAATGGCGAGCGTTACCTACTTTTTTTTGCCAAAATCGAAGAGCTGGACTTGGCTGACATGTAGTTTCAATAAGACGGTGCCACATGCCACACAGCTCGCGACACAATAGCCCAATTAGGAGGAGAATTCGGTGAACAGTTTATTTCACGTTTGGGGCCGGTCTATTGGCCGCTTAGATCGTGCGATTTAACGCTTTTAGATTTATTTTAAAAGAGATGTTGCCCTGTCATGGAGCAGAATTTTAATATTGTCGCCTACACCCTCATGTACTGCTGCATTTTTTATGGTCAGAATCGATAACAAAAATGCAAAAACTCACTTAAAAAATAATACCAAAAAATACTCCACAGCGCCACCTAAATAAAGCATCTGTCCATACTTCATTAGGAAAAAACATACACGCGGTTATTTAGGCTATTCGCTCGACGCTGAAAAAACATCCGTTTTGTAGGGCAGCGTCCACCTCTTTGATTAAATACAGGGCTGAAATGTTGCATTTTTGCACCGAGCAAGTGCGACCTTTTTATACAAAAGAAAACGAAACCCCATCACTGTGCAGAATTTTTATACAAACGAAAACAAAAATAATTTTTAAAAAGAAAACACCATCAGACTATCCAGTCCGTTGTGTTGCCACAGGGACGCAAGAGAAAACATAAGTTATCCCTAGCCCCTCCCGTTGAACAAATTAGATTGCTTTTAAAAGCTCAA
This sequence comes from Eudasyphora cyanicolor, assembly GCA_963930755.1. Lineage (NCBI taxonomy): Eukaryota > Metazoa > Arthropoda > Insecta > Diptera > Muscidae > Eudasyphora > Eudasyphora cyanicolor. The sequence goes on from OZ005735.1 coordinate 159,900,663, forward strand.
AGTAGGCGGATTCCAACATCAGTCAAGTAATTAATCTAACTTAATCTATGCAATAAGAGTCCAAGGTCGTATGCCTCCTTATAGAGAGAGCGGGACACAGACACAGAAGGCGTTCTATTGATTCCTCCTCCTCTTCGTCTCCGCAGCTTCTGCAAAAGTCATTATGCAAGACCTTTAATCTATCTGTGTGTCGTCCAATAAGACAGTGACCTGTCATGACAGACACGATAAGTGAGACGTCCGTTCTCGACAACGACAGCAGTGCTTTGGTGCGTTTTGAGTCTAGGCCAGGCCACATCAGCCTGGAATGTATGCAGTTCCTGACTAGTGACCACCTGTTATTTGTTGCCGTAAGTGCACTATCTCTCAAGAGGAGCTTACAGCTTTCTAGAGGCATGCCCATATGTTTCAGATCCCCTGGAGCGTGTAAGGAAGTTCCTAGTCTTTCAAGTTCATATGCCTTGCAGTGCCCTGGTATATCCCTGTGGCCCGGCACCCATAACAGCTGAATATTGAACTGTTCAGCCATCTCCTTAAGAGATCTGCGACAGTCGAGGCAGTATTTGAATTCAGCAATATACATAGTTTCCAGGGACTATGCATCCTGACTATCAGAGAAAATATTTATACCGACTTTGGTCAGCACATAAATTTTCAGCCATTCCGCTGCCTCTTTAATAGCTAAGATTTCTGCCCGGTAAATACTACTGTGATCAGTCTTTTTGCAATTAATAGCTGAAGTTCCTCAGAAAAGATACCAAAGCCCATTTGGTGCAACACATTTTCGTTCTGTAATTGTTCCTCTGTTGGTCCAGTACTACCGGTTGGAAATTGGGTTTCAGAAAATGTCTTACGGTATCCTCTAAAATTTTCAGCGTTAACAGCATGTCTACAACAAAAATGATCCTCTCAAAAACTCTTTCCAAACCGAAACACTCATGGAAGATACGGTTATCTTCCATGAGTGTTTCGGTTTGGAAAGAGTTTTTGAGAGGATCATTTTTGTTTTAGACATGCTGTTAACGCTGTCTACCTGCGTATGTCACTTATCGCCCATCTAATGACTTTGTTATATTCTTTGAGTCTTCTGTGGTAGTCGTCTCAATCTACTGATAGTTTTTACGTCGAGCTCTGTTGTAAGGTCTATGGAAATCTACTATTGTAGTTCCATGGTTTAATCCAGTAACCTTGTTGCTAGTTGTCCATGGTTCCTGGATCAAAGCAATATGAACCCCACATTTACTCATTATGTCCATCAGAGCGTTGGAAGCTGTTGCGTTCCGGTGGAGGTTTATCTGGATGACCCCAATGATGGTCTTTCCAGTAGATGTTTCTTTTGGAGCTGGTCTATCCTATCTGGTGGCACTCCCTCATTATTTGGTAGTGGTTCATTCTCCTCCTTGCGTTCACTACCTATTACACTCTCTTCAAGTAGACTTTTTTTGGGAGGCGGTGTTATTTCTTATCGGTCTCTCTTTGTTTCGAGTTTTTATGTACCTATTCCTATCACTACCTTTGTTGGATGAGACCCGCAACCAATTCAACCCCTACTTTAAAAGCAACACACCTAGTGGTTGCGTAGTAGGTATGCGTACGGCGTAATAGGTTGAAAAACTATCCGCTCTGCAATCACACGTCCGTTTGCTACGGCTGGCGGCGGGATGGTCCTTGAGCCAAAAAATTAAGTTCCTGTCAAATTTCGTAGTTATCGTTACATTATTGCAACCTGTACTTTGATTGAGGGGAGGAGGAGATACATATATTTCCCTGCAAAAAAACTAATATGGTTTTGCAGGACGACCTTAACTGATTCGCGATCCTCAGGTAAAGTAGGAAAGAACCTACCTATTCCTATCACTACCTTTGTTGGATGAGACCCGCAACCAATTCAACCCCTACTTTAAAAGCAACACACCTAGTGGTTGCGTAGTAGGTATGCGTACGGCGTAATAGGTTGAAAAACTATCCGCTCTGCAATCACACGTCCGTTTGCTACGGCTGGCGGCGGGATGGTCCTTGAGCCAAAAAATTAAGTTCCTGTCAAATTTCGTAGTTATCGTTACATTATTGCAACCTGTACTTTGATTGAGGGGAGGAGGAGATACATATATTTCCCTGCAAAAAAACTAATATGGTTTTGCAGGACGACCTTAACTGATTCGCGATCCTCAGGTAAAGTAGGAAAGAACCTCACCGAGTCATCCAGTAGTATGCGAGGTTTAAGACAAGGAGCCACTCTCTCGTGTCACCTTTTTAGCATTCTGCTGGAAAAGGTTATACGAGACGCAGAAGTCAATAAAACAAACACAATATACTTATACATAAAACAACACATGCTGCTCGCTTATGTCGACTATATCGATATCATGGGTCGAACAGTGCGAGCAGTAACTACCACCTTTGAGAAAGTCGAGAAGGAATCTGCCAAAGTAGGTCTGTCAGTAAACGGAGATAAACCCAAGTTGATGGTATCTATCACCAAGACTCCTAGCATACCCGCGCGAACAGTGGAAATTGAAAACCTCGGTACGGCCGTAAACAAAACAAACAACATCAGAATTGATATAAAATGAAGAACAATGCTGGCTAATAGATGCTACTTCGGACAAAGCAAGCGGTTTAAGAACAAAGCCATCTCTCACCAGACAACAATCACACTCTACAAGACACTGATACTACACGTGCTGTTATATGGTTCTGAAGCATAGGTACTTGCGAAAGCAGACGAGGCAGTACTTGGAGTATTCGAGAGAAAAATTCTTCCAAAAATCTATGAACCCATCTGCGTTGAAGGAGAATATCGGTGTCGTATGAACCATGAGCTGTACGAGCTATATACCGGCATTGACATAGTTAAACGTATTAAATTACATCGATTACTTTGGCTATGTCATGTTGTGAGAATGAATGAAGATGCTCCATCGAAGAAAGTGGAGACCAAAACTCCGATGTACAGATCAGGTGGTGGAAGACATCTCGAAACTTGGTGTCACAAATTGAAGAAGAAGCGCAGAAGATCAAAGCGCTTGGACATTATTCTGATATTCTACGGCTATAGGAAGCAATGTTCTATATTAGCCGATTAAGTAAGTACTTTGCTTACATGTACATATACATTTGCAGTCAGACGGACGGAAAAACAGTCAGCCTATCTAAACCGATTCAGAACGTGACCCTAAGTAGTTGGATATATGTAATAAATCAGGGCCTGACAGCAGGCCCTGCAATCCATCGTTCTCTTATAAGGCGGAGCTTTAAGGACTACAACGAATGAGTCTCTACAAGTCCTACTCCATCTACTACCCACTGATTCTGTGGCGAGAGAAGTTGTCACCAGAGCGGCTAGGCATGGAACTTCGGTTTCCTATGGCAAGTAGGAAGAAGTTTCGTCCGTCAAAGAAGTTTTATGATCGGCGCATGGCTATCAGGATTCTTGAGAGACTTGACAAAGCCGACCCGACCCGCATCCTTGTCCTTCAAGGGCATAGAATCTATAAAGTGGGCACGGAGAATTTCTGAAGATCTGGATAGCTGGTAAACAGCCTGTTAAAGGTCTGCGCTCTCCAGATGAACTTCTGGGTTCAAAAAGGTCCAAGGTGGTCAGTGGTAACGCTGGTCCCCGGTCCTTCGCTGACGTTCCTAGATATGATCGGCGCATGGCTATCAGGATTCTTGAGAGACTTGACAAAGCCGACCCGACCCGACCCGCATCCCTGTCCTCCAAGAGCATAGAATCTATAAAGTGGGCACGGAGAATTTCTGAAGATCTGGGTAGCTGGTAAACAGCCTGTTAAAGATCTGCGCTCTCCAGATGAACTTCTGGGTTCAAAAAGGTGCAAGGTGGTCAGTGGTAACGCTGGTCCACGGTCCTTCGCTGACGTTCCTAGATATGATCGGCGCATGGCTAGGATTCTTGAGAGAATTGACAAAGCCGATCCGACCCGCATCCCTGTCCTTCAAGAGCATAGAATCTATAAAGTGGGCGCGGAGAATTTCTGAAGATCTGGATAGCTGGTAAACAGCCTGTTAAAGGTCTGCGCTCTCCAGATGAACTTCTGGGTTCAAAAAGGTCCAAGGTGGTCAGTGGTAACGCTGGTCCCCGGTCCTTCGCTGACGTTCCTAGATATGATCGGCGCATGGCTATCAGGATTCTTGAGAGACTTGACAAAGCCGACCCGCCCCCCATTCCTGTCCTTCAAGGGCATAGAATCTATAAAGTGGGCACGGAGAATTTCTGAAGATCTGGATAGCTGGTAAACAGTCTGTTAAAGATCTGCGCTCTCCAGATGAACTTCTGGGTTCAAAAAGGTGCAAGGTGGTCAGTGGTAACGCTGGTCCACGGTCCTTCGCTGACGATCCTAGATATGACTTAGTACTGGCTTTCATCAACAAGGGAGAGGAAGACGGCAACATTACCAAGAGCTAGTGGATTCTGTTTTCTTCGCCGTTCTTCAACCTCCCGACTGTGATGACGCAGGCTGTTTAAAAACAGTTGGGTCGAATTGTATACATATCGGTTGAAAAATATGACTTCCATAGCGCATAGATACTAAATCGCAGGTAAATAGGTATGAAGACTATATCTAAATCAAAACCGATTTTCGATATGCTTTGTACCTGATTCGAAAAATAAATTCTTGTAAATTTTCATCAATATCGGAGTGAAATTGCGTCCTGCGACCCACATAAAAGGGCAGACGGACGGAAATAGTTACATCGACTCAGCTAGTGATTCCGACTCAAACGTCCGCAAACACCTGCCACGAAATAAACTTATAATACCCTGTACCACAGGTGATGTCGTGTCGTGTCCAGCGCACCTGGATTGTTAAATGCATTACATATCCATAGATGTACTGTAAAGATTTCCCAAAATCGCTAAATTAACATTACTGCCCGAATAATGTGCACCACCACAACACTCACCGAGCGTTTTTCTCTTAATAATACACAATACGGCAAAAAAAGGAGGAAACCACTAACGACGACGAAAACAATGTCAGCAAATGGAGGAAAATTCTAAACATTACAATTCTCAATTTTTTGGAGGGGAACTTTACTCCTCCGTCTGGAAGCTTGCAAATTGATTCTCTATTAATGTATTTTGGTTTCCCTCTCTCTAGCCTTGGTTTGTTTGGGTGGTTCGTTTTCGTCATATTCCACGAATCGACAAAAAATTTGCTTGTAGTTCGAAAAACGCTGGCTGGTACTAAATTCAGCGTTCACAAGTAATTTGTTTATAGATGAGCGGAGGAGCTATACAAATTGTCGGCAAGTTTCTGCAGGAGGGGAATCAGCGCAGCGGTCAGAATGAATGTTGGGCGGGGGTTTTAATAGCTGCAGTGCAATGGTCAATAAGTATTTCTCTAGCGCGTGTAATCGTACAACGAAATTGACGATTTGAAGGTTTGGACATTTGAACGCTTTGAACGCTTTGATAAAAAGCAAAAAACTCACAACGTTAGGTGCTGCCGCAGCTGCTGCTGCTGCTACCTTACCATGGAACGCCGGCCTCTTTTTTTATGGCTAATTACTGGCATAATAATTATTTCGATATATATTCCGAAACAAAAATTAATTTCGATAAAATTAAAGTAAAATAATAATGACCAAAGCATAGATAGCGTCGCATGAATAATGTTTGAAGTTTTGACAGGTGAACAAGAAGGAGAATCGAGAATGTCACGGAAGTTATGGCTTATTTATAGACGGGTTCCAGATAAAATATGATAAGTTCTTTTATCTAGAGTTTAACAACGCTATCGCCTTGGCAGTATCACAACAACACAAAAAAGTGAACTCGAAATAAGTGTGAAATGAACTAAAACTGATGAAACTAAAACCTCACATCAATGCCTACTTTCTGAAGTAAGTTAAGTGGACTTTACACTTTAATGGTTGCTAATCCGATAACCGAAAAACAAGTTTTGTGGGTTAAAAATATGGCATTTGGAACTTCAAGAAGTCAAAACAGAAGGGTTATTTATATGGGATCTTCTGTATCGAACCAATTAAATACACTGGAAAAATTATTTAAAATAAGAACAATTTAACTAAACATACGAAATATTGACACCATGATATTGCACTACCTCCTACACGAGGTAGTACACACACACACACAGAATACAGTTTGGTTGCCTCAACCGAATTATTTGCCAAACGAATTTTGATAGTTCTGTCTACTATCATGCGATTCCATCAGGACAACCAACATTTTGGTTGTGGTATACTTCTGCTTCCATGTTGACAACAATCATATTTGGTTGCGCCAACTACGAAAATGGTGGCTAAACTTATCTGTTGCATGTTGCCACAACCAACTGTTTTAAAAAATTGGTTGTTCTGACAATTTGTCAGTCATATACTACCGACAATTAATTAAAAACAGTTTTCATTAATTTTAATTTTATTTATTGAACAAAAAACCAAACAATTCATAACAAAATTACAAATTCATCGGTATTATGAGATGTGGAAATATTTGACACAAATTTTAGAATACGAAAAATGACACAAAACATTTAACTTTTATCGTTGTCACTACCACATAACGATCATATGGTACTATAATGAAAGTTTAAAATTGGTTACCACAACTAACCGAGTGTCAGTGAAAAAACAATCTTAATTCGATTGATACAACCATCGTTTTAGTTGCAAGCATTTTTGTAGGTGTAGGCTTTTGTTGCGAATTCCAACCAATTATTTTCCTGAGTGCAGCATAGAAGAATCTTTACATTGAATAGCAGACGGGCTGACACACTTATCCAATTCGTAGACCATTATCAGTAGGACCGGGCTCTCCGAGACAGGATGAGTCGCATGATAAGGAATAGGTGATATTATTCACTATGAAGAAAAGTCATAGGCTCAAAATATGGCTTCAATTCAAGGATGAAATATTGGCTCTACAACAGGCCTCACCAAAAGGGGATCCGCGGCTTCCCATGTGGCTGTAGTGATCTTCCAGAGGAACCGCCAGTATAATTAATAAATTTATTACTATTTTTGTGAATGTTATACATAAGATATTTTAATTGGTATTTATATGGAGGTTTTGTCTTTTGAAAATGTTTAAAAAATACCAGAGAAGGTCTTACGAAAAACTAATAAATTAATCGTTTTTAATGTAAATTAAGAAAGTTTTAGATAAAATAAGGGATTATTTTAAGACATGGCTTTTAATTTTTTTAAATATACATCAATCTTTTTAAATATTTTTTTTTTTGGTAATTTCAAACTTCATTAACTCCTTTATTTTCCCATGGATTTGCCTATGTAATTTGATTACTTTGTTCCGCAGTTTGTTGGCTAAGTCCCGATCTAGAAAAGTTCGACGAAATATGATTTTATTGAAAATTTTGATAGAAATTGCAATTTTACCAAAAATTTCATAGAAATTGTAATTTTATACAAAATTCCATCCAATTGCACTCTTATTCTTATTTTCACTAAATGAATATTTCGTTGCATATTTCATGCAAATTGCATATTCATATTTATTGTAAATATCGTGGAACTTACAATTTTACAAAAAATTTCAGCAAAATCTAATAGACATCAAATTTGTATAGAAAAATTTGACAAATTTGGTATTTTTAAAAAATTTTCCAATTTTGATATTTACCAACAAAATTGGTTGAAAATTAAGTTTTTCTAGAAAATCTTCCAAAAATTAATATTTTTTAAAACAAAAATTTCGTAAATTGATTTTTTGAAAATTTTGTCAAAAACATTTGAATATGAATTACAATACAAAGTAAATGCATATTGTAATTTTATGGTCCAGGGAAAGGCCGGGTTACAAAGACCATATGGCTAAATGTTTGCAGCGACAGACCAGAGCCTCTGGTGGGAATCGAACCCACGACCGTCAAACTCATAGGCGAGTATGCTACCAACTCGCCTACTGGGGCGCTCGATTGTCGAAAATATATTCAATTGAACATTTTTTTGCTTCTAAAAAATTATGTCAAAAAACAAAATTTTCTAGGAAATTTCCTTGAAATTGCATATTCCTAGAAATTTTCTTCGAAATTAAATTTTTCTAGAAAATTTTGTTGAAAATGCATTTTTCTTTAAAATTTCTTCGGAAAATGTACTGTAAATTAAGTGGAGCAGAAAAATGCAGCAAAATCTAATTGAAATCAAATTTTTATAGAATATTTGGTATTTTAAAAAAAATTCGTAAGAATAAAATTTTTCTAAAAAATTTAATTGATTTTTTTCAATAAAATTTCTTCAAAATTGCATTTTTTTAAAAAATTTAGTCCAAATTGTTTTCTTTTTTTAATTTTGTTGAAAATACATTTCTATTGAAAATTTCGATGTATCTAGAAAATTATCAAAATTTAATTTTTCTGGAAAAATTTCATTGAAATCGCATTTTTCTATAAAATTTTTTAGAAAATTTTGTCAAAATCTAAAAGAAATTGAATTTTTATAGAAAAATTTGTGAAATATGATATTTTTAAAAAAATTTCTAAAAAAACAGTTTTTTCTATAGAATTTCTTCAAAATTGTATTTTTATTTAATTTTTTTTCGAAAATAGTTATTGTAAATTTAGTGGAACTTACATTTTGACAGAAAATTTCAGCAAAATAGAAACATAAGTTTTATTGAAAAATTTGGTATTTTCATTCGAAATTGTATTTTCTAGAATATTTAGTAAAAATTAATTTTTTGAAAATATCATCGAATATTTATTTTTATTGAAAATTTCGTTGTGTCTGAAATAATATGTCAAATTTAAATTTTTCTAGAAAATTTAATTTTTTGAAAATATCATCGAAAATATATATTTTTATTGAAAATTTCGTTGTTTCTGGAAAATTATGTTAAATATCAATTTTTCTACAAAATTTCGTTGAAATTGCATGACCAGAAAATATTTTTTTTAGAAATTAATTCCATATAGAAAATTTCGTTAAAATTGCACTTAATTTTACCAAAATCTATTAGAAATTGAATTTTTATTGAAAACTTTGTCAAATTTAGTATTTTTAAATAATTTTGTCAAAATTGAGTTTTCCTAAAAAATTTTGTTGAAAATTGCATTTTTCATTATTCAGTCAGAATTTATTTGGTTTGAGACCATATGTTCCATTTACTTTCTGTCTATTCCAAGAAAGTAATAGAAACAAATACAAAAATTGGTAGAGAGTTTTAATTGCTTGGTAGAATTGACTGCAGTTTCGATAGACACCACTCTATCATCTTCAGAATTCAGTAGCAATAGTGTATGTCTTTAACTTAAATCAGCTGAAATACTTGAGGAAGCAGTAAATTGAATTTAACAAGAACTGCTAACCAAACCCGTATTTTGCCGAACTAAGTCAACATACTAAAACTCTCATACCAATACATTTTTGTTTTTTGCTTGGGTTCGCATCGCGAACCACGAAAACAAATGTAGTTTTGTCAACGGCTAATGCCGACGTCATCGTACCTCATGTGTTTGTATGTGTTGTTGTTATTTATTGTTGGTCTGTGCTTTTGTTATTCAGTCAGAATTTATTTGGTTTGAGACCATATGTTCCATTTACTTTCTGTCTATTCCAAGAAAGTAATAGAAACAAATACAAAAATTGGTAGAGAGTTTTAATTGCTTGGTAGAATTGACTGCAGTTTCGATAGACACCACTCTATCATCTTCAGAATTCAGTAGCAATAGTGTATGTCTTTAACTTAAATCAGCTGAAATACTTGAGGAAGCAGTAAATTGAATTTAACAAGAACTGCTAACCAAACCCGTATTTTGCCGAACTAAGTCAACATACTAAAACTCTCATACCAATACATTTTTGTTTTTTGCTTGGGTTCGCATCGCGAACCACGAAAACAAATGTAGTTTTGTCAACGGCTAATGCCGACGTCATCGTACCTCATGTGTTTGTATGTGTTGTTGTTATTTATTGTTGGTCTGTGCTTTTGTTATTCAGTCAGAATTTATTTGGTTTGAGACCATATGTTCCATTTACTTTCTGTCTATTCTGGAATTTTCTGGAAAATTTTGTCAAAATTAATTTTTTTGGAAAACTTGCCGAAAATTTTTATCGAAAATTTCATTGTTTCCAGAAAATTATGTCAAAATTTAATTTTTCTATAAATTTTTTTCAAAAAAATTATTGTAAATTAAGTAGAACTTAAATTTTTATAGAAAATTTGAGTAAAATCGATTTTCTATAAAAAATTTTATCAAATTCGGCACTGTTAAATAATTTTGTCAAAATTGATTTGTTCTAACAAAAAATTCGAAAAATTAATTTTTCATCAAAATTTAAATTTTCTAGAAAATTTCGTTGAAATTGCTTTTTTCGCTTAAAATTTCTGCGGAAAAATGTACTGTAAAGTTAGTGGAGCAAAAATTATAGGAAAATCTAATTGAAATCTATTTTTTATAGAAAACTTCGATAAATTTTTTATTTTTAAAAAAATTTCGGCAGAAATAAATTTTTCTGTAAAATTTTTTCTCAATTTTTTCTGTAAAATTTTTTCTCAAAAATTATTTCAAATTTAAATTTTTCTAGAAAATTGTATTCCCAGAATTTGTTTCCCAATTTAAAAATGGATATTTATATATGGAACTTACATTTTTGAAAAACATTTCAACAAAATCTAAAAAAATTACGTATTTAAAATTTTTCGAAAAAAAATTATTGTAAATTAAGTGGAACTTACACTTTTACAGAAAGATCTAATAGAAATAAAATTTTTATAGAAAAATTTGATTTTTTTTTTAAATTTCGTCACAATTGAAGTTTTCTAAAAAATTTCGTTTAAAATTTCATTTTTCTGGAAAATTTTGTCAAAATTGATTTTTTTGGAAAACTTGCCGAAAATAAGTTTTTATCGAAAATTTCATTGTTTCCAGAAAATATGTCAAAATTTAATTTTTCTACAAATTTTTTCGGAAAAAAATTATTGTAAATTAAGTAGAACTTAAATTTTTATACAAAATTTAAGTAAAATCGATTTTCTATAAAAAATTTTGTCAAATTTGGTACTGTTAAATAATTTTGTCAAAATTGATTTGTTCTAACAAAAAATTCGAAAAATTAATTTTTCATCAAAATTTAATTTTCCTATTTTTCTCCGAAATTAAATTTTCTAGAAAATTTCGTTGAAATTGCTTTTTTCGCTTAAAATTTCTGCGGAAAAATGTACTGTAAATTTAGTGGAGCAGAAATTATAGGAAAATCTAATTGAAATCTATTTTTATAGAAAATTTCGTAAAATTTTTTATTTTTAAAAAAATTTCGGCAGAACTAAATTTTTCTGTAAAATTTTTTCTCAATTTTTTTGAAAATGTTATCGAATATATATTAGAAAGTTTCGTTGTTTCTGGAAAATTATGTCATATTTCAATTTTTCTAGAAAATTTCGTTGAAATTACATTTATCTTTAAAATTTTTCGAAAAAAATCTATTGTAAATTTAGTAGACTTAATTTTTGTAGAAAAAAATTAATTTTTCTTTAAAATTTCTTCAAAATTTTCTTTTTTCAGAATATGTCTTCCAAATAGATTTTTTTACAATTTTGACAAAATACATTTTATTGAAAATTTTTTGTTCTCTAGAACATTATGTCAAAATTAAATTTTTCGGGAAAATTTTTCTAGAAAATTTCATCGAAATTAAAATTTTCTAGAAAATTTCATCGAAATTAAAATTTTCTAGAAAATGTCATCGAAATTAAAATTTTCTAGAAAATTTCATTGAAATAACATTCTTTTTGAAAAACTTTTAGAAAAAAATTATTGTAAATTTAATAGTCTTAAATTTCTATAGAAAAATTCGGTAAAATCGAATAGGAATCGATTTTCTATAGAAAAGTATGACAAATTTGGTACTTTTAATTAATTTCGTCAAAATTGATTTTTTCTAAAAAAAATAATTTTCTTTTAAATTTCTTCAAATTTGAATTTTCCTAGAAATTTTTTTTCAAATAGATTTTTTTTTAGTTTTTTCGAAATACATTTTATTGAAAGTTTTGTTATTTCTAGAACATTATGTCAAAATTAAATTTTTCTGGAAACCTTCGTTGGAAAATTTCTTCGAAATTAAATTTTTCTAGAAAATTCCGTTGATATTATATTTTTCTTTAAAATGTTTTACAAAAAAATTATTGTACATTTTTCAGTTAAATCGAATAGAAATCGATGTTCTATACAAAACTTTGTTAAGTTTGGTATTTGCAAAAAATTTCGCCAAAATTGCGTTTTTCTAAAAAAAAATTGAAAACTAATGTATTTTTCTTTAAAATTTCTTCAAAAAAGCATTTTACTAGAAAATTTCCGCAACTAGATTTTTTAAAATTTTGTCGAAAAATATTATTTATTGATAATTTTGTTGTTTCTAGAACATTATGTCAAAATTAATTTTTTCTGGAAAATTTCGTTGGAATTGCACATTCCTAGAACATTGCTTCGAAATTACATTCTTCTAGAAAATTTCGTTGAAATTACTTTTTTCTTTAAAATTTCTGCGAAAAAATGTACTGTAAATTTGGTGGAGAAGAAATTTTAGGAAAATCTAATTGAAATCTAATTTTCATAGAAAACTTCGTAAAATTTGTTATTTAAAAAAAATCGTCAGAATTGAATTTTTCTAAAACAAAAACATTGAAAATTTCAAAATTAAATTTTTCTGGAACATTTCGTTGAAATAACATATTCCTAGAAAATTTCTTCGAAATTAATTTTTTTAGAAAATTTCGTTGAAATTGCTTTTTTCTTTAAAATCTTTTCGAAAAAATTATTGTAAATTTAATAAAATTGAATAGAAACCGATTTTCTATAGAAAACATTGTCAAATTTGGTACTGTTCAATAATTTCATCAAAATTGTTTTTTTCTAAAAATGCATATTTCACTATTCGCTTTCGCATTCGCAAGAAATATATTTCAATATTCTCTTTCGCTAAAGTCACTTTCGTTACATCCCTATTGCATATCCTAGAAAACTTCTTCGAAATTAAACATTTCTAGAAAATTTCGTTGAAATAGCATTTTTCTTTAAATTCTTTTCGAAAAAAATTATTGTAAATTAAGTAGACTTAAATATTTGTAGAAAATTTCACTTAAATCGAATAGAAATCGATTTTCTATAAAAAACTTTGTCACATTTTCTATTTTCAAACAATTTCATCAAAATTGAGTTTTTCTAAAAATGCGTTTTTCTTCAAAATTTCTTCAAAATTTAATTTTCCTAAAAAACTGTCTTCCAAATAAATTTTTTGAAATTTTGTCGAAATACATTTTATAGAAAATTACTTTTTTCTAGAACATTATGTCAAAATTAAATTTTTCTGGAAAATTTCGTTTCGGAACTGCAAATTCGTAAAAAATTTCTTCAAAATTAAATTTTTCTAAAAAATTTCTTTGATATTACATTTTTTATTAAATTTCTGCAAAAAAGTATTGTAAACTAGTTGTACTTTTAGAACATTTTTGCAAAATTTAATTGAAATCGAATTTTTATAGAAAAGGAGAAGGAGTGGAGAAGGATCCACTTTCCTGCGTGTCTAGATGTGGAAGAAATCCCTCGCATCTGGAAACAGGATTGGAGAACTGAACCATATAGTCAATGAAGACAGGATACTTTTGGCACTGGATTCATTTCAGCCCTTTAAATCTTGTGGACCAGATTAAATTATTCCGATACGTCAAAGAGCAGGGCCCTCTATAATACAACTACTGTGGGCCAATCAGTCTCTCATCGTTCATTCGAAAGACTTTGGAGATCCTTTGAATGGATCCTCTATAAAACCAAGTTCCAAATTTGTACTTCATTAAGTGAAAGTGCGAGTATATTATGTCGGTTTATCCGACTGAAACTTTCCTACTTGTTTCATTATTCATATAATTAATGTGGGAGTTTCCACAGCTCAAGATTGATGTCGGATTTGGTTGCCTGAACTAAACTATTTTTAAAAACACAAGGAAAGGGCTTAAAATAGTATTAAATGTATGCATATCTAAAAGTACATTATTTATGTGTGCCACTTTCAGTTGATAACAAAATTAAATTTTAATACTCTCAGGGTCATAAATGTACTACTGCGAAAAAAAATAATTTGGTGATGAAATTCAATTCTAATTTTGCCTCATTCTTTATGAAATTTGGCAATTTGTAATTACGCACTGATTAAAGGTGAAATATATAGAGAAACTTCATATGTTTTCCTATATATGGTATAAGTCTTTTCAAAATCTACCTCACCAGCATAAAAACTCCACCACAATAATGATTGTGCAGGTATCATTCAGTGACACAATTCCATCGACATCGCCGTGTCTCAATAGCCAACAAGCAATGCCATGACGTTGAATAAAAATTTTGACGTCACACCCGCCAATTATTTTGCCATCCGCCGCACTCTTCTTGTTCGTGTCTAAACTTGTATAAAGTTAAAATGTATATGAATATTATTTCATTTGCTATTTTTGTCAAAAATAAAATAGGCAAAGTGAAAATATAGAATAACGCAAACTCTGATAGTCACAGATAAGTTCAGACATGCCTGACAACGGGCGGCAGACAGCTGACGATTCACACGAAGTCGAGCCCATTTTTTGTTGGTGTGCGACTTGATTTTATTCGGTTTGACAACAAAAAACCAAAACGAACGCCAAAAACCATTCGAAAAAATCACGTGAAAATTAATTAAAGTTCGTTTTTGTTTTTTTTTTGTCGTTTTTTTCACATTTGAGAGATGACAAATGAGTTTTATTTTTCGAGGGGAATTATTAATTTACAAAACCACCTAATATGTATAAGTAGAAGCTTTTGTGGTGGTAGGCTATTAGCAAGTGTTTGCTAAATTGTTATAAAATTAAAGTAGACAAGATCTTTGGCAAATGTTTGCTAAATTGTCATAACATTAAAGCAGACAGACACGAGCTTCAGCTGTTATTCGAAAAAATTCTTTGAGTTTTGAATTTCAAATGAAATTTTTTTTGAAATGGAATAATTTGATTTTTTTTCATACTCGCCTTCCTAAAAGGTGGTCCAAATCTAATGTTATTTTTAATAATTCCAAAAAACTAACAAACTCACATTTCCGGCATATTATTGGCTTATTCCCATTACACTATGCAACAAAATTTTTGTCGAAGGGCATAACATTTCTGACGTAATATGGTGTCCTTAACACGAAAAAAATATTTAAAAAAATGTAAATTTTTTTTTAAATTTGTCTTTACAATTCTCATTTTCTTGGAAGGTGTCTTTAGAATTTGGACCATATTATTTGAAGTAACGGTTTTCCAATAAGAGTGATATGATTTCTTGGAAAAAAACACTTATTGTTAAGGAAATTCAAAAGTTTTTTATTTAATGTGAAGTACAATCGATACAATTAAGTTCTAAATAAAACGTCATTCAAATGGCCTCCACGACTTCTTCTGCAGGAACGAATTCGCTGAACCCAATTTTCGAGCACTGTATCCATTTAATCAATTCGTATGTCATGAATGGCGCGTTCAATATTGACTTGTAAAGCTTGAAGAGATTCTGGTTTATTTCGAAAGACCAATGACTTCAAATAACCCCACAAGAAATAGTCTAATGGTGTTAAATCACAACTTCTTTGAGGACATTCAATATCACAATTTCTTGAAATAATCGAATCTCCAAACTTTTCTCGCAACAATTCAATTGTTTCATTTGCGTTGTGGCACGTAGCCACAATCGGTCAATGGCAAAAAGATAGCTCTTAACGAGAGCTAAAATATTGCTCACGGGTGTCAAGGTCGTAGGCCGACTGGAAAGTGTTTTTTTTTTTGATTAAAAACAAAATGCACTTAGCGCACGAAAAGTTGCAATTCGAGAACAATTATTTTGATAATAAAACGGAATAATTTGTAAACGTTGCTCTTGCGTATATCTCTCCATGATGAAATTGTTAACCCTACTGAATACAATGAAAAACAAATGACAGATCATGACATATTACAAATTCAAAATCATATCATCCCTATTGGAAAACTCGTTATATGCTCGATAAAGCGGACTACATAAGTTAGTAATTGCACTTTCACGTGGAAACAGAAGTTTGGTAACTGTCGTTAAAATAATTAGAAAAAAATATTTTTATACCCTACACCACACTGTGTGGTTTTGTTTGTAACACCCAAAAGGAGAAGAAATACACCCATCGTTTATTATACCGATCGACTTAGAAACACTTTCTGAGTTGATTTAGCTATGTCCGTCTGTCCGTCTGTCTGTCTGTCTGTCTGTGCATGTATTCTTGTAATCAAAGTACAGGTCGCAATTATGGTCCGATCTCGACGAAACTTTACACATATCTTTTTTTTGGCCCAAGGATTATCCCTAAAATCGGTTCAGATTTAGATATAGCCTCCATATATATGTTAGGCCCGATTTGACATGACAGCGCTGTAAAAACTTTATTTTATATCCGATCAGTATGAAATTCGGCAGAAAGAGGTTTCTTATCATAAGAATGAACACTGTTAAATTTGGAAGAAATCGGTTCAGATTTAGATATAACCCCCATATATACGTTACCCCCGACTTGACATGTAAGCGCTTTAAAAATGTTATTTTATATCCGATCAGTGCGAAATTCGTCGAAACGAGGTTTCTTTCTACATGAAGGAATACTGCCAAATTCGGAGAAAATGGGTTCAGGTTTAGATATAGCGCTGTAGACTGTATTTTATATCCGATCAGTACGAAATTCGACAGAAAGAGGTCTTTGTACATGAATGAGTATTCAGGGAAAATCGGTGCAGATTTATAAATAACCTCCATATATATGTTCCTCCTGATTTCGTATCAAAGCACTAAAGAAGTTGTACTTTAGTTCCGATCATTAAAATTTTCCAGAAAGATGTTTCTCAATTTAGGAACGAATATTGCTTAATTTAGCGATTATCGGTTTAGAATTAGATAATATGTTCCTACCCATTAACCAATTATTCCAAATTATTATCACAATGACCCTTATCGCATTGTTAGGGATGTGTAGGGTATTATATAGTCAGCCCCGCCCGACTTTCTGCCTTTCCTTACTGGTTTTTCAATAAAATTGTATTTTCTGGCACCAAAAAAAGATAACAAATAGAAAAAAATTAATTGAAGGCTAGCATCCCATTCCATATTTTGAAAGCTAGTATTCTTACGAAAAAAACCAATGCCTTTTTGAAGAAAATCTATAAATAAATGCAAAAACTTTTGGGTAGAAATAAGAGAATACCAACAAAATTCATTTCTAATATCCCCCTATTGTAAACGAGGGTATATAGCAGATGCTGCAGGTCAAAAGTGTAACATTTGGATGGAGTGATCTAAGAGACCCCAAGAATATTTGGCGGAAATCCATTTTGGGCCATTTTAAGTATTTTAGCAATGTCCGTCAGCCAGTCCGTCTGTCTGGTTTGTGCGCACGATAACTTTCGACAGGATTAACCGATTGACTTCAAATTTTGTATGTGTCAATATTTTTTCTATATCGGACTAAAGTCAAAAATGGACTATGTTGGTCCACTCCTTCGAGTGGACGCCCCCCTCAAACGGTCAAAATTAAATGAAATATTGATAATCTCATAACTTAACTTTTAGTACTCAGAATCTTTCACAAATGCATTTATACATAGTATTAGTTTCTTGGTCGCTGTAATTTTGAGAAAAATTGGCGTTATTGCAACGCCCCTTTTGGTACCTCCCATACAAATGGACCATTTTGCACTAAAAGTTAACGGCTTATAACTTGGTTTCCTGCACATACAAATAGCTGAAATGTTGTACAGTGGAATGTTTTTATAGTACCCATAGTAAATTACAAAAGGGGGGGGGGGGGGGGGGGGGTGGCAATACACCCGCTCTCTACATGAAAGTTAGTTATTCAGCACTTTTAGCCCTCATAATTTAATTTAGTTCAATGAAATTGAAAAAAAAGGTTTTTGTTCTCGGACCGAAAAAATAATTTTTTGTTGTATAGTTTAATGTGCATATTCTTTGGAAAATGTCTGATCTTTTGGTACACGCAGTGTACATACCAAGCTGATGTGGCCCAGCCTAAACTCGAAACGCAGTAACGCCCTGGTATCGTTATGCAGACAGAACTTCTCACTTATTGTGCCTGTCATGGCGGGTGGCCTTATTGGACTTGAAGAGATACTGTCGTTGGTCCACTGAGACCATACATGATCTATTATGATTTATCATATTTCCTTCAGTTGAGTTTATATCTCCGATCTGATGCCTTGCCAACACTTTGAGTTCGTCTAGATCCTGAAAGAAAAAGGAACCCAGTATTTTGTAGCTTCTAAGCTACATTTGAATCACCCGGTATTTCGGTAGCTGTCACTTTTGAAGCTTTTATTCTTTGACATTTGACCAGTAGAAACTACGCCATTACTAAAAATGGAACGATACACGATCATCGAACGATACAAAACGATCGAACAAAAAAACGATACGAACGATACAAAATCATCTTGACTGATGAGGCCCATTTCCACCTCGGTGGCTACGTGTCGCATCTGGGGCTCGGAAATTGTCGCATCTGGGGCTCGGAAAACCCAAGAGTTATTGTTGAGAAGCCTCTCCATCCTCAACGTGTGACTGTTTGGTGCGCTTTATGGTCCGGCGGGGTCATTGGACCTTACTTTTTCGAAAATGAGGTTGGATCAACAGTTACGGTGAATGGATTGCGCTATCGCGAGATGATTAATGATTTGTTGTGGTCGGAGTTGGATGGTATTGATCTGGACAACGTTTACTTTCAACAAAACGGCGCTACGTGCCACACAAGCAACGAAACCATTGCTCTGTTACGGGAAAAGTTACCGGTCCGTGTTATCTCTCGAAGAGGTGATCACAATTGTCCACCGAGATCTTGTGATTTAACACCTTGCGACTTCTTCCTTTGGGGCCACGTGAAAGATAAGGTCCACGCCAACAGCCCAGCGTCGATTAAAGACCTCAATGATAGAATTCGTGAGGCTATCGAGGACATAGGCCAGCCACTTTGTGACTTGGTTATGGAAAATTTCATGAAAAGGATATGGTCCTGTAAGCGTGGTCGTGGTGGCCATTTGGCTGATGTTGTTTTTCATTATTAACCGCATACCTTCCTCTTTATTATGAAACAAACATCCGATCATTTATCTCAAAAAATTGAATTTTTTTTTAATACCAAAATAACACCCCTTGTTGGAAACCCCTTTATTACCGAATATACCTTTGTGTCTTGGTACTCATTACATGGTTATATTATTCTATTCTTCGAGAATTTGCGACAGCGTCTGTCTACCTTCGATCTTATACATATTCATACTTAGTGGAGACTTTAAAGCGGCCTGGCTATCGATGAAAAACAATTATCGCTTCTATATATTTGCATCAACGAGATGAGTCAGCCGCTTTGGCAGTAGCATACATTTGCTCCTAAAACGCTGCATTCGTTACGTAGGCTAATAGAGACTTCCAAGTCAAGCTAAGAGTAGAAGATACCACAGGCGGTACCCTCATCCATTTTGGAACAATCTGTAAAAATATTAATATTGCGGAACCTCACATCCCCTTTCTGCCATTCCGTCAAGGTAGGGATTTTAATGGCTTCCAAGAAAGGTTATGCTGAGCTAGACGTGACAATTAAGTTCCGCAGACTATTTCATAAATAAATCAATACCCATTACAATCTAGAAGGATGTTGTGGCGGTAGATTTTATCGCTCCTGTCAGGTAACTAAGTACAATTTTATTTGCCTTACTCAGTGCTATGCATTTCGAGTTTTTCATTTCACTAAAGCGTGATTTAAAAGATCTATACAAAAATAACTATTTGACAGAATGGGATGACAGAACTTCTGAAGTGCGTCAAATATTGTTGTCTGACTCAGGAATCAGCGCTATCATGAATTAACTTGAAGATATTTAAATGTAGGACTATATGACCACCTCAAAAAAATATATATATTTTGAGATGTGACGTTCTTCTTCTAAATGATAGTCCAATATGTATGACAACCGTACGTATGTATGTCACTGGTAGGAGCGGCAAACGTGAAGAACAAGGATCTAATTGTGTGTAGTGATGTCAATGCACACCATCATTTGTAGGGAAGGGGGCGAATTACTTATCGAATATATTATATGTAGTAACCTTGTGATTTGTAATAGAGGGCATGAACCTACCTTTATTACTAGAAACAGACAGGAGGTGCTTGATGCCAGCTTTGTCTCCGAGAATTTAAGTGGAAGGATTTCCGATTGCAAAGTTTCGGACACTCATAGCTTTTTCGAACATAGATTTGTATATGAACTTCTGCATGAATTGGAAGCATCGGGCTAATTGAGAACAATTTAGGCACATATTCAACAGGTGTCTTCCCAAAAGTCCCCAAATGCAAACTATCTGGGATACAGATGAAACGGTGGAGCGAGTCACTGCGACACGTTACAAGCCGCATGTCCCAAACAGAAGCCAGGGGACAAACAACGACCGCAATGGTGGTCGTCGCAATTAGTTATGCTGAGGAAGTGCTGTAGGAAGCTCTTCAATAGGGAAAAGGCCACCAGAGCCCCACAGGACTGGGACATATACAAACAGACGACCAAAAAAAGTTGAGAAAGACTCAAAATAAATCCTGAATTTTAATGCTTTTTGTTTTATTCGACATTTTTCATTATTAATTTTTCTATTTATTATTTCAGACCAGACCTCGAGCCTGAAATAATAACAAGAAGAATTAAATCCTGAATAGATTTCTGTAGTGGCGTAGAAAGCTCATCCGAAACCGTAAGGTTACCGAAAATTTTAGCCTCAACACCTTGTGCTATTGGGTACATCAAGAAAGATAATAGTTCCTGGACTACGTCCAGTATGGAATTGCAGGGAGTTCCTTCGTGGTTACACATTTCCCCGGCAACTCTGAAGAGGCATTGAATACTTCAGCTGGGGATTCCCTTGAAGTACAACCATCAGAGGTTGGCAACGAGATTGTAACCGAATCGAGAATTCTTTGGTCTATGAAAAGCCTTAAACCTTTTAAGTCGCCAGGACCAGACAATGTCTCGCCGACGGATCTACACGTTGTGGCTGATACAATTGCTCGCTGGCTCAGAGAGATATACACATGTTGTATCAATCAGGCATACACACCCACAAAATGGAGAGAAACCAAGGCAGTTTTCATCCCAAAAGCGGGAAAGCGTCCCAAACTAGAGCTAGTATTTTCAATTAGTCTATCATCATTTCCCCTTAAAACTCTGGAGAGATTAATAGAATTTACCTTAGAGCTAAAATTGATCACAGGCTACTGTCCACTCAACAGCATGCCCTGCATGATCTAGTCAGCTTTATTGAGGGATCCCTCTCTGATAAGGAATATACTATGGCAGCTTTCTAAGATATAGAGGGGGCCTTCAATAACATAAATCTAGCCGCTATAATTACGGCTTTAGAAACCCTCGGGGTTGACAGCAGTATTCGTAGGTTCATTCAAAACCTTCAGCTGGTTTAGGGTCAACTGACCTCCATAGATTTGTCAGCAGGGGAACGCCCCAAGGCGGTGTTCTGTGTCCTCTCTCTGAACAATATTTTACTTTCTCTGGAGATAATGTGTGTCAGAGTTGTTGCCTATGTGGATGACTTGCCAAAATCTGTTAGGGGGATGTTTCTGGATACTCTAAGAGACATCCTACAGCAGGCCCTTCATACAACCGCAAGATGGGCTTCCGGCAATTGTCTTGGTGTTAAACCGATCAAGACTAAACTAGTTCTTTTCACCAGGAGAAATAAGGTGCCACAAGTTACACCTGTCTCCTTGGGTGGCGGGTATTGAAATTCCCTACTCTGAAAGCGCACAATACTTAGGTATTCTACTAGCCAGGAAGCTGCACTTCAAACCCAACATTTTGGAAAGAGCAAAAAAGGCTGTGATAGCACTTAATATCTGTAAAAGGGCAATAGGAAAACGCTGGAGTCTGAACCCGCGTATAGTTTATAGGGCAGTAGTCAGATCGATAAGTATGTACGACATTGTCGTGTGGTGCACAACTCTGCAGAAATCCACCTTCTGTGCGATACTAAACAAGGTTCAGCAAATGGCTGCTATATGTATTACTGGTGCGCTGAGAACGACACCAACTGCGGCACTAAATGTTATACTACATTTAATGCCGTTAGATCTTATAGCAGTGCAATATGCCGCATGTACTGCGATCTGCCACTATGGTCAGGAAATGGCTACGGACATAGTGTCATTCTAGACAAAATACCTGCCCTTCCGGGCACTGTTGATTACACTATGACTGAACCACTCATTGACAAGAAGTATCTCACTCTTATACCTGATAGATCAGATTGGAATGGTCTTATCCCAGGACCGAGGAGATTCATTAACTTCTATACAGACGGTTCTAAACTCGATAACCAAGTGGGCTTTGGTGTCTTTTCTGAGGAATCACTTGCAAAAAGGCTGCCTGATCACTGTAGTGTTAATCAAACAGAAATCTTAGCTATTAAAAGGTTGCGGAATGGCTGAAAATTAATGTGCTGACCAAAGTCGGTATAAATATTTTCTCTGATAGTCAGGCTGCTATCAAGTCCCTGGCAACTACATATATTCCTGAATTAAAAAAACTGCCCTCGACTGTCGCAGACGAGATGGCTGAACAGTTTAATATTCACCTGATATGGGTACCGGGCCACATGGATATACCAAGGAACTGCAAGGCAGATGAACTTGCAAGACTAGGAACTACCTTACACGCTCCAGGGGACCTGGAACATGTGGGCATGCGTCTAGCAACCTGCAAGCTCCTCTTGAGAAAGAGTGCGCTTACGGCAACAAATAACAGGTGGTCACTAGTCAGGAACTGCATACATTCCAGGCTGATGTGGCCCGGCCTAAACTCAAAACGCACCAAAGCACTGCTGTCGTTGTCGATCTAGGTGTCTCGCTTATCGTGTCTGTCATGACAGGTCACTCACTGTCTTTACGCAGAGAGATTAAATGTCTTGCATAATGACTTCTGCAGAAGCTGTGGAGACGAAGATGAGGAGGAATCAATAAAACACCTTCTGTGTCTGTGCCCCGCTGTCTCTAGAATGCGGCATACAACCTTGGGCTCTTATTTCTTTGAGGAGTTAGCTAACTTGGCTGATGGTGGAATCCGCCAACTTTAAAGCTTTTTAAAGCAATCAAATTGTTTCAATGGGAGGGCCTAGGGACAACTTATGTTTTCCCTTACGTCCCTGTGGTGCCACAATGTACTGGGTAGTCTAAGTGAGTCTGTTTTACAGGCTGCCACCCTTAACCTAACCTAACCTAACATATTTCAGGACTGACCTTACCACAGCTAAGTAAAGCCAATAATTTAGTTTAGGTTTTAGCCCCCAACCGTGATCCCATGAACTTCTGACATGAGTACATGGCCGTAAAAGCTTTCATAATACGGGCTTTTTTATTTACCTTCAAATTTAACTTACGACCTAAAATGACACCAAAACAGGTTACACAGTTAGTCAGTTGCATTGTAGTTCCTTGAAGCGTCAGTAATCTAAAATACGGCTAGTTCACTCCGGTGAATCATTATCGAATGGGACAGTCCAGTTGACAATCGGATTTTTTTAATGCATTCGCACTTTGCTTCAATTGTTTACTTTTAATCTCAGCGCGATGAGATTAAAATAATATCGCCATCATGATCATCATCAACCTCCCTGACAACGTCACCATTGCCATAGTAGTCGTTGTCATCGGCGTCAATACTATCCGCGAAATGTATGTCAAAATAATACACGCGTCGGAGGAATAGAAACAAATAAACAAACATAGCTCTTCGATGAAAATAGAAATTTTCCATTAGACGAATTGTTAACGTGATACGACGTATGTATGTCTGTCATCACTTTGCCTCTCAAGCGGTTGTGAGATAATTTGACCAACTACCAGCCATGTTTAGAGCTGACATTTACGTATACATTTATTGGTTTGGAATTTAGGCGGATAATCGTAGACACGCACTCTAGTACAGTAGTCAGTCCACCAATTGCAAATGTCCAATGGCTAAATAAGACGAAAGTTATTCGAGTAGTACACGCAGAGAAAAAAATGACAGGAACGCAAATATAGACAAATGCACTCCGCTTTTCTTCCTTTGAAAGAAATTTCCATTGTTGATTCTGAAAATTATTTTCCACAAAAAATATTACTTATATTAGCAATAGAAATTGTATATGTTCCCCTGAAATACACAGACATAAAAAAAAATATTTTTCCATCATCAATTTTAGCTTTTTAGATCTCGGTCTCGCTAACGACAGCAGAACGTTGGTGCGTTTGGAGTTTAGATAGGGCCACATCAGCCTGGAATGTATACAGTTCTTGACTAGTGACCGTCTGTCATTTGTTACTGTAAGAGCACTATCTCTTAAGAAGAGCCTGCAGGTCGCTAGAGGCATTCCCATATATTCCAGATCTTCTGGAGTGTATAAGCTATGTCCCTTTGGACCGGCATCCAAATCATATGAATATCGTTAAGTGATCTGCGGCACTGGAGTACAGTTCTTGAATTCAGGAATGCAGTTTCCAGGGGCTTTGTGACAACCTGTCTATCAGAGCAAGTATTGATACTGACTTTAGTCAGAACATTAATTTTCAGCCATTCTGCTACCTCTCTAATAGTTAAGATTTCTGCCTGGTAAACACTACAGTGATCAGACAGACTTTTTGCAATACATAGCTCAAGTTCCGTATAATAGACTCCAAAGACTACTTGGTTCTTGAGTTGTCAACCGTCTGTAAAGGAGTTGAGGAATCTCATATGTTCTGGGATACGATTGTTCCATTCTGTTCTATCAGGTACAAGAGTGAGATACTTCTTGTCAAAAACTGTTATTCTAATCAATAAACCTGGAAGGTCCGGTATTGTGTCGAGAATGACGCTATGCCCGTAACCATTTCCTGAACAGTGTGACAGTTGCTTAAGTCTAATCGCAGTACATGCGGAATATTGCAAAGCTATAATGTCCGGCGCCATTAAATTTAGTGTCTCAGTTGATGTCATCCTCAACGCACGAGTGATACACATAGCAGACATTCTCTGAACTTTGCTAAGTATAGCGCAGAAGGTGGATTTTTGCAGAGCTGTCCACCAGACGACAATCCCTTACAACATTACCGTTGTGACTACTGCCGTCTGCAATCAATAAACTATACGCGGGTTTATACCCCAGTGTTTTCCTATTGCCCTTTTACAGTTATATAGCGTTACCATAGCCCTCTTTGCCCTTTCCAGAATATTGGGTTTCAAGTTGAACTTCCCGTCTAGTAAAGGACCTAAGTATTTTTAGCTTTCAGAGAAGGGAATTGCAATGCCCTCAAAGAGATAGGTACAACAATTGGTACCTTATATCTTCTGCTGAAGAAACTAGTTCTGTTTTGGTCGGGTTCATACCAACACCATTACCGAAAGTCCATCTAGCGGGTGAATGAAAGGCCTGCTGAAGGATGTCTCTAAGAGTACTCGGAAACATCACTCTAACCGCTTTTTCAACGTCATCTACATAGGCACTTACAATAAAATTCATCTTCTCGAGCGAAACCAGAATATTGGCGTTCCCTGCATATGAGTGTAAGACTCATCTTCTCCAGCGAAATCAGAATATTGGTCATGGAGACGTATAATAGCAGAGCAGACAGAACGCCACCTTGGGGCGTTCCCTTGCTGACAAATCTTTGGAGATCAGTAGATCCTAAACTAGCTGAAATACGTTCCTTAATCAGAAGTTTATAAATGTAGCTTTGTATATTGTTATCAACATCCAGGGCTGCAGAGCCGTAACTATTGCGGCAACATTCATTTTGTTGAAGGTCCCCTCTATATAGAATATATTCCTTAACAGATTCAATAAAGCTGACTAGATGATGCAGATCGGTTTCGGTGGACTTGCCCTTGATGTATTGATTGGACAGTAGTCTGTGATCAATTTTAGTCCTCAGCTAACTATCGAGTATCGTCTTTTGGTCCTGTATGAGACTACTTTCCCTCTTTTGGGATGAAGACAACCTTGATTTCTCGCAATTTTCTTAGAATGTATTTAGGTCGAGAAATAACTCCAATTGTAAGTTTAGTTCTAATTCTTGACCACCTAAACTGAAACCCAATAAAAATGTTGCCTTGTACCTGTAATATATTTTCATAGGATTATTTACTTTAAGATCTCAAACATATTTTTTTTTTGATGAAATTTTCTCCGTGTATGTATGTGAGTGTTTGTCGGTGAGTACATACATAGATTAGGACAAACTTACATATCATCGTTATATGCGATCGCATCACATGGTTATAATTCATTTTTGTATAACAAAACTAACTGGTATCTGCAAATTATTTAACTCAGGGTACGGATATGTGAGACGAACGGGGCATTGCGATAATAATTTGGAATAATTGGTTTCATTTCAGTTAACAAGGTACTTAGTTCCACCTCCTCAGGAAGGCCTATTTCAAAGAGGAGTTGAAAATGTTAATCATAATACACTAGATCTGAAACGCTAACCTTAAAATGCGAAGAACTCGTATCATTTCATAGATCGAGAAAATATATGGGAATAGATCGGTACAAATATATGGGACTATAAATTACACAGTACAGCATTTTTCAGTTCATTGATTTGGGACTCAATTCTGTGAATTGGACGTAGAAGTAGCCCCAAAAATAAGAAAATCTGCATCATTCGTTTAGTTAAGTTGGCTCAACTAATAATTTTATGGCTATAAGATTTTTTTTTGCTCAAGGTGGATTTTTAGAATTTTTTCTCGGTATACTGTATGGAATATCTCTTTTGTGTCTGAAGCAAAGTTGTAGATATTGAATAGGAGAAAAAATGCTGAACCGATTTTCCCTGAATACTCATTAATGTAAAAAGACCTCTTTCTGTAGAATTTCGTACTGATCGGATATAAAATACAGTCTCTGCAGCGCTTACATGTCAAATCGGTGGTAACATATAAAAAGAAGAACGCAATTTTTAAATCTCGCAACATTCGAAGTGTCATTGTTTGACATTTGAATAATTGTTATTGTTTGTTAGTAGAAGGTACGAGGTTAGTAAAAATGGAGAAGGACAGCGAAGGGAGTTCGTTAATTGGGTATTGGAGAGACAACATGAAAATGCTGATTTTGCCGATAAAATCATCTTCAGTGACGAGGCCCATTTTCATCTTGATGGCTTCGTCAATAGGCAGAATTGTCGCATTTGGGGTGCGGAAAATCCTCGAGTGATTCACGAGAAGCAAATGCATCCTCAACGTGTCACTGTGTGGTGTGGTTTTTGGGCTGGAGGAATCATTGGACCTTTGAGGCAGGTCAAGCGCAAACAGTCAATGGTGTTCGGTATCGTGAAATGATAACCAGTTTTTTCTTGCCTAGAATTGAAGAAATGAATGTGGAGGGCATGTGGTTCCAACAAGACGGCGCCACATGTCATACAGCCAGAGAAACAATTCAATTGCTGCATCAGTAATTAGAAAATTGCGCTCTTCTTGGGACACCCTTTATATGGGGGCTATATCTAAATCTGAACCGATTTTCTCCGAATTTGGCAGTATTCCTTCGAGTAATAAGAAACCTCTTTCTGCCGAATTTCGCACTGATCGGATATAAAATACAGTTTCTACAGCATTTACATGTCAAATCGGGGGTAACATATATATAGGGGCTATATCTAAATCTGAACAGATTTCAATCAAATTTTGCAGTTTTAATTCGTGTAATGAGAAACCTCTTCTGACAATTTTTTTTACTGATCTGATTTAAAATACAGTTATACAGCGCTTACATGTCAAATCGGGGGTAACATATACATATATGGGGGCTATATCTAAATCTGAACCGATTTTCTCCGAATTTGGCAGTATTCCTTCATGTAAAAAGAAACCTCTTTCTGCCGAATTTCACACTGATCGGTTATAAAGTAAATTTTTTACGGCGCTTACATGTGAAATCGGGGATAACGTATATATGGGGGCTATATCTAAATCTGAACCGATTTTAACCAAATTAAATGCGATCGTCCTTGGGCCAAAAAAAAAGATATGTTGAAAGTTTCGTCAAGATCGGGCCATAACTGCGACCTGTACTTTGATTACAAGAATACATCTACAGACGGACAGACAGACGGACATAGCTAAATCGACTCAGAAAGTGATTACAAGTCGATCGGTATAATAAACAATGGATCTATCTCTTCTCCTTTTGGGTGTTACAAACAAATGCACAAAGTCATAATACACTGTACCACAGTGTGGTGTAGGGTATAAATACTAGCAACAAAAAGTATACACCATGTGTCGGTTGTATTTATATATAGAGTGACCCATTTCGAGGTTCCCTACTTTTTTAAAGAAAAAAACACAGAAAATTCAAATTGAATGGGGAATGTTTATTATCATTTGAAAGAACATTCTTTGGCATTTATTTTTTGAAGATTATGTCTATCAAATGTTGGCCGCGGCTACCTCTCAGATTGTCCATCCGTTGAGACCAATTTTCGATGACTCGTTCGAGCATTTCGACTGGTAACTGGCGAATGACACACGTGATGTTTTGCTCCAAGGTCTGAATCGAAGCGGGTTTGTCCGCATAAACTTTAGACCTTACATATCCCCACAGGAAAAAGTTTAATGGTGTGCTATCACACGATCTTGGTGGCCAATCGACCGGCCGGAAGTGTTCTCTCAATAAATCCATTGATTGATGCGATGTTTGGGAAGTGGCTCCGTCTTGTTGAAACCAAATGTCGCCGAGATCACGAGCTTCAGTTTCAGGCATCAAATAGTCGGTTATCATGGCACGATAACGGTCGCCATCGACGGCTACGTTCTCACCGGCATCATTTTTGAAGAGATATGGACCGATGATTCCACCGGCCCACAAACCACACCAAACCGTTGTTTTGTCTGGATGAAGTGGCAGCTCTTGAATCTCTTCCGATTGCTCTTCGTCCCAAATGCGCCAATTTTGCTTGTTTATATACCCATTGAACCAGAAATGGGTCTCTTCGCTGAACAAAATTTGGCTCGAAAACGTCGGATCTTCTTGGAACTTTTCAAGAGCCCATAGAGCAAAGCGATGTCGCTTGGGAAAGTCGGGCGGCTTCAGTTGTAGCACATGCTGTATTTTGTATGCTTTCAATTTAAGATCTCGACGTAAAATGCGCCAAGTCGTTCCATACGTCAGCCCGAGTTGCTGCGAACGGCGCCGAATCGACTCTTCACGGTTTTCGTGTACACTCTCAGCTACGGCCGCTGCATTTTCTTCACTGCGTGTTGGACGTGGTCTATTCGGTCGAATATTATCCACTAATGAATGCTGGGTCTCAAAATGGGTGATGGTGTTGCGAATAGTACGCTCAGTAGGCCGATTATGTTGACCATAAGTTGAGCGAAGTGCACGAAACACATTCCTCACAGAACGTGAATTTTCGTAATAAAGTTGAACGATTTGTAAACGTTGTTCAGGCGTAAGTCTTTCCATGATGAAATGCCAAACAATACTTAACAAAAATAACATGACAGCATGACACGACTCACACGTGATCTGTCAAAAAAAGGCTATTGAAAAAAGTATCTCTACTTGGATCACCCTATATATAGGAGCTACCTAGAGCCAGAAATAGCCACTAACGTCTTGTAAATTTGGTATGTATGCCCTTTGGTGGGTGGAAAAATATTTTCACCATAAATTGTTGGTGTTCTTCGAAGCTATTGCCATTTGTAATTCCACCCTGTCACTGTTTCTGGGCGTACTACAGTCAAAATTTAGCTGCCATTTCCGAACCCTGAACTGATATCTACACAAACCATTTAGCACACTAATAACACTCGTCATACACATTAGTGTGATTGTAAATCGATATGTGTGTCTCGTATACATACATACGAGTATGTATTATTGTTTTCTATGTAGTTTTGTACTTCAAAACTGATTTCAATCGAAAAAAAAACAAGCAACAACAATAACGTTGCTTGGTCACGACCTGTTTATTTAGCCAAATCACAGATAAATGTTAATAAATTTGTCCGAAATGTGTAGAAAAATTCGACCGTTGTTAGCGATTAAATCGGTTTAGTCGGTTTCTACTCAAGAGTGTTGTCTATTGCAACACTGACTCTGTCTCACTGAGTTTCTTCAGTGCTCTCTTTGACAGTGCGGTGCGAAAGTGAGCTAACATAATGCATTATTTAAAAAAACTTTGGAGCCAGTCATATTGTAGAGAGAAAGTCAAACTAGACATAGGGAAAATTCAGTTGCAAATGAATCTATTGAACAATACAATAATATCAGGAGTGTTTTTAATTAATTACACTATGCTACAAAATTGTTGTCCAAGGGATGTGGATAACAGGTTCTGGTGCAATTAGGTGTCACAAACACGAAAATATTATTAAACCAGTAAGGAAAGGCTAAAGTCGGGCGGTGCCGACTATATAATACCCTACACCACTCTCGAAATATTGAATAACTCTGATATATAAATTTTGTAATTCATGTATAAATTGTTTACATAAATTTACTTTTGGGACATTTTATACTTAAATAATACTCTGTACCACAGTGTGGTGTAGGGTATAAAAACGATTGGATCTAAAGAGCAAAATCGGATGAAACATATATATGGGAGCTATAGCTAAATCTTAACCGATTTTCTTTAAATTCGGCAATGTTGGTTCATGGATCAAGAAACTCTACCATTCTAAATTTCAAAACGATTGGATGTAAAATACAGCTTTTATAGGCCTAAGTGGCCAAATCGGACGAAACATATATATGGGAGCTATAGCTAAATCTTAACCGATTTTCTTCAAATTCGGTAGTGTTGGTTCATGGATCAAGAAACTCTACCATTCTAAATTTCAAAACGATCGGATGTAAAATACAGCTTCTACAGGACTAAAGAGCAAAATCGGACGAAACATATATATGGGAGCTATAGCTAAATCTTAACCGATTTTCTTCAAATTCGGCAATGTTGGTTCATGGACCAAGAAACTCTACCATTCTAAATTTCAAAACGATCGGATGTAAAATACAGCTTCTATAGGACTAAACGGCCAAATCGGACGAAAGATATATATGGGAGCTATATCTAAATCTGAACCGATTTCAACCAAATTCAATACGAACCAACACTACCGAATTTGAAGAAAATCGGTTAAGATTTAGCTATAGCTCCCATATATATGTTTCGTCCGATTTGACCCTTTAGTCCTATAGAAGCTGTATTTTACATCCGATCGTGTTGAAATTTAGAATGGTAGAGTTTCTTGATTCATGAACCAACATTGCCGAATTTGAAGAAAATCGGTTCAGATTTAGATATAGCTCCCATATATATCTTTCGTCCGATTTGGCCCTTTAGTGCTATAGAAGCTGTATTTTACATCCAATCGTTTTGAAATTTAGAATGGTACAGTTTCTTGATCCATGAACCAACATTGCCGAATTTGAAAAAAAACGGTTAAAATTTAGCTATAGCTCCCATATATATGTTTCGTCCAATTTGGCCCTTTAGTCCTATAGAAGCTGTATTTTACATCCGATCGTGTTGAAATTTAGAATGGTAGAGTTTCTTGATCCATGAACCAACATTGCCGAATTTGAAGAAAATCGGTTAAGATTTAGCTATAGCTCCCATATATATGTTTCGTCCGATTTTGCTCTTTAGTCCTATAAAAGCTATATTTTACATCCAATCGTTTTGAAATTTAGAATGGTAGAGTTTCTTGATCCATGAACCAACATTGCCGAATTTGAAGAAAATCGGTTAAGATTTAGCTATAGATCCCATATACATGTTTCGTCCGATTTGGCCCTTTAGTCCTGTAGAAGCTGTATTTTACATCCAATCATTTTGAAATTTAGAATGGTAGAGCTTCTTGATCCATGAACCAACACTACCGAATTTGAAGAAAATCGGTTAAGATTTAGCTATAGATCCCATATATATGTTTCGTCCGATTTGGCCCTTTAGTCCTGTAGAAGCTGTATTTTACATCCAATCATTTTGAAATTTAGAATGGTAGAGCTTCTTGATCCATGAACCAACACTACCGAATTTGAAGAAAATCGGTTAAGATTTAGCTATAGCTCCCATATATATGTTTCGTCCGATTTGGCCCTTTAGTCCTATAAAAGCTGTATTTTACATCCAATCCTTTGAAATTTAGAATGGTAGAGTTTCTTAATCCATGAACCAACACTACCGAATTTGAAGAAAATCGGTTAAGATTTAGCTATAGCTCCCATATATATGTTTCGTCCGATTTGGCCCTTTAGTTCTATAGAAGCTATATTTTACATCCAATCGTTTTGAAATTTAGAATGGTAGAGTTTCTTGATTCATGAACCAACATTGCCGCATTTGAAGAAAATCGGTAAAGATTTAGCTATAGCTCCCATATATATGTTTCATCCGATTTGGCTCTTTAGATCCAATCGTTTTTATACCCTACACCACATTGTGGTACAGGGTATTATTTCAGTATAAAATGTCCCAAAAGTAAATTTATGTAAACAATTTATACATGAATTACAAAATTTATATATCAGAGTTATTCAATATTACGAGAGTGGTGTAGGATATTATATAGTCGGCACCGCCCGACTTTAGCCTTTCCTTACTGGTTGTATTTGTTTCTATTACTTTTTTGCAATAGACAGAAAGTAACTTGAACATATGGTCTCAAACCAAAAATAAATTCTGACTGAATTTTTTTTTTAAGTCCAGCTTTCATGGAAATTACATTCAGTATTTGGACCATAACCAAAAATTTAAGCCTGATTGAGCCGTGTTATGCCTCAAATTAAAGGGAATTATGAGGGATACATATGCAACAAATATCGCTTTCACGTAGTCTTTGGTTTAGTAACAGTCGTCAAAACTATGAGAAAAAAAATGATTTTTTTAAAAAAAACACCTTTTCTAAAAAATAGAAAAAAATTTTATCACATTTTTAAAAAGCCAGCGTGCTAACGTAGAAAACACAGTCTATTTGAAAAAAATTTATGGATAGATGTACAAGTTATGAGCCATTTTGTAAATGTTAGGGAAATTCAAAAAATCTTCTTTCATATTTTTTCGTTTTTAAATGATGTTTTTGCTTATATTTAATTCGCCATATGTGAGAGAGACACCTAAGAGACATTGCACTTGCATTTTATTTTATGAGGATTGATGTCAGACATTATACAATTATAGAGAGGACGAGGTTTATGTCCGTTCGTAACCCTCCATAAAACATGATATGCAATGTGAGAGCTTTTTTTTTGATGAGATCCCCTCAGATAGAAGGTCATTCAACAATATTTGTGGTTTTTTATTTATGAGGTTGCCATTCAGTTACGCCTTTTAGGGGCATGGACATCCCAGTCGTATATACAGGTAGTAAAATTATATGTATGCAAAACAAAGCAGAACGCGGCAGTCTTGAAAAAAATATTGGGTGTCTACTTTCGAAGCAAACTATATGTCAGCTACAGGTAATGCAACTTATGAACCTTAAATCCGGAATTTATGAATGAAATTTCTTATTAATAAATTAGTATAATTCACCGCCTTAAAAAGATAAGTCGATTTTCTGAAAAATATTACAAAGTTATATTTCGAAATATGAGTAAAAGGCAAAGAACTTTTCAATGTGTAAATGATCCCGACAATTTCTGCTACATCTGCGGAAAATATGTAGTTAAAAAAATCGACGTGCGTTTAGTAAAATAATAGAAGAAATATATGTGTAATATTTTGGTATACGAGTTAAAAATATGAACGAACCGTGGACACCTAGTATTTTGTGTAATTCGTGCCATGTAAATCTTACTCGATGGACTAGTGGAAGAATGCGGTAAGAACTTTAAAATTAATGTATTACAATGTTTTGTGGTTTTAATTTTAGACGTCACGTGGAATTTGGAATGCCAATGATTTGGAGATACGGACTGCTATTTTTGTCTACGTTATAGATTGGAGTAGGAAGTGCCCACGTATAGCTAACAGCCTAATAACGGAAACATCATCATGTTCAACTGAGTAATCAACTCTGAGCGATTCAAGTTTGGGTCAGAAGTCATCGCTTTTAACTCAGTTTCAACTCATTGAGGTAGTGAGAGATTTGGAACTGACCAAAGATATGGCAGAACTACTTGCATCTCGGATGAAACAGTACAATATTTTGGCCCCAGATGTTAACATATCATATTATAGAGTCCGTGATATACCTTACAAACAATTTTATACAACTGTGGATAACAGATGCTTATGCAAGGACATTCCCGGATTGTGCGAGGAACTTAATCAAACATACAATTAAAAGGAAAGGCGGTTACTTGTTGACAGCAGTACTTTTACACAATGGAAATCAAAAACCGTCGATTCCCATTGCTCATGCTGTCAACACTAAGGAATCATACGAAACAATGGCTAAATTGATAAAATACATAAAATATGAACCTGACTGGAAAATTTGTTGCGATTTAAAAGTAATTTTGCCACCACTGCATATTAAGCTGGGGCTCTTTAAAAATTTTGTAAAAGCCTTAAGGAGAGATGGCAATTCCCTCTCATATTTAAAAAGTTTATTTAAAAGTCTTTCTTTTCAAAAAATCGAAGAAGGAGGTTTTGATGGGCCTAAAATAAGGAAACTGGTGAAAGATGTGAATTTCGAATCATATTTGACGTCGGATGAAATTGCAGCATGGAGGTCGTTTAAGCTTGTGGTTTCAAATTTCCTTGGATCCAATAAAAGCCCGCAATATGAAACAATGATTAATGATTTGTTAAAAAATTATGAAAAAATTGGTTAGAAATATATTTTCTTATATTTATGTATATAACACATATGTATGTATTCTTCCAACTTATTTTTCGCTTTATGTATTCCAACAGGTGTAAATATGTTTCACAAAATTCATTTCTTGCATTCTCATTTAAACTTTTTCCCCGAGAATCTTGGCGACGTAAGGGACGAACATGGCGAAAGGTTTCACCAAGAATTGAAGTCCATCGAGCGGCGTTACCAAGGGCACTGGGATGAAAGAATGATGGGAGATTATAGTTGGTTCCTCATTAGAGAAACCGATTCCGAAATCTACAAACGTCAACAAAGAACTCACAATTACTTCTAATGAAACTTGTACATGTAAATAAACTCAAATGGACATAATATAAATAAAAGTAACAAATAAAATCGCTATTTAAACAGAAATTTAAAAAAAAAGATTTTTTGAAATTCTCTTACCTCTACCAAAATGGCTATAATTTCTACATTTATCCATAGATTTTTTCAAAAAGGCATTATTTTCTTCGCTAGGATGCAAACTTTTAACAAATAAAATAAAATATTTCTTTCTATTTTTTTTTTTGAAGGATTTTTTTTTTTGAAAAAATCTACTTTTTCCAATTTGTTTAATGACTGTTACTGAACTACTGTTTCTAAGTGAAAGAGATATTTCCAACATTGGTAGCCCACATTAATAGCTTCAATATACTCCAAAAAGTATAGTGCAAATACTAAGGGTACCTTCGACGATAATAGTATTTTTAATAAAAAATTTAAAAAAAAAAATTTATCCATAAAAAAATTTTTGGTTTTGATTTTATATAACAGTATGCCACCATCTATACAAAAAATAAATTTTTAGGTCTAGGACACAAAAAAAAAATTTTTGTTGCGTAGTGTTATTTATTTGAGTCAATTAATTAATCAAATTTTCAGATCAATTAATATTTATTGACTAATTATTACACTTAAATAAAATGAATAAATCAGTCCAACTACTTCATTAATAAATAGTACTATCTTGTTTAGAGTTTCAAAATAAATCATTTCAATGATTTCACAATCTTCTGAATTGAATCGATTTTTTTATTTTTTTTTTGTATATACTAAAAAGTAGCATTTTAAACCCGGTTTGCCCGGGTTGTCATTTAACACTGTGATCCAAATTTCGAAAGCTTGAAGATATTCTAATAAAAACTCCGATTAAAAGACGACATTAAATTAGTATTTTAATCCTAAGCTCTGGCTACCACAAATATTAACTTTGTAATATTTCTTATTATAAGTTAGTTGTACACATGTACATGCTTATTTGATGTAGGACTTAGATCCGAATTGTCAAAGAATAGCAATTTAAAATATTAATGTATTGGTATGAGAGTTTTAGTATGTTGACTTAGTTCGGCAAAATACGGGTTTGGTTAGCAGTTCTTGTTAAATTCAATTTACCGCTTCCTCAAGTATTTCAGCTGATTTAAGTTAAAGACATACACTATTGCTACTGAATTCTGAAGACGATAGAGTGGTGTCTATCGAAACTGCAGTCAATTCTACCAAGCAATTAAAACTCTCTACCAATTTTTGTATTTGTTTCTACTACTTTCTTGGAATAGACAGAAAGTAAATGGAACATATGGTCTCAAACCAAATAAATTCTGACTGAATAACAAAAGCACAGACCAACAATAAATAACAACAACACATTTTCCAATTTTATAATAGTTTCAGTGGCCATGAAGTCTCCTATTCTATTTGTTCACATGTGGTCGGTGCCACCATAACTCGAAAACCAACCATTTAGGCAATTGTAGCAAATGTTTTTGGTTCTCAAATACTTTTGTCGGTTGACCACAGGACGATCATAAAATTAATATTTCTTTGCTTTGGCATGACGTCTACAAGGCTGGATCTATTTTCTTAAAAGTTGGCTGACTGGTACGCCAACATATTGAAAGTTTCATACACTTGATGGATAACTTCACGCGTTGTATATGGGCTATTTTAGAAAGTCAAGGCCGTAGTCCGTTCTGGAGCTATTGAGAGTATTATTTGTGTTATTGAATCAATTCCAGCTTCACTCTTAACTATATGTGTGCAAACCTTCTGCATTATACCTCTCAGAGGTGAAGAGGTCTCAAAACGCGTCTCGGAAAATCAAATGGTTTATTATACCATTGTATATTTCATAAAATGATATCTACGTTCTTCCACGTTTATGACTTTTACATAGGGCCAGTGGTCAAGAGGTCGCCTAACACTTGGCGGAGAGACAAATACTTAATATAATACGTATGTTCCAAATTTCGATATAATCTGATTTCCAAATTCAAAATCTGATCACGTGCATACATATTGACCACACCCAAAAATTAGCTAAATTTTTGTTGTTTATAATACCGCTGTAATAGGAGAGCGATATATTTCGAAAAGACTTTCAGAAATTTGTTGGTCACGGTTTTTGTGTCAATCTTGTCCTCAGGTCGGACGGTGCATTTCCTTGAAGATCGGTATATGTGTAGATATATACATAGCCTTTTATGGGATTTTTAAAGTATTGGAAGAATCAAAAAACTCTCAAAGAATTTTGAAATTGAGTGAATGAATGAAATATGATTTGGTCACTGCTAAACTGGTCACAAAAAGGGCAAAAAATAGGCTATGTTGATAGTTCGTTGGTTATACAACACTCGAGCCTAACATAAGCCAAATTTCTAGCTTTCTACCTCTTAGATGGGCCGCAACGGTCAAGCGTTCAAAAGTCGCTTGGTATAAAATCGCATCCATTGGAAATCAGTATATACACATAAATAAGTAAAATCATAGCTCATAGAGGACTTTTAAACTACAGAAAGAGTAAAAATTGCTTTGGTCACTGCTACACTGACCACAGTGAGAATTGACAACGTTAGATATATTACCACAGTAAGTGGTGAGCGATATTTCGATACCTCCATTCTAAAACATGCTAAGTAGACTTAGCATTTTATTGCACTTAGCATAGTTTAGAATGGAGGTATCGATATTTTGAAAAGGCTTTAGAAATTTTAAGACGCGTTTTTATGTCCGGTTTGACCTCAGGTTGGACATCGAATTATTGTTTTCGCCTCTCCTTTGAGTTCAGTACGTACATATATCGGGTGTTTTTTTTAGGGGTATAGAACTTCGAATTGAAATAAAACACAAGAAAATCGTTTTAAGGTCCATCAATTTGGCTTTATTGGAAGGATAATTTTATGCCATTAATGTTTAAATATTATTTCGGGCATGTGGCTGCCGCGGCTGGCTCGAATAAAGCCAATTCTACAGGTCCAATTTTCAACCACTTTTTCGAGCATATGGGGCCGTATGTCGGCAATAACGCCACGAATGTTGGCTTCCAATTCCCCTAACGTTTCTGGTTTGTTGGCGTAGACGAGCGACTTCACATATCCCCAAAGAAAATAATCCAATGGTGTCAAATCACACGATCTTGGTGGCCAATTGACAGGTCCATTCCGCGAAATTATGCGCTCAT
The DNA here is from genome assembly GCA_963930755.1 of Eudasyphora cyanicolor. NCBI lineage: Eukaryota > Metazoa > Arthropoda > Insecta > Diptera > Muscidae > Eudasyphora > Eudasyphora cyanicolor. The sequence continues at coordinate 159,939,002 of OZ005735.1, forward strand.
CGAATGTTTCCTTCAATAAATCGATTGTGACGTGCGCTGTGTGGCATGTAGCGCCGTCTTGTTGGAACCACAACTCATCCACATTCATGCCATCCAATTCGGGAACAAAATAGTCGGTTATCATGGCTCTATACCGGTCTCCATTAGCTCTCCACAGCTCCAATTGCTGTGCACGGTGGCGAATCGATTCATTCGGGTCCTCTTCAACACTTTGCTCTACAGCGGCAATTGTTTCTTCGGTGCGCACTGTTCGACGTCTCTGCGGATGCGTATTATCACATAGAGTAAACGTAGTGCGAAAACGATCCATGGTTAACCGAATTAATTGCTCTGATGGACGATTATGTCGACCATAAAATGGACGGAGCTTGCGGTAAACTTCGCGAACTGAACCATTATTTTCGAAATAAATTTGCACGATTTGCAAGCGTTGTTCTTTTGTCAACCTGTTCATGATGAAATGGCAAACCAAACTGAACATAAATGACATTAGAGTTGCCAGATTTGACCACAAAATGCCCGTTTTATCTCTATTCGAAAAACAAAGCTGTAAAAAAAACACCCGGTACATTTTTAGACTATTAGCTCTTAAGGAACTTTTAAAATCAGTGAAATAATGAAAATCGTTCTGGTCACTGCTACACTGACCGCAATGTGAGAATTGAAAATTATATTTAAAATTTTGTCTCTTTTAAAAGGTTTCTGAAAACAATACTCAAGTTTATGAAAGCGTCAGAACTGACCACTGGCAAAAAAAATACTACATGAGTAGCCAGTGGTTTATAAAACACTCCTGTCTATGCGTGTGCAAAATGTCAGATTTCTAGCTGTAACGGGAGCATCAGCTGTCAAGTGGTCGAAAATCTCTTTTCGAAAAATCAAAGTAGCTTATTTAAATTTCCGGGTAATGGTCTATATGTCCACCAAGTTTCAAGAAAATCGGTTCAGCCGATAAGGCATGATGCGGCAACAGACAAACAAACGATTTTATAATATTAATAGGATAGGATTTCGTTCTAATTACCTTAAATACCGTTACATATATTTTATACACTCACCTGAAAATAAGGAAATAGAAAATTTTATTAATATATGGTACTAACAAAGAAATACAATTTTTTATTAAATAATGTGCCGCACAATTTTGCATGACAAGAATAGAAATGCTAAATGTAGATATATTCATTCGGAACTTTTACCACAGACGCATAAGATCGCAGAATATTGTTTATTTATCTTACGAAATGTTTCCAAATTGATTACGATATTTTATAAGCTAATTAGGGCCTAACGGTTGGAGTTTCTGGGCATTCATTCGGTCCATTAGGTTAAATTAAAGTTGCAGCATTCAAATCAGGCTCAGTTACCTATGATTTATACGAGACTGTTCTTTTAAATTTACACTTTTTTACTAATTAACACACCTTCACGTCTCTCATTGTCTTCGTCACTGTCTCCGATTTTTTGAAGACAGTAAATCCGGTAAGTGATTTTATGTAAGCAGCCAATTCGATAGCGGTTCGTTGTAGAAGATAATTACAATAGAAGATAATTGCAAAAGACCGCAAAGTTGGAAAAATTAATTTTTATCTGAGATTTTGCTAAATATTATTGAAATATTGTTCGATAGTACATAAAAAAGTGTATAGTCTTTATTATTGTCTGGACGGCTACGTCGCACAAACAATTTTTCTCTTTTTTGACAACTAATACATATTCCCAATAGTCTTCTGCCAATTGTCCTGTGTCAACGCATGGTTAGGATGGTAGTTCGTTGTAGATGCGGAAGATAAAAGGTGATACCTTCTTAGTTCTTCCCCTTGAACACAAGAAGGGTAGTCTGCTGAATTCTAGAGAGAGCTACGCCCAGAAACATAAGGTGTTCGTCACAGTAGCTTCAGCAAAATCAATTTCTCAAGACGTTTAGTCTCTCTGCGTGCCGTCTAATGAGATAGTTACCCATTACAACAGACACAATAAGTGAGACGTCTCGTCTCGATAACGACGTCAGGGCATTTATGCGTTTCAAATTTCGGTAGGGCCATATCTGACTGGGAATGAAACAGTGCCTGACAAGTACCTAACCACCTGCCGTTTGCTGACATAATGACACTGTCTCTCAAGAAGAGCTCGTATGTTGTTACAGGCAATTCCACATATTCACTGATAGAAAAAGCTTCGTCATTCGTCAAAAGTCAGCTAACGTACGGATAATCCTATTGATGAATTTGTTCGCCGCCCTGACGAATCTCTGTTTAATCTCTGGAAACTATAGTTTCGAGGGTTATCGTTCGCTCCGGTCAGGCTTACGGATGGACGGACATAAGTAAAATGACTTAATGTGTTCTAAAACGGATTTCCTCCGCATAAACTTAGGGTCTTAGGCCACTCCTTTGATGCGTTACCCTTTTTCTATATGTTATATACACAGTTATTGATATTTGTATTATAAATCAAATAAATCCCCATATTTATCCCCTCACCATAGGGAGGAGGGTATATATCATTTTTTTTATTTATGAGCACGATTCATCGTAGGGATGATATGTAATAACCCTGTGGGGTTTTTTTTATTCCACTAAATAGTTCTTGTTCTAGTATACTTAAACAGAGATTCGTCATGTCGACGAACAAATTCATAGATAGGATTATCCGTACGTTAGCTGACTTTTGACGAATGACGAAGCTTTTTCTATCAGTGTTCCAGTTCCTCTGTAGCATTTAAAGTACATACATCCTAGCCTTGTAAGCTCATCTGCACTACAGTTCCCTAGGATATCACAGTAACCGGATAACTCATATCAGGTGGGTTTTGAACAGAACCACCGTCTCGATAAGAGATCTGCGGCAGTTAAGGGATGTTGCTAAATTTATAAATACTCGTACAAAATCCAGGAATTTAATGACAGCCAGACCTTCGGTTTTTTGTACAACCTTTGTCAGAACATTATATCTCAGTCAATCTGCCACCTCCCTAATAGCATTCAGACTGTTAAACACTGTATTGATCAGGTAGTAGGCCCAGAGACCAACCCCATCATTAGGTTCAGAACCATCCAAGTCTGGTATGCGTGAGTGACTCGGATAGTGTGTAGTCAGTGATGTCTGCAATTTCAGGCTTACACTATACCCGCAGTCATTTCAGACACATTGAGATAGTTTCTTTATGAGTCAGGGGTTAACGATTTTCTCTACCGGTGTCGGCTACGAGGACCAAATTGTCTTTGCTTTGCCGCCCTTCAGCGAGGTTAGTGATTTTTCTGCTCTGAGTTATGTCCAAAGGCGGCTACGCGGACCAAAGTTTCTTTTTTTGGGGTCTTATTTCATTTGGCAGTTATTTCACTGTGCTATCTTCTGCAATACCCTAAGCTTTTGTCTGAATCGAAGGCTCAATAAATGCAACTTATTGCAAAAAAAATATATTTAAAAATCTAACCACGTATTCTGTTACCTCCCATACAAAAGTGAAAGTAATCTCGAAATTTAGTCATTCTATAACAAACAATACTCTGGTCAGTTTTTCATTTCTTTTATTAGAGTGCAAAATCGAATCACTCCTTCGCGAATGTGGAAAAATTCATCGAAATATTATCCCTCTGCAACAACCTTTTAGGACAGGTACAAGAGCTTAAGCAAACAACGGATTACTTTGTATCGTTACTTTTCTCATTAGATTCTCTGACTGGTCAGAGTTGAGTAATGTGTCACTACCATTTGAAGGACCGGCTATATACGTAGACGGGTCAAAAATGGACACAGGCACTGGATCTGCGGTGTACTGTGAGTACCTGAATCTTAAACAATCTTTCCGTCTCAATGACTCATGCAACGTTTTTCAAGCCGAAATATTCGCCATGACAAAAGCTCTTCCTTTGGTCAACCGACTAAACATCTTGTCTAATTAGCCTACAGCTATAGCTAGCCAGCTCTGAATGTATAGAAGTCAAGTGTTACCAGGTCAAAAGCGATGAATGAATGCAAAATGACACTGCGGGATCTTATAGGAATAGTTCGTCTATGCTAAAGTCCTGGTCCCAGTAACATAGTGGGAAATGAAATTGCTGATGAGTTGGCAGAAGGAGAATCTGCAATAAACATCTCTATGGCGGAAGCATTAAAAAGACCTCCCCAGTGCAAACTCTGCCAAAATCGACGCCGGGTTCAGAAATCAGGACACCAACAACTGCAGAGGTTTACTCGGGTACAGGATCTCTCGAACTCTGTGGCCAGTCAAGTCACTTGTTATGACACAACCCTTCTTAAGGTGGGGAAAATAGACATGCGACTGATGAAAGGCGCTCGGGCGGGTGACTGCGAGATAAGATCAATGACAAAAAAAAAGTGGCAACAAAATATCAGAAACCGCAAAGACGAGGATAAGATTGTAACGATTGAACACCTGTTATGCCAATGTTCTTCACTCGATGCAAAAAAAGGAAGCTATTTTGGAGTTTTCACATTCGATGCCATTGATTCTATTGCGAAGTTTGACGTGAGAACAATCCTTGATTTCGCCAAGATCTCAAATGGCTGTGGGTGACAAATAACTGATAAAGTTGTCAAATCTCATCTCACCCATAAAGCCCAAATCACAATTAAGATCTCTCTCTTAAAATAATCACTGTCTACTTTATTTGACTTTTTAACGTTATCTTTTTTATTTATTTATTTATGTTCTTACTTCTTAATCTATCAAACATCTTTCCAGCTATATTGCCGTCATTCCTCCATTCTTCATTACAACCTTATATATATGGTATATTTCTTACTTGACAGGAAAAAAGCGATAAACCAGAATTGCTCTCCGGTGAAGTAGCGAACAGTAGTGTCCTTCAACCTAACCTAACACCTTTTGGAACATTAGAGAGATATATTTCAAAATATTTGACCTAAACGAGATCAAAAATATTTGCTTTCTCGGTCCCATTTAAGGAGTTATAACCGCTTAATTTTACTAGATTTATTTAATGTTTTCACATTCGAATTGTTCAGCTTTTTCGATCAACTCTTCCTTTCGAAAGAGAGGTTTTTGTGGTGTATTGGAAAAGATAAGACACTGCGCTTTGAAAGCCATGTAAACACATACCCTTATACGTATTTCAATCCTGTGCGGGGATATCATCAGAGGGTCTTATACATGACACAGTGTGAGCTGGGGGGCACAGAAAACCCGCACGCATACATTGAAAAGCCGATTCACCCAAAACGAGTCACTGTTTGGTGCGGATTTTGGTCCAGAGGCATAATTGGGACATTTTTCTTCGAAAATGAGCAAGGAGTGGCCGTTACAGTCAATGGCGATCGTTATCGGGCCATGTTGAACGAAGTTTTGTTCACAAAAATTGAAGGAGGATATTGGCAACATTTGGCTTCAATAGGACGGCGCTACGTGCCACACAGCCGAAACAACAATCGATGTTTTGCGCGATGTTTTCAAAAAAAAAGTTATTTGGCGGACCCTTTAGCCAGTTCATCGGCATTGCAGTTCCCAGGGATATCCCTATGCCCAGATACCCATATTATGTTAATGTTAAACTGCTCAGGCATCTCTTTAAGAGATCTGCGGCATTCGAGGACTGTTTGTGAATTTAGGGATATGGCCTCCAGAGAATTGATGACAGCCTGACTGTCCAGGTAAATGACAACGCCATAAGTGGTCACAATGTTGCGACTCAGCCACTTTGCGACTTCCCTTATTGTCCTTATTTCGACACGATGGACCAAGTATTTAGAAGTCTGTGAGCTATTTCAAGACTAAATTATTTACAATGAAACCCGAAGTGGAGATACATACTTCATATTTCCAAGTATTCTGCCGACCCATTACTCCCTGGCAGGTATCTCAGTGGTAAAGATCCTCTAGAAGTTGTACACCGGTGTACACCGGTGTACACCGGTGGTCTGTTACCATTACCATTAAGAATTATTTTTTTTTTATCAAAATAGTGGTCCTGAGTTTTCGTGATTTTCGCTCGATTACGGGTTGGGAAAGGATCTTCAAATAATTGACAAAAATTTCATACAAAATATTCATCCTTTTCGCTCGATGATGCTTATTAAGAGCTATGACCGTTTTTAACCCCTCTCCACTTTCGACTTGGCATATTTTGGAATGGAGCTATCGATATATGTATATATTTGGGCAATATAGCTGGAGAGATATACATAGTTGGAGATCTTCGAACCTATTAAACGGATTAAAGAATTTACCTACAATCTATTTAATAGGATCAATTTATTAGGGAAGTTCTTGGAAAAAACTGAAATTTTTTTCCAAGACAATCATAACACAGTACAACACATGATTTTGGGACTCAATTCTGAGAATTGGACGTGAAAGTAGCGCCATAAATAAGAACTTCTGCATCATTCGTTTAGTCAAGTGGACTCAATTAATAATTTAAGGGGCGTTCGATTATGTGGATGTTTAGCACTTTTTCTATATATTTTTCTCGGTATATCGTACGGAATATCTCTTTTGTGTCTGAAACAAAGTTGTAGATATTGACTAGGAAAAAAATGCGGAACAAACATCACCGAAAAAAGTGCGTCGAGTACTTTAAAAATTCTCAGAATTGAGTCCTAAATCAATGAGCTGAAAAATGCTGCACTGTGTAATTCCCTTAATATAATAATTATATATGGTTTCCCAATAAGAGTAATATGATTTCTTTGAAAAAAAATCACACTTATTGTTAAGGAAATTCAAAAGATTTTTATTTAATGTGAAATACAATCGATACAATTAAGTTCTTAATAAAACGTCATTCAAATGGCCTCCACGACTTCTTTCGCAGGAACGAATTCGATGAACCCAATTTTCGAGCACTATTTCCACTAAATCAAGTCGTATGTCATGAATGGCACGTTCAATATTGACTTGTTAAGCTTGAAGAGAGTCTGGTTTATTTCGAAAGACCAATGACTTCAAATAACAACACAAGAAATAATCCAATGGTGTTAAATCACAACTTCTTGGAGGCCAATTTCTTGAAATAATCGCACCTCCAAACTTTTCTCGCAACAATTCAAATGTTTTATTTGCTGTGTGGCACGTAGCCACAATCGGTCAATGACAAAAATATATTTCAAAGGTTAGGTTAGGTTGAAAGGGACGCCCGTCAGAATACAACCGACGAGTTCACTCGAGGCCGACGATTCGGTCCATTGTGTTTCCCGTGAGCAGAATAGAAGTAGGGAAAAGATTGTTGAAGGTTGGTAGGCTAGGAAGAGGGAAAAAAAGTTTTAGGAAGAGGGAGAGAAGGTTTAGTTAATCGTGTTTTCATTTGTCCTTGTGGCTTTACTAAACCAGAGAGATTTTCTGATGAATTTGAGAAGGGGTTTGAGCGGAGCATCTGCTAGTTCGTCTAGGTTTTCGAAGAGCCTGTGCCCTAAATAGGCCAAACGGTGCTCTTGCAGTCCTTTGCATGAGCATAGCAAGTGCTGTACTGACTCCTCCTCTTCTTCATCCAAGCAGCTTCTACAGAAGTCTTCGTAGGGAAGCTTCATGCGTGCAGCCATATTGCCTATCACGCAGTGCCCTGTGATGACTCCTGTGAGGATGCTAAGTGTGTTCTTCCTGAAGGACAGCAGTTCTTTGGTGCGGGTCACATCAATGGATGGCCAAAGTGTTCTTGCAGTCCTGCAGTTATGTATGGTGTCCCACCTCGATCTGGTTGGTGCTGCTCCCCGTTCGTCGATTTGGTTTGCACGAACCGAATTTGCACGTTCAGAGTCACGGTTTCATTTCGCGCACCGGATCCTATCCTGGCACATTCGTCTGCTAATTCGTTGCCCAGTATGTTGCTGTGTCCTGGCACCCAGCAGAGCGTGATTTCGTGCGCCTGAATATGGGTTAAGGAAAGAAAGCAGTCCATTGTGCAACGTGATATGATGGTTCTTGAGTCCAAGGCCTTGATAGCTTCCATACTGCCGACGTAGATTTTGAATTTCGGGGAAATATCCCGTTCCAAAATATGTTTCTCGGCAATGTTAATGGCATAGATATCTGCCTAGAAGACCTTGCATAAATTTGGGAGTCTGGTGGAGATTCTGAAATTAAGGGTTTTGGAATATACTCCTGATCCCGTGCCCGTCTCCATTTTCGACCCGTCCGTGAAGATTGAGATCTCATTGTCCTCTATGACACTATTTGTTCTCGAATTGTTCTCGGTGCCAAGTAGTCCGTTGGCCTATTGATTTTGTCTGTTATGCCTATGCTTTCCAGGATTGAGCCATGTCCACGTGTAATGTTGATGGCTGTTCCTGATTCCCTTAGCCGAAGGGTCACTTTCGCTGCGGTACACTGTTTGTATGTATATGTCGATTCGTTGAAGGTTCAGCATCGCCTCTAGTGCCACTTGTGGGGCAGATCTGAGTGCGTCTTGCACTTTGCCTAGGTGTTAGAGATGTGATTTCTTCATTACCGATTTCCACCATACAACTGATCCGTATGTGAGTATCGGTCTTATAATCGATGTATACATCCAGTGTTTCATTTTCGGTTGCAAACCCCATTTGCGTCCAAACATTTTCTTGCAGGCATAGAAGGCGCATAATGCTTTCTTTCCCCTTTCCTCCAAATTCCTTTTTCAGGACAGCTTGGAGTCAAGGGTGATGCCTACGTACTTAGCTTCTTTCGATAGTTCAAGTACCTTTCCCTGTAGTGTAGGGAGTTGATAATTGGGAATTTTATTTCTTCTAGTAAAGAGGACTAGTTCCGTCTTCGATGGGTTAACTCCTAGTCCCTTTTTTCCTGCCCAACGTGATAATCGTTTTGGCGACCTTTCCATGTTCTCGCTGACCGTGGGCATAAATTTGCCTCTAATCAAAATCACGACGTCGTCTGCATATACGCTATGATTTTAATTCCTGTCTTGCCGAGATCCATTAGGATTTCGTTTATCACTAGATTCCATAATATCTATGAGACCACCCCACCTTGCGGAGTACCTCTCGTAACTCGCTTTCTTGCCGAACCATTGCCCATAGTTCAGTTTATGATTCTGCTTTTGAGCATGTTACCTGTCCACTTGGTTATGCCTGGGTGTGAGCCCATGCTGTCAAGTGCGTTGAGTATTGATGCTATTTTAACATTATTTAAGGCGCCCTCCACATCGAGGAACGCCGCCATGGTGTAATCTTTGTAATGAAGGGAGTCCTCGATAAATGCTACCACTTCATGTAAGGCCGTCTCCACAGATTTACCTTTCAGGTAGGCGTGTTGTGCCGTACTGAAGTTGTATGGTGTCAGTTTTCCCCTCACATTTATATCAACTAGTCTTTCCATGGTTTTCAACAGAAACGATGATAGACTGATTGGTCTACAGTCCTTTGTCGTACTGTGGTTTATTTTTCCCGCCTTGGGGATAAAGACCACTGTGACTTCTCTCCATGCCTTGGGTATATGTGGCCATTGCAAACTTTCAGAAAAAATTGCGCGCAGCCATGATATAATAAGTTCCAAGGATTCTTGTAAGAGAGCTGGAATGATGCCATCCGGGCTTGCCGATTTGAAAGGCTTGAAGGATCTCACCGCCCAGCATATTTTCTCGTCATCTATAACAGTTCTGATAAGTTCATTCTCTTTTAAAGGTTCTGGTAGCTGTTTGATATTCTTCTCAGCATTCCGGTGTTTTCTCTTGGCTTTGTATCATTTTCAAATGTGAACGGATAGTTTATTTTTGCTCTATCTCCTTAACGGAACGTCGAATCGGGCGTCGGTCAATGGCAAAAAGATAGCTCTTAACGAGAGCTAAAATATTGCTCATTGGATTTAAAAAAAATGGATTAACGCACGAAAAGTTGCAATTGGAGAACGATTATTTGATAATAAAACTGAATAATTTGTAAACGTTGTTCTTGCGTATATATGTATCTCCATGATGAAATTGTAAACACTACAGAATACAATGAAAAACAAATGACAGATCATGACATTTTACAAATGGTCGAAATGTCACTTCAAAATCATATTATCCCTATTGGAAAAACCGTTAGATTATGCTCTTCTTGCTCATTTTACAGGGTGTTCAACAATCATCATTTGTTTCACTGCACGTATGAACACTTTTGCACATCAGTGTCTACGCATACTCGTATTGACATGTTGAACACATCGATCGATTGATGGCCGGTCTGTTGGTCGGGCGATTGTGTATTTACTTTCGATAACTCACTCTCGCTACCGTTGCCGTTCAAATATTTGCCTATGTTGTTTCTTCGTGTTTTTCGCTTGTAGTTATTTACATTGTTATTCGCCATTCGTGTTTCATTTGCAGCGTGGTTTTTGTTTACATTCTCTTTCATTTCGTTTTCTGTTCAAAATTCGTCTATTTGAGCCGGGTAAACACTCGCTCGTTGACGACTGTGATTATCGATTCTTGGGATTCATTGACAGAGTCATCATCGTCGTCGTAACAGATCAAACTCACTATCGTTCACAGTGTGTAATGTGAGTTGATCAGGGGCAAAATCACTGCATTCGATATCGAGAAAATTTCGATAGAAACCCCTTTTTAATTCTTAATGATAAACATTATTACAATTGGAATTTTTCAGAAATCTATTAGATAAGCTCTAGAAGCATTTATGAAAAGAACCTACTTGAACTCAACTAAAATGTTGGTACTTTCAATAATAAGGGAACCCCGATTTCCATTGTAGCGTAATCGGAATCGAATATCGTGATTTGGCCCCAGCTCCAATGTAAACTGAGAAAAATGTATTAGTTTAAATTAACAATGTTAGCTCCAAAACGATGAATAAATGTCACCTTTAAAGATTCTGCTTATGAATACTCGTATAAGAAATGGGACCAAAATTAATGCAACGGTAGTTCTTGGATTATAAGCAATAAGATAAGAAGCGTTTTTCGAAATTGGGACACAGTGGAGTAAAAAAGGTTTAATATGTACCAGGTTGGATATTGGAACATACACCATTTTTAGTGCAAAAAGGGTTAAACATGGTCCCAGGTTGCGAAGGTTGCTTTTGGAATATAAATTATATAAGTAGATGAGAAACATTTTTTCTAAATTCGACTTTTTGGGGAACAGTGGGGAAAAAATTGTATATACAGGGTGGCTCATGAAAGCTGCTACAAAAAAAATTTAATAACTTTATTTCTATTAAATGAATCTGGTTAATTTTTTTTTATTTTGCAGATTGATTTTTAGATTTAACAAAAGTGGATAACTGGGACACTGAAACAAGAATTTGGATTGTCCGCCGCTATTACGCACTGAAGTCCGTAGATTCGGTTCAAAGAGAGTATAGGGGCACGTTTGGCGGCAATCCTCCGAGCATATGGAGCATAAATAGACTTGTTAACAATTTTTCCGAGCATGGGAGAGTCAACAGAAGACCTTACCATCGAAACCCTTCAGTTCGGACGGAGGAAACAATCGCTGCTGTAGCTGATGCCAACAAAACAATCCAAGAGTTTCGACAAGAACCTTATCTGCTCAAATGGGTATAAGCAGAGGTCATTGCAGTCAACTATGCACAAAGATTTGGAGTTATTCCCATATAAAATTAAAATGGCCAACAAAGTGAACTCAGCAGACTTCCCGATTCGCTTGGAATTTTGCCAGAAGATGCTTTAAAATGGTGTTATGACAGAATTGCGGCAAAAATTTCCCAATAAGCTGATATCCAGAAACTCCACATTCCGTTGGCCCCCCAGGTCGCCTGACCTTACTGCACCTGACTTTTTCTTGTGGGGTTATTGCAAACAGGAAGTCTAGAAAGCAAAACCAACAAATTTTAATGAACAAAAGCAATCCATTCGAGAAACAATTGCGGCTATTCCCGTCTCAACTCACCAAGCAGTAATGAACAATTTTTTGGTAAGATACCGCACATGCATCAACGAGCAGGGGGGGCCTTTATATTCCATTATTTTTAAAACTAATTAAGCTATATTTAATTAAATTTCCATACACTGAAAAAAAAGTTATTTGAGTTTCTTAATGTAGCCATATTCATCCATCATCCACCCTGTATGTTAGAGTCGGCAAAAAGAGATACATGTGGTGTCAAGGTGCGAAGGTAGTTCTTGGAACATAAACTTCATTCGGGACACAGCGGACACATGATTAAATATCGTACAGTAAGGCAAGAACGTAAGGTAACTTATAAACCCTCTAACATGGTTTGTATTCAATTCTATAGCCGAAAAATCCCGAGTTTTACTGTAACAAATTATTTTAAAAATAAGAAAGGTGTCAGCCAAATTGATTCGGAAAAATTTCATCTATGGCGATTTCTACATGGCGACTATATGAAAACGTAGACCAATCTATATATGTATATAAAATTGGATGTGTGTGTATATGTTACGTATGGACTCCAAAACGGCTAAACCGCTTTTGATGACATTTTCAGGGAATCTTCAGATAACCCTAGCGGGTTACATAGGCTATATAAATTCTTGATTAAAGGGGCGTGGCATCGCCCATATAAGCCAATTTGGAGTTATAATTTTTTAGTGATTCCTACTATCCGTACCTATAGATTAACGAGATTCCTACTGTCCCCATCTGGGACTGGACCGTGATCCCAGATGGGCGACCAATTCTGCACTTTCTGGGGTCCAATTGGAAGTAGCTGGGAGTTTATGTGATTAGTCCAAAAACTGGCGGGATTGGACCAATCGGCGTGATATCATGATATTTATGTTGGAGCATCTGAAACAACATAAATATCATGATGGAAAAAATTTCCCACGCGACATGTGCCTTGCGACAATGCTTAAAATAACATTAAAAAAAAGTATAAATCATTTTTGGATAAAATTAAAACCATTTTTAAGAGACATCAGTGGAAAAAATTATAAAATTGAGCACATTGAAATATTGGCTCAGATTTAGATGAAATCGGGGTTGGACTAGTTGGCCGCAAAAACCATTTCTCATTTGTCCCGTGCGAATGCCTTGGATTGGCAATTATCTTAAAAACGAAAAATTACCCAAATTAAACTTAGCACCTAATTATACATCTAATTAAGATCAACAAGTTAGGACAATTGTCGAATGGGTTTCATTTTGACTTTTTTCACTTTATATGTGTAAGATGGTCACGTTCGACATTATGGAAATACCCATATGTACTTGGAGTATACCTACGATGACCATCCGTACACTATTATAGTGAACAGTACACTATTTTAGACTCTTGTACACTATTTAATGTACTCTATTTGTACACTTCTTACAATTATATCCCATTTTGCACATTATTTTTTCTGAGATATTTTTATTTTTGTTCACTTTTTTCATTATTTATAAAAAAAAATAAAAATACTAACATTTGACAAATCTGCATGTCTGATTTTATTATAAAATATAATCTGAAAACTTTGCGTATTAGGAGAAAAGATTACCAAAGGAGAAAATATATTCACCACTTGCTTTTCAAAATGATATTTCAGATCTATAGTCAGAAGGATTTGATGTAAATGTTTTTAAAGAAAAACTAAAGAATTTTTACAGAACTTGTTCTGATTATATGCACCTTGACTAAAGTAACAGAAATTAGAGATGACTAAAATATATATTATAACTACATATTTGATGAATGTAAAACATAGAAACAAAAATCCGAAACCAATCCTGATGGTGGATTCAAAAGTTTAGATTCTTCGAAAATGAAAGTATTGCTTATAAAAACATTTTGAAATTAGTAGATTTTTCATTTGATTTGCCTGCGTCAAATGGGCCAAGGGAAGGGATTTTTCAATATCTAACAATATTTGGCCTTCAGAAAAATCTCAAATGAAAGTGGAAACTTTAGAAAGAATTAAGACCAATTCCACAATCTATGGTTATCCTACAGTTAGAGCTAACCTACAGTTATGGCTGTCAAATTGTATGACATTTTTATTTTTGTAACTATGAGTTAGCTCTAACTGGAGTTTGTGAAATTGGGGGTTAATCATAAAATAAAAATTTTAAATGGACTGTACTGAATTCAAAACATTTTTTACAAACTGATGTTTTACAGCAAACACATTCGGTAGAGAAATATCAGAAGTAAAATATCGATATTTTGTAAATTATTTATATGCATGTATATTTTTTGGTTCCTTTCTATGTAATTACTACAATAAATTAGGTATATTCAAAGCAAAATAAAAAAATATGTACACTATTTATTCATGGAATTAATGGTCACCGTAAGTATACCCTAAACATATCGCTCAATTGGAAAAAGAACGTTACAACTGAATTTTTTTTTAATTGGTCATACTTACTCGACCTTCATTTCAATATCTACACGCTGAAAAAAAAATCGCTTCTGTAGTATATTGTCCCAAACATATTCAGCTTGAAACTTATATATGTTTAGGGTACACTCTTAACATTTAGTATTTGGTACACCCAACAATTATATATTTTGGAAGATGTTGTTCTAAACAAGTTTTTGTTTACATGCCAATATATTTTTATTTGAGACTACACGGGGCAAAATCGCCTTTATTCATATGTTTGAATCGAAAGAAAATATATTTGGAACAAACATTTTTAAATATTATATATTTCTGAGCAAATAAATTTTAGTTCAGTGAATAAAATATATTTGGAACGCATATATTAATATATTACAACAAAATATATTTGAAAACAAAATTTCTCAAATAAAATATGTGTTTAAATACAAATACAATTATAGTTTAGGAATTTCTCCAAATATATTTTATTTAAAAAAGATTGTCAAGACTCTTGCGGACTTTTTCGAATTTCAGTTTTAATTTTTCCTCGGTTTCGATTTGTACTTCCCAGTTATGATACCATATGCAGCATTATCTTCCGTTTTAAATCAATCGTTTAAAATTTCTGAGTATTCCAAGCCACCATTAGTTGCCAATCCTCCAAGTAATTTATTTTGATCCAAGATTATACGATTTCAATTATTAATATTTATTATTTTTACGAACATTAAAAATTTCTAAAAAATTTACTTTAAATTACTGAACAATAGACCATTTATAGCACATGATGGAAAAAGTGAAAGTTGCTGCGATCTTTGATTTCCGGACCGAAAAAGTTTCCATTTGGCCTACAAGACTTCCATAAAAATTTTTGTGCCGATCGGACAAACCCTAGGGTCTGCCCAAAGTTCATTCAAAATTTAGAACACACTTTATAGGGGAAATATTTTTTTTATTCAAAAATCTTATGTTTAAATAAGTTTACATTTCTTTGTATTATTAATTAATAAATAGTTTTTAAATATTAAGATCGGTAAAAAAAATACAATTAATTCAATATTATAAATTCAACAATATTAAATTGTTTTTGTTCTTCGTCTTTCGTAAGTATTCTGTTGTAATCATTCATAAATTGTACACCGCGTTCAGCAGTGTCGTTAACAACAAACAGATCACGACAAACATCGAGAGTATCTTGATAATCTTCCCAAATGGATGGGTCATGCTTTAAAAATTCAGTACTCAATCCAAAAGCACCGAAAAAATGTTTGGTATTGTATGAGACGAAATCGCTCAAATTATTACACAGCAATAGTTTCGGGTCGGAGAATTTTCGATCGTTTTCCAGATTTACGACGGGCTCTGTTGAGTGGTCAGAGGCGTCGCAGCATTATACATTACAGTTATCACATCATGAAATATCTGTCTGTTTGACGGCAGTTTGGCTCCAGATATTTTATGTGATACATGCCCAACTGATTCTACGGTGCGAAATTTATCACTGGATATAGTAACCATTTTGGATGTGGTCGGTCTGGAGACAAATAAGAAAATGACTAAAATTAAATTTTGTGCGAAGCTGTCCCTTTCTCAATTCACTTAGGCTGGAGGCAGAGCGCGTTCTGTAAACGACCCTGTTGCATGGCCGTATAACGCGCTGCAAAGTTCTGCTTATGTTTTCTTATTTTACCAGTAGAAAAATGTCAGACTGATGCGAAAAATCAATTATCATGCAAATCCGTTGTTTTTTTCATGCATGCACAAGCATGATCTATTTTTTATTGTGATTGCATAGAGGCCATGTCGGTGTGCATGCATGCCCTGTCATGACGTAAAATTCAAATGAAAACTGCTGTAACTTTTTCGTTTCTCGGTCGATTTTGATTGTTTACGACTTGTAAGAAAGAAAATTTTATTCAAAGATCATTTAAAAACTTTTCATGCTAATAAAATATTTTTTAATTACTTGAACATGTGACATTTGATAAAAACCCAAATTTTGTTCATGTAAAGTGAGTTTTGTGTTTTCAAACAACTTTGGGCAGACCTTAGCGTTATCCGATCGGCACCAAATTTTTTATTGAAGATTTGTAGGTCAAATGGAAACTTTTTCGGCCCGGAAATCAGTACCGAAAAAATAATAAATGGTCTACTGAACAATTTAACACAATTTATGTATTTTCTGAATACTTAAATGCAAATATATATTGTTTCGGAAATAATAGTCCCAAATAAAAACTTATTGGGATGTAAACAAAGATTTGATTAGAACCACATCTTCCCAAACATATAATTTTTGTTTGTACAAAAAACTATGTATATGTTTAGAGTGTACCCTAAACATTAGGCCGGGTCGATTTGTGAGGAGGCAAAAAAGTCGCCATTGCTCAGTGAAAATCGTATTCTAGGGATCAAAATAAGAAACTTTGCCGAAGGAACCATACCTCTAAAACGAATTCTGATGTCCCTGAATTTGGGTCGAACTTTTGGGTAGGGGCAAATTTTGAAAAATCCCACTTTGACCCATTTAGAGTGCTCCAATCGAGTCCAAATGTATGACCGACCCCCACTAACTTGGGAGGCCCGACCCACCCATGCCAGTGGCACACCACCTGGCACCCCCTGGGGGTTCCATACATTTGGACTCGATTGGAGCACTCTAAATGGGTCAAAGTGGGATTTTTTCCGGGACATCAGAATTCGTTTTAGAGGTATGGTTCCTTCGGCAAAGTTTCTTATTTTGATCCCTAGAATACGATTTTCACTGAGCACTTCACTGAGTGGGGGTCGGTCATACATTTGGACTCGATTGGAGCACTCTAAATGGGTCAAAGTGGGATTTTTCCGGGACATCAGAATTTGTTTTAGAGGTATGATTCCTTCGGCAAAGTTTCTTATTTTGATCCCTAGAATACGATTTTCACTGAGCAATTGGCGATTTTTAAATCGACCCGCCCTATGAAACATATATATGTTTCAAGCCGAATATGTTTGGGACAATATACTACAGGAGCGTTTTTTTCAGCGTCTATTATATCCAAAAAAATAATTATTTGCATTTAAGTATTAACAAAATACTTAAATTGTGTTTAATTGTTCAGTAATTCAAAGTTAATGTTTTTGAATACTCAGAAATTTCAAATGATTGATTTAAAACAGCAATGCTGCATAGGTATCAGAACTGGGAGGTACAATTCGAAACC
Organism: Eudasyphora cyanicolor; assembly: GCA_963930755.1. Classification (NCBI taxonomy): domain Eukaryota; kingdom Metazoa; phylum Arthropoda; class Insecta; order Diptera; family Muscidae; genus Eudasyphora; species Eudasyphora cyanicolor. Next base: position 159,956,417 of record OZ005735.1, read on the forward strand.
AAGGAAAAATTAAAACTGAAATTCGACAAAGTCAGCAAAAGTTCTGAATTTTTAAATAAAATATATTTGGAAAAGTTCCTAAACAGATTTTTTATTTGTATTTAAATATAAATTTTATTTGTGAAATTTAGTTTCCAAATAAATTTTGTTGTAATATATTACTATATGCGTTCCAAATATATTTTGTTAATTTTCAAATAAAATTTAATTACTTAGAAACATATAATATTTAAAAATGTTTGTTCCAAATATATTTTTTTCGATTCAAACATATCAAAAAATGCGATTTTGATCCGTGTATAAGCTGATTCATGATTGATTCCTGAGGAAGACAGCAATATCTAGCGCACTTCAGAAGTAATATCATCCCATTCCGCCAAATAGTTATTTTTGTATAGATCAAGGAATTCAAACTTAAGTGAAATGTCAAATTTTGAGTTGTGACGTTCTTTTTCTAAATGAGCGATATGTATATTTTAAGGAGAATATGTTTGGGACAATAAGTATTAACAAAATACTTAAATTGTGTTTAATTGTTCAGTAATTCAAAGTTAATGTTTTTGAATACTCAGAAATTTCAAATGATTGATTTAAAATAGTAATGCTGCATAGGTATCAGAACTAGGAGGTACAATTCGAAACCAAGGAAAAATTAAAACTGAAATTCGAAAAAGTCAGCAAAAGTTTTGAATTTTTAAATAAAATATATTTGGAAAAATTCCTAAACAGATTTTTTATTTGTATTTAAATATATATTTAATTTCTGAAATTTAGTTTCCAAATAAATTTTGTTGTAATATATTACTATATGCGTTCCAAATATATTTTGTTAATTTTCAAATAAAATTTAATTACTTAGAAACATATAATATTTAAAAATTTTTGTTCCAAATATATTTTTTTCGATTCAAACATATCAAAAAAGGCGATTTTGCTCCTTGTATAAGCTGATTCATGATTGATTCCTGAGGAAGACAGCAATATCTAGCGCACTTCAGAAGTAATATGATCCCATTCCGCCAAATAGTCATTTTTGTATAGATCATTGAATTCAAACTTTAGTGAAATGTCAAATTTTGTATATTTTAAGGAGAATATGTTCGGGACAATATACTACTGAATTTATTTTTTTCAGCGTGTGTACCAAGTTGTGGTGTTGGGTATAATAGAACTGATATTCGAAAGTCAGAAACGTCATGGAATTTTTTTAAATAAAATTTATTTTTAGATATTCCGAAACAATAATTTTGTGGTTTCGTTTGCCTAACCAGACCTTAAATGTTTCCCGATTTATTTTTGTTTACGATATTTCTTGAAAAATATTTGGCAACACTATTTGGTATTCTCCCGCTTAAATGCCCATAAAAGTCAAAAAGCAAAAACTTGTGAAGAAATGGCAGACATTTTTTTGCAAAACATTTCTGGTAAATATAAATCACGTCAAATATAAACAATGATTGACAGAGAATGTAATTAGAGGGAAGCTCACATTTTATATTTATTAAGAATCTCATTAGTGTAAGAGAAAATAAACTCTCTTGGAATACATTCTCTTAAATATCTACATACCTTAAAACATATACGTCCTAATATGAGAGGTGTGGAAATTATGGGCATAAACATTTGTATTTATGTACGTATGTATGTTTATAATTGATTACTTAATTTAATTTTAATGCCATTAATCATATAAATTAAAACAAAACGTGGAATGAAACTTGATTTGAACTCACCTTTCATGGATAAATCCATAATGTTCGCCTGGAACATTACTGAAGGTTTCCGCAATATAGCGCGAGATTTGCTACGACCTGAAGGCATTGTGTGTGGCTCCCTCTCTCTCACTCTCTTTCTTGGGGTGTTAAAAGCAGCGATACTGACTGCAGACAAAGTTTAGAGAAGAACGGCGGCGACTAACAAATAACAACAAGTTGGTGTATCACATGGAGTTCCCGTCGATCATCATCGGTAGAAATCTCACACGACGAAATAAATAAAGCACGCACGGGCTACCTATTTGGTCTTTTGCGAGTGTTTTTTTTTTGTTTTATAATTTTTCCATTTCACTTTTGCTAAGTGTGCGGGAAGGGGGCTAGTTGAGGACGACACTCACTTTTTTCTGTCCCCAAAAAAGCAAACACAAAGAGTAGAGTTTTAATTGATTTGCTATGTAGGTTTTGTTGTTGTTGTTGTTTCGCACTTCATCAACCATCACCACCAACACTTGGGAGTTAATACAATGAATCTCCTCGGTTCTGAGAGGGGAGCACGTGATTTTTTTAATGCTTCTTCTTACTTTTGTTTATTTTCAAGTTGTTCTTTTGGGGGTCTATGAGTAATTTTTATTGCCGCTTTTTCTCGTTTTGTTTATTGTTATTGTTTTTCCAAATTACATAATTGTTAAATATAGACTGAATTAAATTTTGCACTCATTTGTTGTATTTTATTGTTGTTGTTGCTGGCGCCGCCAGTGTTTTTTTCGTTCTTCTTTTTTGTGTTTCTGTTTCACTTGTAAACTCACATACAAAAGTGGATGGATGGATGTGTTGATGATTGACTGGATGGATGGCCGCTGAGTAGTGGATGGATAAAAGAAGAAGCCTCCTCCACCACTTGTTCCAACGAAAGCAAAAGTGATCTTAACGAGATTTAGAACAACACTAAAATTCTATGTAAAGAACATTCGTTGGAAACGAGCACAAGCCAACATTTAATATTTATTTCTCTGCTTTTCGCCCATGCACGTCCTTCCGTCCAGCCATTCAATTGACTCCATACATACTACTACTGCTGCTGCTTTCTGTATGTGTGTACGAATGTTCATATGGACAGTGGCTCAATGGAACAATGAATATTGTCGCACAACAACGTGACTAGCAAATTGAAGACAGGATTAGGCAAACGTAACGGTAGTACGTACTTATTGCAGCGTAACAGACCAGCTGATCACAACTGTTTATGATATTCAGTGTAAAGGTTGGTACTGACGGGAAAATACATACAGGGGGCAAAATCGCCCTTTTTTATATGTATGACTCGAAAAAAAACACATTCGGAACACAATTTTTTAAATAAAGGGTGGTAAAATGTTATGGGCCTATGTTGATTTTGAATAAAACACAAATTATTTAGGAAATTATTGTCATTTCTTTTTATTATGATAATATTGGCTTGGTTCAATTATGTATGGAACAAAATATCGGCCAAATGGCCGCCAAATGACCTCGGCGGCACACCTCCATCCGATGGTCCAAATTATCGATGACGCTGAGGCATAATTGAGGTTCTATGCCGAATTATCTCATCCTTTAGCTCTTGAATTGTTGCTGGCTCATCGACGTACAACTTTTCTTTCAAACTAGCTTTTTCCCGGTGCGCTTCGCAGCCCCATCATTTATTCATTTTCTTTTAAGGGTACTGTAGAATAGTTATACCTCTTTCTTTCAAAAGCAAATAACTATTCCATATGGAGAAAAATTATCTTGTTTATATTCCTGGCATCAAGGTACAATATATCCCTTTTCCTTGTGTGCCTCTAAACGTCAAAAACTATTTTTTGGACCATATTTTACCTTTTTTTCCCTAGTTTATGCTCCAATAGCTACATTCACACCCTGATAAAATATAAAACAATGTTTTCCCCACCGTGTCTTAAAAAGTTTTAAATAAAAAAGGTAAAATTAATGCCTAGTTTAAGTTGCAAGACTTACAATTGCCATTAGGATCATATTTAATCATTTTCGCTCCACTCATTCAACCCAATGTGTCATAATTTACCATTTTTGAAACACTGTGCAGCATTTAATCGTTTTTGCCCCAACAGTGCCACTAAAAGTGTGCATTTAGAGAAATCATACTATATATTCCAAGTGCCATATTCGCAACCTGAGCGCGTATTTTAACCCTTATGTCCCCTTTCTGTGTCACGTTTAATTTTTAACCATACCGTGCCTTATTTGACTTTTTTTCCACAGTTTACATAGAAGCATTGCACTCTGGTTATGAATCACTGCACTACTTAACTTAATTCAATATTTTATTATTCCACTGTTCTTCTAAAGTATGGAATTGTTTACATATCTGGAACATCATAACATTTCAAAAAAGGACCATTTTTAACTATATTTTCCCCGCTGTACTATGGTTAACCCTTTTTTCCCATTGTGCAATATTGAACCCTTTGTCTCCTTGTAACATATTTAACACGTTTTGCCCCGCTGTACCATATTTAATCCTATTTGCTCCACTGTATCATATTTAACACCTTTATTCCCCTTTTTGACCCACTGTACCATAGTAAACCATTTTTGTCACACTGTACCATATTTAATCCTTTTTGTTCCACTGTATCATATTTAATCTTTTTTGCCCCACTGTATCATAGTTAATAAATTTTTGCCCCACTGTACCATATTTAATCGATTTTGTCCAACTTTACCATATTTAACTAGTTTTGCCCCACTGTACCATACATAACCCTTTTTGCCCCACTGCGCCATATTTAACCCTTTTTGTCTCACTGTGCCATATTTACAATTTTTGCCTCATTGCCACCATATTTAAAAAATTTTCACCATTCATTATTGTCCCACTCAGCCGTATCAAACCCTTTTTCTTCCACTGTACCATATTTAAAATTTGTCCCCACTCTACCATACTTAACCCTTAACTGTACCATATTTAAACACATTTTATCCACTGTACCATTTTTGCCCACTATACATTCTTTAATGTTTTTGACCACCTCTGCTCTTCACATCTCAAGTTTAAGTTCCAATTTTGCCAGATTGATTCATTTTTGCTCCAATGCACCATAATTAACCCGTTTTGCCCCACTGTGCCTCTTAAAGTTAGAATTTCCAAAAATTACTTCCGCTCTGTAGTTTATGTTACAAAATCTACACTAGAACCATGGGACCATATTTAATATTTTTAAACCACTGTACCCTATTTTACGCGTTTGGCACCTCTGTGTCCCGAAAAATACGATTACAAATTCAATTTTCACCATTCTAATTCTAGGCGTTAAAGTTGGCGGTGGAACCATATTAATCACTTTCTGTCCCACAGTGTCCCTAAAATTTTCAAAAAAAATCGCTTTGTTCTAGTTTACGTCCCAAGAGCTACTTTCACACAAAATTTCACGATTCTCATAAGGGCCACCCTCACACCAAATTTCACGATTCTAGCTCAATCCGTTTAGATTTGGCGGTGGTACCATATTTATCATTTTTTGCCCCATTGTGCGGGTAATAGTACGAATTTCGAAAAATTCCGTCGTTTTGCTCCACTACATCACAAGGGCTACCCTCCCACCAAATTTCATGATTCTAGCTTCAGCCGTTTGGCCTGGGCGATGATCAGTCAGCCACTCAACAATTTTATATATAGATAACCCCAAAGAAAGAAGTCCAACGGTGTCAAATCACATGATCTTGGCGGCCAATTGACATCGCTACGACGTAAGATAACACGGCCATTGCATTTGTTGCGCAAAAGAGCCATTGTTTCGTTAGCTGTGTGGCAAGTGGCGCCGTCCTGTTGAAACCACATATTGCCCACATCCATATCTTCCAATTCGGGCCATAAAAAGTTCGTTATCATATCACGATAGCGAACACCATTCACAGTAACTGCCTGGCCAGCCTCATTTCGAAGATGTATGGCCCGATGACGTCGCCAGCCCATAAGCCGCACCAAACGAACTGGGCGAGCATGAACAGGCGTTTTCACATCTCCTACAGACACGGTTTGCTGAAATTTGCGCACAATTCTCCCGATTGTGGACACATTTGGTCGATTATGCTGATCAAAAAAACATCACGAAGTGCACGAAATGCATTTTGATTTGAACGCCCATTTTCGTAAAAGGCTTAAAAAACGTTAACGCGTTGCTCGATTGTGTATCTTTACTTGGTTCAAATTTAATTAGTCTGAAATTGAGAAATGTCAAATGAAATGCAGAAAAAACTTGACGTTTAGGTGTGGTTCACATTCAACATCGGCCCTTCCAATTTATTTTGTAAGGGCCTTTATTTGCAAAATATTAACATTTCTAGAAAGATTTAATAGAACAAAATATGTATGTATTTTATGAACCAGTATGCTTTTTCGCGTATGGCTTGCTTTACATTCGCCTTAAGGGCCTGAATCGTTAATGGATTGTTCGGTCTTTCACGTTACCCCTTAAAGAAATCCATCTGTAGAAAATCGCAGCCAATTAACATTATGATTGAAAACGAAACCAATGAATCTACTACCCTGTAAGTGGCGATTTCCTATTGTTATGACTTGGACCAAAACAAAACTAAAAATATTTCCTAATTCTTCAACTTTTTTTATATAGCTTTAGACAAATAGGAACGGCGGTAATTTCGGCCGGGCGAAATTGTAACAGGTGGCGCAAAAGTAACCTGTCGATGTTATGTTAGACGCGATTGGCGGTCAGCAGCTAACAGCTGATGCACCGTCTGGACTTTGTACGGAAACATCTTCAAATCTTGTACCAAAATTCGCAGTAGAGACCGTCGACTGATACCCATTTGCGTGGCACGTCGTCTGGTCGATGTCGACGGCGCTTCCATGACATCCTCGGCTACAGCAGCAATATTCTCTGCAGAACGGCTACCCCGGGGTCTGCCACGCCTGGCAGCATCTCGTGTTGTGCCAGTCTCTTCGTGGCGAGCGGCTAAACGTCGCAGTGTTTCACCAGTAGGCGTTGGACGGCCAGGAAATCTGTGCCAAAGTCAACGACCGATTATTGGCCAAATAAATAGTCAGCAATATTCCGCGTTCTGGAGCAGTGTAGCGTAACATTGTTTATTAACGTGTATTTCGCATTTGTTTACTACACAAATGTCAAAACAGAACTGACATTAGGGGCCAATCGCAAAATTTATAGCATTTTGTGATAGGAGGATTACTTTTGCGCCACCTGTTATATACCCTGCACCTATGCCTCCCACGCATTCCATGAAATTCTGTATTCCAAGGTGTTGCAAATGGAATGACAAAGGGTATATAAATTGTTAGTTTATGGGTTATTTATTTATATTTATTTCCTGAAGATTGTCTTCAAAGAAGATCGAAATATTGTATAAAATAATAAAAAAAAAATAAACTAACAATGCAATACCTCGGAGTTTGATTCCAAAACAAAACCGAAACTTTCACATTTTTGTCTTCATTGTCTCATTACCACTTTGAGCTACTGTTTTCAGAAACATGTCTATGTGCAATTGTTTGTATGCGCTTCAATGTATCCCGAGTAGCGAATGAGTAGTGTTAACTTCGCCAGAGCCGGTCGGTCGGCAGTTTCTCTAGTAGTGGCGATGGATTCTCCGAGTACTTACAATGCAATGCACTTGTTTTGGAGTGTTGTTAGTCGTCGGTTCTCGTCTCAATTATGCATGGCATTGCAGTGCTCGCGTTGCATTGATAAGCACCTCCATAAAGATTTGACTGCTTCTGTCGGCCTGCCTGCGTCTATCGTTCGCCACAATATGGTAATGTGAGGTTTAGTTGCTTTGGCGCTCAGATTTTCTGCTCTCCCCAATGTGTACAACTTGCCAGCGGAGGCGACAATGATTGTTGGGCTCAGATCTCGAATGGTGGTGCTCTGGAAGGGGAGCGCGAGAGTGTGTCTAGTACGGGTGTGTGTGTCTGCTCCTCGTTGCTCAGCTTTTTATGTTTTGTTCGTTCGTTCATTTTTTGCGAATAACGGCATACTAATGTGAGTGTTTCAATTTTATGTGTTAGCTGTTGCTGTTGGCATTGTGTTCTCATTATATAAGCCTTATGTAATGTGAATAATTGCTGATAGTGTTGCCACCACTCTTCGCTGCACTGTTGGCAAATTGACAAAAATGTGAGCGTCATTGCATGATTGACAGTTCTGATCCACAAACTAGCAGCAGTCATACGAAAAACAAAATTAAATGTGAAAATCGGCAACAAGAAAATACAGTATGTTAAAAAATGTTTTGACATTCAATTTCTTCTGTGTAGAAAATTATGCTTTATGAAGTCGACAAATTAGACAACTGAATGGTATCAACAATTTTTCATAATTTTACTCCAGATCGGCTTAAGGGACCGTCAAAATGATGTACCTACATATGTACACTGGTGGCAAAAACTAAAGCAACCGAAATCTGCCACGAATTTTACTGGCAAAAAATAAAATAATTGTTCTCTAGTAATTTACTTATTCTTAGATAAGTAAAACAAAAATTATGAAAATATTCCCCAGTGTTTTTATTTTTGAAGATTTGAGAAACTATGCACTTTTCTACTGGTCAAAACTAAAGCAACTCTACTGTCACAGTTACATATGTTTACAAAAATATTTGTGGTGTGTACCGATATAATTGCTACTTATTCTTATTTATTATACAGGGTGGCTGATGAAAGCTGCTACCAAAAAAAAATTTAATAACTTTTTTTCTATTTAATGAATCTAGTTATTTTTTTTTTATTTTGCAGATTGATTTTTAGATTTAACAAAATGGATAACTGGGACACTGAAACACGAATTTGGATTGTCCGCCGCTATTCGCACTGAAGTCCGTAGTTTCGGTTCAAAGAGAGTATAGGGGCAAGTTTGGCGGCAATCCTCCGAGCAGATGGACCATAAAGAGACTTGTTAACAATTTTTCCGAGCATGGGAGAGTCAACAGAAGACCTTACCATCGAAACCCTTCAGTTCGGACGGAGGAAACAATCGCTGCTGTAGCTGATGCCATACAAAACAATCCAAGAGTTTCGACAAGAACCTTATCTGCTCAAATGGGTAAAGGCAGACAGTCATTGCAGTCAATTATGCACAAAGATTTGGAGTTATTCCCATAACCCCAAAGTGAACTCAGCAGACTTCCCGATTCGCTTGGAATTTTGCCAGAAGATGCTTCAAATGGTGGAAGAGGACGGAAACATGTTGAACTGTCTTTTCATGTCTGACGAGGCCCATTTCGATTTAAACGGCAACATAAACAAACAAAATTGTCGAATATGGAGTGCTTCCCACCCACAGATACTCCATGAGACGGAATTGCATCCACTTCGTGTCACAGTGTGGTGTGCAGTTTCATCACGCTGCATTGTCGGGCCCTACTTCTTCGATGAAAACGGTCACACCGTTACAGTTACTGGAGGCCGTTACTTGAGCATGTTGAGAGAGTTTTTCTATCCAGAATTATGCCGAATGAGAATTTCTTTCAACTCTGTGTGGTTTCAGCAAGATGATGCAACTCCTCACATGGCCCGGCCTGTTATGACAGAATTGCGGCGAAAATTTCCCAATAAGCTGATATCCAGAAACTCCACATTCCGTTGGCCCCCCAGGTCGCCTGACCTTACTGCACCTGACTTTCTCTTGTGGGGTTATTGCAAACAGGAAGTCTACAAAGCAAAACCAACAAATTTGAATGAACTAAATCAATCCATTCTAGAAACAATTACGGCTATTCCCGTCTCAACTTTCCAAGCAGTAATGAACAACTTTTTTTTACGAATTATTCTGTAAATTTTTGTGGGAGGTACCAGAAGGTATTTAACAAATACACTTATTTTTCGCTGAACTGTAGATACTTTAAGTACATTGCACTGTGCCGAATTATAAGTATGTTAACGTTAAGAGATATTAAATTTTGGTACGATTTCGCCATTTTGTGTGGGAGGTACAAAAAGGGGCGTGGTGATAACGCCCATTTTTCACAGGGCTATAGGCACTTCAAAAGCGTTACGCTGTGCTTAATGTTGTTGAATTTTCGTGAATTGGTACTCACGCTGTAAACCCTTAACTTTTTGTGCAAAATGGTACTTTTGTGTGCGAGGTACAAAAAGGGGCGTGGCAATAAAGTCCATTTTCCACTGGACTGTAGGCACTATAAAAGCATTACACTGTACAAAATTTCAAGTATTTTTAATACACTGGTATTTGTGTGGGTGGTACCAAAAGGGGCGATAACGCCCATTTTTTACTGGACTGTAGTTACGAAAAAAGCATTACAGTGAACACAATTGTAAGTGCTTTTATGAACTGGTATAAATGTTAAAACCTGTTAACTTTTGGTGCATTTGTGTGGGAGGTACCAAAAGAGGTGAGGCAACTTCGCCCATTTTTCTCGAGGTGATAGCCACTAATAAACTAATAATATGTATGGAATTTCAGAAGATACGAATAAGTAGTATAGATGTTATTAAAGAATCAATATTTCACTACATTTTAACCCTTTGTGGGGAAGGTAAATATCGGGTCCGCCAATAAGAGCGCTACAAATGTTTTTTTTAATAAAACAAAAACGGTTTTGGATATCAATGAAATTCTTTATTCCTGTGAAAGTACGTTCGATGCCATTATGTATGGAACTCGATTTCATTTGCATGGCCACCACGGGCACGCTTGCAGAAGTCCAGACGCTGAACCCAATTTTCGACGGTTTTCAAGCATAAATCGGCCGATAGTGCTGCAATTTCACGTTCGATATTCGTACGAAGTTCATTAATCGTCGCTGGCTTGTTGGCATAGCTAGACTTGACGTAGCCCCACAGGAAATAGTCTAACGGCGTCAAATCGCACGACCGAGGCGGCCAATCGACTGGACCATTTCGTGAGATAACACGTTCTCCAAACTTGGTTTCCAATAAATTGATTGTGGCATTCGCCGTGTGGCTTGTGGCGCCGTCCTGTTGGAACCACATGTCCTCCAAGTCCATATCATCCAATTGGGCCCAAAAATATTCGGTTATCATTGAACGGTAGCGGTTCCCATTCACAGTAACGTGCCGGTCTTGATCATCACGGAAGAAGTACGGCCCAATGACGCCGCCGGCCCATAAACCGCACCAACCCGTAATTTTTTCGGGATGCAATGATGACTCATGGAGTACGTGTGGATTGCTGTCTGACCAGTAATGCATATTTTGTTTATTGACGAAGCCATTCAGCCAGAAATGAGCCTCGCGCTCTTAACGTTGAGGTCACTGACTCCGAATTTCGGTAGTAAATTTTAATAATTTCGACTCGTTGTTGGCTCGTATATCTTTCCATCATGAAATGGCAAACCTTACTGAAGAGAAATGTCAAAAGAGCGTCATTTCCCTGCATCCTGTTGAAAAAACACTACACTACAAGGAGTGAACCAATATGGCCCATTACCACATATCAAATTTGAAGTCATCGGTTACTCCTTTCGAGAGTTATCGTGCGCACCAGCCAGCAGACAGTAAGACGAACGGACATTGCTCATTTGACTTAAAATGACGCAAAACGAATATCCGTCGAACATGCTTAGGGTCTTAGATCACTCCTTCGATGTGTTACACTTTTGGCCAGTAGCAAATGATATATACTAAAGTGAGGGTATAAAAAATTAAGAATGGACGAATTGAAAGTGTGACCATGGAGCGTTTTAATTTTAGCGGGAAAAAAAGAAATCTGTTGTACGTTCCGCAACAAAATATGATCTCCAAAAAAACTTATATGAACATGTTGTAAAATTTCAATGCCTATTGATGGGAAAACCTGGATACAAAACTCCTGTCGGTGAACCAACATGCTTACAATAAGTGTAAGTCTACAGAATCAGCCCTGCACGAACTTGTGAGCACTATCGAATCGTCCCTGCATTTCAAGGAATTCACCATGGTGGCATTTCTTGACATAGAAGGGGCTTTTAACAACATTCACTCAGATGCAGTAATTGCGGCGCGGTCACATTTAAAAGTTACCTCTAGTTTGATTAGATTAATTCAAAGTCTGCTCAACAGAAGACGCATAACAGCATGTCTTGGGTCCACAACTCTAACAAGGTTTGTAAACAGAGGGACCCCACAAGGAGGAGTACTGTCTCCACTAATTTGGAACCTAGCGGTGAATGAAATCCTCCTAGATCTAGAACGTTGTGGCTGCAAGGTCGTGGCATATGCGGACGACGTGGCAATCGCAGTGAGTGGCAAATTCGAAAACGTCCTCCGAGACATTCTACAGGTGGCTCTGAACAAAATGGCTAGATGGGCCAGAAGCAGCGGTGTGGGCGTAAACCCAAACAAGACAGAATTGGTTCTCTTTACTAGGATGAATAAAGTCCCACATGTGGACCCTCCACCTCGGATAATTGGAACAGATCTAGTCTTTTCTGAAAGTGCAAAATTTTTAGGAATAATTCTAGATAGAAAACTGTTATTTAGACTTAACGTATTGGAACGTGTAAGGAAGGCCAACGTCGCATTATATTCCTGCAAAAAGGCTGTAGGGTCGCGGTGTGGCCTCTCTCCTAAAATCGTCCACTGGATATATATAGCAGTAGTTCGTCCTATACTGCTATACGGCATTGTGAACGGCAACTGACAAACTAACCATCACCAACCTGCTAACAAAGGTTCAGAGAACAGCCTGCCTGAGCATAAGCGGAGCCGTAAGGACTACAGCGACCGAGTCTCTACAAGCCCTACTCCATATACTGCCGATTAATATTGTGGCGACAGAAGTTGCACCAAAGCGACAATAAGATTAAACTGCCTATCAATGTGGAGGTACAAAAACTACGGTCACATGAGGATATCAAAGTGTAGTGCTACTTTGATAGTGATGTAATTTCGAGAGAAATTACATCACTATGGTTCCCGCCAGAGATGAATGGGTTGGAAGAATACCAGGTAATAGAAACCATCTCCACTTTTACACGGATGGTTCGAAGCTTGATGAAAAGGTTGGCTTCGGAGTACACTGTGCAGAGCTTAGTTTGGATATAGCTCACAGACTACCAGATACCTGCAGTGTCCATCAAGCCGAAATAATGGCAATATGAGAAGTGGCTGAGTCGCAACATAGTAACCAACACTGGCGTTGTCATTTACTCGGACAGCCAGGCTGCCATCAATTCTCTGGATGCAACATCCCTAAATTCACAAACAGCCCTCGACTGCCGCAGATCTCTTAACGAGATGGCTGAGCAGTTTAATATACACCTCATATGGGTGCCTGGGCATAGGGATTCGTTGATTACGCCTTATCTTACGAATCTTCTGGCCTTAAACAATTTCAAACAATGAACTTCTTAAACTCACCAATAACACCACGATATATTCAGAAATAAAGAAGCAAAAAATGGACATGGATAGGCCACATTTTAAGAAGACCAGAAACTGATATAACTCTTGTTGCTTTTCAATGGAACCCGCAAGGCCATCGCAGACCCCGTATTACCTGGATGAGAGCCTTACACAAAGAATTTGGCAAAAAAAATGGAATTAACTTGTGAACATTTTCGTGCAATCATTTTTCACAACTTTCGACGTGAATTATCACGACAAGAGTGCATCGATGTATTTAAATCTTTATATGGCGATGAAGCACCATCCTATAGCACTGTGAAAAACTGGTTTAATGAATTCAATCGTGGCCGACGCTCGCTCAAAGAGAAAGGTCGTCCAAAACGGCCGTTGTGCCAGAGAACATTAATGCCATGCGTGAAGTGATAATGCAAGATCGTCATGTGACATACCGTGAGATAGAGGCATCCTTGGGCATTTCTTCCACCAGCATACATTCGATATTGCATGAACACCTGGCCGTAAAAAAGGTTTGTTCTCGTTGGATCACGCACAATTTGACAATCGCTCAAAAAAAGGCTCGTGCCGATGGGTGCAAAGAAATTTTGACAAAATACGATCGCGGTGCTTCAAAAGACGTTTATAAGATCGTCACAGGCGTCACTGCTTCGCTTGAGCAACGTAGGACGCTCAATTCTGAGCGGTACACCACAATTTGTTTGCCTCAAGTCTTTGGAGAAATTTGAAACACGAACAAGAGAAGACGAATCATGACAATGCGAGCTCTCACACATCGGCTCAAACCAGCGCCTTTTTGACCGGCCAAAACGTCGAATTTATGGGTCATCCGCCGTACATCCCCGATTTGACACCCAATGACTTATTCTTATTCACTCACATCAAGAAAAAACTGCTTGGTCAACGTTTTTCGACGCCTGAAGCAGCTGTCGAAGCGTTTGAAAACCATGTTTTGGTGGTGAATTTTCAACACACTGTAACCAAAACAATTCGCGCTCAAATGACAAAACGGCCTGAGTGAAGCTATGCTAAAAAATTTCATACTTTCCAATGGAACATTGCCAGGACCGAAATATAAATAGCAACCCTCGTACACACGGGTTCAGACTCCAGTTTTTTCCTATTAGCCTTTTACAGATATATAGCACTACCACAGCCTTCTATGCTTTTTCCAAAATATTGGGAAAGAGCATGGCAACACCAGCATTGTCAGGACCGCAATATATAAATAGCAACCCTCGTATAGTACGTGTATGTATTGCGAATTTTAACAATAAATTTTGCAAATTTTAGGTTCCTAATAGCAAAAGGCTTGAAATTTACGTTTTTTAAATTTGAAGCCTTTTGCTATTACACGGAGGAAAAAAACGGCCTCTGTAACATATTGTCCCAAACATATTTTGCAGGCAACATATATATGTTTGGAGCAGCTCCCAAACATATTATGTTTGGGGTAGCGGTAATGTTCCCAAACATTTATATGATTGTATGCAAACATATATATGATTGTATGTAATCATATATATGCTTATGTCCAAACATATATATGACTGTATGTAATCATATATATGATTATATGTAATCATATATATGATTATATGTAATCATATATATGATTGTATGCAAACATTTATATGATTGTATGTAATCATATATATGATTGTATGTAATCATATATATGATAGTATGTAATCATACATATGATTGATCTCTTTTACTCTTTTCGCTCCATCATGAAACTATAACGGTTCACAGCAACAAGTAACCTAATGTGAATCGTCATTCACTACGTCAAATACAGAAATACAATAACAACAAACAGTAATACACACTTTGCTTCTGAAATAGTTCATGAGCTGCAGAATAGTTTTTGAGTTTTCTGAAAATTACTAAATTTTGAGTTGTGTCTCTTTAAAAGAATTTGTGCAATGTGCAGAGCAAGGCAAAACTTCAATAGTACAGTGCACTCTTCACTACTGTACCCGGGGTCATTTCAGATGAAAACAATTTGTTAGTGCGGGAGTGTGTTTGTTCAAAGAACATGATAAGCCCACATACATACGTACATACATATGTATGTTGGCAAAATAATTTATGTGGGGCAATAAAACGGCGTCAGTATTATAGAACGTTTTGTAAATAAAATGTGTTGAAGTAACATACATTCCTTTTTAAAAAAATTAATTTTGCACCAAAATAATTGTGTTTTTTAATGAATAACCTCTATACATCTTTGATATCATATTTTTTCTTTTATTTTGAATTTGTTGTACGTGTTAAAACTACAACTAATTTCTTTGAATTCGACATTCACCACACATCTATATATATAAAAATGGAAAAATGTTTGTATGTATGTATGTGTTTTTAGACGCTTAAACTACTGGACCGATTTTAATATTTTTTCTTTTGTTTGAAAGCTATTTTGTCTGAGATGGTTTTGGAAAAATTTTTTTTGCAAAAAGTGGGCGGGGAAAATGTGGGCGTGGTAAATCGTTTGTTTGTCTGTCTGTTTATGTGTAAACTACACATGCACACATTTGCCATATGCATGTGATGGCAGTGTATGTAATTTGCCAAATAATGGGCTGGATCGGAAATCTGAAATCTGGGGCAACGAAGTGGACCGGGTCCAGCTAGTATTCAATAAAAAACCCGACCTTAAGCTCGACCGGGCGAGTAAGCATCATCAAATAATAATAATACCCTTTGGTGTCGGTGCCATTCCTCCTCATACACACGGTTACCATATACATACATACATATTACCCTTCTTTGCACAAAATTATGAGTCATATAATTGGGCTCTCAGAGAGTAATACTCTCTAAAACTCTAAAAAATATGTTCTAATATATTATTTTGCCAAAAATATGTTAGGACACAATTATATCGTTTTTTAATATGCTAGAATTTTGCCCCGAACATATTATGATTGTGTGCAAACATAATATGTTTACCCACAAACATATATATGATTGTGCCCGTCCCAAACATATATATGATTGCATCCAAACATATTTTTAACATATTTTTTTCTCCGTGTAGGAACCTAAATTGGTCTATGTGAGCTGATAAAACCGGCTGCCACCATAACGGACAACCAAAAATTAAAAAACGTAAAAGCTAAATATCTCAAAACTACTAAATGGAGATGTGACTTTCTTTCTTAGGAGGTTCCTTTCATATGTCAATTGAGCGTTAATCTCTAACAAAAAAAAAACTAACAAATATCCAGTGGTTGAAAATATACTTCAGCTTAAGGTTCATTATTGTTGAAAAAGTCCACCCAAAACCACGACTGGTGGAACTATAAAAATACAGTTGAAGCAGTAACAAAAGGAGGACAAATCCAACATTTTTCAAAAAGGAGGGAAGACGGAAGGACAATGGTGAAAAAGGAGGACGTATGGTAACTAGGGTGATGACTTTTTGATTTTTTTTCTCAAAAATTATTTCCTATTGCACGAATGAATGAACTTTTACCTATTATAACTAAAATAACGTTTATTCCATTTAAATATTGAAAAAGGTCACGCACTCTGAAATGATATTTTTGTGAAAAAAATTAATTTTTTTCTTTTTATACCCTCACTTTAGTGTGACGAGGGTATATATCATATGCTACGGAAAAAAGTGTAACACATCGAAGGAGTGATCTAAGACCCTAAGTATGTTCGGAGGAAATCCGTTTTGGGTCATTTTAAGTCGAATGAGCAATGTCCGTCCGTCTGTCTGTCTGTCTGTCTGTCTGTCTGTCCGTCTGTCTGTGTGTCTGCTGGCTGGTGCGCACGATAACTCTCGAAAGGAGTAACCGATTGACTTCAAATTTGGTATGTGGTAATATTTTTTTCTATCTCCGGCTAAGTTCGAAGATGGGCCATATTGGTCCACTCCTTCTAGTACCTCCCCCACAAATGGTTAAAATGTTGTGAAATATTGATTCTTTAATAACTACTATACTACTTATTCGAATCTTCTGAAATTCCACACATAGTATTAGTTTATTAGTCGCTATTAACTCGAGAAAAATGGGCGAAGTTGCCACGTCCCTTTAGGTACCTCCCACACAAATGCACCGTTTTGCACCAAAAATTAACAGCTTATAACATTAATAACGGTGTATAAAAATACTTGAAATTTTGCACAGTGTTATGCTTTTATATTGCCTACAGTCCAGAGAAAAATGGGCGTTGTTGCCACGCCCCTTTTGGTACCTCCCACACAAAGGTACCATTTTGCACCAAAAGTTAACAGCTTATAACATTAATACAAGTGTATAATAATACTTGAAATTTTGTACAGTGTAATGTTTTTATAGTGTCTATAGTCCTGTGAAAAATGGACGTTACCGCCACGCCCCTTTTTGTACCTCCCACACTAAATTGCCAAATCATACCACAATTTAATATCTCGTAACGTTTATACCAGTGCACATAAACGCTTATAATTCGGCGCAGTGCAATGAATTTAAAGTATCTACTGTTCAGCGAAAAATAGGTGTATTTGTTAAAAACATTCTGGTACCTCCCACACAAATTGACAGAATAATTCGTGTAATATTCAATATTACATTACTCACAAAGTGAGGGTATGCCTTAGTCGGTTTACCCGACTGAAACTTTCTTACTTGTTTTAAATCATATAAATCCAAAACGGAAAAAGTGTCAGGTCTTATAACTGAGACATTGATCATAGAAATCGATGAACATCTTTCGTTTTTATTTACAATTAAGTGTAGGTATCTCATTTTGAATCGAATGTATCTCTTTGGAAAAAACGTTGACGACTTTTTTATGATTCCCATTTTTTCTGATTTTTTTCCAGAAACCACATTTATGAGCGGTCATTATTTTGAAAGTTTTGAAAAAATTGAAAAAAATAAATAAAAAATTGCCCAAAATGCTGATAAATAAAAATTTTAAAATCATTTTGCGCGTGAGGTTTTTTTTATCGAATCACCTTATATGTAAGATTTTATCTAATCTTAAATAAAAACTCATCTAAATATGATACAGGGAAACGAGGTTGTATAAAAGTCATCGACCTAATGGTAACCCTGATTATGAATGTTAGATGACTAAATAAAGGACATATACATACATATGTATATTCATGAAAGCGACGAAAAAATATAAATTTATATTTTATTTATACAAATAAGAATCATGTACATTGGGAGGAAGGGTGTGCGGTATCAGGACACCCAACTTTAAACTGCTTGTGACCAACTGTGAAGGCACTCCAAGAACCTGAATTTTGGCCAGGAAAGATCTAAGTATCTTTGGCTTAGGTAAGAGGCAATCAGGCAGTCCAACGAAAGACGGCACCTGCAGGGTAGCTAGACAAATCTGGCCAAGGTATGACCTGAGAAGATCAAAATATCTCCTCGAACTAGAGAGGCAAAGATTGTCTACGTTAGCATCAGTTCTGACGGGACACTGCTTGATCGGCGAACACGCCAAAAGATTGGGTATTGACTCTAATGACTTCTGCGGAAGCTGTAGAGATGAGGAAGAAGTGGAGAGCATTGAGCACTTGCTATGCGACTGCCCAGCTCTGAGTAAACGACGACTTTACATACTGGGGTCGGCCTTTCTAAGCCTAATAGATCTTTCCAGTACCGATATTCGTACTATCGATAAATTTGTATATCAAACAGGTTGGTTTCGATGAGGGGCATTTCAGCCCGTGATAACACTAGGGACCTAAACTGGTCTATGTGAGCTTGTATAAAAAAAATACGCTGCCACCCTAACCTAACCTAAACCTATACGTCCTCCTTTCTGAGGACATGTCCTCCTTTTTCACCAAGAGCGCCTTTGCGCCTTTCTAAGCTCCTTCGTATAGATCTTGAGTTGCTCTTTATAGGCATCCCAATCATTAGCGACCCCAGTAGATTTAGCCTTATTGAATAGCTTGTTGCAGGTCTTTTTCATAGCCGTTAGCTCAGAAGTCCACCATTGGGGTTTAGTTTTACCCTTGTACCTTGTTTTCGGACAGGCTTCTTCAAGGGAACTATTGAATGATGTGGTGATATGATCGACCAGATTATCCAGACCGGCTTTGTCATTCGGTTCGTACAGAAGTTTAGAGTTGAGAACTTTCTTGAAATTCTTCTCATACAGGTGCCACTTTGTCTTCCTTACATTTCTGTGGACGGCAGGTTTAGGCGCTTTTTCCGCGAGTTTGAACTCAATATAATGGTGATCTGAGAATGAGTGGTCGTCCAGTACATTCCACCCAATAATTTTGTCTGACAGCCGGTCAGTAGCAAACGTTACGTCGAGTACCTCCTGTCTGTCTTTAATTGTAAAGGTCGGTTTATTACCTATGTTACAAATACTAAGGTTGGTAGTTAGAATAAAGTCAAGAAGCGAATCACCCCTATTGTTTATATCCGTACTACCCCAGATAGTATGATGAGCGTTCGTGTCTGCGCCAATAATCAGCTCGATCTCGTCAGACGTTGCTTCTTCCACTACTTCCCTGAATAGAGCAGTCGGTACTACAGATTCATAAGGCAAGTAGCTGGAGACCACCCAATATATGCGATTACCGATCTCCAGGCTAGCAGCTGTTTGGTCTTTACCACTTAAGTTAGTCAGGAGAAAGATACTTAGATCTTTCCTGGCCAAAATGCAGGTTCTTGGAGTGCCTTCGCAGTTGGCCACAAGCAGTTTAAAGTTGGGTGTCCTAATACCGCACACCCTTCCTCCCACTACGTAGGGCTCCTGTATCAGGACGATGTCTACTGCGCCTGTGGACAGGCGCAGCAATAGAGCCGCTGAGGCTGCTTTAGCGTGATGGAGGTTAATCTGTAGAATTCTTACCATCATTGGTAATTGACAGATTAACATCCACCCCGACAAGGGTGTTATCGAACTCTTCGTCCGTATCGTCGAGAAGCATGTCCCCGCCAGATGCGTCAAAGAGTCCGGAGACTCCCCTCAGCCCCTCTGTGTCCGAAGTAGAGCTTTTGTCCTCAGAGAAGGACGTTACAGATCTTCTGTTAGAGTTGGAGTCACCAGAAATAATAGGCGTGGGTACCTCCGCACTTCCAGGAAGTGCCACGGTGGACGACTCACCTTCTGCAGTGGGAACTATATCCTGCTTGTATATCTTCAAGACTATAGTCTCGAAGCCATATTGTAGGGTTGCACTCGCACCTTGTATATGGGAGGTGGATTCAGCGTTTAGGATAAGATTGACCTGCCGCTTTTTACCATCCGCCTCACCCACCTTGCTGATTCTCCAATTATGGGCCGGCAGACCAGGATTGGAATCTTTTATTATTTCTAAGATGTCAGCCGGGTTGGAGGGCTCTTCTGTAACCCAGGTGATGGCTCTAGGGTGACTAGGGATGTTGTTTTTTTTCGACAACATCCAACTGGGCACCCGGCCACACCTCACCCGCTCGACTCAGAGCAGCCTTATACAGGTCTACTGATCTGGCATCACCGAAATATAAGAGCTTTACTCTCCCCTGATGCCATCCAGCATCGTTGCAGATTGGTGGTTTGCCCGGCATTTCTCTACGGACATCGAGGTAGTGAGCCATAATGGCTGATTGTACATGACTCCATTTGTCCTTGAGGATGGATCCATCCTCACTACTTCTGTCTATAACAGCCATCACTAGACTCTCCTTCGCCACTTCATTGAAGGGCTTGGTGAGTGTCCTATTGATGGTGACATTAGGGCCTCTTGCCTTTTTCGAAGGCAGGGGTTCATCAGGTGATCTGATTCGTTTTATTTTATTAGCCGTTAACACAGCTGAATTTGTGGCTCTTTCAGCCGACTCATTGGCCTTAGAAGCATCTATGACGCCTTTAGCCCAGGTAAGTGACTCTTTTTGTTTTTCGGTAAGAGCCGAAACCTCAACAGCCTCCAACTTCGTCAAAACTCTGAGCGCTACACAATGCTCATTGTGCTTCCGTTTTGACGGTCGGACATGACGTTTACCCCTCACCGCACCACCTGTTGTGAGTACTTGGGGGAGATTTTCACCATTTTTGGTGTGGTCGGCTTTGGCCAAGACCAACGGACGGACAGTCGGACGATTGGGGAACCGCGCTCCATCGGAACACGAAGGCATCCCCGTCAAGAGAATTTATTTTTATTTTGTCTGTATTAGACCGTAATAGGTACTACGATGTAGGCCTTACAGACTTTGTACAGATTTTTGCTATTGCGTAATAGGTACTGGTAACTCCGCTATGTGAGAAACACGTCCGTTCACTGCGAAGGGTTAGTTAACTTCTAAAGGAGGACGTAGGGTTACCCTGACTATGAATGTTAGATAAATAAATAAAGGACATACATATGTTCATTGAAGCGACGAAAAAATATAAATTAATATTTAATTTATAAAAATAAGAATTATGTGCATTAAAAGAAATGAAATCAGAAAGTGAAAGTATTGCTGGAACCCTTGGGGGGAAATATCTGCAATCAGCAGGGAACGTGAGTGAAAGGAACATTTTATTATCCCCTCGCCTTAGAGACGAGCCAAAAGAGTAACACATCGGAGGTGTGACCTAAGATCCCAAGTATGTTTAGTCGAAATTCGATTTGGGTCATTTTAAGTTATTTGAGCAATGTCCGTCCTTCCGTCCGCCCATCTGAGAGTAGTGGATAGATATTATGCAGAATTGGGTATAAAAATTAACACCTCTAAAAGCGAGGCAATGTTTGAGAAACGCATCGGGGAAGTATAAAAGATGGATAGTTCCTGAAAGCAAATCTTTGAAACTGTTTCTGAATGGTGTGGAGATACCATTCAGAGATAGCCTTAAATACTTAGGTGTCCGCTTCAATAAGCTGGTTAAGTTTAACGAAAATGCACCATCGGTATTAAGCAGAGCATATCGCATTAAGGGATGTTTCGGGAGATTATTTAATAGCCGGTCTCTTCCCACACCGACTAAATTGCTAATATATAAATTGAGCGTAAGATCTGCCCTCCTCTACGCTTTCCCTATTTGGTTCTCAATACATATCACCGAGAGTAATGAAAGAACTTGCGATATTGGAAAGAAAAATTCTTCGTTGCTGCATCGGGAAGAATTTCCAATCATTTATCAAGCGTTTCTCAAACAGATACATATATGAGACTGCCCGTATATCCCCCAAACAGACTCCTGACACATGAAAACTCATTAATTCGTGACGTTATACTCGAACAAACCGGCTTCAATTGGGCGAATACCAATTATATCACAGCACTGAATATTGATGTGTTAATGGACCTCACATCAACTTTGTGCCCTGAATTTTATACTCAGTTTTCACCCGGGATTCACAGGGGTTAGCATTAACAATTGTTTGTTTTTGGATTAAACGAAATATCAGATCGGTTGAATGTTTCTGTGTTGACTATATGTTATTATATATTATTGCAATAAAATTGCAACTGCATTTTTCATAACGTTTAATATAAACTGAAACTTAGATTAAGTAGTTTAGGTTAGTTTGTAAGGTTAGATTATGTTTAGAATAAGCTTATGGTGTTTTCTTTTGTGCCAAAAAATGCTACATTTTTTATGCCTTTCGCCCCAAAAATGCCTTTTTGTCGCGATTGTAAAATAAATGCTGCACTGTGAAAGGGTTTCGTTTTCTTTTGTGAAAAAAGTCGCACTTGCACGGGGCAAAAATGCAACATTTAAGAGACAGGCAAGACGTCGAGTTATTATTATTGGTTATTAAACATTATAGTTTTAAGTTATCTTTGTATATTATATCATTTATTGAAAGCTGTATATCTAATAGAAAAGACTCAATAAACCTAACTTAAACTTCTTTTTTCGATACAAAAAAATTGAAGGAATTTGTCGTATATGTACTTTTGCTGCCCACTGTAGATACTCACGAAACGTTTTGTGAAATGAATAAATAACCAAGCCTCATGGATAACTGGCATAAAGAAACGAATTCAACTGCCCGCAGCAGAATACACCTATAGCATTTATGGGTTAAGACAGTCGTATTTTTTGTACGCCCTGAAAGTATGCTTCACATTACGTTTATCCAAGTTAATGCTTACATTATGTAAGAGCCTACAGTTATGCAATATTTTTAAATGAATTTAATATGACTAACAGAATGATTCAAGTTAAATAAAATTAGTGATGCAGAATAATTCAAATTAAAAGATTAATTAATTTTTTGGAGAAAACAATTTCCTTTCTTTTAATATTTATAGAAAATTGTTTTATTTTTAAAAACAAAAATTTACGCCAAGAAAGTGTTTACACTTTTTTTGGATAGTGGGTACATTTATGAACTTTTTTTCATAGCACGCTGCACAGTGTCACGAGCGTGGCCAAAAATGGTAAGAGCTGATGTTGGAATTGTTGATTTTTTTTTACACAATTTTATGAAAAACACAACAACTAAAAAAAGTGTAAAATATTATCCAAAAATATTGAGCAGTTTTTTAGTTATTGTGGCTCAAAGTTATGGTTTGTTTGCAAAATGATAATTATTAAGAAACACAATGAAATTTCGTATCCAGTAACAAGAGGTTAAATTCAAATTTTTTGTTAACGGTTGGTACAAAATGTCATTGAAATGCAAGTGTGATTCATATTGCTACAATTTCAACACTGTTATAGTTTACAAATATTGATTATATGTGATGTACCGTTAGAAAGAAGACGGGTCTGGTGTGAAGTCAGGTTTTGACAATATACACAAACTTGCGTAGACAATTAAAAAAAAACATCAAAAAACATCTCTCCAATTTTTTGATATTTTTTAGCTATAAGTATGTATTTTAGCATATATAAGTCTCAGCTGCACAGCTCTGCACAAATTTTATTGGTGAATCTTTTTATCCCCTCACCTTAGAGAAGAGGGTATATATCATTTGCTACGAGCCAAAAGTGTAACACACCGAAGGAGTGACCTAAGACCCTAAGTATGTTCGGCGGATATCCGTTTTGCGTCATTTTAAGTCATTTGAGCAATGTCCGTCTCTCCATCCGTCGGTCAGTGTGTCTGTCTGTCTGCTGGCTGGTGCGCACGATAACTCTTGAAAGGAGTAACCGATTGACTTCAAATTTGGTGTGCGGTAATATTTTTCTCTTTATCCGGCTAAGTTCGAAGATGGGCCATATTGGTTCACTCCTTCTAGTTCATCCCCCACAAAGGGTTAACTTTAAGTGAAATATTGATTCTTTAATAACTTCTATACTACTTACTCGAATTTTCTGAAATTTCACACATAGTATTAGTTTGCTAGTCGCTAACACGCCAAGAAAAATGGGAGAAGTGGCCACTCTCTTTTTGGTACCTCCCACACAAATGGACCATTTTAGACCAAAAGTTAACAGCATAATAAGTAGTATATTTGTTCGTACTTATAAAAATAAATAAAAAGTTCATGTCGCAATGTGTTAAAATGTATTATGATTTGCTGTAAATATATTATGGAAAACTAAATCGTTTTTTGAACATTTGCTATTATGTCCAAAATGCATATGTGATAAAAATCCAAAAAATAAACGAAAATTAAAAACAAATCAAAATTGAAAATGAAGGTGAACTTAAAAATTTGAGCCTCTTTTCTTTATAAACGATTCGTTCTGTAGCCAAATCATATATATGGGAGCTTTATCTAGATCTGACCCGATTTTCTTGAAATTCGGAAATACTGGTCTATGGGTCAAGAAACTCTTCCATGCTAAATTTCAAAACAATTGGATGTAAAGTACAGCTTCTATAGGGCTAAAGAGACAAATCGGACAAAACATATATATGGGGGCTATATCTGTCCTTTAGTCAATTTTTCCAAAACTTCTTTTTTATTCTTTCCGACCGAAAAAAACGACTTATGCAAAATTTCATTCACCTGCGACGGCTCCTTCTATTTTTGGCCACCTCTTATATGAAATCACGACACTGTGCGCTGTCGCCGAATGCAATTTAAAATCAAATAAAATAAAAATAATTTTCTACAGTAAAAAATCTAATATTAAAACATGCTGTATGTAGCTTCAATAAAAGCAAGATTGAGGTATACTATTTTATAAAACCAAAACCAATTTTCTTTTTATGATAATACACAGCCTGTTTCTCTACGTTGAACGAAAGCGATGCGAATGACAATTTACTATGGAAAAATAAGAAAACAGCAAATTACCATACCCCCTGCTAAAGTTAGACTGGTATCAACAGAAAACAGCATCCGGACAATTGATCAATTTTTACTCTAAACATCCCAGACGAATACAAATAAATACGGCGACCAACTTTATCAACAGGGTACGCAGCATCAGTGATCCCCTCTTTCATAAAACTAACGAAGAGAAAATACGACACCTCTTAGAGATGAATGACATTCCGAAGAAAACAATCGATTGATTCATATGGCATGTAAAGAAGCGACAACGAGAGGATCAAAAAGAGGCTTTAGCAAAGATGTACAAACCTCTGACGTACATTCCAAACTTTTCAGAAAGATTTTGCCATTCACACATATACAATAGAGACAATTTCCAATTAGCACAAAGGACGTACAGTACTGTGAACAACTTCATCAGCAACACTTAATCAAAAGTCAAAAAGGAGGACAATTCTAACGTAGTTTATAAGATTAAATGTGAGGGTGACAAGACCAATATATGCCAGAAGGTATATATTGGCACGACAAAATCAAAATTAAAGACTAGGATATCCAGACACAGGTCTGATCAGAAAGCTACTGACAAACCTATAGAACAAAAGACGGCGCTTGCAGCACATTGCACTCTGACGGGACATAAGCCATATTTGAAAGAAGTTGACATTATGACACACGAGAAAAATTACAAAAGGAGATATACATTAGAAACGTTACACATAATAAATGTACCAAACGATGAGAGAATTAACTATAAAACTGACACGGACCATTGTGCACAGATTTACAGGAATTTAGTAGAAAAATACGGACGAAGGAAATATTTTTTTAGTTAATCGTTAACTCTGTTAAGAGTAGTCGATAGTTTCTGTTCTAAATGTAATTATTGTGCTATTATTTTTGTCTTTTAAACATGTTTGTATAATTTGTTATTTATTTGTATTTAAAAGTGAATTTCCCTGAGGATGACTGTCGAAGACAGTAGAAATATTGGAAACAAATAAAATTGAAACTATTTAAAACAACAAATCCATCGTTTTTTAAATAATACATGACATGACCTCAAACCAAACCATCAATAACTTCATAACATAATAAAGGTCAACAATAAATTATTAACGTAAAGTTTTTTTTTTTTAATATTTTTCTGGAATTCCAATTTTTATGAAAGGTCCATTAGTATGTATTTAAACCATATTTATTGAAGTATAAGCTCGAAAAAAAATGCTGAAAAGTCATTTTCATGTAGAAACTGAAGTTTAGTAACTTTCGTTAAAACAAGTAGAAAATTTTTTTCAAAAACATCGTTTATGCTGGCGCGAAAAAAACCATACAAAATAGAAAAAAATTCGCAAAAAAAATTGTTTGGTCCATTTGTTGAATGCTATCGTCCTAACGAAGAAAAAAATATATGGATAAATGTATAAATTATGACCCTTATTGTAAAAATAGGAAAATTCAGAAAATAATTTTTCATATTTTTTATTTTGACCATTTTGCTTGGGAGGTACCAAAAAGGGTGTGGCAATAACGCCTATTTCTTAATATACTATATGTACTCTAAAAACATTACACTGTACAAAATTTTAAGTATTTGTATGGACTGGAATCAATGTTATAAGACGTTAACTTTTGGTGCAAAATGGTCCATTTGTATGGGAGGTACCAAAAGGGGCGCGGCAATAAAGGCCATTTTGCACGGGACTGTAGGTACTATAAAAGCATTACACTCCACAAAATTTCAAGTATTTCTATAGACTGGAATCAAAGGTATAAGCCGTTAACTTTTTGTGCAAAATGGTCCATTTGTATGGGAGGTACCAAAAGGGGCGCGACAACTTCCCCCATTTATCTAAAGATGATAGCGATTAATGAACTTATACAATGTGTCGAATTGTAAAAGATTCTGGGTAGTAGTATATAAGTTATGGGATAATCAATATTTCTCTAAATTTGAGTTACTCGGAAGAGTGGACCAACATAGAGCATCTTTGACCTTTGCCTGAAATAGAACATAATATTGACACATACCAAATTTTAAGTCAATCGGTTAATCCTGTCGAAAGTAAACGTGCGCACTAACCAGACAGACAGGCTGACGGACATTGCTAAAATGACTTAAAATAGCCCAAAATGGATTTCGGCCAAATATTCTTGGGGTCTTTTCGGTATATGTTACACTTTTGACCTGCAGCATCTGATATATACCCTTGTGTACAATAGTGGGTGTATAAAAACCGGATTATGTTGAAATTCTCTAATTTCTACCAAAAGTGCTACACCCAGGAAAATAATTGGTTTGACTTCGATTGTAACAATAAAAACCAGTAAGGAAAGGCTAAAGTCGGGCGGGGCCGACTATATAATACCCTACACTACTCTCGTAATATTGAATAACTCTGAAATATAAATTTTGTAATTCATGTATATATTGTTTACATAAATTTACTTTTGGGACATTTTATACTTAAATAATACCCTGTACCACAGTGTGGTGTAGGGTATAAAAACGATTGGATCTAAAGAGCCAAATCGGATGAAACATATATATGGGAGCTATAGCTAAATCTTAACCGATTTTCTTCAAATTCGGCAATGTTGGTTCATGGATCAAGAAACTCTAAAATTCTAAATTTCAAAATGATTGGATGTAAAATACAGCTTCTACAGGACTAAAGAGCAAAATCGGACGAAAAATATATATGGAAGCTATAGCTAAATCTTAACCGATTTTCTTCCAATTCGGTAGTGTTGTTTATAGGATTAAAGGGCCAAATCGGACGAAACATATATATGAGAGCTATAGCTAAATCTTAACCGATTTTCTTCAAATTCGGTAGTGTTGGTTCATGGATCAAGAAACTCTACCATTCTAAATTTCAAAACGATTGGATGTAAAATACAACTTCTATAGGACTAAAGGGCCAAATCGGACGAAAGATATATATGGGAGCTATATATAAATCTGAACCGATTTCAACCAAATTCAATAGGGATCTTTACAGCTGCGAAATACTCTAAACTGCAAAATTTCAGAACGATCGGAGTGAAATTGCGACCTGTAGTCGACGAACAACTTTACATTGACAGACGGACGGACAGACATGGTTAAATCGACTCAGCTAGTGATTCTGAGTCGATCGGTATACTTTAAGGTGGGTCTAGCTGTGTTATTTTCAGGTGTTACAAACATCTGCCGTGAAACAAACTTATAATACCCTGTACCTCAGTGTGGTGTAGGGTATAAATAGTACTAGCAACAAAAAGGACAGTATAGTAAATTTATGTAAACAATTTATACATGAATTACAAAATTTATAAATCAGAGTTATTCAATATTACGAGAGTGGTGTAGGGTATTATATAGTCGGCACCGACCGACTTTAGCCTTTCCTTACTGGTTTTATCTTAAATTGTTCATTTCGGTCACTTTTCGCGGAAATAAAAATATAAATTGTGTTATAGCAGAATCGATTTTCCTTAAATTTTTTATAAAAAATGGGATGTAACGAATATTCGCATGCGCACATGCGAAAGCGAATTATTCACATCATTTTTAACATTTGCTTTCGCATTCGCATAAACCATCTTTGGAATATTCGCATTCGCCTTCGCAAAAATATATTTCAGTATTCGCTTCCATTTGTTAAAACTGTCATATCATCTTAACCTCTTCACACATTTTGAAGATATTAATACCAATGAAAACCTCTGCTATTCCTTTTGAAAACAGTTGACAAAAATATTTTTGTCCTTGTGGTAACAGGAGGTCAAAATATAGAAAACATCCATAATATTTGAATATCTTGGAAAAGTATCAATTATTCGCTTTCGCAAAAATTCATATTTCACTATTCGCTTTCGCAAAAATGCATATTTCACTTTTCGCATTTGCAAGAAATATATTTCAATATTCGCTTTCGCTAAAGTCACATTCGTTACATCCCTAATATATACTCTACCGATGGAGTACATTTTGGAGTGGGGACTACTTTGGTTCAGAAGTTGCATAGTAATAACTGAAAATCTTCACCAAAATGCAAAAAAAAATATGTTCAACTATATTGTTTGTTGTTTTTTTTTTTTATCAAATATTTGTAGTGCGTTGTGTAAGTAAAATTGAGACCTGTACTTTGCCGATCGAATCTGCTGGAGATTCTGAGTCAATCGGTATACTTAAAAGTGGGTCTCTATCTCCAATATTTGAGGCGTTGCAAATATTTTGATGAAAACAATACCCTACCACAGAGGGGTGTGTGTAGATTATAAAAAAATTTGCCTACCATCCGCTTGTTTACACATTTGGCATTTTAATTTCGATCCATTTTTAATTTATTACTAAATGTTTATTTTGGAATTTTGAAGCAATTGCGCCTATAGCCTCTGCGATACGTTAATAAAACAATTTTTGTTTTAACATCAAACATCATCAACTGCCAAATTCAAAATGCGTAATTAATCTACATACTTGCAAGGCAAAATAAGCGCAAAATTTCTGGATTTGTTTAAATGAATAAATTCAGGTGAACTTAAGAATTAAATCTCATTAAATGGAAAAATACAAATGCAGACAGAGCTATACGGTTTCTCCATGCTAAAATGCGTAGATTTTTACGCATTTTAAAGTAAACACAAAAAGCAATGAAAATATTCCGAGGCATAGATAGCTTTAATTAATTTATTTCAGAAACTAAAGACAATACTAGAATACTGCCCGCCACCCTCATCAACATTGATGACCTCATGTGATATGTTTTGTTTTCGGCGTTCGTTGAGTTTTTTTCTCCTGGACACAGAGTGCGACGTAATGTGTAGAACTGCTGATCATACGAGTAACACCTTCCTTACGTCACTGACCCTGACTATCCAACAAAACCCATTCTACCGTGACAAACGTAAGGGTCATTACTTCTGTAAACGCAGAATTCATTTTAAGACATATAGACGCAGAGAAAAGATCAGGTTTTAATTTTTTTAGAAAATATTCTAAAAAAATTGAATTTTCAAAGAAATTTTCAGAAAAAAATGCAATTTCAACGATATTTTCTATAAAAATACAATTTCAACCATATATTCTAGAAAAATTAAAATACTACGAAATTTTCTAGAAAAATAGAATTTCTACAAAATTTTCTAAAAAATACAATTTCAACGATATTTTGTAAAAAAAAAAATTTTAACGAAAATATCTGGAGGAATGAATCTTTCAAGAGAAGTGTACTGTCAAACAATTTTTTTTTTAGAAAAATTCAAATTAAAAAAAATTTTGCTGGAAAACGACATTTTCTAGAAAAATTTAATTTTGATAACATTTAGTTTAGGTTATTTTTCAATTTTTACAAAATTTTGTAGAAACATTAAGTTTTGATAATAATTGTGAGACGATATAATTTCAACAAAATTTTGTTAAAACCAGTAAGGAAAGGCTAAAGTCGGGCGGTGCCGACTATATGATACCCTACACCACTCTCGTAATATTGAATAACTCTGATATATAAGTTTTGTAATTCATGTATAAATTGTTTACATAAATTTACTTTTGGGACATTTTATACTTAAATAATACCCTGTACCACAGTGTGGTGTAGGGTATAAAAACGATTGGATCTAAAGAGCCAAATCGGACGAAACGTATATATGGGAGCTATAGCTAAATCTTAACCGATTTTCTTCAAATTCGGCAGTGTTGGTTCATGGATCAAGAAACTCTACCATTCTAAATTTCAAAATGATTGGATGCAAAATACAGCTTCTATAGAACTAAAGGGCCAAATCGGACGAAATATATATATGGGAACTATAGCTAAATCTTAACCGATTTTCTTCAAATTCGGTAGTGTTGGTTCATGGATCAATAAACTCTCCCATTCTAAATTTCAAACCGATTGGATGTAAAATACAGCTTCTATAGAACTAAAGGGCCAAATCGGACGAAACATATATATGGGAGCTATAGCTAAATCTTAACCGATTTTCTTCAAATTCGGCAATGTTGGTTCATGGATCAAGAAACTCTACCATTCCAAAGTTCAAAACGATCGGATGTAAAATACAGCTTCTATAGGACTAAAGGGCCAAGTCGGACGAAACATATATATGGGAGCTATAGCTAAATCTTAACCGATTTTCTTCAAATTCGGTAGTGTTGGTTCATGGATCAAGAAACTCTACCATTCTAAAGATCAAAAAGATCGGATGTAAAATACAGCTTCTATAGGACTAAAGGGCCAAGTCGGACGAAACATATATATGGGAGCTATAGCTAAATCTTAACCGATTTTCTTCAAATTCGGTAGTGTTGGTTCATGGATCAACAAACTCTACCATTCTAAAGTTCAAAAAGATCGGATGTAAAATACAGCTCCTATAGGACTAAAGAGCAAAATCGGACGAAACATATATATGGGAGCTATAGCTAAATCTTAACCGATTTTCTTCAAATTCGGTAGTGTTGGTTCATGGATCAAGAAACTCTACCATTCTAAATTTCAAAATGATTGGATGTAAAATACAGCTTCTACAGGACTAAAGAGCAAAATCGGACGAAACATGTATATGGGAGCTACAGCTAAATCTTAACCGATTTTCTTCAAATTCGGTAGTGTTTCTTCATGGATCAATAAACTCTCCCATTCTAAATTTCAAAACGATTGGATGTAAAATACAGCTTTTATAGGACTAAAGGGCCAAATCGGACGAAACATGTATATGGGAGCTATAGCTAAATCTTAACCGATATTTTTCAAATTCGGTAGTGTTGGTTCATGGATCAAGAAACTCTACCATTCTAAATTTCAAAATGATTGGATGTAAAATACAGCTTCTAGAGGACTAAAGGGCCAAGTCGGACGAAACATATATATGGGAGCTATAGCTAAATCTTAACCGATTTTCTTCAAATTCGGCAATGTTGGTTCATGGATCAAGAAACTCTACCATTCTATATTTCAAAATGATTGGATGTAAAATACAGCTTTTACAGGACTAAAGGGCCAAATCGGAAGAAACATGTATATGGGAACTACAGCTAAATCTTAACCGATTTTCTTCAAATTCGGTAGTGTTGCTTCATGGATCAATAAACTCTCCCATTCTAAATTTCAAAACGATTGGATGTAAAATACAGCTTCTATAGAACTAAAGGGCCAAATCGGACGAAACATATATATGGGAGCTATAGCTAAATCTTAACCGATTTTCTTCAAATTCGGTAGTGTTGGTTCATGGATCAAGAAACTCTACCATTCTAAATTTCAAAACGATTGGATGTAAAA
Source organism: Eudasyphora cyanicolor (assembly GCA_963930755.1). Lineage (NCBI taxonomy): Eukaryota > Metazoa > Arthropoda > Insecta > Diptera > Muscidae > Eudasyphora > Eudasyphora cyanicolor. The sequence goes on from OZ005735.1 coordinate 159,988,884, forward strand.
TACAGCTTCTTCAGGACTAAAGAGCAAAATCGGACGAAAGATATATATGGGAGCTATATCTAAATCTGAACCGATTTCAACCAAATTCAATAGCGATCTAAACAGCCGCGAAATACTCTAAACTGCAAAATTTCAGAACGATCGGAGTGAAATTGCGACCTGTAGTCGACGAACAACTTTACATGGACAGACGGACGGACGGACAGACATCGTTAAATCGACTCAGCTAGTGATTCTGAGTCGATCGGTATACTTTAAGGTGGGTCTGGCTGTGTTATTTTCAGGTGTTACAAACATCTGCCGTGAAACAAACCTATAATACCCTGTACCACAGTGTGGTGTAGGGTATAAAAAGTTAATTCGACGAAATTTTGCAGAAAAATGCAATTTTAAAGAAAATTTTTTATAGAAATACAATTTTAACGATATTTTCTAGAAAAATGTTATTTCAAAGAAATTTTGTAGAATATTCAATTTGAACAAAAATTTCTAGAGAAATCAATTCCAGGAAATTTTATAGAAAAATTCAGAGAAATCCATTCAAAACTCAATTTCCAAGAAATTTTCTAGAAAAAAATAATTTCAACAATATTTTCTAGAAATTTATTTTCATTTTGAGACATTCACGCAGAGAAAAGATCAGGTTGAACATGTTCCCGAAAAACATTAAATGTTTACATGAACTATGTATAAGTGGTTGCACTAAATATATATATAGCAGTTTCTCAAAAGTCTGCAAAAAAGTGTGTGCATTCGTGATTTCGTATCTAAATTTGGCATTTTCGACAAATGCAATTTCAGCAAAATTTTGTAGAAAAATGTAATGTTAACGTTCAAAGAAATTTGTAGGAAATTCGATTTCAAAGAATTTTTTGAAAAAATTTAAATTTTGATGCAATTTTGAAGAAAAGTTCAATGAATTAAATGATTTAAATTTTTATGAAAATTTCTAGAAAAATTTAATTTCAACAAAATTGTTTAAAATAGTTATTTTTCTATAGATTTTTCTAGAAAAATGCAATTTTGAAAAATTTTTCAGAAAATTGTTTAAAGCAATTTTGTAGAAAATTTAATATTCAACGAATTTTTGTAGATGAATGTAATTTCAACAAAATTTTGTAGAAAAATTAAATTTTTAGTAAAACATAAATTCAACAAAATTTTGTGAAATACAGTTATTTCTATCAAATTTTGTAGCAAAATGAAATTTTAAAGAAATTTTCTATAGAATAGCAATTTCAACGAAATTTTGTACAAAAATTTAATTTCAACAAAATTATCACGAGAAATGGAACTTCAACGAAATGTTCTAAAAAATTTCACTTTTTATGTCATTTTGTGGAAAAATGTGATTTCAGTAAAAAATAAAAATAGAAAGAAAGCAATTTCAATGAAATTTTGTGCAAAAATTTTATTTCAACAAAATTTCACGAGAAATGAAACTTCAACGAAATGTTCTACAAAAATGGAATTTTGATAACCTATCATATTTCAAAGTAATTTAGAACAAAAGTGCAATTTAAATGAAATTCTTTAGAGAAATGCAATTTCGATGGAATTTCTAAATAAATGTAACTTTGATGAAATTTTCTAGTACAATGCAATTTCAACGAAAAAAATAAATTTCAACGAGATTTTTTAGTAAAATGCTATTTCAATGAAATTTTGTGGTAAAAAGTTATTTCAATGACATTTTGTGGAGAAATGCAAATTTAAAGAAATTTTCTAGAGAAGTGCAAAACTATTTTGATCAACTTTTCTATAGAAATGCAATTTTAAGGTTAATTTCAAAAACATTTAGTAGAAAATTGCATTTTAGGAAATTGATATTTCGACAAAATTTTGTAGAAAAATGAAGTTTTGATTGAATTTTCTGGAAAAATGCAATTTCAAACAAATTTTGTAAAAAAAAAATGCAATTTGATAAAAAAAAGTGAAATTCTAATGAAATATTCTAGAAAATGGTACTTTGATGACATTTTGTTAAAAAATCATTTTATTTCGACGAATTTTTGAAGAAAAATTAATTATGTAGAAAATGCAAATTCGAAGAAATTTTCTAGATATTTTGCAAAAAAAAACAGAATTTTTGATGAAAATTCAATTTCAATGTAGAAAAATTGTATTTCAATGCAGTTTTGTAAAAAATAGCCATTTCAACAAAATTTGGTATTTAAAATATATTTTTATGAACATTTCCAGAAAAATGCTATTACAACAAAATACTTTAGAAAAAAGTTATTTCGAGGATTTTTTCTAGAAAAATTAATTTTTTTAGAAAATATTCTAGAAAATTGAATTTTCAAAGAAATTTTCAGAAAAAAGCAATTTCAACGATATTTTCTAGAAAAATACAATCACAACAATATATTCTAGAAAAATTAAATTTCTACGAAATTTTCTAGAAAAATAGAATTTCTACAAAATTTTCTGAAAAAATACAATTTCAACGATATTTTGTAAAAAAAAATAAATTTGAACGAAAATATCTAGAGGAATGAAACTTTCAAGAGAAGTGTACTGTCAAACAACTTTTTTTAGAGAAATTCAAATTAAAAAATTGTTCTAAAAAACGACATTTTCTAGAAAAATAGAATTTTGATAATATTTTATTTAAAAATAAGTTTAATAAAAAAATAATTTTAATAAAAATAATATCAACAAATTTATTAGAAAAATGTAATTTTTAAGAAATTTTCAATATTTTCTAGAAATAAAGTTCAAAGAAATTTTGTAGTTTAAAATTAAAAATTTAATTTTGATGACATTTTCAAGAAATTCAATTTCAACACAAATTTTTAGAAAAATTCAATTTTATCAAAATTTTATAGAAACTTTAAATTTTGATAATAATTGTGAGAAAAATATAACTTTTGTAGAAAAAACGACGACATTTTGCAGAAAAATGCAATTTAAAAAAAAAAAATCATAGACATAAAATGCTAAAGATATTTTCTAGAAAAATGCAATTACAACTAATTTTTTTAGAAAAATTCAATTCAACAATTCAAATTCTAGAAAAATTTAATTTGATAACATTTTGTTTAAAAAATAAAGTTATTTCAAGGAATAATTGTAGAAAAAATAAATTTTAAAAAAATTTTATAGAAAGTGCAATTGAAAAAAATTCTAGATATATTGGAGAAAAATGTACGAAATTTTTATGAAATTTCCAAGAAAAACTTAATTTCAACTCTATTATGTAGAAATTTCAATCGAATTTTGTAAACAAAATGAAATTTTGACGAAAATTTCTAGAAAAATGCAATTTCAGAAAAATTTTGTAGAATATGCAATTCCTAAGAAGTTTGCTAAAAAAATTTAAGAAAATTTAAGTTTTAATAAAATTTTCCAGAAAACTTAAATTTGAAAGAATTTTCTACAAAAACTCAATTTGAATGCAATTTTTTAGAAAAAATTAATTTTTGCGCAATTTTGTAGAAAGAAAGCAATTTAGAGAACATTTTGTAGAAAAATTAAATTTTGACGAACATTTTTAGAAAAATGGAATTTCAACAAAATTTTATAGAAAAATGCAACTTAAAATAATTTTTCTAGGGAAATTCAATTTTCTAAAAAACTGCATTTTTAAACAATTTTGTAGAAAAATGCAATTTGAACAAAATTTTGTAGAAACATAAAATTACGATGATAATTGTGAAAAAATATAATGTCAACAAAATTTTGTAGGAAAAAGTTAATTTGACTAAATTTGCAGAAAAATTCAATTTTAAAGAAATTTTTCATAGAAATAAAATTTTAACGATATTTTCTAGAAAAATTTAATTTCAAACAAATTTTGTAGAATATACAATTTGAACGAAAATTTCTAGAGAAATCAATTAATTCAATGAATTTTCAAGAAAAATTCAATTTTAAAGAAATTCTCTAGAAAATACTAATTTCAACAAAATGTTCTAGAAAAACTCAGTTTCAGCGAAATTTTCCAGAAAAATGCAATTTCAACGAAATAGAAATTAAATTCAACGAAATTTTATAGAAAACTGTAATTTGAGAACATTTTGTTAAAAAATAAAGTTATTTCAACGAAATGTTGTAGACAAATGCAATTTTAAAGAAAATGTAATTTCGGAAAAAAATTCTAGACATTTGGAAAAAAATGTAAATTTTTATGAAATTTTCAAGAAAAACTTAATATCTACTCAATTATGTGCATATTTCAAAAAAATTTTGTAAAAAAAATCAATTTCAGAAAAAAATTTGTAGAAAATGCAATTTCGAAAAAAAAATTAAGAAAAATTAAATTTTACTGAAATTTTCAAAATAATAAATTTTACGGAAATTTTCTGGACAAATGTAATATCAAAGAATTATTCTAGAAAAATGTAATTTTGATAAAATTTTGTTAAAAAAAAATAAATTTCACCGTAATTTTGAAACAAATGCAATTTCATCGAAGTGCAGTTTCGCAGGAATGAAATGACAATAAACCCCAAAAAAACTAAGAAATGTTCTCTTCCTTAATCTGGGGCGTACGCATTAATACACGTATACAAACATATTTTCTAATTATAAATCTATTCCTGTGCGATCGGCCTACGGCCTGCGGCCTTCGGCCTCTGCTTAAGACTTTCTCCTATGGACAGGATCCAAAGTTGGCAACGTGGAGCAAATCTTTTATGCGTAGCCTCTCTTGTTTCTTAATTAATAGATGAAAAGAAGTCCCAAATAGCAGACATATTCATAAAAATAGTGGGGTGTATTTTCCTGGGGCCCAATTTCATTATAAATGCATACAGAAGTACACTAAGTGTTGCCTGGCGCCATCTGACATTTCCATTGGAAAGTTTGACATTTTTTAGCATAACTTCACTCAGACCGTTTTGTCATTTGAGCGCGAATTGTTTTGGTTACAGTGTGTTGAAAATTCACCTCCAAAACATGGTTTTTGAACGCTTCAACAGCTGCTTAAGGCGTCGAAAAACGTTGACCAAGCAGTTTTTCTTGATGTGAGTGAATAAGAATAAGTCATTGGGTGTCAAATCAGGGCTGTAGGGCGGATGACCCATCAATTCGACGTTTTGGCCGGTCACAAAGGCGCTGGTTTGAGCCGATGTGTGAAAGCTCGCATTGTCATGGTGCACAATGATTCGTCTTCTCTTGTTCGTTTTTCGAATTTCTCCGAAGACTTCAGGCAAACAAATTGTGGTGTACCACTCAGAATTGACCGTCCTACGGTGCTCAAGCGGAGCAGTAGCCACATGACCAGTTTTGCCGAAGAAACAGGCGACCATTTGCTTCGAAGTGCTTCTTCCACGAACAACTTTGGTTGGATTTGGCTCGTCTTCGAAGAAACGCACGGTCGATTGTTGGTTTGTTTCGGGCTCATACGCATAGATCCAAGATTCGTCACCTGTGACGATCTTATAAACGACTTGTGAAGCACCGCGATTGTATTTTTCTAAATTTCTTTGCACCAATCGACACGAGCCTTTTTTTGAGCGATTGTCAAATTGTGCGGGATCCAACGAGAACAAACCTTTTTAACGCCCAGGTGTTCATGCAATATCGAATGTATGCTGGTGGAAGGAATGCCCAAGGATGCCTCTATCTCACGGTGTGTCATGAAGATCTTGCATTATCAGTTCACTCACGGCATCAATGTTTTCTGACACAACGGCCGTTTTTGGACGACCTTCGTCTTTGAGCGAGCGTCGGCCACGATTGAATTCATTAAACCAGTTTTTCACATTGCTATAGGATGGTGCTTCATCGCTATACAAAGATTTAAGTTCATCGATGCCCTCTTGTTGAGATAATCCACGTCGAAAGTTGTGAAAATGATCGTACGAAAATGTTCACGTGTTAATTTCTTTTTTTGCCAAATTAATTTTTTCATGTCACTGTAAACAACACAAATGATGGTCGTACGTCAAAACGTTCTGAGTACGTTTATGCTAAAAAATTTCAAACTTTCCAATGGAAATGTAAGATCGCGCCAGGCAACACTTAGTGTTGCCTGGCGTCTGCGCACTTTATTTTGTTTTTCACACAAAATTTGATGCAGATTCTTTGATCCATTTTCTGAAATAGATAAAAATCGAAGACAAGTTAAAACACATCCAAGCTCAACAGCTGTCAAAAATTAACTAAACATTCAAAATGGCCGACCTTGTCAGCATAAGTTAGGGACATGAGTACCAACATATCAAAAATCAAATACACGTAGCCCGCGGAAATTAAAAATTCCCGATATTTTTTTAACATACCTCGTATTACAAATGGCCGAAATGTCACTTCAAAATCATATCGTCCCTATTGGAAAACCCGTTTTACAAAAGTGAAAAATTGAAATTTTCAGATTTTTCCCAATATCTACTATACAAACAGCCGCGTTCCAAATTAGTTCTGTAGTTCAACGTACAACAACATGTAAAAATAGTAAAGGTTTTAATATTTTAGCTTTGCGATTGGAGAAAATGTGGCTTACTTTTGAAATTTGTGTATAAAATGGAGGAGTTTGGTAACAATACTAGTTAGTATCTGTGACCCGTTCTTTCGTCAGGAATATTCACTAGAGAGTTTTCTTTAAGATTAATAGAAATATGTTATACTTTTTTAAAATAACTTCTTCTATAACTCCAAAATACGACATATTTTCCCAAAAAAGAAAACATTTTTTTTGAAAGTATAACTTCAAATGGCTATAACTTTTGACTTATTGGGTATATCGGATCGAATTTGTTAATCATACAGTAAATTTTGTTGCTAGGACTAATGAATTTAGAATTGCATACATCTCGGTAACAATACGGGATAACTCTTAGAAGTAAAAAGTCGTTTGTAGACCACGGTTAGTTGAAAACAATTAAAAAAATGTTTTTATGAATCATACGAGGAGTTCACACGAGGTGGCCTACTTGGAGGAACTGTAGCTCTGCCCTCGTACATCATAGGGTGTCCAAATTTAGAACTTAACTTCGCATATATGTATCTCTTCTACAATCGTGGCAATTTTTGTTGCAATCGGTTGTTTTGTTAAGAAACGGTCGAAATATTTCCATTAAAGATTTAGGCCCTTAAGACGAATGTAGACCAAGTCACTCGTGACAGGATGCGCTACAGCAATACCAGCCGAGGCAGCCACATGAATGAAAAAGTATTCCATAAATAATAGGAATGTTTGCTCTTCGAAAGAGTATACAATAGATTTTGATACATTTGTAAAAAGAAACATTCAATTATTATTAAGTTAAAAGCTATTTACTTTTGGTACAAAATGGTCCATTTGTGTGAGAGGTACCAAAAGTGGCGTCCCAACAACGGTCACTTTTATCTGGACTTTAGGTACTATGAAAGCATTACACGGTACTACATGAAGTGGACAAATATGGCCCATCTTCGAACTTAGCCGGAGATAGAAGAAAATATTACCACATACCAAATTTGAAGTCAATCGGTTACTCCTTTCGAGAGTTATCGTGCGCACCAGCCAGCAGACAGACAGATTGTTCATTCGACTTAAAATGACCCAAAACGGATTTCCGCCGAACATACTTAGGGTCTTAGGTCACTCCTTCGATGTGTTACACTTTTGGTTCGTAGCAAATGATATATACCCTCCTCTCTAAGGTGAGGGGATAAAAACATAAGCAACGAAAACACAATTGAACTCGTTCTAATAACTCTTCTCTATAGATATAATTAGACGAAAAAAGACATCGTTAATTTTCGATCCGACTTTATGTACTATGTACATACCTAGTTACATTGCATGCCTCTTAATCTACATAGGTACAGACAACATAGTCTGTATTAAAAACTAAAACCAAATGCTAATGTATTTATATACTCGTATCCATATCTCATATCCACCCCTACGCGCTATACTTAACTGTGTACTGCAGCAACAACAACCACTGCACAAGTTCTATTAAAAACAATAGAACGTGAGCGTGAGAAAAATGAGAAAGATCTGTTGTTGGGTCGGGTCACTCACTCTGTTATTCAGTTGTGTGGTGAATTGATGGGCGCACTACGGTGGTATGGTGGAATACCAAATACCTGTTGATTACAGACGGTGACAGTTCAGTTAATAAAGAGCCAAACAAACAAATGTTTGCAACACGGTACTGTTTTTGTTGTTGTGAGAGACTGAATCACCACAGAGGGGGACCAATGAAACCAACAAACCATAACATAGCAATTGGGTTCCCACGAAGGGGCCACCACACAGTGCTTTGCACAGGAAAAAATTAGGACATTTGTTATACCCTACACTACAATGAAGTAAAGGGTATTGTATTACGACTATGTTAATATTTTTTGCAACAACTAAAAGGAGATGAGATAGACCATCATTTTTTTACCGATTGACTTAAAATATGTATAGACGATTGTCAGATCGGACAACGTTATCAACCCTGTTAAAGTGCTGCAAAGGTACGGACAATGACAGATTGTTAGGCAGAGGTGAATTGTCAGTTCAGACGATTGCAAGAAAACCTTACTATGTATTTCACATATGAAGCATTATTTGTCAGGAAGCCAGCTTTTTTTGGTAATGTTTTCCGATTTGAATGAAATTTGGTGTACATGTGGGCGTATGCCTAAATAGTATTAATCTAAAATATGACTGCATTCTGGTTACCACAACTGCAGTTGTATACACTTTAATTTTGTCGATTTTAATAAATATGCTCCTATTCTTCGCCTTTTATGTCAGATTTGGTGAGCGACATGCAATTCGTAATACATGTTTCCTAAAGCTTTTTTTATGGGCTTTTCAATGTTGGTAATCATTTTTTGCAGAAACATTAATTTGACTTTGAAATTCAAGGTCAAATTATTAATTGGCTAATATCAAAAAAGCGTGGTCAAGCGATTTTACTCAAATTTTTTCAGAAGAATGCTATTTTAGCGTACTAATGATGGACAACATTTTGGAAAGGTATTTTTCCTAGTTTCCGAGATATTTAAATTTTAATAGAACCACCTTGAATGTGTTCTATAATAAAACGAGGAGAGTGATCGATTACAACGTCTGCTACGCATATATGCATGCAACACATTTGCAATTTTGTTTTTAGCCAACCACGAAACCTATTTAGATATAGCAATGAAGATGTGGAATTATTACAATTACGTTGTATTTATTATGTTTTTAGTAATTCAAGACACATTTTTAAAAGTATTAGTTTAAATAATATGCATATGTTTGTGTTTACGGAACATGGAAAACTTTAAAGTCGTCAGAACTAGAATATGTTTTTACTATAAGTTTATTGTCTGAAGTTGGTATATATGCATGATAGTGCAATGTTCCTTTTATTTGCACTGAATTTTCAAATCTTGGTTTGAGAAATGCTTCTCTCGCATCATGTTCTTCCTTTGAACTATAAAATATTTGAGTTTCTTTCATATTCTTTGCGGCCCAATTGAATAAATCTTTTGCGTTTAGGATATGCTGGCTAAGGGGACCTTGTAGGCTGTAGCGGGCGGCTAGTCTTTTTAAATTACCTCCTACACCATCGCAGGAACCTTTTCCGTGAGCAGTGGCATGGAAATGCCATTCAGCTTCTATATCAAATTCATTTTTATGTGCTGCCAAATTACAAAAATTGTTCCTGTTTTTAAAATGCTGCGATGCGCCATCAGTGAAGTAATATATTTTTCTGATATCTTTGAATGTATCTTTAATATATTGTATTATAATATTTTGATAGGCATAAACAGCAACTATATTGTGCCTCAAGTCATCAGATATTACGACCATGCTCTTATGATTTACCTTTTCATCTTCCCGATAGTACATAACAATCGTAAACACTGTCGCCTGATTGTTATTCCAGTGGAATGATTGTACTGAATTTTGTTTTATAAAAGCATAGTTTTCAGCAAAATCGAACGTTATGATAAATTCTCCCTCTGATAATTCTTCTTTCAATTTATTAAAAAAATTTGTTTGTTGTCTTGAAATGAAATCATGGACTTTTAATTTCTCCAATCTTTCACAAAAATCGGTAACAACAGAATCAACATCGTAAACAAGAGTTTCCAGTGTGCACCTGTTTGTTTGTTGCCATAAATCGAATTTCACTTCCGATACGCAATTTTTATCAAAAATATTTATTAAATATTCCTTCATTTTCGTCATATCTGGACAAGTGTTACACCTTCTTTCATGACATTATACTTTTGGTTCTTTGCACATAGTCGCATTTATGCAATCTTTGTAATTTGATAATGATAATCTTTCAGAATTAGTTATCTTCTTAATATTTGCACCGCGAATCATTAGTTTTATATTTTCATGATGTAAACATGTACACACGGTATGAGTTCGACTACTGCCTGCTAAGACACAGTGTTTAGGTCTAAGTTGTGCAAATTTTGAGAACCCGATTTTCATATTCATATTTTCTTCTTTAAACTGTGTGTACAACTCGTTTAAATTACAAAGTATAAGTCTTTTTTGAACATGATTTCACACTCCATTCATCTGCTTGACTGAGACATAATCTTGAATACCGGGCATCAGTCGCCTTATGTCTTCTCGTTCATAAAAATTTATGACTGCAGATTCAACGTCTGAACTGAGGGTTTTACCTTTTATCTTATCGGGAGACGAAAGGATATCTTTTTCGGATGCCAATTTAATGGCTTGTTTAGCTTGACTGTCAGTAGCTCCGAATTCTCTTTTGAGTTGTATACGACCCCATGATTTTGGCGCAAGAGTAAGTATCGTAACTTTCTCGTTGAAATTTTGAGAATTTCTGAATTTATCTTTTAGTTGTTCAATTACTTCAACGCCAGCTTTGTGGTAACGGTTGTTGCACTCGGTGCTGCTGCAACTTTCGTCGTCTGAACTTACCGAAGGACATTTAATTGACATATTTTTTCTTTCGTCGTTATTGTTGATGTCACTTGAACCCTTCTTTTTCTGTCGATCAAATCTATCACAAGGATCGAAGTTTCCTTTATATAGTTGCATTCTGCACCAAAAGCAAATCTTAGCGTTTTCAGAAATATTTGGGAAGATGGAACGGAATATGGGTGGAAGTTTATGCAAACTCACATCGTGTGATTTTCTGGGAAACGGCTTAAAACATTTAAAACTGTTGAATATTTCAACCTTTCTTTTCACAGATCGTGGTGCCATTGTTGCACAATTCTTACACGTATTGGACGAACAATTAAGCCTTCTGTTTTAGCTGAAGAACCAGGTACTGAAAATTTATTTAATTTCGGTATGTCAAACAAAGTCAAATGTCAAACGAAATGTAATAAACGATCACTCTCCTCGTTTTATTATAGAACACATTAAAGGTGGTTCTATTAAATTTAAATATCTCGGAAACTAGGAAAAATACCTTTCCAAAATTTTGTCCATCATTAGTACGCTAAAATAGCATTCTTCTGAAAAAATTTGAGTAAAATCGCTTGACCACGCATTTTTGATATTAGCCAATTAATACTTTGACCTTGAATTTCAATGTCAAATTAATGTTTCTGCAAGAAATGATTACCAACATTGAAAAGCCCATAAAAAAAGCTTTAGGAAACATGTATTACGAATTGCATGTCGCTCACCAAATCTGACATAAAAGGCGAAGAATTTTAATAAATATTAAAATCGACAAAATTAAAGTGCATACAACTGCAGTTCTGGTAACCAGAATGCAGTTATATTTTAGATTAATACTATTTAGGCATACGCCCACATGTCCACCAAATTTCATTCAAATCGGAAAACATTACCAAAAAAAGCTGGCTTCCTGACAAATAATGCTTCATATATAAAATTTGTTTGTAAATATTTATATTCAGGATTGCCAATAAAAATATTTTATGGACCGTGTTATCAACCCTGTTAAAGTGCTGCAAAGGTACGGACAATGACAGATTGTTAGGCAGAGGTGAATTGTCAGTTCAGACGATTGCAAGAAAACCTTACTACTTCATATATAGGGTGACCCATTTCGAGGTTCCCTACTTTTTTAAAGAAAAAAAAAAACACAGAAAATTCAAATTGAATGGGGAATGTTTATTATCATTTGAAAGAACATTCGTTGGCATTTATTTTTTGAATACTATGTCTATCAAATGTTGGCCGCGGCTATGTCTCAGTTGGTCCATCCGTTGAGTCCAATTTTCGATTATGTTGACCATAAGTTGAGCGAAGTGCACGAAACACATTCCTCACAGAACGTGAATTTTCGTAATAAAGTTGAACGATTTGTAAACGTTGTTCAGACGTAAGTCTTTCCATGATGAAATGCCAAACAACACTTAACAAAAATAACATGACAGCATGACACGACTCACACGTGATCTGTCAAAAAAGCCTATTGAAAAAAGTATCTCTACTTGGATCACCCGTTATTTAAATTTTTTTTTGTAAATATTTATATTCAAAATTGCCAATAAAATATTTTATAGACAGTGTTGTCAATAAAATGTTTTTTTCTGACAATGGCGTCATTGTTACATGCACAAACTTCACACATCTAACAATTTCTGCCAACGTTGCAAGACAAAAATGGTATGTTCATACGGTTGTACGCTCTCAGGGTTGTATTTTTCCGCCATTTTTCTGACAATATTGTCCGATCTGGCAATCGTGTGTACATAGCTTTAGAACCACTATCTGAGTTGCTTTATATAAGTCCGTCTGTATGTCTGTCAGCTCATGTTAAAGTCGTAATTATTGTACGACCGCTATGAAATTTTTCAAACTTGTTTTTTGTTTGCCCAAGGACGAACTCTGTTACGTTCACCTTGAGGCGCTGATGTTGGTCTTCCGGCTCGCTCAGGGTTTTCTCAGAAGGTCCCAACCCATTGGGACGAACAAAACAAAACTGAAATTTATAACAATAACAAAAAAGCACTGCAAACAAAAGTACACTTACTAGACAGGACAACTTGGTGGTAATTCCCACACTTCGCCTTCCCTGCCATGGTTTTCACATTTCCTTACATTCAACACTAAAGAGAACCCCATTTACACCACTCACCACATACTTAACCTATTCAACCTTCACTCCCCCATTAAGAAAAAACTAGCACATATTCATGATACACATAGGACGAAAATAAACATTTATTTAAACACAAATTTCGGCACATTATGGCCTGAACAACAATAAACGGAAAAATCCTTAACATGTAAGCTTAACCTATTGACAATTAACGTAAAATACCTAAACAAATCACTAACACCAGAATACTAAAACGGAGCCATTGCTCAGACCTACTAAAAAAACAGCCTAGGAATCTATTTTATTCGCCCTAACTAAAAAAGCTCTGTTAGTTAGTTTTACGCCCTTATTCTCCGGGCTAACAACCACAAAAAAATAGTTCCTATTTGTCACATTTTTCGTAAATCGTACGCTCCTAACCACCCTGGTATTAACAACTTTTACATTGATTCAACAAAAAAAGAAACAAAGCTTTAAACATCTTATCCTATCTTTTTTTTTTTTTTTTTTTTTTTATTTTCAGTTTTGTATATTTCCATTTTTATGAATGCCCCAGCGCCACTTAGACATTATTGGGGCGAGTTGGCAAGTTTATAACAGAAGCTAATAAAAATTATAACTACCTATAATACTTATTAATACTTAATATGTATCTAAATTTTTTATACCAAACATTATTAATCTACAAAAGAAGTATTTCCAAATTTTGAAGTAAATATGATTTTAGGTTCAATTTAAATAATGAGATTCTCAAAAAATTCTTAATAGATTGTGTAAGTGGTTGTATTCAGAGCAACCAATGTATTCAATGCGTTGTTTTGTTGTTTCCAATCGGCATCTTTTCACACATAGATTTGAATTGTTTCTGGTATTGAATGTTGATTGATTTCTGGAGAATGTAATAGCATGATGTCCAATATTTTGTATAGATTTATACATGAACAACAATAGCTGCATTTTGTAAAGTCCATATAACGGCAAAATGTTCTTACAAATATTCGCATACAAAGAAAAAGACGAGTATGTTAAAGGCAAGTTGTAAACAATTTTGAGAGCTCTGTTTTGGCATCTTTGAAGGCTACGAAATTCTGTGCTTTTCTTGTGTCCATATACTATTGACAAGTAATTAAAATGGCTGTGTATAAGACCTTGGTAAATTAACAATTTTTTTTTTATTATTTTCTAGAAGTATTTTCTCCTCTTTCTTATTTCACTAAATTATTGATATGTATTCCTTGTATTTTATGATTAGTTCTACTTTATTACTATGTTATTCGTATTTTTTGTGATTGATATTTTTTTGTCTTCATTAATATTAATTATATTTATTTCCTATTTTAGGCAATGCGGCACCTAGATACAACCTTTGCCTGGAAGCAACGGGCACAAACAAAATAAGTAAAGTCTTTACCTTTTCTTTCCGGAATTAGTATTGACTTAGTCGTCTTTATAGCATGGACTTAGTTGTTTAGTTGCCTTAGCTATAGTTGAATCCGTAGAGTAGATTTCAGTAGTATTATTGTAGACCCGTAGAGTTGTTGCCTTAGTTTTAGTTGGTTGCATTAGTTGATTAGATTTCGCATAGCTTTAGTTGTAGTCGTATTAGTAGTGTAGAACAATTGTAAATCGGAACAGAGGCTTTGCTAAATTGGACAGACACACACACATTCAATTTACATATATTTTCGTTTGCTTTTCATACACCATCACTTACATTGTACAAATCACGATCAAAAACACCATAAACAATAAACAAATAAAGATTTTAAGAAACTTGAATTTGAACTTTCTTTTTTGTTTTTATTTAATTTCAAGAGATTTATAATCCCACGACTTGAACCGATCGTTTCCACTTATCAAATGCGAATTTTTCTCCCGGCAGCAGCCTTTATACCTTTCGTTTGCCGCTGGGCTTCCCTCGAATTTCCACCAAGCTTTCCCTCTCTGAGGTTTGTTGTTATGTGGTTACTTAGGTTTTTTGTACAGGGTTGCCCATATTCGACGGACCCATGTTTTTTTTAAAAAAAATCAAAGAAAAAAATAAAAATTTGGCGGTTGGCAATCTTAATCATTTAATTTGTTCCAAGTAGATTTGTTTACATCAATTTTTGAATATGATATCTCTCAAATGGCCGCCTCTGGCGTTGATGGCGTATTGTGCCCTTTTTGCAGCATTTTCCATCGTTTTCGCCAACATTTCGGCCGGAATAGCGGCTATTTCTTCACGAATGTTGTCCTTGAGCTCTTCTACGGTCCTTGGCTTGTTAACGTAAACCTTTGACTTCAAATATCCCCACAAGAAGAAGTCAGGCGGCGTCAAATCGGGCGAACGCGGTGGCCAGTCCAAATCACCACTTTTCGACATCAAACGGCCCGGAAACAAATTCTTCAGAAAATCGATTGTTATGCGACTTGTGTGCGGTGGAGCGCCGTCTTGTTGAAACCAGAACTGCCTCATACGCTTTCGACGAATAATTGGCATCACAAAATTGGTCATCATGTCGCGATAACGCTCCTGGTTGATGGTAACAGCATGGCCATTTTCGTTTTGGAAGAAAAACGGCCCAATGACCGTTTTCGCACTAACGCCGCACCAACCTGTGACTTTTTCGTCATGAAGAGGCAATTCTTGAATCTCCTGAGGATTTTCAGTGGCGAAAATTTTTCGTATAAACGCTTAATGGTGTTCTTAGAAGGCGCACTTCTCACATTTTTTAATATTTTAAAAGCACGTTGAGTTTTCACAATTGACTTGAATGTAAATTTCAACTATTTCAGAGCGCTCGCGTGGCGTGTATTGTTCCATGGTAAAAATCTGCTGACATCTCTGTCAAAAGTTATGTCGTTGCCAGATGGGTCCGTCGAATATGGGCAACCCTGTACATAACAACAACCTCAGCTGACGGGGTTTTTATTCTGTCATTCGTGACACCCTGTTTTCCCTGTCTACTAACTCAACAACTCTATTGAAAATGTTAAGAATTGCTTCGGATTTACATCCAGCTACATATCGATACCTCCATTCTAAACTATGCTAAGTGCAAAAATGTAGTTTTTCAGGAGAGGCGATCAAAGATTGATGATTTTTTAAATTTGTGTGGAATTCCTTTATAATGCAAATCGAATGACCTGTACTGTTTTGTGAATAAATTTTGAATGGGGTGACGGATAAACACCAAATTTTGACTGAATATAATTTGGAGGATTTGGAAGTTAAAAATGCGATCTCCCTAAAAACATGCTAAGTCGTCTTAGCATGTTTTAGAATGGAGGTGTCCCTATCGATTTAAAATTGTTGGCTGCAGATGCTATAGTTTGCCTTTTTCTTGGTACTCTGGGTTTCTCTAAGTACTATAAAAGCATTTAACTGTACAAAATTTGTTAAAAACTGTTAACTTTTGGTGCTAAATGATCCATTTGTGTGCGAGGTACGAAAAGGGGCCAATAACGCCCACTTTTCTCTGGATCCTAGGTACTATAGAAGCATTACACTGCACAAAATTGCAAGTGTTTGTATGCACTGATATTAAAGCTATAAGCAGTATAAGCATACTTAAGGTCTTAGGTCACTCCTTCGATGTGTTACACTTTTGGCCCGTAGCAAATGAGGGTATAATGAACGCTTTACAACAAACATTAAATATATATATTTAAAGTATTTCTTGTTTTTGATGGGAACATGTTAAGACCAAACAAAATTAAATGCATTGCCAATAAATATGATATATTAAAAAAATCGTTGAATTGCCATAAATGGGTATTGTGGGCACCTACAGTGATTTTTTACAATGATTCTTTTTGTCGAATACATCACCTAAAAAATCCATAGATTTCAACTAGTTTTGATATACATATAGTTATTTTTAAAGGGAGATTATCAGGGGTAAGGAGATCAGCGGTGGTGACGGGAGTTTTGGAAGAAATACTTCCTGAAGTGCCTCCTTTATTTCGTTCTTTAGCGTGGAACATCTATTCCTAATCCTTAAAGCCACAAGAACAGTGGCTAGCAGAGATTTTTTTTACATTTTAAAAAAATTATAAATAATTGTATGCCCACTTCCATCCGAAGCCTACATGTTAGAGAATTAATAGAGTTTAAAATACAAAAAAAATCCCAAAATCGGAAAGTACAAACAAGTTAAAAACTGATATTTAAATTGTAAAACTAAAAATCGCACACAAAAAAATTATAATATTTTTTCTGAAAAGTACCGAAAAATACCAACATTTGAAAAACAAGATTTTTCAAATCAGACCATAGCTTAAGAAGTTATAACCAAAAACTCGATACACAGAGCGTTATCTTAACGATTTTTTAAATATCGATATCTTCTGAACGTGCATTCGGAAAAATCTCAAAAAATCCACAAAGCGTTTCTTCAGGTGTACTACAAAATATAAAAAAATGGGAAACTTTTTTTTTGAAACCGCCGATTTGTCGTGGAATTCCCCATACCCAAGTTGTATGATAGTTGAATGTATATAAAACTAGCTGGACTGCAGATGTCGTTCTAGCATATCCGGTGAATCCGTGAATAATGTCTCCCATTTTTTTGGAACAACAGTGACTATTTATGTATTTTTTATCTTTTATACTGCATCGTCACATATGTGTATGAGTCGTTTTCGACCAAACACAAGGGTATTGGTAATAACTTGGCCCTTTCGACCACCTACCGTACCATAATATAGCTATGAACCTTGTACTCGGCTAAGAATATCAAATTTGGTAGAAACATTTCTTATAGTTGCAGGTGGTTTGGTATTGCAAATGGGCCATATCGGTCAATGTTTTGATATGCTCCCCAATAGAGGTCGCCCCAAAATACATTTTTCAGGTGAACAGTTTGGCTAAAGAATTTGCGGCCTCCAAATTGCAGCGTTCGGTTTTTGTAATTATTTACTTAAACAAAAAGCATTGTTTCATGAATTGCTCCATATTCAAAGATTTTCCCTGTAATAAAATTGAATGCAATCCATGATGGAGGGTATATAAGATTCGGCACCGCCAAACTTAACGCTTTTACTTGTTATTTCTAAGGTAGACCCGATCAAAGACAATTGAAGGTATAGACACCCTAAGCAATTTTCCCAAACTTTTCAAAAGATGGTGCAAAACATACACTTTCGGTCATTTATATGCGGCCGAGAAGTATTTTCGAATACCATCTACTGAGAGCTTTGTTATTCTTTAATACCTTATATACTACATAGTATTAGTTTGCTAGTCGCTAACAGGTCAAAATGGGCGAAATGACCACTCCCTTTTTGGTATCTCCCACACGAATGGACCATTTTCCACCAAAAGTTAATTGCTTATGGCTTTAAAATCAGTCGATACAAATACTTAAAATTGTGTACAGTGTAATGCTATTACAGTACCTAGAGCCCAGAGAAAAGTGGGAGTTATTGCCACGCTCCTTTTGGTACCTCCCACACAAATGGACCATTTTGTACCAAAAGTTACCAGCTTAAAACTTGAATACCAGTGCATAGAAATACTTGAAATTTTGTACAGTGTAATGCTTTTACAGTACCTAGAGTCTAGAGAAAAATGGGCGTTATTGGCCCGCCCCTTTTGGTACCTCCCACACAAATGGACCTTTTTGTACCAAAAGTTAACAGCTTATAACTTTAATACCAGTACATACAAATATTTGAAATTTCAAACAGTGCGACGCTTTTATAGTACCTAGAGTCTACAGAAAAGTGACTGTAATTGGCACGCCCTTTTTGGTACCTCCCACACAAATCGAGCATTTTACACCAAAAGTTAACAGCTTATAATTTTAATACCAGTGCATATAAATACTTGAAATTTTGTACAGTGTAATGCTTTTATAGTACCTAGAGTCCAGAGAAAAGTGACCGTTATTGGGACGCCCCTTTTGGTACCTCCCACACAAATGGACCAGTTTGTACCATAAGTAAATAGCTTTTAACTTTAATACCAGTACATACTTTAAAGTTATTAAATGCAATTTAAATTGATAATATTTAAATTAAAACAAAAAAATAAATAAATTTACTAAAATTTTTTTGAGACTCCAGGTAAGGGGATTCATTAGTCGGTTTACCCGACTGAACTTTCTTATTTGTTTTGTTCTCAAGTTGTATTGCAGTTTTATTTCTATTTGGTACTCGTATGTTGGGTAAAAATTGATTTGTACACAGCGTTGCCAGATATTTAAAAAAAAAAAAAACTTAAAATTTTTGAAGAAAAAACTTATTTTGCCATCAAAAAACTTATTATTTATATTTTATAAAAAAAATTAAAATCGTAGCAATTCAATATTAAATAGTAATAGAAATGCTTCTTCCTTTGATGCACTTAATATATGCAGTTTAGTTTTTAAATGGTAATTAGACAAATATAGATTAAACAATTGGCGATGGGCCATATTTCTCGAATCACAAACATATTGGAATATAGTCAAATTATTATAAAATCTGGTCGATATATATGGGTATAAGTTACAAAACAATATTGTACAATTCATAAAAGAAGGGGATGATCCATAGTAGAAATTATTCCTGAGCAAAAGACTCCTTGGTACATTCCGCCGAAAAATGCAGTCTCGAAGCCCTAAGTTAGAAAAATTTTTTTTCTCCAATTATTTTTTATTTTGTTAAAAAATGTGTGTATTTCTATTCGAATTTATAGTAAATTTATTCGTATTCTTCCACTGTGAAGTATGTGATTTATTTTTTAAAATTTTAAATTAAAACTAAATTAAATGATTTTGTGTTTTTCTGAGATAATATAAATTAAAAAAAGAAATTAAAAAAACTTATTTGTGGAAGAAAAAACTTAAAAGAGCTATTTTTCATTTGAAAAAACTTGAGAAATAAGTTTAAACTTATCGTCTGGTAACGCTGTTTGTACACCTCTATTCTGCTTGTTGTATCTAAACGAAGCACTGTGCAACACCCAGCAACAGTCACTCTCCATCATTCCATAACGAAATAACAGCGTGAGATCGTTGTGAGCGGCGAAGTGTATGCAGTCGGTGAGAGAGAGAGAGAGATAGTTAATGTTAAATGGATATTCGTGGTGTGTTGGGCTTTTCATACCAAAAGAAAACAAACAACTTTTGCCAAAGAACTTTATGCGCTATACGCTTTTCCAGAGTTTGTGTTTAGTTAGCAAAAAACGTGCGAGAGGTAAAGACGTGTGCTCAGAGTGACGTGAGTGGTGAGAGATGTTAAAACCCGACACGGCAACGACACAAACAAACAAAATTTGATCAGCTTTAGAAGTGTAGTGTGATTTGAAGGAAAAGAAAATAAAAATTGAAATATTTTAAATGAATTTATTATATGTTTTTCTGTGTGAAAAATACATATCTATGTACAAATGATTAAGATTAACAGATGAGTGATTTAGGAAAACATATTAAGTGCTGCGAAATGCCAAAAGAATTCTATGACGAATATTATCCACACGGGAAATGAAAAAAAATTGGTAATGAATTAAGCACAGAACAAAGTGTCAAAACCAAGAAAAAAATACACACATACATATTTTGAAGAAAAACAAATTAAAAACATAAAATAAGTAAAAAAAGAAATTATAAAAAGAAAAAAATCATTGGAAAGTGTTGTTGCAAAAGTTGAATTATTACCGGCTTTTCAAA
This sequence comes from Eudasyphora cyanicolor, assembly GCA_963930755.1. Classification (NCBI taxonomy): domain Eukaryota; kingdom Metazoa; phylum Arthropoda; class Insecta; order Diptera; family Muscidae; genus Eudasyphora; species Eudasyphora cyanicolor. The sequence goes on from OZ005735.1 coordinate 160,009,462, forward strand.
CGTGCGTGGAATTGCAAAAAAAAAACAAGACAAATTACTGCCATTAAGTGTGTGAGTAAGAGTTAGTGAGTGTTCGTCGGACGTCGGACGGTCGGTTAATAACAAAATAATCGAATTATCCGAATCGCTGCTGTTTTTGTGTTTGACTCGCCATGGATTCTTTGGATGTGACATCGCCGGCGAATGCCTCGCCGCCTGACTTTGATTTCAATTTGCCGTGTCGCTTTTTCAAGAGCTCTTTTGCTCGATCACTTTCACTGAACAACAACAACGGCGGCAATAACAACAACAATCAATGCAAATCCTTGGATTATGATATACGTTCTAACAACAATAACAATAACAATTGTTTGCTAAAAAATAATAATAACATTAAAGGCAGCGGCGGTCTAAAACCTGAGGTGCCTCCCATTCCGCAAAGACGTTTAATACCGCCAGATGGAACAGCTTTAGCAGCTCAGCAGAACCAGAATGAGGCCAACAACAACAACAGACCTGTTGTTGGTAACGATCAATCTGTGGCAGCCGTTGGCAATAAACCTCCAGCATTGCCCGCGCGAAGACCTCCACCTGCTTTAAGTCTTCACACAGCTGCTGCAGCCGGAGCATCGCCAGCTGCTACGCACCAACAACAGCAACAGCAGCAAAAAATGCCAACCTCCTCGTTGACACAATTACGCCAACAGGCCTTCAATCAGGCTTTAAGCAATTCTAATGCGGCAGTGTTGCCGGTGAATGTCGCAGCGGCGAACGTCTCTCGTTCACAACAACTGCAGCAGCAACAGCAACAGAAATGTAATCAAAAGCTTATCAATCATTATGCAGTCTCCTCCTCCGGAGGAGGAACTGGTCACAACGACAGCATCTGCAGCAGCAGCAGTAGTGGCAGTGGCAGTTCCAATGGCAGCACCAACAACAACAGCAGCACCGCCAACTGCAGAAGGAATATTTACGTCTGGCCAAATAAACAGAATGTGGAACAGGTTAGTCATGCTTTTACTTAAACTAGGCCTACGCTTTTTTTCTCCCCACTCTCTACATATTCCATCCATCTCTTCACCTGATATTCTTTGTTAGTTATTTTAAATCGGTTGTTGTTTTTTCTTCTTCTGGTTTTGTGGATGCACTTTCATGTGCATACAGAAAAATACGAGGGACTATTGGACATTTTTGGGAAATGGAAAATTTGTACATTTTTATCACCTCACCTTAGAGAGGAGGGTATAATCAATTGCTGCGGACCAAACGTGTAAAACATCGAAGGAGGGACCTAAGACCACAAGTACAGGGTGGCTGATGAATATTGCTACATTAAGAAACTCGTGGAATTCAGTTTTCTTTTATTCATGTTAAAGCTCATTAAATTTAATTAAATATAGCTTAATTAGTTTTAAAAATAATGGAATTTAAATGCCCCCCCCCCTGCTCGTTGATGCATGTGTGGCATCTTACCAAAAAGTTGTTCATTACTGCTTGGAGAGTTGAGACGGGAATAGCCGCAATTGTTTCTCGAATGGATTGCTTTAGTTCATTCAAATTTGTTAGGTTTGTAGACTTCCTGTTTGCAATAACCCCACAAGAAAAAGTCAGGTGCAGTAAGGTCAGGCGACCTGGGGAGCCAACGGAATGTGGAGATTCTGGATATCAGCATATTGGGAAATTTTCGCCGCATCTTCTTTGAAGCATCTTCTGGCAAAATTCCAAGCGAATCGGGAAGTCTGCTGAGTTCACTTTGTTGGCCATTTGCATTTTATATGGGAATAACTCCAAATCTTTGTGCATAATTGACTGCAATGACTTGTCGAAACTCTTGGATTGTTTTGTATGGCATCAGCTACAGCAGCGATTGTTTCCTCCGTCCGAACTGAAGGGTTTCGATGGTAAGGTCTTCTGTTGACTGTCCCATGCTCGGAAAAATTGTTAACAAGTCTCTCTATGGTCCATCTGATCGGAGGATTGCCGCCAAACGTGCCCCTATACTCTCTTTGAACCGAATCTACGGACTTCAGTGCGTACTAATGCGCAATCCAAATTCTTGTTTCAGTGTCCCAGTTATCCATTTTTGTTAAATCTTTTTAGATCTGCAAAATAAAAAAAATTAACCAGTTTCATTAAATAGAAAAAAAGTTATTAAATTTTTTTTGGTAGCAACTTTCATCAGCCACCCTGTATGTTTGGGGTCTTCAGTCATTTGAGCAATGTCCGTCCGTCTGTCTGCTGGCTGGTGCGCACGATAACTCTCGAAAGGATTAACCGATTGACTTACAATTTTGTATGCGATAATATTTTGTTCTATCTCCGGCAAAGTTCGAAGATGGGACATATTGGTCCACTCCTTCTAGTACCTCACTCACAAAGGGTTAACATTTTGTGAAATATTGATTCATTAATAACTTCTATACTGCTTATTCGAATCTGCTGAAATTTCACACGTAGTATTAGTTGATTAGTCGCTATCACCTCGAGAAAAATGGGCGAACTTTCCTCGCCCCTTTTGTTACCTCACACACAAATGGACCATTATACACCAAAAGTAAACAGCTTATAACATTAATACCAGTGCATAGAAATAACGGGGTTTCCAATAGGGATGATATGATTTTGAAGTAATGTTTCGGCCATTTTTAATATGTCATGATCTGTCATTTGCTTTTCATTGTATTCAGTAGTGTTTAAAATTTCATCATGGAGAAATATACGCAAGAACAAAGTTTACAAATTATTCAGTTTTATTATTAAAATAATCGTTCTCCAATTGCAACTTTTCGTGCGTTAAGTCCATGTTTTTAAAATAAAAAAAAAAAACACTTTCCAGTCGACCTACGACCTTGACACCCATGAGCAATATTTTAGCGTTAATATTGCTCATTAAGAGCTATATTTTTGCCATTGACATTGGCTACGTGCCACACAGCAAATGAAACAGTTGAATTGTTGCGAGAAAAGTTTGGAGATTCGATTATTTCAAGAAATTGTGATATTGAATGGCCTCCAAGAAGTTGTGATTTAACACCATTAGACTATTTCTGATGGGGTTATTTGAAGTCATTGGTCTTTCGAAATAAACCAGACTTTCTTCAAGCTTTACGTGCCATTCATGACATACGACTTGGTTTAGTGGAAAAAGTGGTCGAAAATTGGGTTAATCGAATTCGTGGAGGCCATTTGAATGACGTTTTATTTAGAACTTAATTGTATCGATTGTAGTTCACATTAAATAAAAAACTTTTGAATTTCCTTAACAATAGGTGTGTTTTTTTCAAAGAAATCATATCACTCTTGTTGGAAAACCCTGTACTTTAAAGTTATTAAATGCAATTTAAATTGATAATAATTTAATTAAAGGGTTTTCCAACAAGAGGTGTTATTTTGGTATTCAAAGAAGAATTCACTTTTTTGAGATAAATGATCGGATGTTTATTTCATAATTAAGAGTATGCCGTTAATAATGAAAAACAACATCAGCCAAATGGCCACCACGACCACGCTTACAGGACCATATCCTTTTCATGAAATTTTCCATAACCAAATCGCAAAGTGGCTGCCCTATGTCCTCGATAGCCTCACGAATTCTATCTTTGAGGTATTGAATCGACGCTGGTCTGTTGGCGTAGACCTTATCTTTCACGTGGCCCCAAAGGAAGAAGTCGCAAGGAGTTAAATCACAAGATCTCGGTGGCCAATTGTGATCACCTCTTCGAGAGATAACACGGTCCGGAAACTTTTCTCGTAACAGAGCAATGGTTTCGTTGCTTGTGTGGCACGTAGCGCCGTCTTTTTGAAAGTAAACGTTGTCCAGATCAATACCATCCAACTCCGAACATAAAAAATCATTAATCAAATCTCGATAGCGCACTCCATTCACCGTAACTGTTGATCCAACTTCATTTTCGAAAATGTAAGGTCCAATGACCCCGCCGGACCATGAACCGCACCAAACAGTCACACGTTGAGGATGGAGAGGCTTCCCAACAATAACTCTTGGGTTTTCCGAGACCCAGATGCGACAATTTTGCTTGTTGACGTAGCCACCGAGGTGGAAATGGGCCTCATCAGTCAAGATGAGGTGGAATGGGGCCTTATCAGTCAAGATGATTTTTCGATGGAATTTCAGATCATTTTCATGATGCATATATAAATTTTCGCAATGATGCATATATAAATTCACACAAACATGATTTACAACCTATTTCTAAAAATTGCGTGAGTGAAAGAGGAAATTTTAACTATGAAAAAAAGTAATAATTTGTTGTTACGCGCTTTTGAATTTCGTTAATAATTTCGTAATTTTTTGATTTTTAGGTCGCTAAAAATTTGTCAGGATGTGTATTTTGATGCAGTGTACCGAAACCAATTAAAAACTGAATTTTAATTTTTCTTGATGTTACGCCCTTTTTCGTTTCTGATGACTTTATGTGCTGTAAGAAGTACAGTGAAACCTGGATAAGTGGAAAAACTCTGTAACTGAAATTTTGTTTCAACTCCCACCACCTTCGATACAACAAAAAACTCCTTTAGTGGATTTCTAAAACCCACATTTTTGCCTATATTTACCTCTATAAGAGAAATTTCGTTCATTATAACCTCTATAAGTGGAATTTTATCTGTATGTAGGGTAAACGTGCCTAAGTTCGGCATATACCAGTAGTCGGTATTTTTTGAATTAAAACATAAATAAATAAGAATAACAGCAGTTAATATTACAATAAGGTCATGTTCGCATATAGAATATAACGGGTTTTCCAATAATAGTGATATATTATCTTTGAAAAAAAAAAACACTTATTGTTAAGGAAATTCACAGTTTTTTATTTAATGTGAAGTACAGTCGATACAATCCTCCACGACATCTTCTGCCGAAACGAATTCGATGAACCCAATTTTTGAGCACTTTTTCCACTAAATCAAGTCGTATATCATGAACGGCACGTTCAATGTTGACTTGTAAAGCTTGAAGATAGTCTGGTTTATTTCGAAAGACCAATGACTTAAAATAACCCCACAAGAAATAGTCTAATGGTGTTAAATCACAGCCTCTTGGAGGCCATTCAATATCACAATTTCTTGAAATAATCGAATCTCCAAACTTTTCTCGCAACAATTCAATTGTTTCATGTGCTGTGTGCAGCCACAATCGGCCAATGGCAATATATTAGCTCTCTTAACGAGAGCTAAAATATTGCTCATGGGTGTCAAGGTCGTAGGTCGACTGGAAATTATATTTTTTTGAATTAAAAAAAAAATCGACAGCATCATTTTCAAATGTGAACGGAAAGTTTATTTTTGCTCTAGCTCCTTAACGGTACATCGGATCGGGAATCGGCCAATGGCAAAAAGATAGCTCTCAACGAGAGCTTAATTATTGCTCATGGGTGAAATAGGAATTTTTCCATTGACCGATTCCCGATCTGAAGTACCTTTAAGGAGCTAGAGCAAAATTAAACTTTCCGTTCTCATTTGAAAATGATGCTAAGTCCACTTTTTTAAAATCCAAAAAAAAAACACTTTCCAGTCGACCTACGACCTTGACACCCATGAGCAATATTTTCCAGTCGAAGGTCGACTGGAAAGTGTTTTATTGGATTTTTAAAAAATGGACTTAGCGATTGGATAACGAATATTTTGATAATAAAACTGAATAATTTGTAAACGTTTTTCTTGCGTATATCTCTCCATGATGAAATTGTAAACACTACTGAATACAATGAAAAACAAATGACAGATCATGACATATTACAAATGGCCGAAACGTCACTTCAAAATCATATCATCCCTATTGGAAAACCCGTTGATATATAATATAATAAGGTTTTCATGCAATCGTCTGAACTGTCAATTTAACTTTGCCTAACAATCTGTCATTGTCCGTACATTTGCAGCACTTTAACAGGATTGATAACGTTGTCCGATCTGGCAATCGTGTGCACTTTGCTTTATTTACATATCCATTTAACCAAAAATCGAATTCATCGCTGATGTTTGAAGTTTGACGAACAGAACCATTATTTTTATAGAAAATTTCAACAATTTGCAAACGTTGCTCTCGTATAAGTCTATCCATGATGAAATGGCAAACCAATATTGACTTTTAAATCGGTTTCCAAATAAAGCAGTGTTACCAACTCAAAGTTATGAACCTGTAAAAAAACATCATGTACCTAATTACATATTTTCAAAAGAAGTCAAAAACTCACATTCTGTCATTGAAAACATTAAACCACTCGATATTGTCGGCATCTTTCAAAAACAAAAAGCTCACCCTGTTAAGCTAAAGTGGAATAGCTTAATAGCTCCTCCTAGACAGGCAATTTGCTTAAAGGTGCTTAGGGTATTTCTGATTGAAATCAACAGATCGATACCTCCATGCTAAGTCCACTTAGCATGTTTCAAGTGAGATTGCATTTTTAACTTCTAAATATTCCAAAATATATTCAGTCAAATTTTGGTGTTTATCCGTCAACCCAATCAAAAGTTATTCACAAAATAGTACAGGTCATTCAATTTCCATTACAAAGGACTTCCACACAAATTTAAAAAAACTACCTTTTTACACTTAGCATAGTTTGGAATGGAGGTATCGAGATGATACGTCCATGCGTTCGTCATGTCTCGCAGAAACATTAAAATCACCCCTTTGTGGGAAAATGTTTTTTAACAGCTGTTGATTGTTTACGCTGACATTTTGCAATAGATCTCACAAAGACATTATGGGGGACATAAACTCTTTTATCTTTTTAAATGGTCACCTTTTTCCCACCAATCCACTTTTATTAACTTCAATAATGTCTTGAAATTATGCAATTTTTGTTTTTCGGCATTTTCTAAATTCAGCCGCAATTGACATTTCGTAAAAAATGACATAACTCTCAAAGAAAACGTGTTCGAATACGAAACACATGGAAATTGTTCTCAGTTGAATAAACGGACGCCAATGAACAACACCACTAGTGTTCTTATGGGCAGTAGGTTTTGTCATAGCAAAATTTAATTATTATTTTTCATTTGCTTTTTAAATAAAATAAGAAAAAAAATATTTACGTTTAAAAAATACACTAAAAAAAGTACACATCCGTAACTTTATAGATGGCCATATAAAATATAAATCACAGTGCGGCCTACGGCTATCTATTTATCTAAAGATTGTTAATATGTTTTCGTTAGAGGAAAATTTTAAATATGTGCACCTGTCTGTTTTTGTTTTTTGTAACTTTACAGAAGATCATAAAATTTTGTTTTAAAGCTGCCTCTGGCTATTGACTAAAAATAATAAATATTTTTTAGAAGGAAAATTTGAAAAATTAATAAGATAGATGGATACGAGTATTAGGTAAATGTCGTTTTCGATACTTTATTGTGTCATGTCATAAATTTGAAATGTTTGATTTATGACATTTATTCCTATTACTACGCTAATTAGAGAACCCGCCAAGTATCAGAAGTATTTATTAACGTTGTTAAGATAAATCAAACAAAGGCTTATACAGTTTTTGATTTTATCCCATAAATACTTATATTTCCATAAACGATATCTTATACAGTGAGCAAAAGAAGTTGAATAAATATACGAAAAACTTTAATACAAGTAGTAATAGAAAATGTATACGGGGAAATCCACGACAAATCGACGTTTCAAAATAATTTCGGTTTTGATATTTCGCATTTTTTATATTTTTCAGTAAAATATACTGAATATTCTGGTAAAAATACCAACATTTCAAAAAAAATATTTTTCAAATCGGACCATTATCTAGGAATTTATGACCAAAAACCCGATACACAGAGTGATATCTTAACGATTTTTTAAATACGGGGTTGCTATATATATTTCTGGCCTAGGCAACACTAAGTGTTGCCTGGAGCCATCTGACATTTGCATTGGCAAGTTTGAAATTTTTTAGCATAAACGTACTCAGAACGTTTTGACGTACGACCATCATTTGTGTTGTTTATAGTGAATTTACAAAATCAATTTGGCAAAAAAATTTAATTAATTCGTGAACATTTTCGTAGGATCATTGTTCACAACTTTCGACTTGGATTATCACAACAAGAGTGCATCGATGAACTTAAATCTTTGTATGGCGATGAAGCACCATCCTATAGCAAAAATATCATAAATAAGGAGCGCACAACAGGCCGAACCACTGGCTTAAGTGTATGTCCATGGACATGAGACGTTTAAACGTCTCCTCTTTTCAACCTAACCTAACCTATAGCACTGTGAAAAACTGGTTTAATGAATTCAATCGTGGCCGACGCTCGCTCAAAGACGAAGGTCGTGAAGGTCGTCCAAAAATGGCCGTTGTGCCAGAGAACATTGATGCCGTGCATGAACTGATAATGCAAGATCGTCATGTGACATACCGTGAGATTGAGGCATCCTTGGACATTTCTTCCACCAGCATACATTTGATATTGCATGAACACCTGGCCGTAAAAAAGGTTTGTTCTCGTTGGATCCCGCACAATTCAACAATCGCTCAAAAAAAGGTTCGTGTCGATTGGTGCAAAGAAATTTTGCAAAAATCGCGGTGCTTCAAAAGATGTTTATAAGATCGTCACAGGTGACGCATCTTGGATCTATGCGTATTAGCCCGAAACAAAACAGCAATCGACCGTGTGGGTCTTCGAAGACGAGCCAAATCCAACGAAAGTTGTTCGTGGAAGAAGCACTTCGAAGCAAATGGTCGCCTGTGTCTTCGGCAAATCTGGGCATGTGGCGACTGTTCCGCTTGAGTAACGTAGGACGGTCAATTCTGGTGGTACACCACAATTTGTTTGTCTGAAGTCTTCGGAGAAATTCGAAAAACGAACAAGGGAAACCGAATCATAGTGCACCATGACAATGCGAGCTCTCACACATCAGTTCAAACCAGTCGAATTGATGGGTCATCCGCCGTACAGCCCTGACTTGGCACCCAATGACTTCTTTTTATTCCCGCACATCAAGAAAAAAATGCGTAGTCACCGATTTTCGTCGCCAGAAGATGCTGTTGAAGCGTTCACTGTTTCAAGCAGTTTATATATACAATCCTTCTACAAAAATGTCCAATTATGGCTCATAATTAGAGATCCAATGGTGAATATCGCTTCAGTCTAGAATCATTGAACATCCCCTAATGGATGATTATAGATTAAATAGTTCATCATTGAATATCCAGTCGGTATGCATAGAAGTTCGATTCGATTTCGATCATTATTGAAATCGGAGGTCGTGGAAAACCTCATCGCCCTTAATTGAAGATCCAGTCGGAAACCATTGATGAATCCTTAAAGGATTCAGTGTAAAATCTTCTAGATTAAACCGTACATCAAGGAAAGTTCAATTGTGGATCATTGAAAATCCAGTCGGGATGCATTGGAGTTTCGATTCATTGTAGACCCAAAAGCGATTTATTCATTTCCAATATTTTGTATGAAGGTTCAATTATGAAGCATTCCAATTTACTCGTACGTAGAAGTATATATACTTCTCAAAAATGTTAAGGTCTGAAGATGGCTTACGTTCATCATTAGTTTAGATGTTGGATATCGATTAAGTCGAGGATCATTGAAGATTTATAATGAGTCGTTGTATCTCAAATCGAGGGTCATTAAGAACGTCATCACAGTTCTTTGAAGATCCAGTCAGAATACATTGATGATTCATTCATTGCAGTAAATCCATAAAGGATTCAGAATAAATTATTTGAAGAAAATCTTCCAGATTAACACGTTTGATCATCGAAGATGCAATCGTGGATCATTGAATATCAGTATGCATAGAAGATCCGATTCATCGGAGACCCAATAGCGGATCATTCAAGTCTTTTGTATGAAGGTCCAATAATGAAGCTTTCCAGATCAGTCAATATTTCAAACTATATACAATCCTTCTGAAAAATGCAATGTCCGATGAAGGCTAAGGTTAGGTAGGTTATTGTGTCATTAAATATCGAATTGTGGATATGGATTCATTGGGAAATAATGAAGATCCAATGGTGAACATATGTATGTAGATGCAGTCGAGAGTCTTTGACGATCCATCGCAGTTCAATGAAGATCCAGTCGGAATTCATTTACGATTCAAGTCATTGCATATCCATAAAGGATTCAACATCAAATATTTGAAGAAAATCCTATAACGTTTGATCAAAGAAGATGGATGGTTGTAAATAAAATCGTTGATCATTGGTAATTATATTCTAAAACCTATGAAAGATCATATTCTGGATCATTGAAGGTCCATTGGGCGAAGTTCATTAAAGACAATTTGAACATTAAAAATTGAATCTAAATATATCGTTGGGGATATAGAGATCGTTGAAAATTCAACTATGAATTGCTACTGATAATTATTATGGATTATTGGAGATCTAATCTTTAAAGGAGATGCAATCGTGGATCATGGAAGATATAGTCGAGAATTGTTGAAGATCCCATTGCAGTTCGTGGAAGAACCAGCGCAGTGGTTTTTTGAAAAACCACTAACTGATCGTTGTCATTCAGCATTAATGGATTTTTGTAGGTTAAACAGTTGATCATTGAATATGACATTGTGGAACATTAAAGATCACTTTCTGGATCATTGAAGAATCAATGGATCGATGAAGATCGAACATTTTATGATTGACTATTTAATAGTATATCAGTTCAAGATTCAGTTATGGCTCATAGTAGATCCAGTTGAGAACCATTTTGTGGATTATTATAAAATCACTTTTAAATCAAAGAAATACAATCACAGATCTTTTAAGCTCTAGTCTAAATACAACCGAGAATCATTAATGGATCGTTGTAGATAAAATCGTTGATCATGGGAAATTATATTCTGAAGACTATGAAAGATCATATTCCAGATCATTGAAGGTCCATTGGGCGGAGTTCATTGAATGTCGACAATTTGAACACTGAAGATTTAATCCAAAGATATCGTTGGAGATATATATGTAGATCGTTGAAAATGCAACTATGAATCGCTACTGATTATTACTATGGATTATTGGAGATCTAATCTTAATTCAAAAGAGATGATGGAAGATCTAGTCGAGAATTGTGAAGAACCGTCGGAGCATTTTTGAAAAAGCACTAACTGATCGTTGCAGATGCACACGATAGAATCGAAGATCAATGGTGGATCATTCAGGATTGAACATTGTAAAACTTAAAATGTAATAATGAAGTTATTGTTAAGAATAGCTGTAGGTCCTATTGTTCATTATTTTAGATTTAATTTTAAATGAGAGAAATTTCAATTTTTGGAGCATTGAATTTCTTGTTGAGGATTATTTTAGATTAAGTCGTGGATCATTGAATATCACATTCTGGATCATTGAAGATCACATGTTGGATCATGCAAAGATTTTAAATTTGAACACTGAATCGAAATCCAGTCGCTGTTAATTGGAGATGCAGTTTAACTTCACTACAAATCCATTGGTGGACCATTCTATATCCAAACTTAACTCAAGTCCTATTCAACCATTCGGATCGAAAATGCCATCTAGTAATTCAATAATCGTCACAAACTAATTTTATATTCCGTAGTCTTACTTACTAACTTACTTTCCAAGATTTACTTTTCAAGAAATCTAAATGAGAAAGAATTCAATGAATTGGCTTCAACTTGATCAACTTTGAGAGGAATAGTTCTGCCATTTGATTTATACTAAAACCCTGTGATATTTTTCCTATAATGCACCCGTCTCTCTCGCCTCTCAGTCCCCTTTCACAAACCTTGCATTTCTCATCGCATCTTATTTTGCCACTGGCCTCTTTTTTGCTATTTCAGTGGCCTCAGAAATTGCATTTTTCTGTTCATATATTTGCGAACCAGACCAGACTACTGACCGTTTTGTACACAATGTTGTTATTGCCATTTTTCTGGCCAGATCTTTATCGCGCTCCATGTTCGAAGAGTACTCGTCTTTGTTGGATTTCCTTTTTAAGTGAAATCGTTTTTGTTTTTTTTTGCTTTGCCACAGTTTTTCTCCAGCTGAAAATCGATTTATGCTGGCTGGCTGGCTGTTTGGAAGTCTGTCTGTTCATCTGTCTGTCTGTCTTTGTTGAATATTCCACATGACCTTGACCGCATGTTGTGGCAAAATCAAACAAGCACCACCAGCAGCATGTTGTATGAACACAGTTGAAATTCTCTTGAGAAAAAGTTGCAATGGCAACAATGAATGGCCAGAGGTACGAGTACGACGTGTGCACGGACGACTGACTGGCAACTTCATTCAGCCACACCACGCCACAGCGAATGATCTTGAGAAAGTTGAGATCAGAGCCAAAGTTAAGGTCATAGAATGTTATTTGAGCTTGACGAGAACTCGTCATTGTAAATTGAAATGTATTTCAAACAAGAAATTGCCGTAAATTTAAGTGAGTCTTTTTTTTAGACGCCTCTACAATCCGTTTTTAAAAGTAAATTCGTTTGGTTTACTTTTAAAACGTTTATGCATTTTTAACACGAGTAAAATGTTTAAACAATTTCTTAAGCAAACAAATGTAATTAAAACATAAACCAAAACCTCATGAGGAATTACAAAGTTTTAATTGTCATGAAAGAAGATTTACTGTTCGTAAAAGCAATTTCCAACACTCTTACTTTTGTACTTAGATGTAAAAAAAATTAAAAATTTTGCAAATACTGACAGAAAAACTACCTTCAATATAAAAAATTTAATGAAAACTTGAACATCTTCAATAAAAAATTTGATTAAATGGGTCACATATCAGTAGTTGAAAATTCAGTTAGTGCTTTATGAAGATGTTTACAGAGCCTCATTGACGGGCTCTGGTTAGAGCTAACCAACAGTTAAAATTTGAAAATTCCATATGATTTGACAGCTATAACTGTAGGATAACCGGAGATGATGAAATTGACCGTGAATCAAGGAAAAAACAGTTGTGGATATCTAATCATAGATCATTGAAAATTTAGATAATAATAGCCACGAATCCTATTGTGGATTATTATTATTGTAGATCTAATCTTACATCAAAGGATATGAAAGTGTGTATCATTAATGATTTGATCAAGCATTTTTGAAGATCGCGTTGGAGTTCGTTGAAGAACCTGTCGAGATTTATTGAAAATCCTTTAGTGGATCGTTGTAGATTGGATCATGGATCATTAAAGATAAAATTCTGAATAGTTGAAGATTTTGGGGTATTCAATATACAAAAATGTTAGCATTTTCTAAAGAAGAAATCGTTTGAAATTCAATCACATATCATTGAATACGGTCAATTCGACTATAACAACACTATAAATCCAGTCGTGGACTAAATCTTTCCAGATTCGAAATGCGATCATTGAATCGTAATAATCGTTGAAGGTTCAGAAATTAACTTGAGCCTTGCTTTTTTAAAAATTCCAAAAATAATGCCTCAAAGTAAGGCAGTGCCTTTTAATCGTTGAAGATTCAGTTAGTATTCACTACACAGCTAAAAAAATATGATAGTAGATCATTGAAGACTTGGTCGATCAATTTTTAGGATCTCGTTCCAGTTTGCATTTTTGTAGGTCTGTATTTTTGTAGGTCTTAACTGTGTCACAGGCGCTCCATAGCAGGCCTCGGACCAGCATTACGATTTGTACGAGGTGAACAAGGTTTGTTATCGGTTGTATATGTGTTATTGTAGATCTAGTCTTTTACCAAAGGAGATGAAACTGTGCATCGTTGAATTTCTCGTCCAGAATTGTTTAAGCTCCCATTGAGATTCGTTGAAGATCCCGTCAAGATTCAATCCGTTAGTGGATTGTTGTAGTACGAGTATAACTAGTGGATCATTAAGGATCACATTTCCGATCATTCAATATACACGATGTTAACACCGACTCCAGTAGAAATCATTCAAGATTCAATCACAGCTCATTGAAAATGATGTTGATAATCACATATAATCCAGTCGTGCTGCATTGTAGATCCAATCTTATCTGAAAGCCTTTCGACCATTGAAGATGCCTTTTGTATTCACTACAGAGCCAAAGAAAATGTAATGGTGGATCATTAAAGATCAAGTCGAGAATTTTTGAGGATTTTATTGCAACTTGCATTTTGTTAGGTCTGTATATTTCTTCACTGTATCTTGCTCACATACGGTGACTAACAGGCTCTACATACATAGCCAGCATCGGACCGGCAAATCGCTTTGTAAAACGTCAACAATGTTCCTATACCTCGGACGGATATAACGATGTGGAAGAGGTCAAGGTTTTGTTATTGATTGTAGTTGTATTATTGTAGATCTAGTCTACATTTTGCCATTCAACTAGGAGAAATCAATTGCTTATTCCTAGGATTGTCCACCTAATGAATGAATCGTTTCTAGTAAGAGTAGCACGACTTTACAATTCATTACCCAATGACATGAAAAATTTTAGCATTTCGCTCCCTACACTCTTCAATAGGCTACTTCACCACTTTCAATAACATTTTTATTTGTTGTTATGCAAAATTGCGCTTAATTAAAGCTACGTAAAAAATCTTTAAATAATGTTTCTATTTTATGAAACACTTTATAAATTTTTCCTTATATTAGGATTTTACTTATGTTTGTTTCGCAAACTGAGTAGCTATTTAGTTATCCTAAATACTTTTCTGTATACCCAATCTGTATTTATATTATTTATTCCTTATATATTAATTAGGTTTAAACAAATCAACATATCATTATTTACCAATGAGTAGTTTTTTACCCTTGGTTAAAAAGCTTAGTTATATGCATATTGTAATTTATGTTTAATTGGCCAGACGGCTTTGAATTACAAGTTTGTACGAAATAAATGAAATGAAATGAAATCAAAGGAAATGGAACTTTGGATCATTGAAAATCTGGTCGATAATTTTTGAAGATCTTAGAGCGGTTCGTTGAAGATGCCATCGATAATCATTGAAAATCCATCAGTGGATTGTTGTAGATGAACAATATATTCATTCAATATACAACATTTTACCAACGAATCTAAAAAAAATCGTTGGAGATTTTATTACAGTTGGAGATTGTAGATCCAATCTTTACTTAAAGCCAATTCAACCATGAAACAACGAATTTTCGGATTATAATTCATTAATCACTATTAACAACCAGCCGTGGGCAGATTCTTTCCAGATCCAAGATGTGAATATTGAATCGTAAATCAATCGTTGAAGATTCAGAAATTAATTCGTACATTACTCTTTAAAAATTTCCAAATACAACATGTTGAAGATGCTGGGATTCACAACAGAGCCAAAAGAAAAACAATATTGCATCATCGTCGATCTTCTCGAAAATATTTGAGGATCTCACTGAAGTTTGTTGAAGATCCAATCTAGAGTTATTGAAGATTCATTAATAGATTTTTACATAGGACTCTGGATCATAGAAGATGCAATGGTAGATCATTCACGTTCGTTGAAGATCCAATCGAGAATCATTGAAGAACCAGCAGGAGTAGCGTATCGTGCGGTCCTTGGATCATAGAAGATGCAATGGTAACTCATTCACATCCGTTGAACATCCAATCGATAATCAGTAAAAATCCAGCAGGAATAGCGTGTCGTGCGGTCCCTGGATTTTCGCTGTACTGCCTTTGTCGTAGAGAATTTTCTTCCACGGCATTCACTATGTACTTGTTTACTGCTGCTACGTTTTACTTGTGCTCATTCTGATCATGAAGATCACGCCTGAACTGTCGGTTTTGGAGTAGTCTATCAACAAGGCGATGATTTGTCTGGCGACGGCAATGACACTCTAACACTACTCCATATACATAGTTGCATCGGTGCTCTTCATCTACATTGCTCTGAAGATAATGGGAGATACTCTGTTGCAGTTATCAGAGTTTGCATTTGGTTAGGTCCGTACATGTCCCCACTGTTTCTTGTGACTACACATTTTCTGCATAGATGACATCCGACCGATTTTGCAGGTTTTCTAATTCAAGACGGTGAGCGGCTTATTCATACACCTTATGCCTTTCACAGATGTCACAGATCTTTGAGCCCGAAACCAGAACCGTATGGTTTGCATATGATACGATACCAACTCCGCTAGGTGGTGGTAGAATTGTTGAGCTTGGGAGCACCCTGTTTAACTCTACCGGATTCCTGGATTACACATACGATTGTCGCCCACAGATAAAGTTGATGTTTAACACTAGGCGGTGGGTATGTCCTGCCACTTTCCTCTAAATAAAGTTGCGTTTTTGATAATATTGAAGATTTTCGATACCAAGACTAATTTGTGTGTTTGGAAATTGGAATTTTTTTCATCCCTTGGTAGGAGAAGAGCCACGAGTATCATTGCTCATGGCATAAGCAACTCATGAGAAGGGACATTGGTCTGTATGATTCTCCCTTATTCGCAGTTTTATTTATTTTTAGTAGAGTGGCCAGAGACATATAAAGTCAATGCAATAACCGCGTAGTACTTAATACCCACCATGAGCTATGAGTTCTCTACTAAATAATGAGAAGTGGGCATAGCTTTGGCTGAGGAAATATATAGATCTGCGATCTGCATATTTTGTGTACTTCGAAAATAATTGACAAAATATGTACCTAGAATAAGCTTAAGGGTAACATAACAGATTCAGGTTCCAGAGGGGCAAAGCTTTAACTGACCATATATATAGATCTACGTTCTGCATGCGTTAGGTGGCACTGGTCGACGCTAATTCACCAAATATGTAGATAGAGGAGTAGTGAAAGTGAAAGAAAATCGATCTGTACGATTTCCCCTTAATCAAATTTTTACCTGATTTCAGTAGCGGGATCATTCCGCTCCCCTTTCAGATTTCTCTTAATATTAGAGTGGCCTGAGGCAAACAGTGACACCACATGTCCTAGGAGATTTGAATGACCAACACGAATTATTTTAGATATATACTAGAGGGGCATAGAGTTGTATGAGAAATATTTAGAAAGACTGAGACAAATAGATTAGGAGCTTTTAACGACCACCATGAGCTAACCTAAATAATGGCCAGAAGTGCATAACTTTGGCTGCGCACATAGATAGCTCTACGTGCTGCACACTTTCGGTACTTATAGCCGACCACAATTGATAAAATACAGTAAGCCCGAGGGGGGCCAATACTACAATGTTGATAATAAATCCAGACTATTGAGGAAAAGTGCCAGACGGGTTTTTGCCTTCGGTGTAAGAAGGGAAAATCGCCCAAAATGATTATATTTATCCTCAACTTTGCTTGGTTTCATCTTCCAGACTTTGTAAAATATTAAAATGGCCATAGACAAATAGAGGCAAGGCAATAAGCGCGTGCTTGTAGGAAATTTTAGCACCCACGCGCTGTGATATTCTGTCCTAGATGATATTCTGAGCACACTTTGTGTACTCTATAGAGTTGAGGTAAGACAATAACCGTGTGTTCCTGTAACCGTGTGTTCCTGGAAGACTTTAATGCTCTCATATATATTAACCATAATTTTGACTG
Organism: Eudasyphora cyanicolor; assembly: GCA_963930755.1. Classification (NCBI taxonomy): domain Eukaryota; kingdom Metazoa; phylum Arthropoda; class Insecta; order Diptera; family Muscidae; genus Eudasyphora; species Eudasyphora cyanicolor. The sequence goes on from OZ005735.1 coordinate 160,026,890, forward strand.
AGCAAATACAAAGCTCTACGTTCTACAAACTTTGGGTACGACTGGCCGACGATAATTGACAAAATAGGTATCTAAAGTAAGCCCAAGGGCGAGATAACAATCAGACCTAAAATTGCATTTAGTTTATATTAAATTCTTTAAATTCTCTGGTGCACAATTTGGGTAGGTCTGCGTGATATTATTTGAAAGACAGATAATCCCAGTTAGTTGAGGGGAGCATTCTGAAAAATATATACGGGTATATACTCGTGGCATTATTTTTATTGAGTCAGGCAGAAATGACAATATGTTTTTTGGTCGGAGTGTAGGATGTTATGATGAACTGTGTAGATATTTCTAACCCTAGTTCACTTTGATACTGACTATGAAATTAAGGTGAGCAATAATCAAGATTATTATACAGAATGGATGCTTTGCTGGTCATCTACTATACTGCAAAATTTCTCTCCGTTGGTCAACTAAAAACTAGATAATCTCTATTAAAGGAGAGATGGCTTCGCTAGGCATCTATATACCAGTTGATATGATCATTCTGGTGCTCCATTTAAGAGTAGATGATTTCTCTGGTTGTCTACAATATATAGAATGATATCTATGATCGTCTACTACAGAGCAGATACTTCGCCTGCCATCTGATATAGGGTAAATACTTCACTGGTACTATAAAGTAGATGCCTTCGCTAGTTATCTGATATAGATTAGATGACCTCGCTGATAGTCTAATATAGAGTAGGTATTCTCTTTTATATCGTAGTTAGCTTCATCTTGTAAGTTACAGTAGATAACCATAAAGGTTCTCCATATCATAGTCATGTATAGGGCGAATAACTTTGCTGGTCGTCATCTATTCAGTCGATAATCACTATTAATGAGAAGATAACTTCGCGTTTGGTGCACAGTGTATGTTCTGCAATTCCCAGTTAACTTTGTTAGATGGCAATACTGCCAATGAAGTGAAGCTGAGAGCAATACTCAAGTTCACTGCATGTCCTAATTATCCGTTTAATTATGATCTTGTCTTGGAGATCGATTAGCTTAGAGCTAAGGAAACCATTTTGCCATTAAGATTTTCAAAACAATTTCCGTTTCCTTTGAAACAAGATTGAACTAAACTCTCGAGAGTTGGCAATTTCTTTCCTGTCCTTCTATTTTTCTTGGGATTTTCCAACACTGGACTAACATTCGACCTCTCAGAAGTCTTACCTGTTTTAATGTTGCTTTGATTTGCTATTTTATCTTTTTGGTTTTGTCTTGTTTTTTCATATGGAATTAAATTTATTTTAATAGAGAAAGCCTTTTTTCGGTCGTAATTTTTCACATGACTTCCAACAAATTGTTTTAAATCGTAATAATTTTTCGTTTTATGCGACTTTAGTGCGCTTTGTTGCTTATTTTTTCTTTGTTTTGGTATTTGTTCAGCAGTTGGTGGCAGCATGCCGCCGCCGACGCCTCGTCCATGTGGTGCGGGGTGTTTGGGTTGCTAAAGAAAAGTGAATTTTGAAATGGGTGTTATTAAACGCATATTTTATAAATGTTTATTTGCACAAATTTCCAACACGGCGGTGCTGTTTATATTTTCAGTTGTTTCGTCTTCATCTTCATCCTCGTCGTGGTAGTCGTTTGGCCTGACGCAATTACGGACGCAATGGATGGATATTAAACAACATCCAGGCGAAATCCACTGCCGCAATGCGAAAAGGAAATTGAAATTCCTAGCGATATGGAAGCAAATGAGGCAATATCGCCTCGGCGGCCCACCACGTTTGACCGGCCTCTATCATGTCATCTCGTCTGTTTAAATTAGAGAAATTATTAAAGTACATTTTTAAACACTTGTGCCGGTTGCTTATTGCATCTTTAAAATCGTTTCAGGTTATTATGAAACAAACGAGATTATTTGCGTGCCAGCAGCATTGAATGTTGTCTTTTTTTGCTGGTGAAAAATTATTGGAATGTAGGATGCCCGACAAGAAGGACTAAGGGAAGAAATCTGGATTGGATGGAAATGCCACCCCAGAGAACATGACCTCGATTGCGATGGCCATCTTCTATAGATTAGATGATCGCGATGGCCATCTACTATAGATTACATGATCTGGGTGGATATATACTATAGATTAGATAATCGCGATGGTCATCTTCTATAGATTACATTTTCTGGTTGGTTGTCTATTATAACGGGTGATCCAAGTAGAGATACTTTTTTCAATAGACTTTTTTGACAGATCACGTGTGAGTCGTGTCATGTTATTTTTGTTATGTTTTATTTGGCATTTCATTATGGAAAGACTTACACCTGAACAACGTTTACGCATGTCATTCGCCAGTTACCAGTCGAAATGCTCGAACGAGACATCGAATATTGGACTCAACGGATGGACTATCTGAGACGTAGCCGCAGCCAATATTTGATAGACATAATCTTCAAAAAATAAATGCCAAAGAATGTTCTTTCAAATGATAATAAACATTCCCTATTCAATTTGAATTTTCTGTGTTTTTTTCTTTAAAAAAGTAGGGAACCTCGAAATGGATCACCCTATATCGATGATAGTGATGGTCTGGATGGTTATCTACTGTAAATTTAATGGTCGTATGCTACTGAGTATGTAGTCTGAGAGTCTATTATAGAGTAAAAAATTGTACATAATAATACATTCTCGTACAGTGAGTATTTCGATTTAGGTGGATTCCTGCCGTTAAGGCTTAACTCCACCGTGCTCTAAACACTCGGGTGAATACATGCGTCAACCAACGCCCCCAACAATGTGCATGAGTACCAATCAATTCCGTGTATTCTGGCCACTTTTTCCCTCCTCCTTGGTTAGGATCGGAGCCCATCTAAAACTCCTGCCATTCCAGGGTCATGGCGCCCGGTTGGTTTGCACATCCGAGACCATTCTCTCCCAGCGATTTTGGTTTAAACCACAGCCACCACGTTGCACCCAACAGGGTCCTCACCAATAGTCAGGCCGGTACCTGCGTACCGAGGGCTTTCCTGACTCCCGTGGTACCAGATTAAGTGCTCTGGTCAGACTGCGTAGCCGAAGATATTACCAGTTAGACTCCAGAAAATCTAGGACTGGTGACCAGTCTAGGATCACAGTCCAGTCCCCATCCTGGGAATAGATGAGGAATATAGGACTTGTAGATCCAATATAATAATAATCATACATACAGATGAGTATTTGGATTTAGGTGGATTCCTGCCAGTCAAGGCTTAACTCCACCGTGCTCTAAAAACTCTGGTAAATTTATGCGTCGACCAGCGCCCTCACACACAATGTGCATGAGTTCCAATGAATTCAGTGTTTCTGGCCACTGGTTCCCCTCCTTGGTTAGGAGCGGAGCCCATCTAAAACTCCTTCCAATCTTTGGGTCATGGCGCCCGGTTGGTTTGCAACTCCACATCCGAGACTCCACTCTCCCAGCGATTTTGGTTTCAACCACAGCCACCACGTTGCATCCAACAGGATCCTCACCAATGGTCAGGCCGGTACCTGCGTACCGAGGGCTTTCCTGACCCCCGTGGTACCAGATTAAGTGCTCTGGTCAGACTGCGTAGCCGAAGATACTACCAGTTAGACTCCAGAAAATCTAGGACTGGTGACCAGTCTTGGATCTACTTATTCAGCCCCCATCCTGAGAATAGATGGGAGCTATAGAATTCGTAGATCCTTTGTGGATCACAAGACCGGTCCCTATAGCGGGGTGTGATCCTCTAGGGATCTGCTTGTCCAGCCCCCATCCTGGGACTAGATGGGAGCTATAAGATTCGCAGATCCCAATCTGGGATCACTGTCCAGTCCCCACCCTGAGAATAGGTGGGAACTATAGGATTCGTAGATCCCCCAATAATCATACATACAGTACATGATCTCTATTAACAAGTATTCGTTTCGTTCGTACTCTTTTTCAGAGAAAATTACAGTAATAGTCCTCCTTTACCTTGCCGGTGTAGAAAATCTATATTAAATTATCTAACTTTGCTCGTCCTCTTTTTAAGATCAGGTAATCATGTTAGTTTTAGTGTAGATGGCTTTGATGTTAATGATTTTGCTGGTCTTCAACTACAGTCTATATGTGGCTCGTCCTCTATATTAGCGTATATAACCTTTCTGATATTATATTTTATAGTATATGATTTCGTTGGTCGTCTATTATAAAGTCGATGATCACTACTGTCATCTACTATAGAGCTGAAGATGTGAATGGTTATCTACGATAGATTAGATGATCACGATGGTCGTCTGCTATAGATTAGATGACCGCGATGGTCGTCCGCTATATATTAGATGATCTGTATGGTTATCTACTGCAGTTTGGATTGGCTATATGGTCATCTACTATTACGTAACTGAAGTGATGGCCGTCTACTACTGAGTACATAGTCTGACAGTCTGCTATAGAGTAAAATACTATAAATATAGTAAATGACATCACTACAAATGTATTCATTAACATTACTGGTTGTTTATTATATAGTAGGTGATATTATTGATAATCTACAATAAAGTAGAAGATCTCGCTATACAGTAGATGTCTAGTCTACTATATACTTGTTGACATCATAGGTCCTATAGTATATAGTAAGTGACCTGACTGGTAGCCATCTATACATAGAGTACTTATACGAGTATGATACTGCCGTTCGTCTACTATAGAGTAGATAACTTGACTTGTCGTCTAGTAAGAAGTCTTTGAAATGTGGACAACCCTCGTTAAGAGATCTTCAAATTTTCCACTCTTTAACAAGACAATCCATAGCCAAGGACCAGCCACTGTTCCCCATTAACCGAAGGTAGCGTGAACTCTTAAGAGCAATAATTTGAGATAAAAAAATTAAAAAAATTTGGCAAAAAAACGCTAAATTGAAAGCATTTTTAATGTGGCAAATACCACAAATTGTAGTGTGGCCAACGTCATAATATGACCATTGTGACCATAAACACCATTTGTCTTCTTATACTTGTTTTAATTGTTTTTTAGTTGCGCGGCTACTATTGTTGTTGTAGATAGTATAGTCGTTTGTTTGTAGGCATTACCATTAAGATGACTACGATGAAGATGTGGCGATGAAGACAGCGATGAAGACGACATTAAAATGGAACGATGTGTCTGCGCAATAAAATCTTAAAGTTAATGGCTCTCTTGACATTACTTCGCGATGTTTTGAAAAAAAGCGTTTTTTTGTAACAATTTGTCTGCATTTATAAAAAAATACATTTTGTAGTTTTCTTCGGTATGTGGTATATATGGTATGTGTGTTATTTGTTGCTTTGCTTTAATATTTTATTTATTCGAATTAAAGACAGACATTATTATTAGTATTGTTGTTAGTTTTTGCGCATTACCAACAAATTGGAATTTCGCTACTTATTTCCATCTGCAGTTGACATGGCGTTATTGCCACGAGTATTCATGTCCGTCCCCTGGCGATATGTCTGTCTGTAATCGGTCAGTGGAAACTAGTTCTCTTGTGTATTCAAAAGATTGAAAGTGAAGTCAAGAAAAAAACGAACTAAACCACTTTAACCGGCACAAATCAAATATGAGAGCATTTCAAATATTTTACATGCATATTGGCATTTATAACCTACGGAACTGGGCTTTTGTTGTACTCGTATGCATAGTTTGTTTCATGCCTGCATTTTTTGTTGCCACCAACACCTTAAGGCTTCAGGTACACGAACACTGGCCGTTGGACCTGATCAATTCTGTTGATAAGGTTTTTATAAATTATATTTTGCTATAAAATATAAATGGTTGATATGAAAAATAAATAATAACAATTAGGTTAGGTTTAGATTAAGAATGGTAGCATGTATTTCAGGTTGACTTAGACAATGTCAGCTTTTCCTAGCCCCTTCCTTGAATCAATTTAATTACTTTGTGAAAGCCTAAGAGTTGGAGAGAAAACTTCTGTATGATCTAGCCGGCTTTGTTGAAGGATCTCCCTCTCTCTGTTAAGGAATGTACTGGTAGTTTTCTCAGTTATACAGGGATTTTCAATAACAAAAATCCGGCCGCAATAGTAAGAGGTCTGGCAACCTTTCGGGTTGATAACAAAATACGAATGTTCATCCATAGATTTGTCAGCAGGGAAACGCCGCAAGGAAGCGATCTGCCTACTCTGCTGTGGAATCTCTCCATTAACGGGTTTCTACGGGTTTAACCTGTTAGGATAACCTATGCAGATGACGTGACAATAGCGATTGGATGGAAGTTTCAAAGTATTCTTAGAGACATCCTACCACAGGCACTCCATACCACCGCAATGTGGACTTGCGATAATGGCATTGATGTGAATCTTACCGCATAACGCTGTACTTCATTGTTGTCTGGTGGAAATCAGTACAGAAATCCACCTTCTGGGATATACTGAGTAAAGTTCAGCGAATATGTGTATCGCTTAAGGGTTGAGAACGACACCGACTGGGGTAATAAATGTTGTACTAGATTTACATAATGCCGCTAGACGTTATATCATGTCAATATGCCGCAGCTACTGCAATAAGACTTAGGCAACTAAGATAGTCTACGTTAGTGTCAGTTCTGACGGGACATTGCCTAAGCGCCGAACACGCCAGCATATTGGGAATTGAGTCCAATGACTTCTGCAGATGTTGTGGATTGCAAAGTGGAGAGCATAAATCGCCCGCTTTGTTACTGTCACGCATTAAGTAACGATTTCTGGATATAATGGAATCGCCTTTTGTAGGAAGTCTGACAAATCTTGCATATACCGATAATCCTGTTACTGATAGCTTTGTGTTTCAAACAAGTTGTTTCCGATAAGGGTCACCTGGGCTCACGGTAGCACAATTGATCTATGTGAGCTGATAACACCAACCTAACCTATCCCTGGACATAGAAGATTCGTGAACATCTTTACAGCCGTTCCAAACTCAGCAACAAATTGGGCTTTGGTTTCTTTGCTGAGAATTAATGTCATGACTAAAGTCAGTATCAATATTTTCTCTGATAGTCAGGTTGCTATATAGTCTCTGGAAAAAAATTTCTGAATTCAAAAACTGCTCTCGCCTGTCGCAGATTTCTTAACGCGATGACAGAACAGTTCAACATTCATCTGATTGCGTTGTTGGGACATACAAAGAGATTGCCAAGCAGATTAACTTGCAAGACTAGGAATTACCTTACCAGCTCTAGGGGAACTGGAATATGTGGGCATGCCTCTAGTGTTGGAGGTTTATCTGTAGGAAATGGACCATTATCCGGTTTCGGCACCACCGTTATATCTGCCCTATCGCCTATGTCCGCTAGAAGGTCATCCTCGTCGGCACATCGGTAAAGGGTTAAACGCAAATTCCCCCAGATGCTGCTCTGATACTTGCGAAGAGGGAGGTTCTTCAGTAGATACTACACCAGTGTTATCTGGAGGAGTATTTTTCCTCCCTTCCGCCATTACGGCAACAAATGACAAGTGTTCACTAGTCAGTAACTGCAGACATTCCAGGGTGGCCATGTCTAAAAAAGGCCCTGATATCGTTATCGAGACCGAACCTCTCATTTCTCGTGTCTGTCATGACGCGTCACTCAGTTTTGGGACATCTCTCAGAGAGATTAAGGAAGTTCTTTTGAAATGACCTTTGCAGAAGCTGTGGGGACGAAGAAATCAATAGAAAATGGCGGCAGGCTATCCTAGGCTCTCATTTCTTTGTGGAGTTTGAAGGCTTGTTCGTCGTCTTATGATTACAAACTGCCTCCATACTGCCTCTATACTGCATCTATATTGTCTCCATCTCTGTCTATCCTCGACCAAGTCTCTGAGTTATTGAAAAATGAGCGTCCTAAGGTGTGTGATATCGTGCTGATTTCTTGCAATGTTGAGCACCTCCAGGTATTCTTAGACCTCCTCTTTTTCTGCTGCTTTGTCTGATATTAAAATCCGCCAACTTTCAAACTTTATAAAGCAATCTCAAATGCCTAAAGGGTCTGAATAGTAAATAGATTGTACACGGAAACCCACAAAAAAGTTTAACATCGTAAAGTCGCAGCCAATTGAGTCGCAGAAATTGTCGAGACGGCTGATAACACTTTTACTGATATTAGCGCGTCAAAGAATGATTGGTGCCAGGGCTGTGTGGCATGGAGCCCCATCCTGCTTCAATATCCGCATACAAAAAATGGCTTGTCATGTCTCTGTAGACCTCACTGTTATCCGAAATGGCGTTACCAGCAGCATTTTCTAAGAAAAAAAGGGACAATGATTGTTCGCTCTAAAATCATCAACAAACTATCTCTCTCTGAGGAGGCATTGGTTATTTGAAACTCACGTGCCGGTTTTCGATCCCCAAATGCGGAAGTTTTGTTTATTAACATAGCCGAGATGAAAATGGGCTTCGTGATGAAAAGATGATTTTTCGAGCTAAACGTTTCAGTCTCAGAGCAGCCCGACGCTCTGAGACCGAAATTGAAAGCATTAACGAACCGGTCGTTTGTCTTCAATACTAGACTTTTAGAACAAAATCTTTGTCCATTTCGTGCGGCTCTAAGACCCAAACTGAGAAGCGATAACGAAGTGTGCCTTCAAATGCTCAGTCAATTGCACCATCTAAGAGAATACCTTGAGGTCTTTGTGCAAAATTCGCATAAGGCTGGTCCGTGAAATGTTGAGCTGTCTCCGTAGCGCTTACCGTTAACCGAAATGGCATTTCCAGCAGAATTTTTAAAGAAAAGTTGGCAAATGATGGCACGGCACCAAACTGTCACTCTCAGAAGATGTATTGCCTTTTTGAAGGTCACATGTGGGTCTTCTGATCCCCAAATGCGGCAGTTTTGTTTGTAAACATAGCCGTCGAGATGTAAAAGCGCTTCGTCAGAAAATATGATTTTTCGGGCAAAAATCGTAGTCGAGCTGCTTTGAGGACGACAAAACAGCGTCCAAGGATGGCTCTCCCATCTAAATGCGCCCGCACATTGAATGAGAATAAAATAATGCATTCAGTTTTGCTTCAACATTCGTTCGTATTGCACTAAGGTCGTATGCATGTGCAGATCCTTGTTGTAAGCGAATAATGCAAGGTCTTTGTGTAAAATTCGCATAACTCTGGTTCGTGAAGTGTTGAGCCGTTGAGATCGATGGGTCGCACACACTCGGTTACGGCATTCACATTCTCGTCAGCGAGCGCCGTACGACGACAGAGACCGTTAGTCCACAAGCATGCCAGTCTCACAAACTTGCCTACAGCAGGCGCGGTGTGTGCCTCATGTCGGCTAAAACTTTGGCTAAACGCGCTGTTTGGGCAATTATTTCCCAACTTATTGAAGATATACAACTTACTTTTGGCCAAGATTTCAAGCGGAAAAGATCTTTCACTGGCAAAATAAAATACGATTCAATATAAACCACTAATTAGACCACTAGAGTGACCAACAATATATCTGGATTTTTATATTAATAGCCGTATGTTCCTCCAGCTTTTGTGAAAAATACTATGTCATTGTTCACTTATGCTTGGCTAAACGTTATGGAAGATTTTTGTACTATTCTGCTATTCCAGAGCAGAGAACACCTTTATTTAAGCGGCAGAGGAGAAACATGCCCTTAGACATTCCGTAGTTCAGTGGTTAGAGAACTTGCCTTGGAATCCATAAGCAATGGGTTCGATTCCCAGCCGGGAATCAAAACATCAACATTTCATGTTTTCATCATAAATTCGACTTTCTGCAGTAAAAAATAACTCATCTGGTAGCACTACCACACTGAAAAAAAGACGCCGGCAATGATTTCGAGCCAATGATAAGTTGGCTTTAAAGTTAGAACATTTCTTACTTAAATTAAAGATAATTTACTTAATATTAAGAGACTCGGCTTAATTTTTATTAAATTGTGTTAGTACTATCATAATATCATGTCGATGCAGCATTGCTAGTGGAGAATAGTAACGGTAAACTCATGGGTATTAATGAAATAAAAAAAATATACTAAAGGCACATTCCAAGAAAAGAATTATTTTTAAAAAAAATCACCATAAATTTTTTTTAAAATATTTTTGTGTTTTTTTTTTGTGTTATTACTCCAGAAAATGTTATGCACAGCCCTTCGACAAAATGTTTGTTGCATAGTTTTATTGCATAGTTTTATTGCATAATACTAAGGTAGGTCTGGCAATTTTGGAAATTTTTTCCTGTTTCTGCAAAACAGTGCGTGTGAAATTTCATATAAAGAATTTTAAAATTCATGTTTGAAGAAACAGAAAAAAATGTCAAAAATTAGTATTTCGCCCAAAACTTTTGCAAATATTGAGTCCCCAAAAATCCAATTCCTGTTTTGGATTTGTGAGAGTCTGGTGCATATTCTTTGTATATTTGGTTACAGGTTACTAAACCTCTTCCAAAGTAAAGTTTTTGTAAAAAATCATAATTATTTTTTTTAATAAAAAAAAATCAAATTTTGCCCTTTAGCACGGTTCAGCCGTTCAGGAGCTATTACAAATTTTGTAAAAACCAAAAATTCATTTTTTTACTTTTTTTTAAATATAAAATCTTTTCAAATAATAAATTATAGCAAGATCTTATTTTACCATTTAGCAACCTTTTATAAAGTCTTTAGTCAAAAAAAGATTCACAGGTTAGCATCTAAAATTCTGACCCATTAATTAAAAGAATACCCTAATAAATTTATATTTTGCTTTAGATCAATGTAATCTTGAAATTAATTTAATGTAAAAAGTACATCGATTTATTCAAGTTTTATCGCATTTTCGATGTATATTTCGCTTCGAATTGACATCAAATTGAAGTAATTTTTTAATAAAACAGGAAGAAATTATTTTCTCAAATGTGCTTCAAATTGATGCCAAATATTCTTTAAATCAATGACGAATATCAAAGAAATATTGATGAAACATTCTTCGTCAAACCAATGAAATGTGTTGTAGATTGAATAACGAAGAAAAGTTTCATCAGGCCAAGGTAGGTACTCGTCAGTTTGATTCAGTGTACCAATCTGAATCTTTTGTAAAAGTACAAATATACCGTATTGTTTATTGTATTGCCCCACACAAAGTAAGAATTTTATTTCAAACTTGTTATAATTCGACCAGGTCACGCAAAATTTCGCTAAACAATTATCTACAGAAATCCTAGACAACTCTTTTCAAATTGTAAGCAACTTTAAATATTTTAAAGATCTAGTTTGTGGCTTAGAAATTCGGCTGAAGTAGTAGGGCATTAAGTTGGCCATCAACGACAACCAATTACCAACACGTTAGCTGCTAACGAGTATACTCGCATTGTTGGCTTAAACTAATTTCCTTTTTATGTGAAGTTGCTCTAAAAAACGCAGAATAATATATATGTATAACAAATTTTAATTATTATTTTTTTTTTTATATTTTTTTCTATGTGTGTGCGTGTTTTTTTTATTGGATCATATTTTTATTACCATTTTACTTTGGGAATGGTGTGAAATCGTTAGTTTCGCATAATTGTCATTAAAACGTAGTCGTATGTTGTATGTTATGTGCCGCCGCCGAGTCAGCAATCCAGAGTGCTCGCTGGCTGGAAGAGGTCGGTCGCTCTTGTTATACCGGAAACAAGTTTTGTTTTGTGTTCCGGTTTAGTTTTCCATGCCGGAGCTTTTTTTTCGTAGATGTCTCATTTTTGGTTGGCATGTTGGCCCCCCGGCAATCGTTTGTTGAACATATTTTTACATTGGCGATTTGGAAATGATGTGGCTGGCATTGTCGACAATGGAGGTGGCTCTGGTTTGTGGCATTCCGAGCAGACAGCAGACACTCTTTGAAGTCTGCTTGTTACTGCGGCTGCTGTCAGGGAGTAGAGTAAATATTTATGCATTTCATGCAAATGACAGCAAGCGAATGCAGTGAGGAAGGCAGGCAATCGTAGCAGCACCAGCCAGAAATGGACAGTTGGATGGACAGCAGAGACAGACACTGTGATGTAGCACCCCATGGTGCTGAAGGCTGGTGGTGGCGACCACCATCAATATTGATGACAAATCGTTTTCGGGGAGTGCCATCTTATCGCCTGACCAGCCCTGGTTTTCCCTCTCCACTTGGGAAAACAGTAGCAATCAGCATTCAAAGCGTTTTTCTTTTCACCTCAGGTTGCTATGCTTCTCCTCGGCATGTGACATGTTTTTACGGCTATCGTCTGGTTGAGTTGTCCACACATGCCATCGCTGACGCTCTGAAGTTGACGCCTGGGGATTTAGGTGGCAACTTGTCCACCATCTGCGCAACCCCTCTGTCGCATTGAAAGCTTCAGGAAAGCTGAGTAAAGCGGAGCGGATCGACTGCACTTACATGTTTGTTTAATTAAAAAATTACTCCACTTGTAATTAATCATTAATTATGCGATGCCGTAAAATTTGTTACAAATGTTGAAAAATAAATAAACATTAGATTTGTTGATTTTGATTTGGCTCTTGTAGTCTGTAATTGAATTTGGAATTGATTGGAGATGTGGTTGGTTAAACCAATAAATTGTGTGACAATTGTTTTTTTATTGCATTCCGAAATTGGTGGAGACATGGCGGTATACGGTAAATAAATCCATTGCAAATTTTCTGGGGGAAAAATTCAAAGAAGGATAAATAACCGTATACAAAAAATTTTTTTTTTTTGTGTCCGAGACCTAAAAACATTTTTTGTCTAGATTGAGTCATACAACTTTATGAAACCAAAACAAAAAAATTGTTAAACATTTTTTTTTATTATTTGAGCCATATTTTTTGAATTATAAGCTCAATAAAGCCGAGATACCATTTAAATTAAAGCAAATTATGAGGGCTCTAAAAATGCTAATAACGTTACTTTCATGTACATAGAAACTCAAGTTTAGTAACAGTCGTTAAAACAATTAGAAAAAAATCGTAAAAAAACATAATAAATAGAAAACAAGTAAGAAAGTTCAGTCGGTAAAAACGGACTTACGAATCCCCTCACCTCCAGTCCCAAAAATATTCGTAAATTTATTTGTTTTTTTTTTGTTTTCATTAAGTTATTATCAATTTAAATTGCATTTAATAACTTTAAAGTAAACACTGGTATTACAGTTATAAACAGTTTACTGTTTCTTAAAAATATCACATTTGTTCGGGAGGTACCAAAAAAAGAGAACCAATGACTCCCATTTTTCACTGGACTGTAGGTACTATAAAAACATTACGCTTTACACAATTTCTAGTATTTTTATGTACTGGTATTAAAGTTATAAGCTGCTAATTTTTGCTCTAAAATGGTCAATTTGTGTGAGAGGTACCACAAGGGGCATGTCACTTCGCCCATTTTTCACTGCACTATAGGTACTATGAAAACATTGCACTGTACAAATTTTCAGGTATTTGTATCGACTGATATTAAAGCTATAAGCAGTTAGCTTTTGGAGCATAATTGTTCATTTGTGTGGGAGGTACCAAAAGGGGCGTGCCAATGACGCCCACTTTTCACTGGACTGTAGGTACTATAAAAACATTACACTGTACAAAATTGAAAGTTTTTGTATGTTCTGGTATTAAAGTTATTAGCAGTTAACTTTTTATACGAAAGAGTCGCTTTTGTGTTGGAGATACCAAAAGGGGCGGGGTCACATCGCCCATTTTTATCAGGCTGATTCCGACAGATAAACCATTACTGTGTGTGGAATTACAGAAGATTAAGATTCTGATAAATAGTATAGAAGATATTAGAGAATCAATAGTTCACTCAATTTTAACGCTTTGTGAGGGAGGTACTAGAAGGAGTGGACCAATATGGCCCATCTTCGAACTTAGCCTGAGATAGAAAAAAATATTATCACATACCAAATTTGAAGTAAAGATGTTACTCCTTTAGAGAGTAATCGTGCGCTCCAGCCAGACAGACGGACAGACAGACAGACAGACAGACAGACAGACAGACGGACGGACATTGCTCAAATGACTTAAAATGCCCTAAAACGGATATCCGCCGAACATACTTGGGGTCTTAGGACTCTCCTTCGATGTGTTACACTTTTGGCTCGTAGCAAATGATATATACCCTCCTCTCTACGGTGAGGGGATACAAATCGCAAAAAATATGTTTGTCCCATTTTTTGAAAGCTAGCATCCTAACGAAGAAAAAAGTGCCGAAAATCAACGGATAAATGTATAAATTATGACCCATGTTGTAGAGTAGGGAAATTATAAAAATATTTTTTAATTATTTTTTATTTTGGAAATTTTGTTTGGGAGGTACCAAAAGGGGCGTGGCAATCCATTACGTCCATTTTTTAATATATATAAACATAACACTGTACAAAATTTTAAGTATTTGTTTGGACTGGAATCGAAGTTATAAGCCGTTAACTTTTGTGCAAAACGGTGCACTTGTATGTGAGGTACCAAAAGGGGCGTGGTAATAATCCCCATTTTCACGGGACTATAGGTACTGTAAAGGCTTTACACTACCACAAAGTTTTAAGTATTTGTATGGACTGCAATCAATGCTATAAGCTGTTAAATTTTTGTGCCAAATGGTCAATTTGTATGGGAGGTACCAAAAGGCGCGCGGCAATAACGGCCATGTTGAACGGGACTTTAGGTACTATAAAAGCATTACACTTCACAAAATTTCAAGTATTTCTATGGACTGGAATCAATGTTATAAGCCTTTAACTTTTTGTGCAAAATGGTCCTATTGTGTGGGAGGTTCCAAAAGGGGCGCGGCAACTTCGCCTATTTTTCTAAAGATGTTAGCGACCAGAACATAGATGTGGAATTGTCAACGATTCTGAATAGTAGTATAGAAGTTATGAGATAATCAATATCTCACTATATTTTGACCCTTTTTGGGGGAGGTACTAAACTTGTCGAAAGTTATCGTGCGCACCAACCAGACAGACAGACGGACAGGCTGGCGGACATTGCTAAAATGACTTAAAATGGTCCAAAAACGGATTTCCGCCAAATATTCTTGGGGTATTTTAGGTCACTCCATCGATTTGTTACACTTTTGACCTGCAGCATCTGATATATACCCTTGTTCACAATAGTGGGTGTATAAAAACCGGATTATGTTGAAATTCTCTTATTTCTACCAAAAGTGCTATAATTTCTACATTTACCCATAGATTTTCTTCAAATGTTTGGAACAATATTTTTGCTAATTTTTTTTCTATTTTTGAAGTTTTTTTTTCGTGCCAGAAAAAAACGATTTTTAAAAAAGAAAAATCAATTTTTTTCTAATTATTTTAGCGACAGTTACTAAACTTCTGTTTCCAAGTGAAAGTATCATTACTTAGGCCTCATTATTTCCTTTAATTTAAAGAATATTCGGGCTTTATCGAGCATATACTTCACAAAATATGGTCCAAATACTAAAGACACCTTCCAAGAAAATGGGAATTTTAAAGAAAAACTTTTTCAAAAAAAAAAATACCAAATACTAAAGGTAAATTCCATGAAAATTGGAATTATAGAAAAAAATAAAAACTATCATAAAAAAATGCTGTTATGTTTCATAAAATAGTATGACTCAATCTATACAAAAATAAAGTTTTCAGGTCGCGGACACAAAAAAAAATTATAGTGTAATGATAGTATGAAAGGCGGCCGGAAGTTGGGCGCCAAGAAAATGCACCCCAAATTGAAAATGAAAGTGCGTCGCATATTTGGGGCCTATTTTCGTTACAAAAACTGATTTAGGAAATTACACCCCAATCAAGAAAACAGCATGAACTGAAAATTAACCTAAGAAAACTAAGAAATGTTATTTTCGTATATCTGGGGAGTATGTAATAATACACCTATACGAACCTATTTTATACCCTCACCTTAGAGAGGAGGGTATATAACATTTGCTACGAACCAAAAGTTGTAACACATCGAAGGAGTGACCTAAGACCCTAAGTCTGTTTGGCGGATATTCGTTTTGGGTCATTTTAAGTCGAATGAACAATGTCCGTCCGTCTGTCTGTCTGCTGGCTGTGTGTCTGCTTGTCTGCTTTTTGGGGTTTAATTTCATTTCTTGTCTACTTTTTGGGGCCTATTTTCATCTATAAATTTAGAAACAGGAGAGGCTACGCATAAGAGATTTGCTCCACGTCCCTACTTTTGACCCTGTCCATAGGAGAAAGTCTTAAACAGAGGCCGAAGGCCGCGCTGGAAAAGATTTATGATTAGAAAATAGGTTCGTATACGTGTATTATTACGTACTCCCCAGATTTACGAAGAGAAAATTTCTTAGTTTTTTGGGGTTTATTTTCATTTTATGTTGTTTTCTTGATTGGGGTGTAATTTCCCAAATCAGTTTTTGTAACGAAAATAGACCCCAAATTTGTGGCGCACTTACATTTTCAGTTTGGGGTGCATTTTCTTGGGGCCTAACTTCCGGCCGCCACGACAACTCTCGAAAGGAGTACTCGATTGACTTCAAATTAGGTATGTGGTAATATTTTCTTCTATCTCCGGCTAAGTTCGAAGATGGGCTATATTGGTCCACTCCTTCTAGTACCTCCCCCACGAAGGGTTAACATTTAGTGAAATATTGATTGTTTTATAACTTCTATACTACTCATTTGAATCCTCTGAAATTCTACACATAGTATTAGTTTATTAGTCACTATTACCTCGCGAAAAATAGGCGAAGTTGCCGCACCGCTTTTGGTACCTCCCACACAAATGGACAATTTTGAACCAAAAGTTATTAGCTTATAACTTTATTACCAGTGCATACGAAGACTTGAAATTGTGTACAGTGTAATGGTTTAGTAATACCTACAACACAATGAAAAATGGGCATAACTGCCACGCTCCTTTTGGTACCTCCCACACAAATGGACCATTTTGTACCAATGAAATTTTACAGTGTAAAGCTTTTATAGTACCTAGAGTCCAGAGAAATATTGGCATTATTGGCCCGCCCCTTTTGGTACCTCCCACACAAATGGACCTTTATGTACCAAAAGTTAACAGCTTTGAACTTACCATTGCATATAAATACTTGAAATTTTGGACAGTGTAATGCTTTTATAGTACCTGGAGTCTAGAGAAATGTGGCCGTACTTGGCACGTCCCTTTTGGTACCTCCCACAAAAATGGACCATCGCCCATTTTTATCAGGCTGATTCCGACAGATAAACCATTACTGTGTGTGGAATTACAGAAGATTAAGATTCTGATAAATAGTATAGAAGATATTAGAGAATCAATAGTTCACTCAATTTTAACGCTTTGTGAGGGAGGTACTAGAAGGAGTGGACCAATATGGCCCATCTTCGAACTTAGCCTGAGATAGAAAAAAATATTATCACATACCAAATTTGAAGTAAAGATGTTACTCCTTTAGAGAGTAATCGTGCGCTCCAGCCAGACAGACGGACAGACAGACAGACAGACAGACAGACAGACAGACGGACGGACATTGCTCAAATGACTTAAAATGCCCTAAAACGGATATCCGCCGAACATACTTGGGGTCTTAGGACTCTCCTTCGATGTGTTACACTTTTGGCTCGTAGCAAATGATATATACCCTCCTCTCTACGGTGAGGGGATACAAATCGCAAAAAATATGTTTGTCCCATTTTTTGAAAGCTAGCATCCTAACGAAGAAAAAAGTGCCGAAAATCAACGGATAAATGTATAAATTATGACCCATGTTGTAGAGTAGGGAAATTATAAAAATATTTTTTAATTATTTTTTATTTTGGAAATTTTGTTTGGGAGGTACCAAAAGGGGCGTGGCAATCCATTACGTCCATTTTTTAATATATATAAACATAACACTGTACAAAATTTTAAGTATTTGTTTGGACTGGAATCGAAGTTATAAGCCGTTAACTTTTGTGCAAAACGGTGCACTTGTATGTGAGGTACCAAAAGGGGCGTGGTAATAATCCCCATTTTCACGGGACTATAGGTACTGTAAAGGCTTTACACTACCACAAAGTTTTAAGTATTTGTATGGACTGCAATCAATGCTATAAGCTGTTAAATTTTTGTGCCAAATGGTCAATTTGTATGGGAGGTACCAAAAGGCGCGCGGCAATAACGGCCATGTTGAACGGGACTTTAGGTACTATAAAAGCATTACACTTCACAAAATTTCAAGTATTTCTATGGACTGGAATCAATGTTATAAGCCTTTAACTTTTTGTGCAAAATGGTCCTATTGTGTGGGAGGTTCCAAAAGGGGCGCGGCAACTTCGCCTATTTTTCTAAAGATGTTAGCGACCAGAACATAGATGTGGAATTGTCAACGATTCTGAATAGTAGTATAGAAGTTATGAGATAATCAATATCTCACTATATTTTGACCCTTTTTGGGGGAGGTACTAAACTTGTCGAAAGTTATCGTGCGCACCAACCAGACAGACAGACGGACAGGCTGGCGGACATTGCTAAAATGACTTAAAATGGTCCAAAAACGGATTTCCGCCAAATATTCTTGGGGTATTTTAGGTCACTCCATCGATTTGTTACACTTTTGACCTGCAGCATCTGATATATACCCTTGTTCACAATAGTGGGTGTATAAAAACCGGATTATGTTGAAATTCTCTTATTTCTACCAAAAGTGCTATAATTTCTACATTTACCCATAGATTTTCTTCAAATGTTTGGAACAATATTTTTGCTAATTTTTTTTCTATTTTTGAAGTTTTTTTTTCGTGCCAGAAAAAAACGATTTTTAAAAAAGAAAAATCAATTTTTTTCTAATTATTTTAGCGACAGTTACTAAACTTCTGTTTCCAAGTGAAAGTATCATTACTTAGGCCTCATTATTTCCTTTAATTTAAAGAATATTCGGGCTTTATCGAGCATATACTTCACAAAATATGGTCCAAATACTAAAGACACCTTCCAAGAAAATGGGAATTTTAAAGAAAAACTTTTTCAAAAAAAAAAATACCAAATACTAAAGGTAAATTCCATGAAAATTGGAATTATAGAAAAAAATAAAAACTATCATAAAAAAATGCTGTTATGTTTCATAAAATAGTATGACTCAATCTATACAAAAATAAAGTTTTCAGGTCGCGGACACAAAAAAAAATTATAGTGTAATGATAGTATGAAAGGCGGCCGGAAGTTGGGCGCCAAGAAAATGCACCCCAAATTGAAAATGAAAGTGCGTCGCATATTTGGGGCCTATTTTCGTTACAAAAACTGATTTAGGAAATTACACCCCAATCAAGAAAACAGCATGAACTGAAAATTAACCTAAGAAAACTAAGAAATGTTATTTTCGTATATCTGGGGAGTATGTAATAATACACCTATACGAACCTATTTTATACCCTCACCTTAGAGAGGAGGGTATATAACATTTGCTACGAACCAAAAGTTGTAACACATCGAAGGAGTGACCTAAGACCCTAAGTCTGTTTGGCGGATATTCGTTTTGGGTCATTTTAAGTCGAATGAACAATGTCCGTCCGTCTGTCTGTCTGCTGGCTGTGTGTCTGCTTGTCTGCTTTTTGGGGTTTAATTTCATTTCTTGTCTACTTTTTGGGGCCTATTTTCATCTATAAATTTAGAAACAGGAGAGGCTACGCATAAGAGATTTGCTCCACGTCCCTACTTTTGACCCTGTCCATAGGAGAAAGTCTTAAACAGAGGCCGAAGGCCGCGCTGGAAAAGATTTATGATTAGAAAATAGGTTCGTATACGTGTATTATTACGTACTCCCCAGATTTACGAAGAGAAAATTTCTTAGTTTTTTGGGGTTTATTTTCATTTTATGTTGTTTTCTTGATTGGGGTGTAATTTCCCAAATCAGTTTTTGTAACGAAAATAGACCCCAAATTTGTGGCGCACTTACATTTTCAGTTTGGGGTGCATTTTCTTGGGGCCTAACTTCCGGCCGCCACGACAACTCTCGAAAGGAGTACTCGATTGACTTCAAATTAGGTATGTGGTAATATTTTCTTCTATCTCCGGCTAAGTTCGAAGATGGGCTATATTGGTCCACTCCTTCTAGTACCTCCCCCACGAAGGGTTAACATTTAGTGAAATATTGATTGTTTTATAACTTCTATACTACTCATTTGAATCCTCTGAAATTCTACACATAGTATTAGTTTATTAGTCACTATTACCTCGCGAAAAATAGGCGAAGTTGCCGCACCGCTTTTGGTACCTCCCACACAAATGGACAATTTTGAACCAAAAGTTATTAGCTTATAACTTTATTACCAGTGCATACGAAGACTTGAAATTGTGTACAGTGTAATGGTTTAGTAATACCTACAACACAATGAAAAATGGGCATAACTGCCACGCTCCTTTTGGTACCTCCCACACAAATGGACCATTTTGTACCAATGAAATTTTACAGTGTAAAGCTTTTATAGTACCTAGAGTCCAGAGAAATATTGGCATTATTGGCCCGCCCCTTTTGGTACCTCCCACACAAATGGACCTTTATGTACCAAAAGTTAACAGCTTTGAACTTACCATTGCATATAAATACTTGAAATTTTGGACAGTGTAATGCTTTTATAGTACCTGGAGTCTAGAGAAATGTGGCCGTACTTGGCACGTCCCTTTTGGTACCTCCCACAAAAATGGACCATTTTGTACCAAAAGTTACCAGTGCATACTTTAACGTTATTAAATGCATTAATAATAATTTAAATAAAACAAAAAAATAAATAAATTTACAATTTTTTTTTGAGACTCATGGTGAGGGGATTCATTAGTCGGTTTACCCGACTGAACTTTCTTACTTGTTTAATTATTAATCTTTTCCTGCGCGGTCGGCCTACGGCCTGCGGCCTCTGTTTAAGACTTTCTCCCATAGACAGGATCCAAAGTTGGCAACGTGGAGCAAATCATTTAAAAGCAGACAAAAAAATTAAATTAAGCGCCAAAAAAAAAATTATTGCTTGACATGTTATTTTTTGGGGCCCATATTCATAAAAATAGTGGGGTGTATTTTCCTGAGGTCCAATTTCATTCCGCCAGTAAGAAAAAGTTTTCATACATTTAATTTTGTATGCCATTTTTCTCTGTATTTTAACAAAATCGTAAATTTTTATTCTGTCTATTCCGTTAATTCATTAGCTCGACATTTGAAAATGCCGTATACAAATTTAGCCCCCTGAATATCCAGGATATTTCATGCCTTTACATATGAATTTTATGACATCGCTTGGTATCAATTATTTAACTGCATCTAAGAGAATTTTTTCAAAACATCAATATTTATTAATACATCTAAAATGTATGACAAATTTTTTCATAAAGAAAATTCCTCACAAATTATTGTAATATGTATTATTTATTTAAACGGTTTTTAATGTCTTTCAATAACTCAATTGTCACTTTAGCCGGGCGATACAACGAAAACGTGTATTTATTGATCGGCTATCATAAGTTAGTAATCGTCTGTCTGAAGTGGAGAGACGTGTTTTAATTGATTCTGCCATAAATGGCTTCGGAATTGCCCCGAAATGAAGTTGTAAAATAACAATTTTGTAAGCGGGAATAGTTGTCTTTGATGGCTGCTGACTGACTGATTGACGGGGACGGTGAGTCTCCCTCCGCTTATCTGGTTGGATATAATGCCTTTTTACAAAATATCTGTAACAGACTTAACTGCAAAGCAATATTGTGTTTTTTTCATACTTCAGTCATTCGCTTGTCATTTTAGACCATTTTCAGTTATTTAAGTAAACCTAATTGTCCGAATCGTAACGAATTTAATAAAATGAAACTATTTCTTATTTTTTCTTATCTCCAACTCATTCAGGTTTATGTTACACAAGACAGACCTGTCAAAACATGATCACATTTATATTTCTTGATTTATCTATTTTATATCCATAATTTTTTGAGTGTCCACAATGAATTTTATTGGGAGACTTTAGTGTAAAATGCATGGAAATCTTTGATTTAGTTTCGTTTCGGTTAAACCCAAAAACAGGTTGATCTTTCTGTTTTAAATGGGTATTTTTGTTGAGAAACAGATTTGCAGAATGGGGTGATCCATTTAAATCACTTAAAATTTAGTTTGATGTCGAAATATTTATTTATTTAACCAAAATAACAGTCTCTTACATTTACAGACGATGGCTGCGGCTACACTTAGGTCTTTCTCTATACTAGAGTTGACCTCTGAGGTCTTTCTCTGTACTAGAGTCGACCTCTGAGGTCTTTCTCTGTACTAGAGTCGACCTCTGAGGTCTTTCTCTATACTAGAGTCGACCTCTGAGGTCTTTCTCTATACTAGAGTCGACCTCTGAGGTCTTTCTCTATACTAGAGTCGACCTCTGAGGTCTTTCTCTATACTAGAGTCGACCTCTGAGGCCTTTCTCTATACTAGAGTCGACCTCTGAGGTCTTTCTCTATACTAGAGTCGACCTCTGAGGTCTTTCTCTATACTAGAGTCGACCTCTGAGGCCTTTCTCTTTACTAGAGTCGACCTCTGAGGTCTTTCTCTATACTAGAGTCAACCTCTGAGGTCTTCATCTATACTAGAGTCGACCTCTGAGGTCTTTCTCTATACTAGAGTCGACCTCTGAGGTCTTTCTCTATACCAGAGTCGACCTCTGAGGTCTTTCTCTATACCAGAGTCGACCTCTGAGGTCTTTCTCTATACTAAAGTCGACCTCTGAGGTCTTCCTCTATACTAGAGTCGACCTCTGAGGTCTTCCTATATACTAAAGTCGACCTCTGAGGTCTTTCTCTATACTAGAGTCGACCTCTGAGGTCTTTCTCTATACCAGAGTCGACCTCTGAGGTCTTTCTCTATACTAAAGTCGATCTCTGAGGTCTTTCTCTATACTAAAGTCGATCTCTGAGGTCTTTCTCTATACTAGAGTCGACCTCTGAGGTCTTTCTTTATACTAGAGTCGACCTCTGAGGTCTTTCTTTATACTAGAGTCGACCTCTGAGGTCTTTCTTTATACTAGAGTCGACCTCTGAGGTCTTTCTCTTTACCAGAGTCGACCTCTGAGGTCTTTCTCTATACTAAAGTCGACCTCTGAGGTCTTCCTCTATACTAGAGTCGACCTCTGAGGTCTTTCTTTATACTAGAGTCGACCTCTGAGGTCTTTCTTTGTACTAGAGTCGACCTCTGAGGTCTTTCTATATACTAGAGTCGACCTCTGAGGTCTTTCTCTATACTAGAGTCGACCTCTGAGGTCTTTCTCTATACCAGAGTCGACCACTGAGGTGTTTCTCTATACTAGAGTCGACCTTTGAGGTATTTCTCTATACCAGAGTCGACCTTTGAGGTATTTCTCTATACCAGAGTCGACCTCTGAGGTCTTCCTCTATACTAGAGTCGACCTCTGAGGTCTTCCTCAATACTAGAGTCGACCTCTGAGGTCTTCCTCTATACTAGAGTCGACCTCTGAGGTCTTCCTCTATACTAGAGTCGACCTCTGAGGTCTTCCTCTACAAAAGAGTCGACCTCTGAGGTCTCCCTCTATACTAGAGTCGACTTCTGAGGTCTTCTTCCGTACTAAGGTCGACCACTGAGGCTTAATGTTGTCAAATGTACCAGACAACAATTTTTTTATATTTTCAGTAAACTAGTGTTATTACCAATTACCCACCCACACATCATATTATGTATAACAGCAATATTTCATAAAAGCTAAATATGCAATTCAAAATAAAATGATCCAATGCAATCCTTGCGGAGAGCAGATTGCAAACACATATGAGTAGACTGCACCAGCGAGGTATTCGCCTTTGCCTGCATGTGAACGCTTAATAAATTTTGTGTCACCAAACACCGCCCACGAAAACCACACCGTCAAACAAAGTGAAAAAATTTGAGAATAAATGCAAATAAACCGAAACAAAAATACAATTGTTTTTCATAAATTTAATGCGACTGCCTGCGGTTGGTATACATTTTCAAAATGATTTTTTAATGGAAAAATTGCCATATAGACGACCGAACAAACGACAAATGAAAATAATAAATCAGACACTTTTTTTGAAATGCGACCGCAAAGTACACAAAAGGTCAACGTAATTGCATTCGAATTATTTCATTCATTTGCAGAGTATATTTATTCAATGATGACGATCATCATCATCATAATTGTCAGTATTACTTTGTCCCTATGATGTAGATGATAATGATGATGATGGAAAACCTAAAACCTAAAAAATAATAAAACAATGAAACCACAAAGTCATAAAGGTCCAACTAAGTACTATCATAGATAGGTATACCTTAGGAGGGTACGAGTATAAGATGAATGTTGAATGAAACTGAAAGGCCTCCCCAAAACAACTATAATTTTGATTGTACATATGTACAAGTATGTACTTGTATAAAGCCCACGTCCCAAGTATAAGTACTCACTCGTATATGCATAAATAATAGTAATAATAGTAACGACAACAACAATGATGATGACAACAACTGCAACGTCGATGGGATAGATGAAAATGCATTTTCATGCACTTGAAAGTTATGCCAGAGCCTTCGGAGACACTCACAAAAAAACAAAAAGGTATGCCATCTATGGACGGACATTTAACTGACAGTGAAGGCCTTTCGCTAGATACGTAAGTCATTTGTAAAGCCAAAGAAAAATATCAGATAGGAATTGTTAGTGGGAATGTACTTTTGGACTAAAGTTTCATATGAGAGAATTTAATATTGGAGAATTGATACATCGTCAGTAGCGCCAACTATAGGATGCTAGCTGACTTATGGGATATCATCTAAGGAATTTTATGACTGCGATCTGGAACGATCAAGTTTTTCAAATGGTACTTCATCACCTACATTTAAATATACAGTACAACACATGATTTTGGGACTAAATACTGAGAATTTGACGTAAAAGTAGCCCCAAAAATAAGAACTTCTGCATCATTCGTTTAGTCAAGTGGCTCAATTAATTATTTAATGGCCATACGATTTTTTTTGCTCCACGTGGATTTTTAGCACTTTTTCTATATTTTAACACGGTCATATCTCGGTATACCGTAGGGAATATCTTTTTAGTGTCAAAGTTGTAGATATTGAATAGGAGAAAAAATGCGGCCTTAAAAATCGCAAAAATTCCAATTTTTACAATTTCCCCCCATTTTTGCTCAATAACTGGATTACAAATCCACAATACCGTAGGGACATTTCGTCGATGTTCTATATGAATGGTATAATGAAAACGCAGAACATAGAAACACGGGTGCATAAACGCTCATAAATGTGCGTGGACGCTGAATTGCTCTTCTTGTTCCATCAAGATACCTACTCCGTTCAGGGAGAAAAGGGAACTGGACTTTTTTATTGACACTTGTGGTCGTATCGTCCCAAAAATAGGCAATCAGGTTCGAAAAAAACTTGTTTAGTGAGGAATTAAAAACAGCCTATTTCCATTATTTTGATAAAACAGATTTAAGTGGTGGGAATTTTAAGCCGAACACAGCGTGCAAAAGTTGTTATAATACCCTTATAATGTGGATACATGAAAAAGGTGTATATTTTTCTTTTACGAAGCCAGTAATTTGGGTGCAAGACCTAACTGAGAATGCTGAATCCAGGTGCTACGCATGCATAAATTCTGGTTATGGATTGAACAGAAAAAATTTTAAAACAAAAGTATACATTTTTCAGGAATCGGACGAACAAGGAGAGAGGTTCCACCAGGTGACCATGCCAATGGAGAAACGATTCAAAGACAAACCAGTAAGGAAAGGCAGAAAGTCGGGCGGGGCCGACAATATAATATCCTACCCCTCCCTAACAATGCGATAAGGGTCTTTGCTATAATAATTTGGAATATTTTGTAAATGGGTAGGAACATATTATCTAATTCTGGACCGATAATCGCTAAATTAAGCAATATTCGTTCCTAAATTGAGAAAGATCTTTCTTGAAAATTTTAATGATCGGAAGTAAAGTACAACTTCTATAGCGCTTTGCTTTGCGGACATAAAAAAAGGTTTTTACAGCGCTTAAATATCAATTCGGGGCTAACATATATATGGAGGCTATTTCTAAATCTGAACCGATTTTAACCAAATTCAATAGGGATCGCCAAAAAAAGATATGTGTAAAGTTTCGTCGAGATCGGACCATGATTGCGACCTGTACATTGATTACAATAATACATGCACAGACGGACATAGCTAAATCCACTCAGAAAGAGATTCTAAGTCGATCGGTATAATAAACTATGGGTCTATTTCTTCTCCTTTTGGGTGTTACAAACAAATGCACAAAGTTATAATACTGGTGTAGGGTATACAAATTAGATGCATTGCTTGCGGAGGTTTGGTGGTGGAGTTCTAAAATTATGCAGTTTGAAGATGAAAGCACCGAAGATGAAGATGACATTGAAATTGATGGACACAATGAACAAAACATGTCCTTGAATATTATGTCTAACTCGGATGATGATGCACACTCAGATCATGAATATGAACAACCTACGAAGAAAACGAGATCATCAGAACCACAAGCGTCAACTTCAACGAGGATGGATATTGACATTAATTGAAAATGTTCTAAATCTTATGCATAGATAACATATACAAATCTCATATTTTCTGCTTAAGAATAGCTGTAATATGAATCGGAATTTTTATGTTCATGATAAATAAAGTTTATAAAGAAAAAACAGGATATTTGTGGATTTGCAATGCAGTTATAGAGCGAAAAAGGTGAAAAATGGGGAGAAATGGGTATTTTAAGGCACTGAATGCACTTTTTCGGCCGTTTTTTCTCCTATTCAATATCTACAATTTTGCTTCAGACACAAAAATAATTGCGTACGGTATTCCGAGATATAACCGCGTTAAAATATAGAAAAAGTGCTAAAAATCCACCTTGAGCAAAAAGAATCGTATGGCCATTACATTATTAATTGAGCTAACTTGACTAAATGAAATCGAAACGATTCAGATGTTCTTGTTTTTGGGGCTACTTTCAAGTCCAATTCTCATAAATGAGTAAATGAGCTAGAAAATGCTGTACTGTGTAATGAAAGGATCTAAGAGCACTTCCAAAACTTTTAACAGGAAGATAGACTAATTGGCCTGAAGTCCTTTATTATCTTCTGTCATCCTTTACTCCCACTGGAGCATAGGGCATCTACTATTCTTCTGTATCTAACTCTGTATAGGGCTTTCTCGGGTGATGTCACTCAAACTAGAATTTGCTGAGTTCAGCTCATCATCGATGATTCTCCTTCAGGTTTTAGCGGGAGCACCAGGTCGCCGTCTACCTTCTGGATTCCGTCTTAATGCTTGTCGTGCTATATTTTGGCAGGATCTTCGAAGTATGTGACCTATCGAGCGCCATTCCGCTCTCTAATTTCGATTGGTGCTGTCTTTCGTTTAGTTCGGGTACAAATTGCTTACACGACTGGGCCACCATATGTGCCAGTCCCAGAAACAGTCCACAACCAAAAACTTTTGATATTTATCCAGCTTTATTTTTATTTTTATAATTTTATAAAAATTTAGATAAACAAGTAAGAAAGTTGAGTCGGGTAAACCGGCTTACAAATCCCCTCACCTTGAGTCCCAAAAAATATTCGCAATTTTTTTTTTGTTTTAATTAAATTGTTATCAATTTAAATTGCATTTAATACTTCAAAGTATTTTATGGTATTACAGTTAAAAGTTGTTTACATTTGGTACAAAATGGTCCATTTGTGTGCGAGGTACCAAATGGCGTGTGCCAATAACGGTCACTATTCTCTGGTCTCTTGGCATTACACTGTACAAAATGTCAAGCATTTATGCACTGGTACACGGGGCAAAATCGCCTTTTTTGATATGTTTGAATCGAAAGAAAATATATTTGGAACACAAATTTTTAAATGTTTTATATTTCTGAGTAAATAAATTTTATTTGAAAATCAATAAAATTTACTTGGAACGCATATATTAATATATTACAACAAAATATATTTGCAAACTAATTTTCTCAAATAAAATATGTATTTATATACCAATAAAATTATTGTTTAGGAATATCTTCAAATATATATAATTTAAGAAAGATTTTCAAAACTTTGGTGAATTTTTCTAATTTTATTTTTAATTTTTCCTTCGTTTCGAATTATTTCTCCCAGTCAAAAATACCATTAGCAGCATTGCATTCTGTTTAAAGGGACTCATTTTAAATTTCTGGGTATTTCATGTCAGCATTTTTTTTCAATCCTTCGAGTAAATTAATGTTATCAAAAATTATACGATTTCAATTAAAAATTTCTAAAAAATTGTCATTAAATTACTGAAAAACTTAACACAATTAAGGTTCGATATTTTCGGAATACTTAAATTTAAATACATTTTTGTTTCGTAATTAAAATCCCAAATAAAAGGTATTAGGGTGAAAACAATGATTTGTTTAGAACAACATCTTCCCAAATATATAACTTTTGCGTGTACCAAATATTATATATTTAGAGTGTACCATAAACATATATATGATTCAAGCCGAATATGTGTGGGACAATATACTACAGAAGCGATTTTTTTTCAGCGTGTATTAAAGAGAAATGCTGTTAACTTTTGGTACAAAATGGTGCATTTGTGTGGGAGGTACCAAAAAGAGTGTGGCAATAATGACAATTATTCACTGTATTGTAGGTACTATTAAACCATTACACTGTACAAAATTTCAAGTCTTTGTGTACACTGGCAATAAAATTATAAGCTATTAACTTTTGGTTCAAAATTGTCCGTTTGTGTGAGAGGTACCAAAAGGGGTGTGGCAACTTCACCCATTTTTCTCGAGGTAACAGTGACTAATAACCTTATACTATGTGTAGAATTTCAGAGGATTCAAATAAGTAGCATATAAGTTATTAAATAATCAATATTTCACTAAATGTTAACCCTTTGTGGGGGAGGTACTAGAAGGTGTGAACCAATATGGCCCATCTTCGAACTTAGCCGGATATAGAAAAAATATTACCACATACCAAATTTGAAGTCAATCGGTTACTCCTTTCGAGAGTTATCGTGCGCACCAGCCAGCAGAGAGACAGACATACAGACGGACGGACATTGCTCATTCGACTTAAAATGATCCAAAACGAATATCCGCCGAACATACCTAGGGTTTTAGGTCACTCCTCCGTTGTGTTACACTTTTGGCTCGTAGCAAATGATATATACCCTCCTCTGCATGGTGAGGGGATAAAAAGGAAAGACATATATAATATAAGAAGACATTCCTTCAGGCCGAAACGTTAAAATCTATCAGTTACGAACGAATAGGAATGAATTGTAACACGCGAAAAAACAGTATTCCTCGAAAATTGATTGAACTTTTTTTGCACTTATCGATTAATATTAATTTTTTAATTGTGACAATTACAAAAAAATCGGGGAAAACGGTCTGGAAATCCGCGAAAAACCTCACTCGTTGGAATCAAATTCCCGTTCGTTCGTAACTGACAATTATTCGCTACAGGAAGGAATGTCTTCTTAAATTATATTGTTTTTGATAAAAAGTATTTCGATGACATTTAATACAACATTATTACCAAATCCTACTTCACCTCAGATCTCTTAATGTTATGAAAAAAAATTTGCATTACCCTTTTTAGTGGTTGTATCATTAATTAACGTAGATTACCCGATCAAATTCATTTATAAACATAAATTCATTCATAAATTAATTTACGAACATTAATTGTTTATTAGTAAATATTACACAGCACAGCATTTTCCAGCTCACTGATTTGGACTCAATTCTGAGAATTGGACGTGAAAGTAGCCCCAAATCTAAGAACTTCTGTATCATTCGTTTGCTCAAGTTGGCTCAATTAACAATTTAATGGCCATACGAATTTTTTGCTCAAGTTGGATTTTTTTGCACTTTTCAATATTTTTTTCGGTATACCGTACGGAATATCTCTTTTGTGTCGGAAGCAAATTTGTAGACATTGAATAGGAGAAAAAAAATGCGTAACAAACCTAGTGCTTCCAGTGCCTTAAAATAGCAAAAATTGTCTGTTCTATACGTATTACGTATCCGTATTATTCGACATTTTACTGGCAAATATTTTATGACTTTGTGGGCATTTTTGTGACTTTTAAGGCACTGGATGCACTTTTTTGTGTAGGTTTATTCCGCATTTTTTTCTCCTATTGAATATCTAAAACTTTGCTTCAGACACAAAGGAGATATTCCGTACGATATTCCGAGATATTCCGAGATATAACCGTGTTAAAATATAGAAAAAGTGCTAAAAATCCACCTTGAGCCAAAAAAAAGTCGTATGGCCATTAAATTAGAATTGAGCCAACTTGACTAAACGAATGATTCAGAAGTTCCTATTTTTGGGGCTACTTTCACGTCCAATTCTCAGAATTGAGTCCCAAATCAATGAGCAGAAAAATGGGATGGCTTTCCCGCTTTTCGAATGAAAACAACCTCGAACAACCTCTGTCTCAATTTTGTTGGAATATAGGCCTCATTTGTACAACATGTGTAAAACTCTCTGAACCAGGGACCAGGCCACTACCTGCAGCTCCGCTGGCGAGGCATTGTCTGGTCCTAGCGATTTAGGAGGCTTCAATATTTACCTCCTTAGAGGTTTGCCAATGATTTTGTAGACGACATCTTCAAGTGTTTCTATACTCTGATGTTAAATTTTTGAATTTTTTCTATATGGTGGTCCTCTCTTGTGAGAGTTACCAATTGGTAAATGTATAACTTTGTACCGCATCCTTTTTTGCTTTGAACAGTCTTTTTTCTTTGAGTGCTAAAGGTGTCTCGTATAATGACACTTGAACTGCATTCCTAGCAGTGACCTTTAGATTGTCACATTATACAATATCGTGTTTATTGCTGCTGAAGTGCATTGTTGTTGCTGCTGCTCAGCATCAGTCTTTTGTTTCAACATCAGTTGCAGTTGTAGGATAATGGATTGGCTGTTGCTCATTTTAGAAAGCTGTGAATGAACGAACACACATGAAAACATACTCGTATTAATACTTTTTGTTCAGTGCAACAAAATCAGATGCTTTCGATTAAACACACGCGTTCACCAACCACCCGCGCACTATGTGACAACTTTTCGTCTACACAAAACGCACAGATAATTATCATGATTATCATCATGAATGAAGGAATGAATTGTTATTATTTTGTATTTTTATTTTTATTCATATATAAATAAAAGTGTTGCTTGTTTTTGTTTACGTATATACATACATATATTGTATAAAAAAATACAATGGTGAACTTTTGTGGTTTCACTGATGGGAATTTTCATTCATTCCATCACTTGCACAGTGTGTTCAAAAGTCTTAGAGAGTAGTATAGGAATTTCCTTAGGTATTCCAAGCAAAAAATGCAACAGTTTTCCAATGTCTAGTGAAGCATATCAATACATTTTTTCATCAATAAATTTCTCATCGGTTCATAATTTGGTTTCAATTTCAAGGCCATCCCATTCCAATGCAATCAATGGCCAATATGTTGATATGATACGAGTACGATCGTGGTGAAATGGCAAATGATTCATTCTTTCATGGTGAGGGTGATCGGTGGTACTATGGACTATTGCCATTGGCGGCATGAAAGAAAGTCCGTCCCTTTAGAGTCATTGTTCCGAATATCGCATAAAGTGAAATTACGAAATTTGCATTAGATGGCGTCACACTATCGATATTAAATTACTCGAGTATCGAACGAAGTATCAAACAATATGAAATCAATAGTTGTTAATATACGTGTACACATGTACTTTTATATTTTTCCCTCAAAGCCTCAAATTTCGCTTGTTTTCTTTGTTTGGACTTATTTTTTAAACCTTTACTAAGTGTTATGAAATGTTTGAATTTCATTTGAGTTCAAAGCTTTTGTATACCCTCCAGAGATATGACTGTAGAGATATATATTTATCATCCAATTGGGGGCATCAGGGATGCAAACTATAGGGGTGAGTCACTTCTTGATTTTATTTTTACCGCTAATCTATCTATTTGTAACAAAGACTATAAACCGACCATTACAAATAAAGCCAGAGACGGGAAGTACTCGATGTCATGTTCGCGACTGACTCGCTGTCAGACAGAATTATTGGGTGGAATGTGCTGGGCGATCATTCATTCTCAGATCACCATTACATAGGGTTCAAACTTGCCGAAGAAGCACCTAAGCCTGCCGTCCACACATATGTGAGTAAGACAAAGAGGCACATGTATGCACCCAGGAAAATAATTGGTTGGAATTCGATAGTAACAATAAAAAACCAGTAAGGAATGGCAGAAAGTCGGGCGGGGCCGACTATATAATACCCTACACCTCCCTAACAATGCGATAAGGGTCATTGCGATAATAATTTGGAATAATTGGTAAGAACATATATATGTGGATATATGTAATTCTGAACCGATAATCGCTAAATTAAGCAATATTCGTTCCTAAATTGAGAAACATCTTTCTGGAGAATTTTGTAATGATCGGAAGTAAAGTACAACTTCTATAGCGCTTTGTAACCAAATCAGGAGGAACATATATATGGAGCTTATATATAAATCTGAATCGATTTTCCCTGAATACTCATCCATGTAAAATAGAAACCACTTTCTGTCGAATTTCGTACTGATCGGATATAAAATACAGTCTCTACAGCGCTTGGATGTCAAATCGGGGCTAACATATATATGGGGGCTATATCTAAATTTGAACCGATTTTCTCCGAATTTGGCAGTATTCCTTCATGTAATAAGAAAACCCCTTTCTGCCGAATTTCGCTGTGACCGGATATAAAATACAGTTTCTACAGCGCTTGGATGTCAAATCGGGGCTAACATATATATGGGGGCTATATCTAAATCTGAACCGATTTTCTCCGAATTTGGCAGTATTCCTTCATGTAATAAGAAATCTCTTTCTGCCGAATTTCGTACTGATCGGATATGTATAAAATACAGTTTCTACACCGCTTACATGCCAAATCGGGAGAAATATATATATGGAGGTTATACATATATAAAACTTACTTATATAAGGGGGCTATATCTAAATCTGAACCGATTTCCCCCAAATTTTTTATTATCTCTAAGTGTATCACGAGACTACTCTCTGTCAATTTTTGTAGAAATCGGTTCAAAAATGTTGCTTATACAGTGCATATATGCCAAATCGGAGGTACATATATATGGGAGGTATATGTAAATCTGAACCGATTTTAACCAAATTCAATAGTCCTTGGGCCTAAAAAAAGATATGTGCAAAGTTTCGTTGAGATCGGACCATAATTGCGACCTGTACTTTGATTACAAGAATACATCTACAGACAGACGGACATAGCTAAATCGACTCAGAAAGTGATTAAAAGTCGATCGGTATAATAAACAATGGGTCTATCTCTTCTCCTTTTGGGTGTTACAAACAAATGCACAAAGTCATAATACCCTGTACCACAGTGTGATGTAGGTTATAAATAGTACTAGCAACAAAAAGTCTATTGCATACACCGTGTGCCGGTTGTATTTATATATAAATAGTTAAAACAACAATAGAAACATGGGTACGATCAAATAAAAATTCTTGCAACTAAATCGATGGTTGTATCAATCGATTTGAGATTGTTTTTTTCATTGACACTCGGGTAGTTGTCGTAACTACTTTAAATTATATAGGGTGATCAAAGTAGAGATACTTTTTAGTCTTCAATAGTCTTTTTTTGACAGATCACGTGTGAGACATGTCATGCTGTCATGTTATTTTTGTTAAGTATTGTTTGGCATTTCATCATGGAAAGACTTACGCCTGAACAACGTTTACAAATTATTCAGTTTTATTATCAAAATATTTGAAGCTCGTGATCTCGGCGATATTTGGTTCAACAAGACGGCGCCACTTCCCACACATCGCATCAATCAAAGGATTTATTGAGAGACCACTTCGGTGAGCAGATAATTTCACGTTTTGGGCCGGTCAATTGGCCACCAAGATCGTGTGATATCACACCGTTAGACTTTTTCCTGTGGGTATATGTAAAGTCTAAAGTTTATGCGGACAAACCCGCTTCGACACAGGCCTTGGAGCAAAACATCACGCGTGTCATTCGCCAGTTACCAGTCGAAAAGCTCGAACGAGTCATCGAAAATTGGACTCAACGGCTGGACCATCTGAGACGTAGCCGCGGCCAACATTTGATAGACATAATCTTCAAAAACTAAATGCCAAAGAATGTTCTTTCAAATGATAATAAACATTCCCCATTCAATTTGAATTTTCTGTGTTTTTTGCTTTAAAAAAGTAGGGAACCTCGAAATGGATCACGCATTAGTACGATATGATCGATATTTGGTAGTGACAACGAATGTTTTATTCTTGAAATTGTATCAACAGACCAAATATTTTTATTGCAACGAATAATTGGTTACTACAACAGAAAAAACTATTGATATATAATCGTTTTTTGGTTATCCCAATAATTTTCCAGATTTAGAATAACTGAATATATTTTAGGAAATACAACGGAAAGCTTGGTTGCTGTTCTTTTGTTGATACATGACAAACAAAAAATAAAATTATTCGACATAAATAAATCCTCGAGCGGCCCAGTAGGCGACTTGGTAGCGTACTCACCTATGAGTTTGGGGGTCGTGGGTTCGATTCCCACCATCTCTGATCTGTCGTTGCAAAAATTTAGCCATATGTTCTTTGTGAGCCGGGCTTTCCCTGGACCTAAAAATTAGAATATAAATTTACTTTATATTGTAATTCATATAAATAAATAAATAATAAATAAATAAATCCTCAACATTTTGTTCAAGATCGGTATATGTAGTCAAATATAATTTCGTGTGGATAATAATGTATAGAATGCAGAATATGTTGTGCAATATGTTTTATATTAATAAAAAATTAAAGTAACAATCATGAAATTGAAAGCACAAAGTTAAGCGACATAAATGTTTTGTTATGCATTGTACTCTCTGATACTAAAATCTGTGTCAAAGATTTCCACATCTCATAATAGTGATGCATTTGTAATATGAGATTTTTAATATTGTTATGAATTGTTTAGTTTTTTTTTTCAACAAAAAAATAAAATAAAAATTATTGAAAACAGTTTTTAATTGATTGTCGGTAGTATATGACTGACAAATTGTCAGAACAGCCAATTTTTTAAAACAGTTGGTTGTGGCAACATTCAAAAGATAATTTTAGCTGCCATTTTCGTAGTTGGCGCAACCAAACATGATTGTTATCAAAATTGAAGCAGAAGTATGCCACAACCAAAATGTTGGTTGTCCTGATGGAATCGCATAATAGTAGACACAACTACCAACATTCGGTTGGCAAATAATTCGGTTGAGGTAACCAAACTGTTTTCTGTGTGTGAGAACATTTTTAAAAAGGCCCACAATTGTAAACTCCTGTACCGAATGACAAAGTTGGTCTCTATAACACTATGCAACAAAGAAAATTTTGTTTGTGCCCAAGACCTAAAAACGTGTTTTATTTTTAATAGATTGAGGCATACTATTTTATGAAGCCAAAACTAAATTTTTTAATGGTAAAGTTTTTTTTTTAATTTTTTTCTGAAGCAAAGTTTTAAATATTTAAACTATTTTTGCGATTTTTAAGGCACTGGAAGCACTTTTTCCGGGTAGGTTTGTTACGCATTTTTTTCTCCTATTCAATATCTGCAACATTGCTTCAGATACAAAAGAGATATTCCGTGCGGTATACCGAGAAAAAAATATTGAAAAAGTGCAAAAAAATCCACCATGAGCAACAAATTCGTATGGCCATTAAATTATTAATTGAGCCAACTTGACCAAACGAATGATGCAGAAGTTCTTATATTTGGGGCTACTTTCACGTCCAATTCTCAGAATTGAGTCCAATTCAATGAACTGAAAAATGCTGTGCTGTGTAATATTTACTAATAAACAATTAATGTTTGTAAATGAATTTATGAATGAATTTATCGGGTCACCTACGTTAACATTAAATTAATAATATAACCACTAAAAAATGGTAATGCTAATTTTTTTAATAACATTAAGAGATCTGAGGTAAAGTAGGATTTGGTAATAATTTTGTATTAATTGTCATCGAAATACTTTTTTATCTACATTTTTATAAAATTATAAAAATAAAGCTGGATAAATTTCAATAGTTTTTGGTTATGGACTGTTTCTGGGACGGGCACATATGGTGGCCCAGTCGTGTAAGCAATTTGTACCCGAACTAAACGAAAGACTGCACCAATCTAAATTAGAGAGCGTAAATGGTGCTCGATAGGTCACATACTTCGAAGACCCTGCCAAAATATAGCACGACAAGCATTAAGACGGAATCCAGAAGGTAGACGGCGACCCGGTGCTCCCGCTAAAACTTGAAGGAGAACCATCGAGATGAGCTGAACTCAGCCAATTATAGTTTGAGTGACATCACCCGAGAAGCCCATTACAGAGTTAGATACAGAAGAATAGTAGATGCCCTATGCTCCAGTGGAAGCAAAGGCTGACAGAAGAGAATAAAGGACTTCAGGCCAACTAGTCTATCTTCGTTCCTGCTAAAAGTTCTGGAAGTACTCTTAGATCCTTTCATTACACAGTACAGAATTTTCTAGCTCCTTCACTCATTTCTGAGAATTGTACGTGAAAGTAGCCCCAAAAAGAAGAACTTCTGCATCATTCTTTTAGACATGTTGGCTCAATTAATAATTTAATGGCCATACGATTTTTTGATTAATGTGGATTTTTAGCACTTTTTCTATATTTTAACACTGTTACATCTCGGTATACCGTACGGAATATTTTTTTTTTATGTCTGAAGCAAACTTGTGGATATTGAAAAGGAGAAACAAATTCGGATCAAACCTACCCGAGTCGCAAAAATGCAATTTTTTACCATTTTCCCCATTTTTCACCTTTTTGCTCAATAACTGGATTACAAACCACAAATATGTAGTTTTTTCTTTATAAGTTTTATTTTGCATGAAAATAAAAATTCCGATTCATATAACATCTATTCTTACACAGAACATATGAGATTTTTATATGTTATCTATGCATTTTCCATGAGTATTATAACAACTTTTGCACACTGTGTTCGGTATAAAATGTGCACCAATTAAATCTATTTCATCAAAATAATGACATTACGCTGTTTTGAAATCCTCAGTAAACTAGTTTTTTCTGTCCTGGTTGCCTATTTTTGGGACGATATGACCATGAACATAGCAAAAATCATCCTATATTGGGCACTTGTTATTTTCCTTACTGAAATTTTGAATGCCTTTTTAAATGTTTTTCACTCTAAATTATAATTTAAAAATTTTAGTTTTCGCGTTCGTCGACACTTGTTGGCAGATCGATCAATGAACACCTATAAATACTACGTATTTTTCAATACTTTACTGACAGGTACTTATCGTCGTTTAAGACTTTGTTCACGCACGTGTGCGTTTAAAATTTATCGAAACTTTCCAAAAAATTAGGACGCATAAATGTGGGAGAAATTTCTGTAGAATAAAGGTGAAAAATTGGCATTTTTTTGTGATTTTTGAAGCACTGGATGCTTTACTTTTCTCTATTCAATATATACAAATTTCCTTCAGACACAAAAGAGATATTCTGTGCGGTATACCAAGATATAACGGTGTTAAAATATTGAAGAAGTGCTAAAAATCCACCTTGAGCAAAAAAATCGTATGGCCATTAAATGTTTAATTGAGCCAACTTGACTAAACGAATGATGCAGAAGTTCTTATTTATGGGGCTACTTTTACGTCCAATTCTCAGAATTGAGTCCCAAAATCATGTGCTGTACTGTGTTAGAGAAAACCTGGATACCAAACTCCAGACTGAGAACCCCAACAAGGGCAAGTCTACAGAATCTGCCCAGCACGATCTTGTATGGGCTATCGAATCGTCCCATCATAGGAGGGTCTTTTAACAACATTCGCTCAGATTCGGTTTTTCCCGCTGTC
Source organism: Eudasyphora cyanicolor (assembly GCA_963930755.1). Classification (NCBI taxonomy): domain Eukaryota; kingdom Metazoa; phylum Arthropoda; class Insecta; order Diptera; family Muscidae; genus Eudasyphora; species Eudasyphora cyanicolor. Next base: position 160,064,753 of record OZ005735.1, read on the forward strand.
ATATGTAACGGCGAACTCTATCTTAATTAGACTAAATCAAAAAAGCCTGCTCAACAGAAGTCGAAGACAACAAGTCTTGTGTCCACATCTCTTACATAGATTGTAAACAGAGGGATCCCACATGGAGGAATACTGTCAGTGACTGACAAATTTCCCAACGTCCTCAGGGGCATTCTACAGGTGGCTCTAAAGCTGAAAGGAAATAAATCCCAATTTTAAAAAGCGAAATAACTCCCAAAGGAACATATGAAAGAAGGTCCAATATTTGGAATTTATTTCATACTGAACTCAAGAAAGTGAAATAACTCCCAATGGAATAAGTTCAAACAACGATGGATTAACCACTAATCTGAAAATAACAAAAGTATGTAATGTAAAAGTCTCGTGCATGGACAATTTTCTCCTCTGGGGTACGTTCAAAGATGGCTACGCGGACCAAAGTTTCTTTGCCTTGTCACGCAAATAAAAAGTAAATAACTCCCAATGATTACAGTACCGATACTTACAGTGTCTATCAAGCTGAAATCATGACCATAAAGTGTCGCAACATTTAATCGGACAGTAAGGCTATTATAAAGTCTCTGTAGACTACAACCAGAAATTCACAAAAGCCCTCGACTGCCGCAGATCTCTTAACGAGATGGCTGAGTAGTTTAACATATACATTATATCATTGATAACTTTGTGTATCAAACAGATTGGCTCCGATAAGTGTCACTAGGGACCTCAATTGGTCTAAGTATCTGAGCTGGTAACTCCGGCTGCCACTCTAACCTAACCTACATGTGTCATGGATCAATGGTAGAATGGAATCTTCTTCACTAAAATAATAATCAATATTGTTGCTTAAGCTTTTCCTTACGCCATTAAAAATTTCGCGGCATTGTTATTAATCAAGTTAATGTCATGTTTTATAATCCTTTCTTTAAAACTTATTTTAATAAATTTGTATTTTTTTTACTTTCAGGTAATTATCATAAATCCATTATATTCATCTGAAATTGTGTACGATATTCCAGGTAAATATTTAAACAGCAATTCAAAATCCGTCTTCTTAGAAATTCCTAATCCCATTTAGGAACGTATTTAATATAGATTGTTTAGGAATGAATATACGTTTTATGTTCAATAATAGTAGTAATAATTAAAGACATTGGTTGGTTTTTGTTTATAAAAATTTCTGAGGCAGTATCCATACAATTTTCGAAATTAAAACATTTTGGGTCACTTTAGGTAGTGGCAACTTGGTTTTGGAATGATCTTTTCCATATTTGCTTTCAAAATAAATGCATCGGGAAATCATTAATCGTGTTAATTTTTATTGCCTCCAGCGATGCGTCGGAAACACTTAACCCTCAGTTAGTGGATGATTGGTTTCATTTGTGCTGATGACAGCACTTTGCCATATGTAATGCATCTCTTGTCCATTTGCTAGACTATGTCTGCAGAAAAATATGTCTAAATTTAATTTAGTCCAGACAACAAATGAACTGAAAATTTTGTGTAGACACAAAAAACGCTGAACGCTACACTCTACAATTTCAATGAATTATACTTGAGCTAGACAGTTATTTCAAAAATATATATAAATTGTTGATGTATAATTTTTGTGGGAATAATATTATTGTGCCTGAAGTGAATACACTTCATCAGTCGGTGCGCCAGCAGGAACTTCTATGTGGAGAGAGTGGCAGCCAGTTTGTCAGACTCCCGTAGATCATTGTTCTACCACAGGGACGTAAGTAAAAATAAAACTTTTTCCTTGCCTCTCCCGTTAAATCAATTTGATTGCTTTAGAAAATACAAGGGTCGGCGAATTTTAACATAAGTCATGTTAGCTAACTCTGCTAATTTCACAAGACCTTCAGTTTCTCTACGTGAGGGTCAATAAGACAATGACCCATCACGACAGACACAATAAGTTAGACTTCCGATATCAATACAACAACAGGGCATGGGTGCGTTTGAAGTTTAGGCTGGGCCACATCAGCCAGGATTATACACAGTTCCTGACTAGTGACCACCTGCAATTTGTTGCCATAAGGGCACTATCTCTCAAGAAGAGCTTATAACGCGTCGCAACTATCTCTTTTTGAATGGCTTACATTTTAGTTCCCTTGCCCCCGACTGCCGCAGATCTCAAATATACACCTCATATGGTTGCATAAGGATATCCCGGGGAACTGCAAAGCCGATAAACTTGCTAGGAAAGGGACGACATTACAAATTCTCGCAGAATTTGCATATATTGGTGCGCCACTATCCACGTGCAAGCTTTGGCTTAGAAAAGAGCCAATCAGGCAGTCCAACGAAAGATGGACAGAAATCGGCACCTGCAGGGTAATTTGTCTGGCCAAGGTATGACCTGAGAAGATCAAAGTATCTCCTCGCACTAGAGAGGAAAAGATTGTCTTCGTTAGTATCAGTTCTGACGGGACACTGCCTGATCGGCGAACACGCCAGAAGATTGAGTATTGACTACAATGACTTCTGCATAAGCTGTGGAGATGAGGAAGAAGTGGAGAGCATTGAGCAATTGCTATGCGACTGTCCCGCTTTGAGAAAACGATGACTGGACATACTGGGGTCGGCCTTTTTTAGGCAGTCTAACAGATCTTTCCGGTACCGATATTCGTACTGTCGATAAATTTGTATATCAAACAGGTTGGTTTCGATGAGGAACATTTTAGCCCGTGGTAACACTAGGGACCTAAACTGGTCTATGTGAGCTGACCGGTATTTCGGTAGCTGTCACTTTTGAAGCTTTAATTCTTTGACATTTGACTAGTAGAAACTACGCTATTACTAAAAATGGAACGATACACGATTCAACAACGCATTGAAATTATTAAAATTAAAAAAATCATCTTGACTGATGAGGCCCATTTCCACCTCGGTGGCTACGTCAACAAGCAATATTGTCGCATCTGGGGCTCGGAAAACCCAAGAGTTATTGGTGCGAAGCCTCTCCATCCTCAACGTGTGACTGTTTGGTGCGGTTTATGGTCCGGCGGGGTCATTGGACCTTACTTTTTCGAAAATGAGGTTGGATCAACAGTTACGGTGAATGGATTGCGCTATCGAGAGATGATTAATGATTTTTTATGGTCGGAGTTGGATGGTATTGATCTGGACAACGTTTACTTTCAACAAGACGGCGCTACGTGCCACACAAGCAACGAAACCATTGCTCTGTTACGGGAAAAGATTCCGGACCGTGTTATCTCTCGAAGAGGTCACCGAGATCTTGTGATTTACCACCTTGCGACTTCTTCCTTTGGGGCCACGTGAAAGATAACGTCTACGCCAAGAGCCCAGCGTCGATTCAAGACCTCAAAGATAGAACTCGAGAGGATATCAAGGACATAGAGCAGCCACTTTGCGATTTGGTTATGGACATTTTCATGAAATGGATATGGTCCTGTAAGCGTGGTCGAGGTGGCCATTTGGCTGATGTTGTTTTTCATTATTAACGGCATATCTTCCTCTTTATTATGAAATAAACATCCGATCATTTATCTCAAAAAATGGAATTTTTCTTTGAATACCAAAATAACACCTCTTGTTGGAAAACCCTTTATAAGAGTGAGATACTTCTAGTCAAAGAGTGCTCCAGTCATAGTGTAATCAACAGTGCCCGGAAGGCTGGCATTCTGTCTAGAGTGACACTATGTTCGTAGTAATTTTCTGACCATAGTGACAGTTCCCTGAGTCTAATCGCAGTACATGCGGCATATTGCTCTGCTTTAATATCTCTGCAGAGCTGTCCACCTGATGACAATACCGTACAGCATTATCGGTCTAATTCCCTTTCAGAGAAGGGAATAGCAGTAGCAGCAACATATTGGCTTTGCTATAATGTCTAGCGACATTAAATGTAATATAACATTTAGTGCCCCCGTTGGGGTCGTCCTCAATGCATTCTAGCCATTTTTTACTTTATTTAGTATCGCGCAGAAGGTGGACTTCTGCATAGCCGCCCACCAGACGACAATGCCACACAGACGACTACCGCCATATACAACCAATAAATTATATGCGGGTTCAGGCTTCCAATTGCCCTTTTACGTGTATATACCGCTGCTCTTTCCAGAAAGTTGGATTTGAAGTTTTTTTCTTCCTGTTTTTGCGCTGTCAGAGATGGAAATTTCAATAACCCAAAAGGGGCAGGTATAACAGTTGGAACCTTATATACCCAGCTGAAAAGAACTAGTTCGGTTTCACACGAAGACCTTTATCTAAAGCCCATCTTGCGGTGGTGAGATGTATCTACGAGTACTCGAAAATTTCTCAGTTGTAAGATGTATCTAAGAGTACTCGTAAACTTCCCTCTAACAGCTATTGCCACAGCAGAATATTGTTCATGAAGAGATTCAATTGCAGAGTAGACAGAAACCCGCCGGCGTTCTACTGCTGATAAATTGGAGGTCAGTAAGCTAGCAGAAATACATTTCTTTATCAGAAGGTTTTGAATCAACATTCGTATACTGCTGTCAACCCCCTAGGGGTGCTAGAGCTGTATTATAGCGGCTGGGTTCTAAGTATTTTAAAAAGAAATGGCGATAGATTTTAGTCGGTCGGAAATCCTTAGCTCCACATGGTTTTGCCGCTTTTGGGATGAAAACAACCTTGGTTTCTCTCAATTTTGTTGGTGTATACACGGGCCAAAATCGCCTTTTATTGAAATGTTTGAATCGAAAGAAAATACAATTGGAACACACATTTTTAAATATTGTATATTTCTGAACAAATAAATTTTATTTGAAAATCAGTAAAATTTATTTGGAACGGATATACAACAAAATATATTTGCAAACTAATGTTTTCAAATAATATATGTGTTTATATACAAATAAAATAATTGTTTAGGAATTTCTCCAAATATATTTTATTTTTAAAAAAGATTTTCAAAACTATGCTGAATTTTTCTAATTTCAATTTTAATTTTTCCTTCGTTTCCAATTATTCCGCCCATTAAAAAATACCATGTGCAGCATTAACTTCTTCTGTTAAATGAGTTTAGACTCATTTTAAATTTCTGAGTATTCCAAGTCAGCAGTTGTTGTCAATCCTTCAAGTAATTTATTGTTATCCAAGTTTATACGATTTCAATTATGAAGTGTTTTTACAAACATTAAAAATATCTAAAAATGAACATTGAATTGCTGAAAAATACAATTAAGGTTCGATATATTCTCGGAATACTTAAATTCAAATAAATCTTTGTTTCGGAAATAATAGTCCCAAATAAAAAGTATTAGGATGGAAAAAAGGATTTGTTTAGAACATCTTCCCAAATACATAATTTTTGTGTGTACCAAATATTATATATTTAGAGTGTTTCAAGCCGAATTTGTTTGGGACAATTACTACAGAAGCGATTTTTTCAGCGTGTAGGCCTGATCAATACGTCATGTGTAGATCTCTCTGAGCCAGAGAACAATTGTGTAAAGCCACGGCCTGTAGCTCCGCCGGCGAGACTTTGACTGGTCCTGGCGACTGAAAAGGTTTAAAGCTTTTGATAGCCTAAAGAAATCTAGATTTGGTTACAATCACACTGGCTACTTCTTATGGCTGCACTTCAATAGAATCCCCAATTGATGTTTTCAATGCCTCTTCAGAGTTGCTCGGGAAATGTGTATTCAGGAACTCGCCCAGCTATTCCTTACTGAACGTAGTCGAAGAACTATCATCTTACTTGATGTACCAAAAGTACCAATTAGCACCAAAAGTGATAAAATTAGATGTAACCTTGAGTCTAGGGGCCTTATCACGGCATTCGATATCGAGTTCTTTACTTTCGAAATGTGTTTTCTGTTAATGTCGTTAAAGAGTACAAATGTCGTTAAAAGAGTACAAACTTCTCTCGAACTCCCGTAGATGTTTTCGTAAATACTAGTAGAGCTTGTCGGTTATTTTTAATTTTTTTTATTAACAAAAATTGATATGGTTTATTGATGGAAAAGTTGTCGATATCGAATGCCGTGATTTGGCCCCAGGATTTATTTTGAGCTTTTCTCAACTCTTTTTAAAGTTCTTCCTTATATGTGTCCCAGTCGTGTGGGGCTCTTGAGATCTTTGATTTATTAAAGAGCATCCGGCAGCACTTTCTCAGCATAACTTATTGAGACGACCATTGTTTGCCCTTTGGTTTTATTTTGGGCATTATTGTCGCATATTTATTTATACATACATATTCAATCTATGACTTCTGTTCGATTATCATCAGGTTCATCCTTCTCAAAGTCTCTGTCCATGAAACAAATTACGAAGTGATTATTTTATGCTGAGCGATGACTCAAACATTTTAAATGTTATAATCAAATTCTAGAACCAACTAAAAATTACAATAACGAACAACAATGCAATAAATTTGTTTTTTTTCGTGGCGATGTTGATGAACATTTCATAACCCCAGTTTAGAACCAAACCAAAGAAGCGAATCCATTTTAATGATACACTTTTGTGAAAAATGAAAACTAGTCGTTTACAATAAAATGCAACAAGTGAATTCTGATACAAATTATGTATAAACTGGTGAATATACAAAAAAAAAACACACAGAATGTACAGGTACTTGCGACTGACTCTCTGTAAATGGCGGGACGAACCGACAGGGACTCAACAGACCATAGCATTTAAGACAATAACAAAATCTACCCACATGAGGGGAGAATCGCTCACTGGCACTGCATAAACTGTAACACAAAACAAAAAATATATGTATACTACTCGTACCAAGTGGACGAGGCAACGTGGAAACTTACAAACATTCAATTGGGATTGGAATTGGAATGAAACACAAGTTTTGCTTAGCGAAAACTTCGGAGAGGGGGAAACGTTCAACGTTCCCCTCCAGCGAACACCAACCACCCTCATGGACGGACGGTCGGTCTCATCGGCGGATGCGGTGCAGAGTGAGCGGTATGATAGACCGTAAAACAAACCGAGCATATCAGCGTCTCTGTGGAGACTCTGTTGCGCATGCGTGGCTTTTGTACTCGTATTTTTACTATTGCTGCTGCTGTGGCGGTTATCACTGTGTGTAGTTACAACAGAACAACAGATGAGGGTCTTCACATATTCGAAAGAGGGCACAGTGGTTCTAAGGAATAATTTGACAAATGGAGCAGAATACTTAACAAAATTTTGTTTTCGGTAAAGAAATGGGATTGGTAATTTCACCCATTTCTCTTGAGTTGATAGCAATGAAAAACCTTTTATTATGTGTGAAATTACTGAAGATACGTCTAAGTATTACAAAAGATAGAGAGGATTCACTATTTGATAACCATTTCTGGGGGAGTTACCTGTAGAAGTGGAGCAATAAGACCCATCTTCGAACATTGCCTCAAATTGGAGAACCTACACCTACAAAATTTGAAGTCAATCGGCCAGAGAGACGGACGGACATCGCCCAAACCTAAAAAAATTGAAGTCAATCGGTCACTACTTTCGAAAATTGTCATGTGCATCAGCCAGACGGACGGACGGACATAGGTCGAAAGACTTCAAATATCCTAAAACGAATTTCCCCAAGACATTTTTTTAACTTTTTGTAGCAATTTATATTAACCTCATTAAGTTGTAAGTTGCGTCCGTGCTACTTGTTTTTATACCATCTACCATATGATGGGGGGTATGCAAAGTTTGGCATTCCGTTTGTAACTCATTGCAATATCGATATGAGGTCCTATAATGTATAATCATTAATAATCGTTTGGCATTCCGTTTGCAAAACCTTGAAATATTGATATGAGGTCCTATAATGTATAAACATTATTGATCGTCGTCAAATTATAAGACGATTTAGCCGTGCCCGGTTATGCGTTGAAGTGCAGCCATTAGAGTTCGCCAGCGATACTGTAATCGAATATAGAAAAGCTTTAAACCGTTTGAGTCGCCAGAACCTGACAATATCTCACCGGCAGAGCTTCAGTTATTGGATAATACAATTGCTTACTGGGTCAGAGAGCTCTTTAATTACAGTATAGAAGAAACGGTGGATCAAGTCACTGCAACTCTTAATGACTCGTTAAAAGCCGCATGGCCCAAACTAAAGCCACGGGGCAAACAACGACCGTTATGGTGGTCCTCTCATTTAGTTATGCTGAGGAAGTGCTGTAGGAAGCTCTTTATTAAAGACAAAGACCAGCAGAGCCCCACAGGACTCGGACACATACAAGGAAGAACTTAAACGGTATAGAAAAGAGTTGAGAAAAGCTCAAAGCTCATCCTGGATAGATTTCTTTAGTGGCGTCGAAGCCTCAAGGTTACGGAAAATGTTCGCCTCAACACCTTGTACTATGTATTGGGTACATTAAGAAAGATGATAGTACTTGGACTACGTCCAGTAAGGAATCACTGGAAGTGCTCGTGACATTGAATACTTCGATTGGGGATTCCTTTGAAGTGCAGCCTTCAGAAGTCATCAGCGAGTTTGTAATCGAATCTAGCATTCTTTGGCCTATCAAAAGTTTTAAGCTTTTTAAGTCGCCAGGACCAGACAAATTGATCTCTCAGAGAGATCAATCAGGGCTACATACCAACAAAATGTAGAGAAACCAAGGTTGTTTTCATCCCAAAAGCGGGATATCCAGCCAAGGATTTCCGACCATTAGTCGATCGTCACTTCTCCAGAGAACCCTGGAGATATTAATCGATAATTACATTAAGATTAAAATTAATCACAAGGTACTTTACAATCAACAGCAACAAAGTTCCTAAGAACTCTTACAGACATCCTACTGCGGGCCCTTCAACCACATAAACAGCAACCTCGGGCCAGGAGCAAATAAGCTGTGGAACAAGGTCAACTCCTTCTTGAACCCATTGAATGAGGAAAATAAGGTCACCATAACCTTCGGCGAAAACCCATTTATGAACCCTAAGCGGTGATCGAGCCATTTTGGTGGACTTTTCGTTGAGCACCCCAAGGGAGATCCAGCAAGAAAGAGCGTACTTAGGAAGGTGAAGGAACTCCGAGCGGACAATTCAATAGTTTTCACGACCGAAGAAATTGCTGAAGACATCCGCGGTGATGCTCATGCACGAGTCATGTTCCTGAAAAACATAATCAATGTGTTTTTAGTCATCCATGTGATCCCAGAGTTCTGGAAATGGGAAAACTGGTATTTGGTACCCGTCAAAAGTTTTTGGCATGGTCGATCACTCAACTCTCTTTAAGTACATACAAGAGTCTAGTCTTCCCAGCTTGATAAAGAGATGGATTGCTAACTGCATATGGGGCAGGTAGTCGTTCGAAAAGTTTAACAATAAATGTTCGAAACCCCGTAGAGTTAAACAAGGAGTCTCACAAGGTCATGTCATCTCCCCTATTCTGCTTAACTTTTACCTCTGCAAATTCCCATCAAATCGTCCATTGAATATATATAGCAGTAGTTCATTCAATACTGTTGTACGAAATTGTGGTGAAGTTGACGGTAAGCGACCCATCACCAGTCAATTAATGAAGCTTTAAAGAATTGTCTGTCTAAGCATAAGCGGGACTTTAAGGACTACAGCGACAGAGTCTCTACAAGTGCTACTGTCTGGAGAAGCATTACAACCAGAACGGTATTACGATTAAACTGTCTATCAGTGTGGAGGTATAACAACTACGGCCATATGACAACATCACACAGTAGTACGATGGTAACCGACCGAGTGGGATATACATATACCAATGGTGTACACCTTCGAGAGGAACATTGTCACTAAGATTACCTGCCAGATAGGACTAGGTTGGCAGAACACCAGGAAATGGAAACTATTTCCACTTTGCTTCGGATTACACTGTAAAGAACGTAGACTTGATAGACCTATCAAGTCAAAATAACAGCAGTAAGAGAAGTGGCCAAGTGGCTCAGTCGCAACATGGTGACCAACACTGGTGTCGGACAGCCAGTCTGCCATTAAATATCTCAAGGCTACATCCCTAAATTCACAAACAGCCCTCGACTGTCATAGATCTCTTAACGATATGACTGATCAGTTTAACCTATACCTTATATGGGTACCTGGGCATATGAATATGCCGCTGAACTGCAAAGCTGATGAACTTGCTCTAGGAAAGGGCTTGACATTACAAATTCTCGAAGAATTTGTATTTGCCATAGTCCACATGGTGGTTGAAAAGCAATCAGGCAGTCCAATAAGAGATGAACAGAAATTAATATCAGCAGGGTATCTAAACAAATCTGGACAAACTACGACCTAAGAAGGTCGAGCTAGCTTCTCGCAGTAGAGAGGAATAGACTGTCTACGTTAGTGTCAGTTGTGATGGGACATTGCCTGAAAGGCGAACACGACAGCAGATTGGAAATTGAGTCCAATGACTCCTGCAGAAGCTGTGGAGATGGGGAGGAAGTAGAAAGTATAGAGCACCTGTTTTGTTACTGTTTCGCATTGAATAACCGATATTTGGATATGCTAGGATCGGCCTTCTGGATCGGGAAGTTTGACACAATCTATCCAAAATACGACCTAAAAAGATCAAAATATTTCCTCGCACTTGAGATGAAAATACTGTCTACTTAAGTGTCAGTTCTGAAGGTATATTGCCTAATCGACGAATACTCCTGGAGGATGGTAATTGAGTCCAATGAGGTTTGCAAAAGCTGTGGAGATGAGGATGAAGTGTAGAGCATTGAGCACCCGTTTTCTTGCTGTCCCGCATTGATTAAACAATGACTGGATATTTTGGGGTCGGTCTTTCTAGGAAGTCTAAAAGATCTTTCCGTTACCGATATTCGTACTAGTGATTACCACGTGTATGAAACAGTTTGGTTCCGATGAGGGTTGGTTACCGTGGTAGCATTAACGACCTTAATTAGTCTATGTGAGCTGGTAACTCCGGCTGCCACCCTAACCTACACGCCCTGCTGATGTTATCGCGACCGGACATCTCACCTATCGGGTCTATCATGACGGATCACTGCCTTATTGGACTGCACGCAGAGAGATTGAAGGTCTGGTGAAATGATTTTTGCAGAACCTGCAGAGGCGAAGAGGGCGAGGATTCAACAAAACACCTTCTATGTATGTGACCCGATCTTTCTAGAAGGCGATACGCTCCCCTAGGCTCTCAACTCATTGAGGAGTTAGTAATAATGGCTGATGTTAAAATTCGACAGCTTTTCGCTCGAAGGGAACTGGAATAGGTGGGCATTCCTCAAGCGACCTGCAAACTCTTCTTGCGAAATAGTGCTTGGACTTATTGCTTATCGAGACTGTCATGACGTGCAACTGCCTTATTGCACGGCACGTAGAAGGATTGAAGATCTTGCGAAAGACTTTTGCAGAAGCAGCACAAGCAAATAGGAGGAGGAATCAACAGAACACCTTCTGTGTCTGTATACCGCTCTTTCCAGAAGGCGACATACTATCCTAGGCTCTCATTCCTTTGTGGCGTTAGCAAACTTGGCTGATGTTAAAATCCGCCACGTTTTTAGATTGGATTGGAAAGTGACCATAGTTACTTCTTACAAATTTAGCTTACCCATCTGGCTATTCTGTAATAAGAAATTTTGTTGGGTATTTTATGTATACATATTTTGTGTACCACTGTACTTTATTTTTATGCGCTTTTTTGTTTGTTATATTTTACCTTTTTGGCGGAAATAATAAATTCTAAGGTAACACAACATGTGAAGTTGGTCGCGGTTGGTGTTGGTTGTGGATGTGGATGTGATGCCGCTGACGATGCCTATGGAAGTGGTGGTGGCAGTGGTTGAATCAGAGAGTTCATTGTTTCCGAATGTGTTCGTTTTTCGGCTTTATCAGTGTAATTGCTGTACTAACAACAACAAATATATATATATATATATATTTTATATGCATGACGCATTTTTAATTAAATCGTTGACAACATTTGATGTTACGGTGCAGTTGAGTCGGTGAATATCGTTGTGCGTTGCGAAGGTTGTATTCACTACCGAACTGTGTGTTGCAACAAGTCGCAGGAGAAGTAGAACTGATGCGTCCAAAAAACATCTGACGGACTTGACTGACTAACTATGTACATTGTCATGCGCACTTTAAAGTCATTAGCATTGGAGTTAATGTAAGTGGTCTCGATGGCGGGCAATAAATGAGATGCTCATTGACCGGAACTTAAAACGTCTGTTCAATAGCCTACGGCGAATTCTGCCGTAACAAACAGTCATTGAATAAATATTGTATATTTTACGTATTCCCCCATTTTTTACACAACAAACGAAGGTTCTACTGTACACCTCGAATATATTCAAACATAAATATTTGTTAAAGATTGATATCTCAAATATACAATTTCATTGTGGAACCACCAGCGGCAGCCATAAAATACATTTTACGATTAAATAAGCAACCCAACTACCGAATTATAAAGTAAAAAAGAAAAAAAAGCAGAAACCATAACCACATTTCCAAATTTGTAGAAATTCGGAAAATGTTATTGTTGTATTGCGCGTTTTTTTTATATTAAATTGAAGCAGTTAATACTGACTGACTGAGCCTGAGCCTTCATTAATCAATGTTAATCAAGTTTTTTTATGTGTGTAATTGAAACGAATTTAATTATGAAATTCCTCTAGACATACATATTTATAAGTTCATTTATTTATTTTTGAATTTAGAGGGGAAAAAACATATAAATAATGCACATAATTCGCAGTTATGTTATAAAATCAAATCATCACATCGAAATCTTGTAAAAGGTGTTGTAATTAAATGATAATGATTTTTCTGTTGGGATTTTTTCGAGTTTAAAATGTTGTTCGATTTAAGAGTTGCCATCAGTCAGCGAAGGTACTATCTATACCATAAAAACTAAGCAAATTTGACAAATAAATAAATTTTGTAAAAACATTTTTTTTTTTTTTGGATAAGTTCTTCTGCAACTTGCTGAGGTTTTCGATGAATTTTGAATCCACGAGTCATCCACAGGGTAGAAGACTCCACGAGCCTTCTATTTGTCTTTTTGCATGTGGTAGCGTGAAGGACTTATGTTATGGGAACAATCCATTAACGATTCAGGCCCTTAGTGCGAATATCAATCAAGCTATACGTGAGGTAAAGGCAGAAACCGTCATCAAGGTCTTGGAAAATTTTGTTGACAAGATGTGCTACTGTGAAGGCAGCCACACGAATAAAATAGTGTTCCATAAATAATGGGAATATTTGTACTTCAATTTGGACCACCCTTTAATGCAAATTAATTTTATGATAATGATTTTTCTGCTGTCCCTAGTCATCTAGATACCTCCAAAAGGCATCTACTGCTGAGTAAATGACTCCTCGAGTCAACTACGGCAGATTAATTACTTCACGAGTCATCTACTCTGTCACTAGTCGTATATCACAGTACAGCTTTTTTCAGGTCATTGATTTGGGAATCAATTCTGAGAATTGGACATGAAAGCAGCCCCAAAAATAAGAACTTCTGCTTCATTCGTTTAGTCAAGTTGGCTCAATTAATAATTTAATGGCCATACGATTTTTTGTGCTCAAGGTGGAGTTTTAGCACTTTTCTATATTTTTGCTCGGTATACCGTACGGAATATCTCTTTTATTTCTGAAGCAAAGTTGTAGATATTGAATATGAGCAAAAAAATGCGGAACAAACATACCCGGAAAAAAGTGCAGCCAGTGCCTTAAAAATGGCAAAAATGTCCTGCTCTGGTTTATAAAGTTCTGTTTTATACGTATACGTATTTTTCAATATTTTACTGTCAGATATTTTATGACTTTGTGCGCATTTTTGCGATTTTTAAGGCACTGGATGCCCTTTTTTCGGGTAGGTTTGTTCCGCATCTTGTTTCCTATTCAATATCTACAAAATTGCTTCAGACACAAAAGAGATATTCCGTACGGTATACCGAAAAAAAATATAGAACAAGTGCAAAAAATTCACCTTGAGCAAAAAAATTGTAATGTAAAATTGCGTATGGCCATTAAATTATTAATTGATCCAACTTGACTAAACGAATGATGCAGAAGTTCTTTTTTTTGGGGCTACTTTCACGTCCAATTCTCAGAATTTAGTCCCAAAAGCATGTGTTGTACTGTGTATTGGATCAACGAGTCGTCTATTGCAGAGTAGATGACTCCACGAGTTGTATATAGTAGAGAAAATTAGTCCAGATGTGGTCTACTATACAGTAGATGATTACACGATGCATCTACTGTAGAGTAGATGACTACACGAGCCATCTATTAATGTGTAAATGACTCCAAAATCATCTACCGCGTAGTAAATTACTCCACAAGCCATCAGTGGCGGAGCAAATGACTACACGCGTCATCTACTTTATAGTAGTTGCCTACACGAGTCGTCTACTGTAGAGTACACGACTCCACGGTTTGTCTACTGTATATAATATGACTGTACAAGTGGTATACTGTAGAGTACACGACTCCACGGTTTGTCTACTGTATATAATATGACTGTACAAGTGGTATACTGTAGAGTAGATGATTCCAGGATTTATCTACTGTAGATTAGTCGTCTACTTTAGAGTAGATTACTCCTCGAGTCATCTACTATAGAGTAGATGACTCCTCGAGTGAGTAGATGATTCCCCGAGTCGTCTACTGTGAAATCAATTGATGTATTTCGAATATCAATTGATGTTTTCGAATTTCAATAGGTGTATTACGAATTTCAAATGGAAAAATTTGAATTTCAATTGATGTATTTCGAATTTAAATTGATTTGTTTCGAATTTCAATTGATGTTTTTCTAATTTCAATTGATGTTTTTCGAATTTCAATCGATGTGTTTCGAAATTCAATTGATGTGTTTCAAATTTCAATTAATTTTTTTCGAATTTCAAAAGAAATCATCGAATTTCAATTGATGTTTTTCGAATTTCAAACGGAATCTTCGAATTTCAATTGATCTTATTCGAAATTGAATTGATTTTTTTCGAATTACAGTTGAAAATGGTGTAGTGTGTAGTAGATAATTCCATGAGTCTTCTATTGTGTACTAGAACTAGATGACTACATGAGTCGTGTACTGTAGTGTCGATGACTCCATGAGTCGGCTACTGTAGAGTGAATGAATCTATGAGTCGTCTACTGTAAAGTAGATGACTCTATGAGTCGTCTACTGTAACGTAGAAAACTCTATGAGCGTCTACTGTACAGTAGATGTCTCCATGAGTCGTCTATTGTAGATTGGATGACTTCATGAGTCGTCTACATTACAGCAGATGACTTCATGTGTCGTATACTCATACTTAACAGTTGATGACTCCATGAGTCGTCTACTTAACAGTAGATGACTCCATGAGTCGTATACTTTACAGTAGATGACTCCATGAGTCGTCTACTGTAGCGTAGATGACTCCATGAGTCGTCTACTGTAGCGTAGATGACTCCATGAGTCGTCTACTGTAGCGTAGATGACTCTATCAGTCCTCTACTGTAGCGTAGATGACTCTATGAGTCGTCTAGCGTAGAGTCGTTGAGTCCATGAGTCATCGTCTACTGTAGAGTAGATGACTACATGAGTCGTCTACTGCAAAATAGAGGATTCCACGTCTTCTGTAGACTCGTGGTGTCTGAGAGTAAGGGTATATTTGACATACACAAGTAATATTTTGTCCAACAATATTCACTTTACATGAAGTGAGTTTTGCCCTAGGCATATTTAATATTTCCTTGTTGTGATAAATAGCTTTAAATAATGTTTTATACTTTATAACATAAAAGATTTCCCCCTGAGGTTGGTACATAATATTAATGACCTTTGTTTTTTTCCATTTTTAGGTAAGCAATCTGAAGGAAATTGTCTGGCCTTCGTCAATAAAGGTATTTAAAAGAAACTACGATTTTTTTTAATTAAATAATAGTTAATACAAGCATATTTTATTAATTACACTAGTTTGTGAAGGTAAACTCAGTAGGTATAACAAATAGTAGACTGAAAAATAAATGCCTTTCTCTATTAAAATTAGTTCTCTAATAAAATGAACTAATATACTCTTCCGAAATAGACCTAACATCTTTGCATTTGAAATTGCTTTTTGCATCCCATTCCCATAGAAAAATTCTATTTTGGTTTTTATCAAAGTGTCACAACGTTTTTAGGTGACATTTTAGGTGATATTTAATGATCGCTCATTGATTAAATTTCATTCACAGGTGTCCGGAATACAGCATAGATGTATATGTTGTCAAAAATCGATACTGCACAAATCAATAAATACATTCTAAAAATGGAAACGATCCTTTGGCCATATTTGAGTGACTGTAAGTTGCCCGTCAACGCTGAGGTTTAGTGACCTAATTTTCGTATTATTTTAGTATGCGATACACAAATTGTTTTGTCGCCACCGATTGCACAGTAGGAGAATTATTAAAATAATCTAAATAAATCAGCAGCCAATCGATTGCAGTGAAACATCTTCTACACCATATTGTGCGAGAGCTATAGGGCACTGTCAAAAACCAAATATTTTTGAACATATATTTTGAAATGGCCATAAGTTTTGTCTTAGTGGTTGTATTTGATTGAAATTTGTTGAAACGATTTGAAACAAATCGGTATATTTTCTTCATTTGATATTAACGAATTTCCGATAAGGCCTTCAGTTTGTGTATAACTCAGCCAGTTTACTCGTTGAATCTACATTTTAATCTTTACATCCTAATGTCAACGAAAAACCTGTAGCGATTGTTAAATATATATTCTTAACTTAAAGCCATTTTATTTTGACAGTGATACATACGTATCTTTTTCTTATCTCTTTTGACAATTATATAAAATTGGCCATATTCCTTAAATGGCTTAACAATTACTTATATATTCCTTTGTTCAATTTTAGCTTTTGTGTTTCTCTTCAAGAGTTGGAGTTGGTCGGAAACGCCATCGTACGTTAAACGTTAATAGGTTTATTAACTCTTGCAGAGGAAATGTAAATTACAGTGCTGTATTTTTGGACTTCTTTCTGTCATATCATAGCCATCTTATATACGTATTACCTTCCATAAGGGAGGAACAGTCAAAGACGTTGGTAATTTTGGTTTCAATGTCTATTTCTGATCTAAATTTGAGGCAATTTTACGCCATATGATTTGCATATTTATGTAAATGTATGTAAATTATTCACTTGTTTTTTTCTTTATGTTGTTGTTGTCGTTGTTGTTGTGTTTCTGTCATGGTTACTTTTATGTCTTCAAATTAAATTAAATTGTTACATCTCCATTTATGGTCGTCATCAAGACGCGATTCAATTCTCTACAATGGCATAAGATGGCTTTTGGAAGGGTATCAAATAACAATTTAAAAATAAATAAATACCTAAAAAGGCAAGATCATCTATCTACTCTATATATGGAACGAAACAATTTAAATGTCTGCTAATAGATTACACTACGCAACAAAAAAAATTTTTTTTTGTATCCTAGACCTAAAAATTATTTTTTTGTATAGATTGGGGCATACTGTTATATAAAATCAAAACCAAAATTATTTTATGGCAAAATTTTTTTTTAAATTTTTTTTATTAAAAATACTATTATCATCGATGGTACCCTCAGTATTTGCACTATAATTTTTGGAGTATATGCCCGATCAGGTCGACTTATACGTTAAATTGAAGCTATTAATGTGGGCTACATATCTCTTTCACTGAGGAGCAGTGGTTTAGTAACAGTCATTAAACAAGTTGGAAAAAGTAGATTTTTTTCAAAAAAAAAAAAAATACTGGGACAAAAAAAAAACATAAAAAATAGAAAAAAAATCGAAAAACAATATTTTATTTTATTTTTTAAAAGTTTGCATCCTAGCGAAGAAGATAATGCCTACCCAGCAAAATCTTGGTAAGTAGCTGTCATTATTCCCTGCATTACCAAATAATGACATCTCGTTATTCGCTGCATTACTTTCGGCTTATTAATAATGACTTACCAATAACAACAGAAATAAGTGATTTTTTGCTATTAAAATCATTTTGGCAATTTTTGATATAATGCAATTTTGGCTATATTTATGTAGGTTATTGTACAAGATTTATCTATTTTTCAACATTTTTTCAAACAATACGTGCAGATTTGAATGAAAATACCATAAATATTTATGTATATCGTATAATGTTAGACCGCTGAAGAATTTTTTTCATAGGGGTTTGGGTTCAGAAATTCAAATCTGGCATGATGAAATTGTTTGTTTCAAGAAAAATGCGCGACAATATGCAAAAGTCACTTTAAATGGTCATTTCAAATATATTTGAAAAAAATCTATGCATAAATGTAGAAATTATAGCCCTTTTGGTAGAGGTAAGAGAATTTCAAAATTCTTTTTTTTTAATTCTGTTTAAATAGAGATTTTATTTATTACTTTTATTTATATTATGTACATTTGAGTTTATTTAGGTTAGGTTAGGTTAGGTTAAAGAGAGGAGACGTTTAAACGTCTCATGTCCATGGACATACACTTAAGCCAGTGGTTCGGCCTGTTGTGCGCTCCTTATTTATGATTCTTTATACCTCGCGAGTTACAGAAAATCGGTACTAGACACGAATTTTCGCAGTATCTTCCAGTCATATCCTCTGAGATGAGTCAAGAAGTCTGGTAATATGTCGGACCCGAAATGTTGGGATCCTGCATGTGTAAAAGCCGGGCAGTGACACAGAAAATGTTCCATCGTTTCGATGTTTTCCCTGCATGCCCTGCATTCGTCGTTTCCTGCTAGTCCTATGCGATGAAGATGTGCTTGTAAGCTTGAGTGTCCCGTTAGAACACTCGTCATCTTACTAATATCGATCTTGTTTAGTTTCAGAAGTCTTCTTGTTTTCTCTTCATTTGGGTCATCCCACAGTGTCTTTGCAGTTGCTCCTACTGTTGCGCTATTCCACACAGTTTTGTGAGCCATCACTGCCCAGTGCTTCAACTAATTTTTCGTGGCTTAGAAATGTTTCCAATTTTCCAAATTTATTACAAGAATTTCTCTGCCTTTTGAAGCCAAGCTGTTTGCCCGTTCATTTCCCATCACTCCGTTGTGTCCTGGTACCCAGCAAATACGCAATTGACCATGGGCTGAGTAATCATTTATCGTCCTTTTACAGTCCAACACAGTTCTGGATTTGACCCTTTCCGATGTTATTGCTTTAATCGCCATTTGGCTATCTGTGAAGATGTTGGCATATTTAGGCTTTGTCGTGTTACTGAGCCAGTTCACACACTCCGAGATTGCTCGAACTTCTGCTAGAAATACCGTGTTATGGTCAGGGAGGCGGAAGTGAAGTTCGACTTCTGGTTCATCAATAAAAAGTCCCAGACCCGTCCTTCCTCCTCGCTTGGACCCATCCGTGTAGCAGCTGGTTCCCACTGGCACATGGGCCAAAGTTCCATTTTCCCAGGAGCGTCTGTCTGGCACAAACGTATCACAGGTAGTGAGTTTATTTACATGAACAAGTTTCATTAGAAGTAATTGTGAGTTCTGTGTTAACGTTTGTAGATTTCGGAATCGGTTTCTCTAATGAGGAACCAAATATAATCTCCCATCATTCTTTCATCCCAGTGACCTTGTAACGCCGCTCGATGGACTTCAATTCTTGGTGAAACCTTTCGCCAAGTTCGTCACTTACGTCGCCAAGATTCTCGGAGAAAAAGTTTAAATGAAAATGCAAGAAATGAATTTTGATAGACATATTTACTCCTGTTGGAATACATAAAGCGGAAAAATAAGTTGGAACAATACATACATATTAACAAATCATTAATCATTGTTTCATATTGCGGGCTTTTATTGGATTCAAGGAAATTTGAAACTACACGCTTAAACGACCTCCATGCTGCAATTTCATCCGACGTCAAATATGATTCGAAATTCACATCTTTCATCAGTTTCCTTATTTTAGGCCCATCAAAAACTCCTTCATCGATTTTTTTAAAAGAAAGACTTTTAAATAAACTTTTTAAATATGAGAGTGCCATCTTTCCCTAAGGCTTTTACAAAATTTTTAAAGTGCCCCAGCTTAATATGCAGTGGTGGCAAAAAATCGGCTATCCCAGAGGCATAACATACCAACTACTTTTAAATCGCAACAAATTTTCCAGTCATGTTCATATTTTATGAATTTTATCAATTTAGCCATTGTTTCGTATGATTCCTTAGTGTTGACAGCATGAGCAATAGGAATCGACGGTTTCTGATTTCCGTTGTGTAAAAGTACTGCTTTCAAATTTTCTTTACTGCTGTCAACAAGTAACCGCCATTCCTTTGAATTGTATGTTTGATTGATGTCGAACAATCCGGGAATGTCCTTGCAAATCATCTGTTATCCACAGTTGTATAAAATTGTTTGTAAGGTATATCACGGACTCTATAATATGATATGTTAACATCAGGGGCCAAAATATTGTACTGTTTCATCCCAGATGCAAGTAGTTCTGCCTTATCTTTGGTCAATTCCAAATCTCTCACTACATCAATGAGTTGAAACTGAGTTAAAGGCGATGACTTCTGATTCAAACTTGAATCGCTCAGAGTTGAGTACTTGATGATGTTGAACTTGATGATGTTTCCGTAATTACTATATATATACTTGGACATTTCCTACTCCAATCTATTAACTTAGACAAAAATAGCAGTCCGTATCGTGAATGAATGGTTGTCTCCAAATCATTGGCATTCCAAATTGCACGTGAAGTCTAAAATTAAAACGTTTTATTCCACAAAACATTGTAATACATTAATTGTAAAGTACTTACCGCATTCTTCCACTAGTCCATCGAGTAAGATTTACATGGCACGAATTACACAAAATACTAGGTGTCCACGGTTCGTTCATATTTTTAACTTGTATACCAAAATATTGCACATATATTTCTTCTGTTATATTTTCGACAGATGTAGCAGAAATTGTCGGGATCATTTACACATTGAAAAGTTCTTTGCCGTTTACTCATACTTCGAAATATAACTTTATAATATTTTTCAGAAAATCGACTTATCTCTTTAAGGCGCTGAATTACACTAATTTATAAATAAGAAATTTGATTCATAAATTCCGCGTTTAAGGTACATAAGTTGCAGTACCTGTAGCTGACATATAGTTTGCTTCGAACGTAGAAACCCAATATTTTCAAGACTGTCGCGTACTACTTTGTAATAATTTTACTATCTGTATATACAACTGGGATGTCCATGCCCCTAAAAGGCGTAACTGAATGGAAACCTCATAAATAAAAGCCACAACTACTGTTGAATGACCCTCTATCTGAGCAGATCTCATCCAATACAGCTCTCACATTGCATATCATGTTTTATGGAGGGTTACGAACGGCCATAAAACCTCGTCCTCTCTATAATTTTATAATGTCTGACATCAATCCTCATAAAATAAAATGCAAGTGCAATGTCTCATATATGACTCTCTCACATATGGCGAATTCAATATAAACAAAAACAACATTTAAAAACGAAAAAATATGAAACAGGATTTTTTTGAATTTCCCTAACATTTACAAAATGGCTCATAACTTTTACAACTATCCATAGATTTTTTCAAATAGACAGTGTTTTCTTCGTTAGCATGCTGGCTTTTTAAAAATGTGACTTTTCGATTTTTTTCTATTTTTTATGGTTTTTTTTTGTACCAGGAAAAAGTGTTTTTAAAAAAAAAATCATTTTTTTCTCATATTTTTGGCGATTGTTACTAAACCAATGATTCTACGTGAAAGCAATATTCGCAGCATATGTAGCCCTCCTAATTCCCTTTTAATTTGAGGCATTACACGGCTCAATTAGGCTTATGCTTGAAAAATTATGGTCCAAATACTGAATGTACGTTCCACGAAAGCTGGAATTTAAAAAAAAATTTCCATAAACAATTTTTTTAATATTTTTTTCGTGTTTGTGGCACCTAATTGCACCAGAAACTGTTATCCACATCCCTTGGACAAAAATTTTGTTGCATAGTGTTATATGCGTAATATTAAAGAAATATATCTAGAATAGTACTTCCATGAATTTTGGGCGGTCCCAAAATTAGCCAACCTGTCAGGTAGGTGGCGGTAGTAGTTTGAAAAAATAACATTCGTGAAAAGTGGCAGTTTTTTAAAACATATGTTTTAAGTTTGAAGGCGCCACGTTGTTTATTTTTTTTCTGATCACCCAATAGTAAACGTTCTCAGTGAATTTGTAAACATGGACAAAATTGATCAACGATATGTAATACAATACTTTAATTTGAAAAGTCTATGTCCAACCAATACCAAAGTCGAGCTAGATTCTACTTTGGCCGATTCTGCTCTTTTGTTTCCAACTATTAAATATTGGTTGGCAGAGTTTAAACGGACAGCAATACGAACACCGTAGTGGTCGACAAATTTGTCCACGCCAGAGATGGTTAAAACATCCCCAAGATGGTATTGGATGACTGGCAGTTGAAGGTTCGTCAGCTAGCTGAAGTAATAGGCATTTCAAAAAGTGCTATACATCGCATTTTGACGGAAAATTTGATGCCGAGAAAGCTGTGCACAAATGGGTGCCGCGTTTGCTCACAATCACCAGTTGACACATCCACTATTACGTTGGCCAAAATCTATGAATTAAAGTTCGAATTGCTTCAGTACGCACCTTATTTGCCAGATTTAGCTCCCTCGGCTAATTTTTTTGTTTTCAAACTTGACAAAATGACTCGGCGGAAAAATATTTGCCGGCAATGAAGAGGGTGGAGGTTGCGCTTGATGGCTATATAAGAACATTTGAGACAACTGAAGTGTAGATACCCGCGCTTTGTTTGGAACTGAAATATTGAATTTAGTACTTTGTTTTGGCAGATGCCGCAATGGTGGACATTTTTGTTCATTCTTTGTAAAAGTAATCTAAAATACAGAATATGAAGATATTTAGATGATAAATACAGAAGTTATGGGGAATTAATTTTCGTAGAAGTCGGCTTGACAAATACTCTAATTTTGTTAATCATACCCTCAATTTATTTGAGGAGTATATATATATCATTAGCTACAAAGCAATTTGTAACACATCGAAGAATTGATGCCCCAGTATTTATTGGTGAAAAGCCTTTTAAAAACTTTTTAAATCATCTGAGCTGTGTCCGTCCATCCAACCGTCTACAACGCCCCTATAGGCACACACCAGTTAGGATTCTGATAACTCTGTGCTTGTTAACAATATACAAAAGTTCATCTATAACCTTCTGATTAAGAGAGGCATTTCAGCTAGCTTATTGTCAACTGACCTCCATTGATTTGTCAGAAGGTGAACGGCCTACGGAGGCTTTCCTTCTACTCTGATATGGAATCTCTCCATGAAAAATATTGTGATTTCTTTGGAGAAGTTGAGTGTTAGGTTTATCGCCCAGTGTTGGAGTAATATACCCAGTGTTAGATTAAATGGGCAATAGCAAAACGGGGTCTGAACCCGCGTATAGTTTATTGGATGTATATTGCCGTTAGTCAGAAGGTTATGCTATACAGCATTATTGTCTATTGGACGGCTCTGCAAAAATCCAATATCTGTGCGATGCTAAATAAAGATCAGCGAATGGCTGATATGTCCATCACTGGTGCGTTGAGAACGCCACCAACTGTAGCACTAAATTCTTCACTACATTTAATGTCGCTATACAATAGTCGCTAGTCAATATGCTGCAGCTAATGCTATTACACATGGGAAATTGTCACTCTGATCAGCAAATGGCTACGAACATAGTGCATTCTAGACACAATGCCTGACCTCCCAGACATTGTGGATTACACTATGTATCATGTTTTTATACCTTATAGATCAGAATGGTCGTATCCCAGCACATAGAGGAGATTCGTGAACTTCTTTACAAGTGGTTTCAAACTTAATAAAATATGGACTTTGGTGTATTTTCTAAGGAACTTGAACTGTCCATTGCTTGACCACTGAAATATGTACCACGTAGAAATCTTAGGCATTATAAATCTGTCAGAATGGGTGAAAGTTAACGTCTTGACTAACATCTCCGATAGCCAGGCTGCCATAGTCACTGAAAGCTATTTCCCTGAATTCAAAAACTGCCTTCGACTGTCGCAGATCCCTTAACGAGATGGTGAAACAGTTCAATATTCACCCGTTTTGGATGTCAGACAACTGGGACGTACCAAAGAACTGCAAAACTGCTGAACATGCAGAACCAGGAACTTCCTTACACGCTGCAGGGTAACTGGAATAAATTGGCATACCTGCAAGTTCTTTTTGTTTTGCAAAATGCATTTTGGCATACCTGTAAGATCTTTTTGTTTTGCAAAATGAATTTTGCAGAAGCTACGGTTACGAAAAAGTGCAAGAATCAATAAAAGACATTTTGAGTATCTGTTCCGCCCTCTCTAGAAAGCGACAGGCTACGCTAGGCTCTCACTGCTTTGTGAGTTTAACAGACTTGGCTGATGTTAAAATCCGCTATCTTTTGAGATTTCTAAAACAATAAAATTCAGCGGGAAGGACTAGGAAATACGTATGTTTTTCCTTAAGTCCCTGTGGTAGCATATTGGACTTAATAGTCTAAGTGAACCTGTCATGCAGGCTGTCACTCTTAACCTAAACCTTGCATTTCCAACAGATATTGCAAAATTCCATATTATATTTGGGACATTTAGTCAGTTTGTTCTGCGACGCTATAAAGTATAACGTATTCTTGATCATAAAATGCTAAGACGATTTATGTCTGCCCGTCTGTCTGTGTGTTGAAATCGTAATAATAGGGGTAGGCTGATCAGATATGGTAGAAGTACTACCGTCGTCTGTGATCGAAAATATGCCATATCGGTTAATATGGATGTTTCTCCCAAAATATGTTTTTATACCATATAAACGTTATTTTCTAAGCAATTTAACTTTTTCTAAGCAATTTAACTAAAACTTTAGCATTTTCTATTCTATTTAGACAACAATTCATCAGAGCAACAGTCTATATGGGGATGTCGCTTTTTAATATTCTTTTTGAGCCATAAATACCACATTTTCCATTCGATTGGGCTGAAATGTTGCAGTTTGTGTTTCGTGTCTGCCTAAATTCTGCACAATTAAGATTGAGCATATTGTTTTAATATAGCTCTCCTACAGAGATCGCTCTTAAATATATTTGTCTAAGCGCCACATTTGTTATTGTTGGAACAACAATATGATGTAAATATATTTGTTTACAAGATGTTTGGTTGTCATCTGCTTAGAGATCCGCTTCTTTGTTTTCCAGGCTCAGGAAGTTTGAAGATCTCTATAGGGTGCATCCATAGAGACAAACCCTAAATTGGTGGTGGTACTGCGGAAAGGTAGAGCTTAAACAGAGCCGGAGTTATCACCCCACCTTGGAGAACTCCCTGGTCCTAACTCTGCAGGGTTCTGACTTATTGTTCCAGAATTCCACATACGACTGACACCAACACATACAGTTAAAAATCCATCGTTTCAAACTCGACTGGAGGGAAACACCTCAAACAAGTTGGCTTTGTTGACCGTATCGAAAGAATTTGATAGATCACAAGGCACAACGACTGTCCTGTCACACGGTCTGTTCTGGATAAGACCATGGCTAATATGTGTTATTTTGGTGTGCAAGGCAGTACTTGTACTATAATGCTTTCGAAAATAAGGCTCGAGGAAGTATGGCCTCAAGTGTTTTCGCTACTGGCGAAACCAGGGAACTCGGTCTGTAAGATTCTCCTTTACTCTCACATTTTTCCTGGTTTCAATAGCTGAACGACTCTGTCCATTTTCCAGACCTCAGCACCTATTAGAGTGACCAGGGACAAGTTGAGGACTTTCGTCAGGAACTCGACTCCCGGTAAATTCAATTTCATCCACAAGTTGATGACTTTCGTCAACAACTCGACTCCCGGTAAATTTAATTTCTTCCGTATCAAGTGGATATTCCATCTGGGCCTAGTGATTACGATAACTTTACGCCTCGGATGACACAACAACAACTTCGCCAACTGTAAATTGTTGAGGTTCCTCATCAGTTCGGATAGCAGGAATTCAAAGCATGACTTTTCTTTTCGCCATATCGCTTTTTGGTTGCTCTATGAACTGTCTGTTAAAATAATTCAGGGACTTTTTCGTATCAATCTGTTACTTTGCCAAATATGACAGCGGTCAGATCATCCTTTTTGACATGATTTGAGAGCGATTTAATCGTTGCCAACAATTTTACCAATACCAAAACTTAAGTTATTGAGCAAAAAAATTAAAAATAGTAAAACATTGGCATTTTTGCGATTTTTAAGGTACTGGATGCATCGGGAAGGTTTGTACCGCATTTTTTTCTCCTATTCAATATCTACAACTTTGCTTCAGACACAAAAGAGATATACCATACCGAGGTATAATCGTGGTAAAATATAGAAAAAGTGCAAAAAATCCGCCTTGAGCAAAAAAAATCATATGGGCATTAAATTATTAATTGGGCTAACTTGACTAAACGAATGATGCAGAAGTTCTTATTTTTGGGGCTACTTTCACATCCTATTCTCAGAATTGAGTCCCAAATCAATGAGCTTAAAAATGCTGTACTGTGCTTGTGAACCATCACCCAGGAAAATAATTGGTTGGAATTCGATTGTAACTATAAAAAAATAATACTAGCAACAAAAAGTATATTGCCTAAACCGTGTATCGGTTGTATTTATATATTAATAGTCGAAACAACAATAATGACATGGATACGATCAAATAAAAATGCTTGCAACTAAATCGATGGTTGTAACAATCGAATTAAGATTGTTTTTTCATTGACACTCGGTTAGTTGTGGTAAACAATTTTAAACTTTCATTATAGTACCATATGATCGATTTTTGGTTGTGACAACCAATGTTTTATTCTTGACAACAGAAATTGTATCAATAGACCAAAGATTATTATCGCAACGAATAATTGGTTACTACAACAGAAAAAATATTAATAAATAATCGTTTTTTGGTTATCCCAATAATTTCCGAAACTTAGAATAACGAAATGTATTTTGGGGAATACAACCGAAATATTGGTTGCTGTTCTTTTGCTGATACATGACAAACAAAAAATAACATTACTCGACATAAGTAAATCTTCAACATTTTGTTCAATAACGGTATATGTAGTCAAAGCAATCTCGTGTGGATAATAAAGTGTGGAATGAAGAATATGTTATGCAAAAGGTTTTACATAAATAAAAGCAACAATCGTGAAATTGAAAGCACCCCTGAGCGATATTTGCATAAAAGTTTTGTGTTTTCCACATCTCATAATAGTGATGAATTGTAATATGGGATTTTTAATTTTGTTATGAATTGTTTAATTTTTTGTTCAATAAATATAATAAAAATTAATTAAAACGGTTTTTAATTAATTGTCGGTAGTATATGAATGACAGATTGTCAGAACAACCAATTTTTTAAAACAATTGGTTGTGGCAACTACAACAGATAATTTTAGCCACCATTTTCGTAGTTGGCGCAACCAAATATGATTGTTGTCAACATGGAAGCAGAAGTATACCACAACCAAAATGTTGGTTGTCATGATGGAATCGCATGATAGTAGACAGAACTATCAAAATTCGGTTGGCAAATAATTCGGTTAAGGCAACCAAACTGTATTATGTGTGTAGATTCAGTTCTCTAATTCTGGGTTCAGCAGAATTGATACGCTGCGATTTCCGCTGTTGGTTGTCCTTATGAAATCGCATGATAGTAGACAAAAGTACCAAAATTCGGTTGGTAAATAATTCGGTTGAGGCAACCAAACTGTATTCTGTGTGTAGATTCAGTTCTCTAATTCTGGATTCAGCAGATTGATACGCTACGATTTCCGATGCATTTGCTGGGAAAATTGTTCGCATCTCGGGTTTTCGACCAGCAGGGATAAATCGAGAGGCTGCTGCGTCGATCCCGGCATTACTTGACAACTATTCCTACATCTGAGAGGATCGGTGGTTCATTAAAGCTTTCCCCTCATTGAGAAATGTAGCGCGTTCAGGATAATGAATTCGGATGGTTTGTCTATGGACAGTATAGCGGAAGGGTGGTGCCATGTAACGCCATTTATCCGACCAGGTGACACGATGGTGCAAGTGGCGATCGCACATTTGTTGGTGGACTTGTTGGTCCGCTTTTGTTCCCTGTGCAGAACGTACAAATATATATTTGATCAGCCAAAGCTATGTCCCTCTTGTCATTACCTAGGAAGGAATTCCGCATTGATGTCTTCTAGGACCACGCGGGATGAGTACCTTATATACTCGTAGCTCTATCTGGCTGGCCCCAAACTTGACTACTGCCCAGTACATTCCATGTATGTGTATCTAGAGCCAAGTTTTTATACCCTACACCACACTGTGGTACAGGGTATTATAAGTTTGTTTCACGGCAGATGTTTGTAACACCTGAAAATAACACAGCTAGACCCACCTTAAAGTATACCGATCGACTCAGAATCACTAACGATGTCTGTCCGTCCGTCCGTCTGTCCACGTAAAGTTGTTCGTCGACTACAGGTCGCAATTTCACTCCGATCGTTCTGAAATTTTGCAGTTTAGAGTATTTCGCGGCTGTTAAGATCGCTATTGAATTTGGTGGAAATCGGTTAAGATTTAGCTGTAGCGCCCATATATATGTTTCGTCCGATTTTGCTCTTTAGTCCTGAAGAAGCTGTATTTTACATCCAATCATTTTTAAATTTAGAATGGTAGAGTTTCTTGATCCATGAACCAACACTACCGAATTTGAAGAAAACCGGTTAAGATTTAGCTATAGCTCCCATATATATGTTTCGACCGATTTGGCCCTTTAGTTCTATAGAAGCTGTATTTCACATCCAATCGTTTTGAAATTTAGAATGGGAGAGTTTATTGATCCATGAACCAACACTACCGAATTTGAAGAAAATCGGTTAAGATTTAGCTGTAGCTCCCATATACATGTTTCGTCCGATTTGGCCCTTTAGTCCTGTAAAAGCTGTATTTTACATCCAATCATTTTGAAATTTAGAATGGTAGAGTTTCTTGATCCATGAACTAACATTGCCGAATTTGAAGAAAATCGGTTAAGATTTAGCTATAGCTCCCATATATATGTTTCGTCCGATTTTGCTCTTTAGTCCTGTAGAAGCTGTATTTTACATCCAATCATTTTGAAATTTAGAATGGTAGAGTTTCTTGATCCATGAACCAACACTACCGAATTTGAAGAAAATCGGTTAAGATTTAGCTATAGCTCCCATATATATGTTTCGTCCGATTTGGCCATTTAGTCCTATAAAAGCTGTATTTTACATCCAATCGTTTTGAAGTTTAGAATGGTAGAGTTTCTTGATCCATGAACCAACATTGCCGAATTTGAAGAAAATCGGTTAAGATTTAGCAATCATTTTGAAATTTAGAATGGTAGAGTTTCTTGATCCATGAACCATCAGTAGTGTTGGTTATATATATGTTTCGTCCGATTTGGCCCATTAGTTCTATAGAAGCTATATTTTACATCCAATCGTTTTGAAATTTAGAATGGTAGAGTTTCTTGATCCATGAACCAACATTGCCGAATTTGAAGAAAATCGGTAAAGATTTAGCTATAGCTTCCATATATATGTTTCATCCGATTTGGCTCTTTAGATCGTTTTTATACCCTACACCACACTGTGGTACAGGGTATTATTTAAGTATAAAATGTCCCAAAAGTAAATTTATGTAAACAATTTATACATGAATTACAAAATTTATATATCCGAGTTATTCAATATTACGAGAGTGGTGTAGGGTATTATATAGTCGGCACCGCCCGACTTTAGCCTTTCCTTACTGGTTTTTTATATATTTCCCGTATACAGATTCATCCCCTTATAGATTCATGGTGGAGCGTATACAAAATTCGGTTCTGCCGAACCTACTACTATTGTTTTTCAACTTCATAATGTTTTTTTGAACACATAATTGCTCCCTTTTTGTTTTAAAGACAATGCTACCTAATTTTTTCCCAAAACTTGTTAATATCAATTAAGCCCATTTCACATGACATCCAAACAAACTGAGAATTTCATGTTTTATGCGAATAATCGCATTTTGAGCTACAAAATTGCATATGCAGCAGCAGTTAAACCCCATGTCAACCTTAACCCAAAACTTGAGCTAAAAAAAAAAACGACAACAATAACTGGCATTCTTATGCCATTTGGGGATTAGAAAAAAAATAAACGAAAAACAACTCAAATCACATCTAATGCGATTTTAATTATGTTCGCTGTTGTTTTGTTTTTCCATTATTATTCACTTGGCCACCACATTTGGAAAATAAACTCGATTTCAACTATTCGTAAATACTTCAAATAGTTTTTTTTTGCTTAAAGAAATTTAAAAACACAAACAATAGTATTTATTTCAGTTCAGGGCGGTTCAAGGAAACAATTAACATTTTTTTGGCACACAATTTATTTAAAACGCAGCCACACCAACCAAATACACGCCAAAGTATTTATTTACCGAATCTAAAGAATTAGATGAAAAAAAAAAACAAAAAACTGCTCATAAACAATTTGTAAGTATAACCCAAACAAAACATAGAAATGTATAAGTAGAACGAAAATCTGCAAATTTATTTTTTTTTGTTGAAATAAACAAAAACTCAGGTAATAAGAAAAAACGTGTATTTCTGAAAATGTATTTAATTCTCGTGGTTTATTATTGTTTTGGAATTTAGTTTCATAAACCTAATTCGATATAAATTAGTAATCGAAAACATTATTTATTGATTCTCGAGCTGTACATCATCAAATGGGAGCTATTTTTTTCCTATTCTAAATGATTTGCCATGGACATGGTTAAGGTTCGAAAACAATTGCTTAATTTTTTCTCCCTGAACTTTAGGAGATTTTTTATACCATCACTTTACAAGAGGAATATATAAAGATTTTTATAGAAAAAAGTGAAACAGAAGTGAACTATGTTCCTATATTTGTTTAGGGGAAATCAGTATCTGGACATTTTAAGTCATTCAAAGGTGAAGGATGATTCAAAATGACTTCCACAAGATTGTCACAACTATTTCCTAAGGATTAAAATTATGTTTCACTGACCAATTTAATGTTATATTCAGTTATCTTTAAATAACACTATGCAACAAAATTTTTGTCCAAGGGATGTGGATAACAGTTTCTGGTGTAATTAGGTGTCACAAACACGAAAAACAATATTAAAAAAATTGTTTATTGTAATTTTTTTTTAAATTCCAGCTTTCTTGGAAAGTACATTCAGTATTTGGACCATAATTATAAGCCTGATTGAGCCATGTTATGCCTAAAATTAAAGGGAATTATGAGGTTTACATATGCTGAAAACATCGCATTCCCGTAGAATCTTCGGTTTAGTAACAGTCGTCAACAATATGAGAAAAAAATGATTTTTGTTTTTAAACACTCAAAAATAGGGGAAAAAATCGAATTTTATCACATTTTTAAAAAGCTAGCATGCTAACGACGAAAACACTGTCTATTTGAAAAACAAAATTATTGGATAGACGTAAAAGTTATGAATTTCCCTAACCTTTACAAAATAGGTTAGGGAAATTAAAAAAAAAAACTTGTTTCATATTTTTTCGTTTTTAAATGATGTTTTTGCTTATATTGAATTCACCATATGTGAGAGAGACATATAAGAGACATTGCACTTGCATTTTATTTTATGAGGATTGATGTCAGACATTATGAAATTATAGAGAGGACGAGGTTATATGGCCGTTCGTAACCCTCCATAAAACATGATATGATACTTTCGAAGCAAACTATATGTCAGCTACAGGTACTGCAACTTATGAACCTTAAACCCAGAATGAAATTTCTTATTAATAAATTAGTGTAATTCAGCGCCTTAAAGAAAAAGTTATATTTCTAAGTATGAATAAAAGGCAAAGAACTTTTCAATGTGTAAATGATCCCGACAATTTCTGCTCCATGTGCGGAAAATATGTAATTAAAAAAATCGACGTGCGTTTAGTAAAATAATAGAAGAAATATAGTGTAATATTTTGCTATACGAGTTAAAAATATGAACGAACCGTGGACACCTAGTATTTTGTGTAATTCGTGCAATGTAAATCTTACTCGATGGACTAGTGGAAGAATGCGGTAAGTACTTTAACATTAATGTATTGCAATGTTTTGTGGAATAAAACGTTTTAATTTTAGACTTCACGTGCAATTTGGAATGCCAATGATTTGGAGACAACCATTCATTCACAATACGGACTGCTATTTTTGTCTAAGTGAATAGATTGGAGTAGGAAGTGTCCAAGTATAGCTAACAGCCTAATAACGGAAACATCATCAAGTTCAGCAGAGTACTCAACTCTGAGCGATTCAAGTTTGAGTCAGAAGTCATCGCTTTTAACTGAGTTTCAACTCATTGATGTAGTGACAGATTTGGAACTGACCGAAGATAAGGCAGAACTACTTGCATCTGGGAGGAAACAGTACAATATTTTTGGCCCCGATTGTTAACATATCATATTATAGAGTCTGTGATACACCTTACAAACAATTTTATACAACTGTGGATAACAGATGCTTTTGCAAGGACATTCCCGGATTGTTCGAGGAACTTAATCAAACATACAATTCAAAGGAATGGCGGTTACTTGTTGACAGTAGTTAAGAAAGTTTGAAAGCAGTACTTTTGCACATCGGAAATCAGAAACCGTCGATTCCCATTGCTCATGCTGTCAACACTAAGGATTCATACGAATCAATGGCTAAATTGATAAAATAAAAGTAGTTGGTATGTTATGCCTCTGGGATAGCCGATATTTTGCCACCACTGCATATTAAGCTGGGGCACTTTAAACATTTTGTAAAAGCCTTAGGGAAAGATGGCACTCTCATATTTAAAAAGTTTGTTTTAAAAAAATCGAAGAAGGAGTTTTTGATGGGCCTAAAATAAGGAAACTGATGAAAGATGTGTATTTCGAATCATATTTGACGTCGGATGAAATTGCAGCATGGAGGTCGTTTAAGCTTGTAGTTTTGAATTTCCTTGGATCCAATAAAAGCCCGCAATATGAAACAATGATTAATGATTTGTTAAAAAATTATGAAAAAATTGGTTAGAAATATATTTTTTATATTTATGTATATAACACATATGTATGTATTCATTCAACTTATTTGTCGCTTTATGTATACCAACAGGTGTAAATATGTCCCTCAAAATTAATTTCTTGCATTTTCATTTAAACTTTTTCTCCGAGAATCTTGGCGACGTAAGTGACGAACATGGCGAAAGGTTTCACCAAGAATTGAAGTCCATCGAGCGGCGTTACCAAGGGCACTGGGATGAAAGAATGATGGGAGATTATATTTGGTTCCTCATTAGAGAAACCGATTCCGAAATCTACAAACGTCAACAAAGAACTCACAATAACTTCTACTGAAACTTGTTCATGTAAATAAACTCAAATGTACATAATATAAATAAAAGTAGTAAATAAAATCGTTATTTAAACAGAAATTGAAAAAAAAGATTTTTTGAAATTCTCTTACCTCTACCAAAAGGGCTATAATTTCTACATTTATCAATAGATTTTTTTCAAATAGGCATTATTTTCTTCGCCAGGATGCAAACTTTTAAAAAGTGAAATAAAATATTTTTTTCGATTTTTTATGTTTTTTTTTGTCCCAGGATTTTTTTTTTTTGAGAAAAAAATCTACTTTTTCCAATTTGTTTAATGACTGTTACTAAACCACTGCTTCAAAGTAAAAGAGATATTTCCAACATTGGTAGCCCACATTAATAGCTTCAATTGAATGTATAAGTCGACCTGATCGGGCATATATAGTGCAAATACTATGGGTACCTTCGACGATAATATAGCATTTTTAATAAAAAAATTTTTAAAAAAAATTTGTCCATAAAAAAATTTTTGGTTTTGATTTCATATAACAGTATGCCACAATCTATACAAAAAAATAATTTTTAGGTCTAGGACACAAAAAAATGTTTTTTGGTGCGTAGTGTTATTCTTTGCAATAACAATCTTTGGTCTATTGATACAAGTTCTGTTGTCAAGAATAAAATATTCGTTGTCACTACCAAATATCGATCATATGGTACTCATAGATAATTGTTGTTTTGACTATTTATACACCCAGGAAAATAATTGGTTGGAATTCGATTGTAACAATAAAAAACCAGAAAGGAAAGGCAGAAAGTCGGGCGGGGCCGACTATATAATACCCTACACCTCCCTAACAATGCGATAAGGGTCATTGCCATAATAATTTGGAATAATTGGTAAATGGGTAGAAACATATTATCTAATTCTGAAACGATAATCGCTAAATTAAGCAATATTCGTTCTTAAATTGAGAAACATCTTTCTGGAAAATTTTAATGATCGCAAGTAAAATACAACTTCTATAGCGGTTTGATACCAAATCAGGAGGAACATATAAATCTGAACCGATCTTCCCTGAATACTCATTCATGTAAAAAGACCTCCTTCTGTCGCATTTCGTACTGATCGGATATAAAATACAGTCTCTACAGCGCTTACATGTCAAATCGGGGGTAAAATACAGTTTTTACAGCGCTTACAGGTCAAATCGGGGGTAACGTATATATGGGGGCTATATCTAACTCTGAACCGATTTCTTCCAAATTTAACAGTGTCCATTCATATAATAAGAAACCCCTTTCTGCCGAATTTCATACTGATCGGATATAAAATAAAGTTTTTACAGCGCTTACATGTCAAATCGGGGCTAACATATATATGGGGGCTATATATAAATCTGAACCGATTTTAACCAAATTCAATAGGGATCGTCCTTGGGCCAAAAAAAGATATGTGTAAAGTTTCGTCGAGATCGGACCATAATTGCGACCTGTACTTTCATTACAAGAATACATGCACAGACGGACAGACAGACGGACAGACAGACGGACAGACAGACGGACAGACAGACAGACGGACAGAAAGTGATTCTAAGTCGATCGGTATAACAAATGATGGGTCTATTTCTTCTCCTTTTGGGTGTTACAAACAAATGCACAAAGTTATAATACCCTGAGCGCCCCAGTAGGCGAGTTGGTAGCGTACTCGCCTATGAGTTTGGGGGTCGTGGGTTCGATTCCCACCAGAGGCTCTGGTCTGTCGCTGCAAAATTCACATATGGTCTTTGTAACCCGGCCTTTCCCTGGACCTTAAAATTAGAATATAAATTTACTTTGTATTGTAATTCATATAAATAAATAAAAATAAATATAATACCCTGTACCATAGTGTGGTGTAGGGTATAAATAGTACTAGCAACAAAAAGTATATTGCCTACACCGTCTGTCGGTTGTATTTATAAATAAATAGTTGAAACAACAATAACAACATGGATACGATCAAATGAAAATGCTTGCAACTAAATCGATGGTTGTATCAATCGAATTAAGATTGTTTTTTCATTGACACTCGGTTAGTTGTGGTAACCAATTTTAAATTTACATTATAGTACCATATGATCGAGTTTTGGTTGTGACAACCAATGTTTTATTCTTGACAACAGAAATTGTATCAGTAAACTAAAGATTAATATTGCAACGAATAATTGGTTACTACAACAGACAAAATATTAATAAATAATCGTTTATTGGTTATCCCAATAAATTCCCAAAATTAAAATAATTAAATGTATTTTGGGAAATACTACCGAAAGATTGGTTGCTGTTCTTTTGCTGATACATGACAAGCAAAAAATAAAATTACTCGACATAAATAAATCTTCAACATTTCAAGAACGGTATATGTAGTCAAAAATTATCTCGTGTGGATAATAATGTGTGGAATCCAAAATATGTTGTGCAAAATGTTTTACATAAATAAAAAATAAAAGCAACAATCATGAAAACATTTTAAGCGATATTTGCATAAAAGTTTTGTATTTTTTTTCGTGTACTAAAATTTGTGTCAAATATTTCCACATCTCATAATAGTGATGAATTTGTAATATGGGATTTTTAATTTTGTTATGAATTGTTTGGTTTTTTGTTCAATAAATGGAATAAAAATTAAGGAGAACGGCTTTTAATTAATTGTCTATATGACTGACAAATTGTCAGAACAACCAATTTTTTAAAACTGTTGTTTGTGGCAACATACAACAAATAATTTTAGCCACCATTTTCGTAGTTAGCGCAACCAAATATGATTGTTGTCAACATGGAAGCAGAAGTATACCACAACCAAAATGTTGGTGGTCCTGATGAAATCGCATGATAGTAGACAGAACTACCAAATTCCGGTTGGCAAATAATTCGGTTGAGGCAACCAAACTGTATTCTGTGTGTACTGACATTTTTTTCATTGACGTCATTGACGTCCAGGGACAACAATGTTAGATATATTCGTTATATCTATCTATATATATTTGTTAATCTCATACATACTATAAATATACTCGGATCATAGTAGTCCCGGAAGAATAAATATGCAAATACATACTTATAAAGGGTTCTCCAACAAGAGGTGTTATTTTGGCATTCAAAGAAAAATGCAATTTTTTGAGATAAATGATCGGATGTTTATTTCATAATAAAGAGGAAGGTATGCCGTTAATAATGAAAAACAACAACATCATCAAATGGCCACCACGACCACGCTTACAGGACCATATCCTTTTCATGAAATTTTCCACAACCGAATCGCAAAGTGGCTGCCCTATGTCCTCGATAGAATCGAATTCTATCGTCGCTGGGCTGTTGGCGTAGACTTTATCTTTCACGTGGCCCCAAAGGAAGAAGTCGCAAGGTGTTAAATCACAAGATTTCGGTGGCCAAATGTGATCACCTCTTCGAGAGATAACACGGTCCGGAAACTTTTCCCGTAACAGATCAATGGTTTCGTTGCTTGTGTGGCACGTACCGCCTTGTCGAAAGTAAACGTTGTCCAGATCAATACCATCCAACTCCGGCCATAAAAAATCATTAATCATCTCTCGATAGCGAGATCCATTTACCGTAACTGTTGATCCAAACTCATTTTCGAAAAAGTAAGGTCCAATGACCCCGCCGGACCATAAACCGCACCAAACAGTCACACGTTGAGGATGGAGAGGCTTCTCAACAATAACTCTTGGGTTTTCCGAGCCCCCGATGCAAAATTTTAGCTTGTTGACGTAGCCACCGAGGTGGTAATGGGCCTCATCAGTCAAGATGATTTTGTATCGTTCGTATCGTTGTTTTGTTCGATCGTTTTGTATCGTTCGATGATCGTGTACCGTTCCATTTTTATATCCTACATCACACTGTGGCACAGGGTATTATGACTTTATGCATTTGTTGGTAACACCCAAAAGGAGAAGAGATAGACCCATTTGTACATCTCCAGGAGACCTTTGGTAGAAGTGGACTGTATTAACTGTTGAAACTCCCAAATTGTAAACAGTTATATATGTATGTGTTTTATGTAAAGAAACAGAAAGAAAGGCAAGTGTTGGTTTGTATTTAGTATGGAACAGATTTATTGTGTAAGGGTCGCTGCTGCTTACCGCTTTAGTAGGTGAATCCAAAGTGAATTTGCGGTGCAGAGCGAACAATAGAAAAACCTTAGAAGAGACAATTCAGCAAAGATACAACTGGAAACAGTAAGGAAGATGGCAGCAATTTATCCATTTGAGGAAAAGCTTTTGCCTTCGTGACAAGGAATGGATAAAGGGTTGCCATTTAGACGAAAAGTAACAGTGTTATAGGGAATTCAGACTTAGAATTATAGGGATTAATATCTAACTCAGCTTCATTTTAATTCAATTTAATTCAGTTGATTTAATTCATATGTAAGTGTATACTAAAAGTATGTTGTTGTTGAACCTGGGTTCAACACCATTGTTTATTATACCGATCGATTTGTAATCACTTTCTGAGTCGATTTAGCTATGTCCGTCTCTCTGTCCGTCTGTCTGTCTGTAGATGTATTCTTGTAATCAAAGTACAGGTCGCAATTATAGTCCGATCTCAACGAAACTTTCACATATTTTTTTTAGGCCCAAGGACGATCCCTATTGGTTAAAATCGGTTCAGATTTATATATAGCTCCCATATATGTATATGTACCTCCGATTTGGCATATATGCACTGTATAAGCAGCATTTTTGAACTGATTTGTAGAAAAATTTACAGAGAGTAGTCTCGTGATACACATAGATACAATACAAAATTTGGGGGAAATCGGTTCAGATTTAGATATATCCCCCATATATATGTTACCTTCGATTTTACATGTAAGCGCTGTATAAACTGTATCTTATATCCGATCAGTACGAAATTCGGCAGAAAGAGGTTTCTTATTACATGAAGGAATACTGCCAAATTCAGAGAAAATCGGTTCAGATTTAGATATAGCCCCCATATTTATGTTAGCCCCGATTTGACATCCAAGCGCTGTAGCGACTGTATTTTATATCCGATCTGTACGAAATTCGACAGAATGAGGTTTCTATTTTACATGAATGAGTATTTAGGGAAAATCGATTCAGATTTATGTATAAATTTACGATAATACAAATTATCGTAAACGACACATTTTTTCCTACATTTGTAAAAATCAGTAAGTAAATTTTATCGGAAGCGCCATAAATTGCTAAAAATACATACATGAATTGTTGTGGTTTTTTATTACCATTAAATAAATAAGAGAAACTGTACAATTTGTGCATCAAAACATTTCAGTTTTGTTACTTGTGGTTCGAAATCAACAAAACAAAAACATCTCCTGTAAAATTTGTTATTTGTCGCTTCCGATAGATTTGCGCTCATGGCTCGACCAAAACCCCATTTCGAATGACATGTTAAATTTCATAAATATACAATGCTCCAATTCAGTGGTATATTCTGGTGAATTTTTGAGGACCAGGATTAATTTGCATGGGGTTACGAGACCCGCGGTCCGATTGGGTTAAAATTTAATATTTTTCTTAACTATGTCCAAATATAGCTTGGTACCAAATTTCATAATTCTGCAATTACTCCTTCAACGATACATGAAGACGGAGCACTGTGCGACCATTCTATACTGATCTATCAGGTATACATACTAGTGAGATATATATTGTCAAAAAGTGGTCCAGTCATAGTATCAACAATCAACAATGCCCGTATGGTCAGGCATTTTGTCCAGAATGACACTATCACCGTTTACATTTCCTGACTACTTACATATCTTCGGTGCGCCGACGAAAACTCCTATGTGTTTTTTACTAGTTTTCAGGAGAGACAAAAAACGTTGATATTTCATCAAATCGCGATATTTTTAATATCTCATATTTTTGAATTTTTCTTTTAATTATTTACCACCAGTATATCACACCAAAATCGTATATGTGAAAAGCCAATGACGTTGTAAATGGTCTTCAAGAA
The DNA here is from genome assembly GCA_963930755.1 of Eudasyphora cyanicolor. Lineage (NCBI taxonomy): Eukaryota > Metazoa > Arthropoda > Insecta > Diptera > Muscidae > Eudasyphora > Eudasyphora cyanicolor. Next base: position 160,104,102 of record OZ005735.1, read on the forward strand.
AATCGACATATAGGATATTTGGTTTGGAGCATTTTAAATATTTATGAAACAAAAAAATTACACATAGGAGTTTTGGTAGTCGAACGTTCACAGCCTCAAGTGCCTCAAGTACACGAAAGTTGGGCAAATTGACGGCAAAAACGGCTAATGAGGTTTTGTTCAGAATCATGCCCTCTACTCAGATAAGAAGAAATCCAAATCTGATTTGCTTCCTTTCGCGAGTTATTCCGATGAAAACAATTTTTAACCAAACTTAATTACATTGAATCGCGGAAATTTAAAACTATAACATAATTTCCCATAAATATGAACATTTGTAAGACGCTTTGTAATGTCCGCGATATTTGTTATATTATTCTATAGCGAAATTTTTGTAATCCAAAAATTCGACTTACACCGCTAAATTTTTACAAAAATATTATCGCGAATTTATTAAAATTAATATATTTACGTTCTATGATTTCTGAGTAATAGATTGGCACTAGCATTTTCGCCATAAACATACCGCGACGAATACAGTTCGAACGAAAAACATTTAAGTTCAGAATTATTTAACTATATAATGATATTATTACGCGAACGGTCAGTGCTAGGAAAGAGTGGTCAACGAATGTTTGGGAGATATTAAAAACGACTACAACTCTTTCTTTTCTTAGAACTGTTCATTCGCGAGATAATAGCATTATAAAGTAAACTAATTCCGAACTATTTTTTTTTTACAAAATTTATTCGTCGAGGGATATTTTTCGCGAAAATGCTGATATTAATCTATTCCTCAGGAGATTATAGAATGCAAATATATTAATCTTATTTAATTCGGTATAATATTTTTGGAAAAATTTGGCAGGGTAAGTCGATTTTATCGATTACACAAAATTCGCGTCTAACAAATAATCATATTTAAAGGAAATTGTGTTACAGTTCTAAATTTCCGCGTTTTTCTTTACAAATCAAAGCTATTAAGTTTGTTTTGAGTAAAAGTACTGTTTTCGCGATAACTCGCGAATGGAAGCAGATCCAATTTTGATATATTCATTGTCGAATAGTGGGGATGATTCTGAACATCATTAGCCATTTTTTGGGGTAGATCTAAGCCAACCTTCTATCCCTTGGGACAGGCTGTGCCTACAACACATAGGAGTTTTTGTCGGAGCATTGCTATAGAGGGATACACATAGGAGTTTTTGGTAACTTCGGAACCGGTGAAGATAGCGCAAAATGCTTTGGTGGGTAGTTGTTTGACCGCTAGGAAGTTCTAATTCGACAATAAAAAAAATTTTGAAAAATTACACATAGGAGTTTTTGTCGGCGCACCGACGATATGGCATATTGCATTGCTGTAATGTCTAGCGGCATTAAATGAGTACAACATTTAGTGCCTCAGTTGGAGTTGTTCTCAGCGCACTAATGATTCATATATTAGCCATTCGCCGGTTTATAGTAAGAACTGTCTAGCTCATGAAAATAGTCATCAACCGCAAGCTCCACTTCTTCATTGCTTTTCCTTTTCCGCCGAGCCGTTTAATTTTTGTTTTCAAACTTGAAAAAATTAAGTTCGAAAACAAAAATTAAACCGAGGGAGCTAAATCTGGCGAATAAGGTGCGTGCTGAAACAATTCGAACTTTTATGCAGTGATTTTGGACATAGCAAAAGTATAAGTGAAGTGTGAACTGATGCATTGTCTTGATTGTGAGAAAACGCGGCACCCATCTTGCGAGCAGCTTTCTCATTATCAAATTTTCCATCAATATGCGGTATATAGCACTTTTTGAAATAGCTATGACTTCAGCTAGCGACGGTCATCCAGAACCATTTTGTGGATTTCTTAACCATTTCTTGCGTGGACACTTCAATTGGTCGACCACTACAATTCGTCTTGTAGTTGTAAACGAAAGAGCTGACTCCCCCCAAAGCAGAATCTAGCTCGGTTTTAATAGTGGTTGGACTGAGATCTTTCAAATAAAAGTATTGTATTACATATCGGTGACCAATTTTGTCCATGTTTACAAATTCACTGAGATCCTTTACTTTTGAGTGCTAAAAAAAACTAAACAACGAGGTACCAAAAGGGGCGTGGCAATTTCGCCCTTTTTTTCTAGAGCTGATAGTGACTAATAAACTAATACTATTTGTAGAATTTCATAGAATTCAAATAAGTAGTATAGAAGTTTTTAAATAATACCCTTTGTGGGGGAGGTGCTAGAAGGAGTGGACCAACTTAGCCGGAGAGAGAAAAAATATTACCACATACCAAATTTGAAATCAATCGGTTACACCTTTCGAGAGTTATCAATCGGTTACTCCTTTCGAGAGTTATCGTGCGCACCAGCCAGCAGACAGACAGACGGACGGAAGGACATTGTTCATTCGACTTAAAATGACCCAAAACGGATATCCGCCAAACATACTTAGAGTCTTAGGTCACTTCTTCGATGTGTTACACTTTTGGGCCGTTGCAAATAATATATACTCTCGTATCACTAAAATGCGGGTATAATGAAATGTGTTTAAGACCTTCCGGTATTGACAAATGCATACGAAAATACTTTTCAAAATAGCTTCTGTACCAATCTCTCAGTTTGAGATTAGTTTTACATTGACTAACTTGGAGCATAGAATGAGCAAAGCTCTTCCACCAATTCTGGTAGCTACCAATCAAAACACCACATTCCATTTTCAATCGCTTTGTTTTAGTGAGAGTTTCTTACCTATTTCTTATCACTTATTCCATGGGCTCTACAATAGACATTTGTTTACTTTTTATTAAAATTTCATTTGTTCATTTGCTCAAATATTTCAACCATAAGAAATACTAAAACTATTAACAAATGTCACATTATTTTGGCACATATATTTATTTGTCCATTCACCATTTCCTCCATTTTTCACCAGTCTTTTCATTTCAAACATTTCACTGGTGTGCTTCTTTGTCCGTCCAATATGTGTTGTGGCTACGGCCTCTAGAGGTCTACACACTCCAACACTCACACACACACACACACTCACACACATTTTGTGAACATTCTCATCCAATCATTTTTCTTTCTTCTTCTAAAAATATCTTTGGAAATCACAAAACAAAGAAAGCATACGAAGAAATCGAATGAATTTTCCTTTCATTTTGTTTGTAGTTTACTAAGGCATTCATAAATTTACGCATATGTAAGACAGGAGCGAATCGTGGCGCGGGGGCACTTGTGAGGGCCCTCATTAAGAGGTTTTAAAAATTCCCACATGAAATTCCCAAACATATTGTGTTTGAAAAATATGTGTATATCGTCGGTGTGCCGGCGGAAACTCCTCGGTGTAATTTTTCGTTTTTATACCCTACACCACACTGTGGTACAGGGTATTATGACTTTGTGCATTTGTTTGTAACACCCAAAAGGAGAAGAGTTAGACCCATTGTTAATTATACCGATCGACTTGTAATCACTTTCTGAGTCGATTTAGCTATGTCCGTCTGTCTGTCCGTCTGTCTGTCTGTCTGTAGACGTATTCTTGTAATCAAAGTACAGGTCGCAATTATGGTCCGATCTCAACGAAACTTTGCACATATCTTTTTTTAGGCCCAAGGACGATCCCTATTGAATTTGGTTAAAATCGGTTCAGATTTACATATAGCTCCCATATATATGTACCTCCGATTTGGCATATATGCACTGTATAAGCAACATTTTGTAACCGATTTGTACAAAAATTGACAGAGAGTAGTCTCGTGATACACTTAGATAAATACAAAATTGAAATCGGTTCAGATTTATGTATAGCCCCCATATATATGTTGCACCCGATTTGACATGTAAGCGCTGTAGAAACTGTATTTTATATCCAATCAGTACGAAATTCGGCAGAAAGAGATTTCTTATTACATGAAGGAATACTGCCAAATTCGGAGAAAATCGGTTCAGATTTAGATATAGCCCCCATATATATGTTACCCCCGATTTGAAATTCAATAGCTGTAGAAACTGTATTTGATATCCGATTACAGCGAAATTCGGCAGAAAGGTTTCTTATTACACGAAGGAATATTGCCAAATTTGGAGAAAATCGGTTCAGATTTAGATATAGCCCCCATATATATGTTAGCCCCGATTTGACATTCAAGCGCTGTAGAGACTGTATTTTATATCCGATCAGTACGAAATTCGACAGAAAGTGGTTTCTATTTTACATGAATGAGTATTCAGGGAAAATCGATTCAGATTTATATATAAGCTCCATATATATGTTCCTCCTGATTTGGTTACAAAGCGCTATAGAAGTTGTACTTTACTTCCGATCATTACAAAATTCTCCAGAAAGATGTTTCTCAATTTAGGAACGAATATTGCTTAATTTAGCGATTATCGGTTAAGAATTAGATATATCCGCATATATATGTTCTTACCCATTTACCAATTATTTCAAATTATTATCGCAATAACCCTTATCGCATTGTTAGGGAGGTGTAGGGTATTATATAGTCGGCCCCGCCCGACTTTCTGCCTTTCCTTACTGGTTTTTATTGTCGAATTGGAATGTCCTAGCGGTCATACGACTACTCCCCAAAGCATTTTCCGCGATCTTCACCGGTTCTGAAGTTACCTATAAAACTCCTATGTCTATCCCTCTATAGAAATTCTCCAAACAAAACTTCTATTTTTATTGGGCACAGTGTGCTCCATGTTTAGAAAGTTGACTTAGATTCACGGGTAATGAGGTTTTATTCAGAATCATCCCGTCTATTCGTCTATGAAGAGATCAAAATCGAATCTGCTTCCTTTCGCGAAAACAGTATTTTTACTCAAAACAAATTTGATTGCTTTTATTTGTAAACAAAATTGTGGAAAATTTAGAACTGTGACTCAATTTCCTTTAAATATGCTCATTTGTAAGATGCTTTGTAACGTCCGCGATATTCGCAATGTTTTTCATATTGCGAATTTTTTTGGTAATCCATAAATTCGACTTACACCGCCAAATGTTTACAAAAATATATGTAGTATACGGAATTTAATAAGATTAATAAATTTACATTCTATAGCCTCTGATGAATAGATTCATATAAGAATTTCCGCGATAAATATCCCGCGACGAATACATTTTGAACACAAAAACTAAGTTCAGAATCATTTTACAATATAATGCTATTATCTCGCGTACGGTCAGCTCTAGGAAAATGTGGTCAAAGGAAGAATGGGAGTTAAGAGAAAGGCCTACAACTCTTTCTTGAACAAAAAAAAATTCTATAATAATTTGGTAAAGATTTACAATGTGTCAAATACATAATATTTACACTGTGCAGGCCTTTCTCTTATCTCCTAAATTTCCACTTTTTCCAAGAACTGACTGAACTGAATACAAACAATTGTAAAATAATTCTGAACATAATTATTTTTTGTTCAAAAATTTTGTCGTCGCGGGATATTTATTGAAAAAATGCTGATATCAATTTATTCCTCAGAGATTATAGAATGCAAAAGAATGCGGATTTCCGCCGAACGTACTTGGGGTCTTAGGTCACTCCTTCGATGTGTTACACTTTAGGCTCATACACGGGGTAAAATCGCCTTTTTTCATATATTTGAATCGAAAGGAAACATATTTGTTACACAAATTTGTAAATGTTATATATTTCTGAGCAAATACATTTTATTTGAAAATCAACAAAATATATTTGCAAACTAAATTTCTCAAATAAAATATGTGTTTAAATACAAATAAAACAAGTAAGAAAGTTTCAATCGGGTAAACCGACTAAGGTATACCCTCACTTGGTGAGTAATGTAATATATAACATTACACTAATTAATCTGTCAATTCGTGTGGAAGGTACAAAATAGGGTTTAACAAATACACCTATTTTTTGGTAAACAGTATTTTCTTTATACATTGCACTGTTCCGAACTATAAATGTTTATGCGCACTGGTAGATTAACGTTACGAGCTATTCAATATTGGTATGATTTGGTCATAACGCCCATTTTTCACAGGACTGTAGGCACTATACTCGTAACAGTATTACACTGTACAAAATTTCAAGTATTAAAGTTATAAGCCGTTAACTTTTGGTATAAAACGGCCCATTTGTGTGGGAGGTACCAAAAATGGCTGTACAATAATGCCCATTTTTTACCGGAAAAAATTCAAGTATTTTTATGCATTTGTATTAAAGTTATAAGCAGTTTAATTTTGATGCAAAATGGTTCATTTGTGTGGGAGGTACCAAATGGGGCGTGGCAACTTCGCTCATTTTTCTCGAGGTGATACCGACTACTAAAATAATACAATGTGTGAAATTTGAGAAGATTCTAATAAGTAGTAGATGTTATTAAAGAATCAATATTTCACTAAAAGTTAACCCTTTGTGTGGGAGGTACCAGAAGGAGTGGACCAATATGGCCCATCTTCGAACTTAGCCGGAGTTAAAAAAAAACATTACCATGTACACGGGGCAAAATCGCCTTTTTTGATATGTTTGAATCGAAAGTAAATATATTTATAACACAAATTTTTAAATATTATATATTTCTGAGAAAATAAATTGTATTTGAAAATCAATAAAATGCATTTGAAACGCATATATTAATATATTAGATCAAAATATATTTGCAAACTAAGTTTCTCAAATAAAAAATGTGTTTAAATACAAATAAAGTAATTGTTTAGGAATTTATCCAAATATATTTTATTTAAAAAATATTTTCAAGACTTTTGCTTACTTTGTAGAATTTCAGTTTAAAATTTTCCTTAGTTTCGATAAGCAGCATTAACTTCTGTTTAAATCAATAATTTCAAATTTCTGAGTCATCATTTCTTGTCAATCCTCCCAAGTAATTTATTTTGATCCAAGATTTGAATTGGTAAAGAAATTTAACACAATTAACGTATTCTTAAGTGCAAATAAATATTTGTTTCGGAAATAATAGTCCCAAATAAAAACATATTGGGATGTAAACAAAGATTTGTTTAGAATAACATTTTCCCAAATATATACTTTTTGTGTGTGTACCCAATATTATATGTTTAGAGTGTACTCTAAACATATATACGTTTCAAGCCGAATATGTTTGGGACAATATAATACAGAAGCGATTTTTTTTCAGCGTGTACCTAATTTGAAGTCAATCGGTTACTCATTTCGAGAGTTATCGTGCGCAGCAGCCAGCAGACAGACAGACGGACGGACATTTCTCATTCGACTTAAAATTACCCAAAACGAATATCCGCCAAATATACTTAGGGTCTTAGACCACTCCTTCAGTTCGTGAAGTTTTTTGATCAGCATAATGGACCAAATGTGTCCACAATCGGGAGAATTGTGCGCAAATTTCAGCAAACCGGGTCTGTAGCAACAAATTCAATGGCCGTGTTATCTCACGTCATGGCGATGTCAATTGGTCGCCAAGATCGTGTGATTTGACTCCGTTGGACTTCTTTCTTTGGGGTTATTTGAAAGAAAAGATGTACGTCGATAAGCCAGCAACAATTCAAGAGCTAAAGGATGAGATAATTCGGCACATTAACGGCATAGAACCCCAATTATGTTTGTCTCAGCGTCATCGAAAATTTGGACCATCGGATGGAGGCGTGCCGCCGAGGTCGCGGCGGCCATTTGGCCGATATTTTGTTCCACACATAATTGAACCATACCAATATTATCATAATAAAACCAGTAAGGAAAGGCTAAAGTCGGGCGGGGCCGACTATATAATACCCTACACCACTCTGGTAATATTGAATAACTCTGAAATTTAAATCAGATCGATCGGAGTGAAATTGCGACCTGTAGTCGACGAACAACTTTACATGGACAGACGGACGGACGGACAGACATGGTCGATCGGTATACTTTACGGTGGGTCTAGCTATAGTATTTTCTGGTGTTACAAACATCTGCCATGAAACAATCTTATAATACCCTGTACCACAGTGTGGTGTAGGGTATAAAGAAATGACAATAATTTCCTAAATAATTTGTGTTTTATTCAAAATCAACATCGGCCCTTAAAATTTAACCACCCTTTAGTATGCCTAAATCTATACAAAAAAAAGTTTTTAGGTCTCGTAAACAAAAAAAAAAATTGTATAAAGTATTCTATTTTTTAGAAGCACAATATATGTATTTATATCACATGTTTCAATTAAGCATGGGCCCGTCTCTTCATGAAATGAAATCCCTCCCTGAAGACATGCATCATTATGAGAAGAAGTTTAAATATTTTCTCATTTTGTATACCCTACACCATACCATGGTATAATGACTTTGTGCATTTGTTTATAACAACCAGAGGTCACTTTTTGAGTTGAATGAATGATGTCCCTTTGTATGTCTGTCTGTCTGTCCCTATAGCTTTTTGATTTCGAACCCCATTGAAGACAGGTCATATTGGTCAAGGTTTTGTTATAGCTCTCATACAAACGTCCTATCAGATTTGATTTATTTTTTTTCTAGAAGCCACGTTTTACTATCGACTCGCCTAAAATTTATCAGAATTTGACCCAAATTCATATTTGACACACAGAGAAAACAGTTTGGATGTGGCCACCAAATTTTTGTTGTTGACAAAACTATTATTTTAGTAGATCTATCATACCATTAATTGGTTTTTACAACAGCAATATATACTTATAGTTGGAGTAACAATGTTACAGTTGTATGTTTGGCACATCTTATTCGCATAGTACTTCTGTAACACCACTAAGTGAAGCATAATCGCGAATAACGTTGTTAGAAAAATGATTTGTAATTAATTAAATATATAAAATTTATAAGAAACATTTTTTTATAAAATAGATTTTTAACGCAGCTATGTTTATAATGAGTAAAAAAACAAGTAAGAAAGTTTCAGTCGGGTAAACCGACTAAGGTATACCCTCACTTTGTGAGTAATGTAATATATAACATTACACCAATAAATCTGTCAATTTGTGTGGGAGGTACCAGAAGGGGTTTTCCAAATACACATATTTTTCGGTAAACAGTACATTCTTAAATACATTGCATTGTGATGAACTATAAGCGTTTGTGTGCACTGGTATATTAAAGTTACGAGCTATGTAATTTTGGTATGATTTGGTCATTTTGTGTGGGAGGTACAAAAAGGGGCGGGGTGATAACGCCCACTTTTTACAGGACTATAGGCACTACAACAGCATTACACTGTACAAAATTTCAAGTATTTGTATGCACTGGTATTAAAGTTACAAGCCGTTTACTTTGGTACGAAACGGGCCATTTGTGTGGGCGGTACCAAAAGGGGCTGTACAATGATGCCCATTTTTTTACCGGACTATAGGCGCTACAAAAACATTATACTGTAGAAAATTTCAAGCATTTTTATGCACTTGTATTAAAGTTATAAGCAGTTAAATTTTGATGCAAAATGGTCCATTTGTGTGGGAGGTACCAAAAGGGGCATGCCAACTTCACCCATTTTTCTCGAGTTAATAGCGACTAATATACTAATATTATGTGCAGAATTTCAAAAGATTCGAATAAGTAGTATAGAAGTTATTAAAGAATCAATATTTCACTAAATTTTAACCCTTTGTGTGGTAGGTACCAGAAGGAGTAGACCAATATGGCCCATCTTCGAACTCATCCGGAGATAGATCAAAATATTACAACATACCAAATTTGAAGTCAATCGGTTACCCCTTTCGAGAGTTATCGTGCGCACCAGCCAGCAGACACACAGACAGACAGACAGACGGACGGACATTGCTCATTCGACTTAAAATGACCCAAAACGGATTTCCTCCGAACATACTTAGGGTCTTAGATCACTCCTTCGATGTGTTACACTTTTTTCCGTAGCAAATGATATATACCCTCGTCACACTAAAGTGAGGGTATAACAAATAAGAAAGTTCAGTCGGGTAAACCGACTTATCACCTTGAGTCCCAAAAAAAAAGCTGTTAACTTTTGGTACAAAAGGGTCCATTTGTGTGAGAGGTACCAAAAGGGGCGTCCCAATAACGGTCACTTTTCTATAGGACTCTAGGTACTATAAAAGCATTATTACACTGTATAAAATTTCAAGTATTTGTATGCCCTGGTATTAAAGTTAAAAGCTGTTAACTTTTGGTACAAAAAGGTCCATTTGTGTGGGAGGTACCAAAAGGGGCGTCGCAACTTCGCCCATTTTTCTCGAGGTCATAGTGACTAATAAACTAATACTACGTGTAGAATTTCAGAGGATTCAAATAAGTAGTACAGAAGTTATTAAATAATCAATATTTCACTAAATATTTAACCTTTGTGGGGGAAGTATTAGAAGGAGTGGACCAATATGTATCATCTTTGAACTTAGCCGGAGATAGAAGAAAATATTACCACATGCCAAATTTGAAGTCAATCGGTTACTTATTTCGAGAGTTATCGACTTAAAATGACCCAAAACGGATATCCGCAGAACATACTTAGGGTCTTAGGCCACTCCTTCGATGTGTTACACTTTTGGCTTGTAGCAAATGATATATACCCTCCTCTCTAAGGTGAGGGGATAAATACAATTTTGAAAGTATCTACGTTTCTTACGAATTTTTGCCCATTTTAATTTTGCCGTTTAAAACGTTATTCGCGATTATGCTTCAAGTGTTGACGCTATCGGAATAAAATCGAAAAAACCACGCCTTTTGGCGTGGATTTCCCCGTATATAACACATATCTAAAACCATCTGTATGAAATTGTGTAATATACATAAATATTATTTTACCTGCCATGTTTTGATATATCTATTCTAATCTATTATAAACCTTCTCCATAGTCAAGGATCAGCTGGATCATTTACTATAGAAAAGACAATCATGTGGGTCATATACTCTATAGTAAACAGGCAGTTTGGTTATCTACTTTGTGAAAGACTTTCTATTCGGCCATATACTTTCAGTTGAGTCAACTATTTCATATTCCATAGTATACGATTAAGTAGATGTGTCGTTTAATGTGTACAATACCTCCTGTTGTGTCATCTACTTTCTCTAATATTTCCAGGTGTGCCATCTACATTGTAAAGACTTCCAATTTGGGCATCTACTTCATAGGAGACGATCATATACTTTGTAACATTTTTCCCATTGGTTCATATACATTCAGTTCAGTAATCTATTCCATAATATGCGAGTAGTTGGGTCATATACGCCATATTAGTTTAGTTTTTATGGTACAGTAAGGCGACTGATTGCATTACCTACTATATAGAAGGCGATCAGTTTTCTTATATAACTTATAACAGACGACCGGTGTTATTATCTACTTTATGTAAAGGATCACTTGGGAGAGATAATCTACTCTATAGTAGTCAGCCATTTCTTTTTGGTAAAAAATCACCCATTTGTGGCATCTACTTTGTAAACTAACGCCATTTGTGTCATCTATTTTCTGCAAGACTTCTAATTCTACCACCTTATTTCATAGTATAGACAAGTTGTGTCATCTACTTTGTAAAGAACTCCCCATTGAATCATCTACATTCAGTTCAGTCATCTATTCCACAGTATACATACTATCTATAGTATCTATTTCAAAGTAGACGACCAGTTAGGTCAACTACTATGTAGTACAGGAATATTTGGGTCAAATACTATATAGTTAGGCAAACTACTCTACAATACAGGATTAGTGGGGCAAAGTACTCTAAAGTAGAGGATTAATTAGGTCGACTACTTTATAAAAGATGATTAGTTGGGTTATTTACTTTATTTGCAGTATAGGACCAATTGGATTATATAGCGTGATTCATTACGAGGCTCCCTACTTTTTTAAAGAAAAACCAGTAAGGAAAGACAGAAAGTCGGTCGGGGCCGACTATATAATACCCTACACCTACCTACCAATGCGAAAATGGGCATTGCGATAAGAATTTGGCAGTGTTCATACATGTAATAAGCAAACTCTCTCTGCCGATTTTCGTACTGATCGGATATAAAACACGATTTCTACAGCGCTTAAATGTTAAATCGGGTGAAACATATATATGGTGGCTATATCTAAATCTGAACCGATTTTCCCCGAATTTGACAGTGTTTATTCATGTAATAAGAGAACTCTCTCTGTTAAATTTCGTACTGATCGGATATAACACATGATTTCTACAGCGCTTAAATGTTAAATCGGGTGAAACATATATATGGGGGCTATATCTAAATCTGAACCGATTTTCCCCGAATTTGGAAGTGTTTATTCATGTAATAAGAGAACTCTCTCTGTTAAATTTCGTACTGATCGGATATAAAACACGATTTCTACAGCGCTTAAATGTTAAATCGGGTGAAACATATATATGGTGGCTATATCTAAATCTGAACCGATTTTCCCCGAATTTGGCAGTGTTTATTCATGTAATAAGAGAACTCTCTCTGCCAAATTTCGTACTGATCTGATTTAAAATACAGTTCCTACAGCGCTTACATGCCAAATCGGGGGAAACATATATATGGGGGCTATATTTAAATCTGATCGGATTTTCTCCGAATTTGGTAGTGTTCATTCACGTAATAATAAAACTCTCTCTGCCGAATTTCATAAAGATCGGATGTAAAATGTGGTTTCTACGGCGCTTGCATGTCAAATCGGGTGAAACATATATATGGGGACTATATCCAAATCTGAACCGATTTTAACCAATTTCAATAGGGATCGTCCTTGGGCCAAAAAAGAGCACTATGCTAAATTTCATCACAATCGGTCCATAAATACGAGCTGCACTTTGATTACAAGAATACATGGACAGACGGACAGACAGACGGACATGGCTAAATCGGTATAATAAACAATGGGTCTATCTCTTCTCCTTTTAGGTGTTACAAACAAATGCACAAAGTCATAATACCCTGTACCACAGTGTGGTGTAGGGTATAAACACAGAAAATTCAAATTGAATGGGGAATCCTTATTATTATTTGAAAGAACATTCTTTGGCATTTATTTTTTGAAGATTATGTCTATCAAATGTTGGCTGCGGCTACGTCTCAGATGGTCCATCCGTTGAGTCCAATTTTCGATGACTCGATTATGTTGACCATAAGTTGAGCGAAGTGCACGAAACACATTCCTCACAGAACGTGAATTTTCGTAATAAAGTTAAACGATTTGTAAACGTTTTTCAGGCGTAAGTCTTTCCATGATGAAATGCCAAACAATACGTAACAAAAATAGCATGACAGCATGACACGACTCACACGTGATCTGTCAAAAAAAGGCTATTGAAAAAAGTATTTCTACTTGAATCACCCTATATAAGTATACTCACAGAAAGCGATCAGTATTCTTGTCTCATCTACAATAGACGACCAGTTTTTCTTTCTAATCTTTAGTAGACGACCAGTTTCCAAATGCTGCAAAAAGTGGTCGAAAATTGGGCCTCTCGGCTGGAATTTATTTGAGCCAGCCGCAGCAGCCACTTGCCCGAAATAATTTTCAAAAACATAGTGGCAAACTATCTTATCTTTAAAATAAAGCTGAATGCTTGGCAATAACATTAAATTATATGCGTTTTATTTCTTCTTGGAAACCACACGTCTAAAAAAAAACACACGTATTCCACATTATACGACTAGTTGGGTGATATATTCCATAGTACACGACCAGTTGGATCACCTACTCTATAGCAGAGGATTAGTTGGGTCCACTAATCTATAGTAGTTGCTTCATCTACATTAAGTTCAGTCATGTATATACGAATAGTTTGGTCAACTATTCCATAGTAGACGACGAGTTGAGTCATCTGTTTTGTAAAAGACGTGTTTGACAAATGTTTGGAATTTATATTTTACATTATCTAAACATTGTTTCACGTTATGATCCATTATCCGTATGTAGCGACTCTCCGATGTGAACCTTGCAGCTCTATTTTTATACCCTTACGGGCCAAAAGTGTAACACATCGAAGAGTGACCTAAGACCTTAAGTATGTTCGGCGGATATCCATTTTGGGTCATTTTATGTCGAATGAGCAATACGCCCGATAACTCTCGACAGGAGTTACCGATTGACTTCAAAATTTGGTAAGTAGTAATATTTTTTTGTATCTCAGGCTATGTTCGTAGATGGGCCATATTGGTCCACTCTTTCTAGTACCTCCCCCACAAAGCCTTAATATTTAGTGAATTATGGATTATTTAATAATTTCTATACTACCTTTTTGAATACTATGAAATTCTACAGATAGTATTACTTTATTAGTCACTATCACCTCGAGAAGAATGGGCGAAGTTGTTACGCCCCTTTTGGTACCTCCCACACAGATGGACTATTTTGCACCAAAAGATAACAGATTATAACTTTAAAACCAGTGCATACAAATACTTGACATTTTGTACAGTGTAATGCTGTTATAGTGCCTAAAGTTCAGTGAAAAATGGGTGTTATTGCCCCGATCCTTTTGGTACCTCCCACACAAAAAGGACCATTCTGCTCCAAAAATTAACAGCTTATATGTTTAATATTATTAAATGCAATATAAATTGATAACAATTTAATTAAATAATACATAAATTTAGGAATATGTTTGGGAGACTGAGGGTGTGGGGATTCGAAAGCCGGTTTACCCGACTGAAACTTTCTTATTTGTTTTTATTATATAAACAACATTGATACAACTTGACAATATATCTTCCTATTCTGCTCTGAGAGGGTGTTGTGGTGTATCATATAGTTGGCTTCGCCCGATAGTTCCCAGCACAAATAAGTTATATCGGTCGAAATTTTTATATATTTCCAATATAAAAGTCCATGTTGCTTTTATTAAGCTCTAGGAGGTACATGTTGCACTTTTAGCTTTATTAATAGAGCTGTAGAGTATCACATAATCGACCCAACCCGACTTTAGTCTTGCCATACTTGCATTTTCTCGAACTCTTGTGATTTACTCAGTGCAGTTAGGCGAGCATTTCTCCGCGTTGTTGTTTCGGAATAGCGAAAGAAGAAAAAAGCAAAGCCATTTGGACGAATTTAGCTTAGAAAATATATTAAGATTTATTGTTGTTTATGTACATTTTACTTGATGCCACTACTGAATGTTGCCACTGTTGTCGCCGCTGCTGCTGCTGTTGATGATGATGCGGCTGTTGTTACTAATGGTGTTGTTGCTGTTGCATTGGCGATGATTTGCTTGCGTTGTTATGGAATGTTCCTCCTCTGGCGCTTGGTTCCCATTGACTCCATATCATCCTCATCTGCAGCAGCAGCGGCAGCATCATCATCACTTTCAGAGGTGTAACGAAATGCGGTTGGATTTGTTTTCCGGCCCACATAATTTTTCAATTGTTAACCGAATCAACGAATTGTTGATTGTTTTCTCACTTTTTTTCTTCTCTCTGATTTTCTTTTTTTACTCGTGTATGAAGATGATGAGTCCATTCGCTGTGTGGGACGGACGAGCAGACGAACGGCTTTGGTGTTTTCCACCGGTTTTCCAAATGCTGTTGTTTTTCTGCCATTATTTTTCCTCCGCTTTTTTGTTATTCAAAAGTGATGTTATGATTTCGTTATGACTACTGTGTTTTATAAATTAACAACAACAGCGACAACAAATCGCAGGCCCACTTGCAAAGGGAAAATGTTAAATGTTGATAGTTTCTTTTATTTTTGTTCTTTTGAAAACATCAATGGATTTACTTCAAATCTTTGGGCTCAAACAATCAATCTTTGTTTTTAGTTGTCCACTTGACAGTTCAATTTAACATTTGTCGGTAGTTTTGTAAATGTTTTGAACATGTACAACAACACTTCACTTTGGCAACTTTGTTGTCGAAACATTTCGATCATCAGCATTTCCATGTTAACTGAAAGCGGAAAAGAAATAACATTTACAACATAAACAATGTTTTTAGGTGTTAACATCTTGTGTCCTATTGTGGTCATTCATGTATGAAAATGAGGTGTTAATAATCTGAACTTGCTCCCCCTACTGCAGAAGATAATATGTCTCTCTGTCGGAACTTTAAAAATGTGCATGAAATTGCAGTTCAGTTTTCCCAGATACACTAACGAACATAAGTTTACACACTACAATAAGAGATGGGTTAGAGTGGCAGCCGGTGTTACCAGCTCACATTGACAATGTGAGGTCCCTAGCACTACCACTCTACTCTGGTACAGAGGAAGACCACAGTGGTCGACTCTAGTATAGAGGAAGACCACAGTGGTCGACTCTAGTATAGAGGAAGACTACAGTGGTCGACTCTAGTATAGAGGAAGACTACAGTGGTCGACTCTAGTATAGAGGAAGACTACAGTGGTCGACTCTAGTATAGAGGAAGACTACAGTGGTCGACTCTAGTATAGAGGAAGACTACAGTGGTCGACTCTAGTATAGAGGAAGACCACAGTGGTCGACTCTAGTATAGAGGAAGACCACAGTGGTCGACTCTAGTATAGAGGAAGACCACAGTGGTCGACTCTAGTATAGAGGAAGACCACAGTGGTCGACTCTAGTATAGAGGAAGACCACAGTGGTCGACTCTAGTATAGAGGAAGACCACAGTGGTCGACTCTAGTATAGAGGAAGACCACAGTGGTCGACTCTAGTATAGAGGAAGACCACAGTGGTCGAATCTAGTATAGAGGAAGACCACAGTGGTCGACTCTAGTATAGAGGAAGACCACAGTGGTCGACTCTAGTATAGAGGAAGACCACAGTGGTCGACTCTAGTATAGAGGAAGACCACAGTGGTCGACTCTAGTATAGAGGAAGACCACAGTGGTCGACTCTAGTATAGAGGAAGACCACAGTGGTCGACTCTAGTATAGAGGAAGACCACAGTGGTCGACTCTAATATAGAGGAAGACCACAGTGGTCGACTCTAATATAGAGGAAGACCACAGTGGTCGACTCTAGTATAGAGGAAGACCACAGTGGTCGACTCTAGTATAGAGGAAGACCACAGTGGTCGACTCTAGTATAGAGGAAGACCACAGTGGTCGACTCTAGTATAGAGGAAGACCACAGTGGTCGACTCTAGTATAGAGGAAGACCACAGTGGTCGACTCTAGTATAGAGGAAGACTACAGTGGTCGACTCTAGTATAGAGGAAGACTACAGTGGTCGACTCTAGTATAGAGGAAGACCACAGTGGTCGACTCTAGTATAGAGGAAGACTACAGTGGTCGACTCTAGTATAGAGGAAGACCACAGTGGTCGACTCTAGTATAGAGGAAGACTACAGTGGTCGACTCTAGTATAGAGGAAGACCACAGTGGTCGACTCTAGTATAGAGGAAGACCACAGTGGTCGACTCTAGTATAGAGGAAGACCACAGTGGTCGACTCTAGTATAGAGGAAGACCACAGTGGTCGACTCTAGTATAGAGGAAGACCACAGTGGTCGACTCTAGTATAGAGGAAGACCACAGTGGTCGACTCTAGTATAGAGGAAGACCACAGTGGTCGACTCTAGTATAGAGGAAGACCACAGTGGTCGACTCTAGTATAGAGGAAGACCACAGTGGTCGACTCTAGTATAGAGGAAGACCACAGTGGTCGACTCTAGTATAGAGGAAGACCACAGTGGTCGACTCTAGTATAGAGGAAGACCACAGTGGTCGACTCTAGTATAGAGGAAGACCACAGTGGTCGACTCTAGTATAGAGGAAGACCACAGTGGTCGACTCTAGTATAGAGGAAGACCACAGTGGTCGACTCTAGTATAGAGGAAGACCACAGTGGTCGACTCTAGTATAGAGGAAGACCACAGTGGTCGACTCTAGTATAGAGGAAGACCACAGTGGTCGACTCTAGTATAGAGGAAGACCACAGTGGTCGACTCTAGTATAGAGGAAGACCACAGTGGTCGACTCTAGTATAGAGGAAGACCACAGTGGTCGACTCTAGTATAGAGGAAGACCACAGTGGTCGACTCTAGTATAGAGGAAGACCACAGTGGTCGACTCTAGTATAGAGGAAGACCACAGTGGTCGACTCTAGTATAGAGGAAGACCACAGTGGTCGTCTCTAGTATAGCGGAAGACAACAGTGGTCGACTCTAGTATAGCGGAAGACAACAGTGGTCGAAACATTGAGGAAGATGATTGTGGACTTTGTAGGGTCACTTCGCTGATGCTCAGGAGAGCATTGCTTTCAAGACCTTTTAGCAGGAACGTTGATAGACTCATTTGCCTGAAGTCCTTGGGTGATTTGTATGATAGATGGACGAACCAATATAAAACAGTTTTCTATAGGTACTGTCACAGGTTAAAAGGAGTTTAAATTGAAAATGTTGAGACTGATTGGTTAAAAAAGCATCTAGAAATTAAAATAGTGAACCGATATAGTCTACTTTGTATTAGGAATGGTATTTCAACAAAAAAATGGAAAGTCATAAATATGTGTCAGAATGTAACATGCTGAGTCCAGTGGTTGTAACCGTAAGAACTGCCAAATTCACATGAATGTCTTTTCTACATAACAGAAGATACTATCTCTTTCTTTAGATTACTCTTCCAGTTTCACCGTCATATGAGTTAGGTCACAATTGCGCTCAGTGATTCATATATACAATACGTATTTTGAATGGACATTTTCATTTGAAGGTTGATTGGTTTTCTATTGACTTCAAAGTGACAAAAGCGTAAATGATCCACATCTGAGGGTAATTGAATTTGTTCTCAACTGAAACGTTCACAAAAATGTTCGCATTTTTTAATATAATGAGGCTTATTCTACACTATCTGCACATAATAGTTGTTGACGTTTATTTTGTTTTCAAAAAAACTAATTTCATCAACTCATTCGCTTAACGAAAATATGTAAGCAATTTACAAATATTTGAACATTATATTTCTCGTGTGAAACGGCTCAAGAAACATGAGTGAAAACATATTTTCATTTTGACTTATTTGGCCCGAACATCAAAGACGTGGTCCATTCGAGAGTTTGTTTATTTTGGCATTTTTTCTTCGACTCTCCTTGGCTGTGAACATCCGTACGCATCCATAAATTGCCAGAACCAATCCTGAAACGAAGAGGAGGATGAGGCAGCAATCCATGCTCCACATTATTTGTAATTTTGCCATCCGCTATCAGCTGCTGCCGCGACTCATAATGAGCGAAAATTTCAAAGATTTATTTGTAAAATTCTGTAGCAAAATAATGAAAAAAAATGTATCGAATAAATTCTGGAAATGTTGAAAATATTGTTTATGTTATGTGATCTATATTCACACAAACACGAAACGCATATTTTCTCAGAGTAAATTGTTTCATGTTTGGCAATATATGACAGTGGTTTGAAGTAATGGAATGTTATTAATATTAATTGAAATAGGAAATATTGTGATAATAAAGTTCAGAGGTATAACGATGTATTTTTTTAAGTATACGCATGACTTATACAGTGTGATTAATTAAATTAATAGCTTGCGAAGTTTAGGCAATTCAAAATAATCGGGAAACATGCAAACCTTAAGAAATTGAAACCCCTACACCTATAAATCATAATTTTAAAAGAATGATTCAATTTGGACTTCCAAAATTAACAAAAAAAACAATTTTCTTAAATAAATATATTAATCTTTTAAAAAGTTTTACTTCTTTCTATCAGTACTCGTATTACACGATTTTTCCAGGAACAGATTTGGTTCCTTTTTATCCCCTCACCTTAGAGAGGAGGGTATATATCATTTGCTACGAACCAAAAGTGTAACACATCGAAGGAGTGACCTAAGACCCTAAGTATGTTCGGCGATATCCGTTTTGGGTAATTTTAAGTCAAATGAGCAATGTCCGTCCGTCCATCTGTCTGTCTGTCTGCTGGCTGGTGCGCACGATAACTCTTGAAAGGAGTAACCGATTGACTTCAAATTTGGTATGTGGTAATATTTTCTTCCATCTCCGGCTAAGTTCGATGATGGGCCATATTGGTCCACTCATTCTAGTACCTCCCCACAAAGGGTTAACATTTAGTGAAATATTGATTATTTAATAACTTTTATACTCCTTTTTTGAATCCTATGAAGTTCTACACATAGCGTTAGTTTATTAGTCACTGTTACCTCGAAAAAATGGGCGAAGTTGCCACGCCCCTTTTGGTACCTCCCACACAACTGGACAATTTTGAACCAAAAGTTAATAGCTTATAACCTTATTACCAGAGCATTTAATGACTTGAAATTTTGTACAGTGTAATGGTTTATTAGTACCTACAATACAGTGAAAAATGGGCATTATTGCCACGCTCCTTTTGGTACCTCCCACACAAATGAACCTTTTTGTACCAAAAGTTAACAGCATATAGCATTAATACAAGTGCATAAAAATACTTGAAATTTTGTACAGTGTAATGCTTTTATAGTACCTGGAGTCCAGAGAAAAGTGACCGTTATTGGGACGCCCCTTTTGGTACCTCTCACACAAATGGACCAGTTTGTAACAAAAGTTAACAGCTTTGAACTTTAATACCTGTACATACTTTATGAAATGCAATATAAATTGATAATAATTTAAATAAAACAAAAAAATAACTTTTTTGAGACTCAAGGTGAGGGGATTCATTAGTCGGTTTACCCGACTGAACTTTCTTATGTACGAAAATCCCGTATTAATTTTAGTTTGCGTTCCAAAGGCTGCCTTCATACCATATTTATCCTTTTTCGTCACTGTTCAAATTTCGAAAAACAACTTTTTGTTTCTCACCCTGGGAACAAATTTAACCTCTTATGTTGTGCCGTGCGTGAACTGATAATGCAAGATCGTCATGTGACATACCAAGAGATAGAGGCATCCTTGGGCATTTCTTCCTCCAGCATACATTCGATATTGCATGAACACCTGGCCGTAAAAAAGGTTTGTTCTCGTAGGATCCCGCACAATTTGACAATCGCTCAAAAAAAGGCCCGTGTCGATTGGTGCAAAGAAATTTTGAAAAAATACGATCGCGGTGCTTCAAAAGACGTTTATAAAATCGTCACAGGTGACGAATCTTGGATCTATGCGTATGAGCCCGAAACAAAACAGCAATCGACCATGTGGGTCTTCGAAGATGAGCCAAATCCAACGAAAGTTGTTCGTGGAAGAAACACTTCGAAGCAAATGGTCGCCTGTTTCTTCGGCAAAACTGGTCATGTGGCGACTGTTCCGCTTGAGCAACGTAGGACGGTCAATTCTGAGTGGTACACCACAATTCGTTTGCCTGAAGTCTTCGGAGAAATTCGAAAAACGAACAAGAGAAGACGAATCATTGTGCACCATGTCAATGCGAGCTCTCACACATCGGCTCAAACCAGCGCCTTTTTGACCGGACAAAACGTCGAATTGATGGGTCATCCGCCGCACAGCCCTGACTTGGCACCCAGTACTTCTTTTTATTCCCGCACATCAAGAAAACATGCGTGGTCAACTTTTTTCGACGCCTGAAGCAGCTGCTGAAGCTTTCAAAACCCATGTTTTGGAGGTGAATTTTCAACACACTGTAACCAAAACAATTCGCGCTCAGATGACAAAACGGTCTGAGTGAAGTTATGCTAAAAAATGTCATACTTTCCAATGGAAGTTCCCGTTTTCATCTGGCAACACCAGCATTGCGAGGACCGAAATATTAATCAATTTATTTGATTAATCAATTGTTTCGGAAAAAAAAGAATTACAACTATAAACAGAAAATAAATAAAGAATATGGGCTGCGAAGCGTACTGTGTTAAAGCTAGTACTAAATAAAGTTCAGCGAATGGCTGGTACGTGTATCGTTGATGCACTAAAAGTTATAAAGGGTGGTTAAATTGTAAGGGCCGATGTTGAATGTGAACCACACCTAAACGTCGTGTTTTTTCTGCATTTTATTTGACATTTCTCAATTTTAGACTAACTCAATTTGAACCATGGAAAGATACACAATCGAGCAACGCGTTAAAGTTTTTTAAGCCTTTTACGAAAATGGGCGTTTAAATCAAAATGCATTTCGTGGTTTTTTTTGATCAGCATAATCGACCAAATGTGTCCACAATCGGGAGCATTGTGCGCAATTTTCAGCAAACCGGGGCTGTAGGAGATGTGAAAACACTTGTGCATGCTCGCCCAGTTCGTTTGGTGCGGCTTATGGGCTGGCCACGTCATCGGGCCATACTTCTTCGAAATGAGGCTGGTCAGGCAGTTACTGTGAATGGTGTTCGCTATCGTGAGATGATAACGAACTTTTTATGGCCGGAATTGGAAGATATGGATGTGGACAATATGTGGTTTCAACAGGACGGTGCCACTTGCCACACAGCTAACGAAACAATGGCTCATTTGCGCAACACATTCAATGGCCGTGCTATCTCACGTCGTGGCGATGTCAATTGGCCGCCAAGATCATGTAAACACCGTTGGACTTCTTTCTTTGGGTGTACGTCGATAAGCCAGCAAAAATTCAAGAGCTAAAGGATGAGATTATTCGGCACATTAACGGCATAGAACCTCAATTATGCCTCAGCGTCATCGAAAATTTGAACCATCGGATGGAGGTGTGCCGCCAAGGTCGCGGCGGCCATTTGGCCGATATTTTGTTCCATACATAATTGAACCATACCAATATTATCATAATAAAAAGAAATGACAATAATTTCCTACATAATTTATGTTTTATTCAAAATCAATCAAACATCGGCCTTTAAAATTTAACCACCCTTTACTTCATTTAATGCCGCTAATCATCATAGCAAGTGAACTGTCGATCTGACCAGGAAATTTCTACGGACATAGTGTCAATCTACCCACTTTTAGACAAGAAATATCTCACTCTTATACCTGTCGGATCAGAATAGAATGGTCGTATCCCAGGACATAGGATATTCGTGAATTTTTTATACAGACGTTTACAAACCCAACAGACAGGTGGAGTTTGGTGTTTCTAAGGAAGTTCGTAATTGCGAAGTAAAAATTCTTAGCTATTGGAGAAGTAGCCGAATGGCTGAAAATTAATGTTCTGTCTAAAGTCAGTATCAATATTTCTCTGATAGTTAGGCTGCTATAAAGTCCTTGAAAACTGTCTTCCTGAATTCAAAAACTTTCCTCAACTGTTACGCATCTCAAGATGGATTAACAGTTCAATATTCACCTGATTTAGATACCACACCACTGGTAAATACCGCGGAACTGAAAAGAAGATTACCTTGCAAAACTAGGTTCTATCTTACGTGCTACAGGGGAACGGGATTATGTGGGCATGTCTCTAGCTTCAGCAAGCTCTTCTTGAGGGGAAAGTTACTATCTGGCAACAAATGACAGTTGGTCAAAAGTCAGAAACTGCATACATTCCAGGCATATGACGAGACCCTGTCTAAACTCCAAGCGCAACAATGATCTTCTATCGTTGTCGGGGCTGGACGTCCTGCCTATCGTTTCTGTTTTTTTTTTGACGGCACGTAGAGAAATTTAAGGTCTTCTGAAATTACTTTAACAGAAGCTGCGGATACAAAGACAAGGATAAAATTAAAACAAACTAACACCTTCTGTGTCCCGCTCTCACTAGAAAGCGGCAGGCTACCTACCC
Source organism: Eudasyphora cyanicolor (assembly GCA_963930755.1). NCBI lineage: Eukaryota > Metazoa > Arthropoda > Insecta > Diptera > Muscidae > Eudasyphora > Eudasyphora cyanicolor. The sequence goes on from OZ005735.1 coordinate 160,127,558, forward strand.
TAGGCTCTCATTTCTTTGTGAGGTTAGCAAATTAGGCCGTGAGCTTTCTTTAGCAATCAAATGTTGTGTACTACAAAAATTAGTGCAGCGCCTTTATTATGATCACTAAAAAGCCTATGTTAATCTATTTAAAATATAAACTAATGTGTCTTTTGCTTTTATATCGTTCTAGGTAAGCAGAACCTCATCGTCAAAATGATAAATTATTAAGATAAGTTGGCGAAAACTTGATAAAAATTTAAAAGTACTTAAATATATTTTCTTTGCTAATGGAAGATAAGGTATGCAATTATTATAATTTACTTAACCCAGTTTTTTAATCGGTCATTTAACGCATTTCTAGAAGAGTGTATAAATTCAGAGTGCAATTATAATGCACATTATGAAAAGAAGCAAAAAAAAACACTGGAAATAGGTTTGGAGCCAAAAACAAATATAACATTGGCATAATTAAATTTGGTGCATTTTAAATACAAGATCGTAATGTTTGTTTGTGACCATTAAAATGTTATTGTTGTTAATACTATGACATTTTTAATTGTATGATCTCTGGCCCCCTCTGACCCGTCTTCTGAGCCTATTTACATATGCCCGTTTATCAGTCCACATTACAGCTTAGCAAAATTGTGTTAAACTATTGAAACTGATAATGATTTCAAGTGACAGAAATATTATTTAAAATGAGTATATTTCTTATTCAAACATAAGGCATAAGTAAATAAACTAAAGACAATGTACATAAATTAAATACTGTACACTGAGTGGATCGCATCCCTGGATTAGGGCAGTACACGCTGAAAACAAATCGCTTCTTTAGTATATTGTCCCAAACATATTCGGCTTGAAACATACATATGTTTAGGGTACACTCCAAATATATATTGCTTGACACACACAACAAGTAAGAAAGTTTCAGTCGGGTAAACCGACTAAGGTATACCCTCACTTTGTGAGTAATGTAATATTGAATATTACACGAATTATTCTGTCAATTTGTGTGGGAGCTACCAGAAGGGGTTTAACAAATACACCTATTTTTCGCTGAACAGTAGATACTTTAAATTCATTGCACTGCGCCGAATTTAAAGCGTTTATGTGCACTGGTTTAAACGTTATGAGATATTAAATTTTGGTATGATTTGGCCATTTTGTGTGGGAGGTACAAAAAGGGGCGTGGCAATAACGCCCATTTTTCACAGGGCTATAGGCACTATAAAAACATTACACTGTACAAAATTTCAAGTATTATTATACACTTGTATTAATGTTATAAGCTGTTAACTTTTGGTGCAAAATGGTGCCTTTGTGTGGGAGGTACCAAAAGGACGCGGCAACAACGCCCATTTTTCTCTGGACTGTAGGCAATATAAAAGCATAACACTGTGCAAAATCTCAAGTATTTTTATGCACCGTTATTAATGTTATAAGCTGTTAATTTTTGGTGCAAAACGGTGCATTTGTGTGGGAGGTACCTAAAGGGACGTGGCAACTTCGCCCATTTTTCTCGAGTTGATAGCGACTAATAAACTAATACTATGTGTGGAATTTCAGAACATGCGAATAAGTAGTATAGTAGTTATTAAAGAATCAATATTTCACAACATTTTAACCCTTTGTGTGGGAGGTACTAGAAGGAGTGGACCAATATGGCCCATCTTCGAACTTAGCCGGAGATAGAAAAAAATATTAGCACATACCAAATTTGAAGTCAATCGGTAACTCCTTTCGAGAGTTATCGTGCCAGCAGATAGACACAGACACACGGACGGACGACTTAAAATGACCCAAAACGGATTTCCTCCGAACATACTTAGGGTCTTAGATCACTCCTTCGATGTGTTACACTTTTTTCCGTAGCACATGATATATACCCTCGTCACATTAAAGTGAGGGTATAATTATTATATTTTTGGGAGGAATACTTATATATTCAAAAATATGCAGAAGACTGACATTCGTTTATAAAGGGTGTCCCAAGAAGAGCGCAATTTTTAAATTTCGCAACATTCGAAGTGTCATTGTTTGACATTTGAATAATTGTTATTGTTTGTTAGTAGAAGGTACGAGGTTAGTAAAAATGGAGTGCTACACGAATGAACAACGCATTCTCATTGTGAAATTGTTTTACCAAAATGGTGAAAGTTTTGCGGCTACAGTTCGCAAATTGCGATCAATTTGGGGTCACAAAATGCTTCGTCAATGGGCAGAATTGTCGCATTTGGGGTGCGGAAAATCCTCGAGTGATTCACGAGAAGCAAATGCATCCTCAACGTGTCACTGTGTGGTTTTTGGGCTGGAGGAATCATTGGACCTTTTTTTTATGAAAATGAGGCAGGTCAAGCGCAAACAGTCAATGGTGTTCGGTATCGTGAAATGATAACCAGTTTTTTCTTGCCTAGAATTGAAGAAATGAATGTGGAGGGCATGTGGTTCCAACAAGACGGCGCCACATGTCATACAGCCAGAGAAACAATTCAATTGCTGCATCAGTCATTTCCCGGTCGTGTTATTTCGCGTTTTGGAGATCAGAATTGGCCGCCTAGATCGTGCGATTTAACACCATTAGATTTTTTTCTTTGGGGTTTTTTGAAGACGATGGTTTACGCGAATAAGCCGACGACGACTCAAGCCTTAAAAGACGAAATTGGACGCTGCATTAATGAAATACCGCAGCATTCATGCAAAACGGTCATTGAAAATTTCATTAAAAGATCGCGTGCATGCCAGCAAAGCCGCGGCGGCCATCTGCACGATATATTGTTCCATACATAACCTCATTCTGTCTACTTTACGATATAATAAAGTTTCACGATTTTTTCTTAAATATCTGTGTTTTATTTAAAATTAAAAAATTGCGCTCTTCTTGGGACACCCTTTATAATGCAGATATTCGAGGTCGGTTCTCAAAAAATTAAATGATCTCAGTGAATTTGTAAACATGAAAAAAATAGGCCACCAATATGTAATACAGGGTGTTTTTTTAGACGTGTAGTTTTCAATCTGGCAATATTTTTTGTCTTTTTGACAGCTGTCACTTGATTTATGCTCCGTTTGGTTCGCCATTTCATAATGAATAGACTTACTCCTGAACAACGTTTGCAAATCGTGCAAAATTTATTACCAAAATAATCAGCGATGAAGCTCACTTTTGGATGAATGAGTACGTAAATTAACAAAATTGTCGCATTTGGAGTAATGATAATCCACAAGCCATTGTTCAGGTGCCGTTACATCCAAAAAATCACTGTTTAGTGTTCTCTATGGGCAGAGGGAATCATTGGTCCATACTTCTTCAAAAATAAAGCCGGCCATAATATTACAGTCAATGGGAAACTCTATAGACCTATGATTAATGCATATTTCGTGCCTAAATTGGAGGATGTTGATGTGGACGTCCTTTGGTTCCAACAAGACCGCGCTACATGCCATACAGCCAACGAAACAATCAATTTATTGAAGGAAACTTTTAATGAGTGCATTATCTCACGTATTGGGCCTGTGGCGTGGCTCCCAAGATCGTGCGATTTAACGCTGCTGGACTTTTTTTTGTGGGGTTATGTAAAGTCGCTTGTCTACGCAGATAAGCCCGAAACGATTGACGCCTTGGAAGAGAATAAGCGGCGCATTATTGCTGACCCACAGCCCTAAATACTGCAAAAAGTGGTCGAAAAGAGGGCCTCAGCCGCGGCAAATGGCAAAACCTTATCTTTATAATAAAACTAAATTCTTGGCCAGAAAATTAAATTATATGCGTTTTATTTCTTCTTGAAACCCACACGTCTAAAAAACACCCTTTGCAATACTTTCATTTGAAAGGTCTCAGTAAAACCAATATTAAAACCGAGCTATATATTGTACTTTAGGAGTGTCTGCTCCTTCGTTTACAACTATAAAATATTAGGTGGCAGAGTTCAAACGGCCCGTACATGCTGTCAAGACGAACACTGTACTGGTCTGCCGGAGGAGGTGTCCACGCCAGAAATGATTAAAAGTATTCACAAAATGGTATTGGATGACCGTCGGTTGAAGGTTCGTGAGCTAGCTGAAGTCATAGGAATTTCAAAAAGTGCTATACATCGCATATTTTAATCATTTCTCGCGTATGCGAGTATTCACAAAATGGTATTGGACCGTCGGTTGAAGGTTCGTGAGCTAGCTGAAGTCATAGGCATTTCAAAAAGTGCTATGCATCGTATATTGATGGAAAATGTTATGATGAGAAAGCTGTGCGCAAGATGGGTGTCGCGTTTGCTCACAATCAATACAATGCACCAGTTCACACATCCACTATTGCGAAAGCCAAAATCAATGAATTAAAGTTCGAATTGCTTCAGCACGCACCTTATCCGCCAGATTTAGCTCCTTCGGATTATTTTTTGTCTTTCAAATTTGAAAAAATGGCTCGGCGAAAAAAGTTTTGCCAGCAATGAAGAGGTGGAGGTTGGGGTAATGGCTATTTTCAGGAGCTAGACAGTTCTTATTTTAAACAGGCTATCGAAGCTATTGAAAATCGCTGGAAAAAATGTATCGAGCAAAAAGGAGATTATGCTGAGAAATACAGAAATTTTTTTCCAAATTTGTTGTGTTTTCTTTGTTAGATCGGCTAATTTTGGGAGCGCCCTCGTACATAGACAGAATTAAAGTTTATTAATACATATCATGGAAACTTGCTTTAAAATAAAATAAATTATAATGAATTTAAGCCAAAGAAAATATTTTGTATTAAAGACTGGTGGTCGGTTAGGGTTGGTGTGGTAGGTAGGCTCACTATACCTATGTATGATATTGTGCTACCACAGGTACATATGGAAAAAAATTAAGATTTTTCATAGCTCCTCCCGTTGAACCAACTTGACTTCTTTAGAAATCAAAAAGTTGGCGGTTTGCTAACTCCACAAAGCAATGAGAGTCAGAGGGCACAGGCAAAGAAGGTGTTCTATTGATTCCTCCTCCTCTTTGTCTCCATAACTTCTGCAAAAGTCGTAACATAATGTCTTCAATCTCTCTGCGTACCCTCCAAGGCGTCATGATGATCAAATAAGAAGAAAATGCAGTTCCACTGGATCTAGTAAAGTAGTTGCTAGTCTTGCAATTTCATTTGCTTGCAGTTCCCTGGTATGTCCAACAAATTTTTATAATTTCCATGGACGCTATGTCACTTTCGAAAGTGTCGCAATGCCCATGGACCGAACACTTTAGACCGCGCAACCGCCTTTCGATAACCCGAATGTTATCTTCAATGATAACTTACAGACGAAATGGTCCGCTATAAGCATGGACGTATTCACATTGATTTTGTGGACATTGTGACACTTTTGAAAGTGTCTCATTGTCCATGGACCTTATGATATTTATTATAGTGTCATAGAAATAAACGAATCTCTTATGTTATGGGATACGGACATTCCATTCTGATCTATCGGGTATAAGAGTGAGATACTTCTTGTCATAAAGTGGTTCAGACATAGTGTAAACAATAATGCCTGGAAGGTCAGGCATTATGTTTAGAATGACCCTACGTCCGTAGCCATTTACTGACCGTATTGAAAGTTCCCTGAGTCTAATCGCAATACATGCGGCATATTGCACTGCTATAATGTCTAGCGTCATTAAATTTAGTATAACATTTAGCACCTCAGTTGGTATCGATCTCAGCGCACCAGTGATACTTATAGCAGCCATTCGCTGAACTTTATTTAGTATCGCGCAGAAGGTCGACTTCTGCAAAGACGTCTACCAGACGACAGTTCCATGTAGCATTATAGGCCTGACTACTGCCGTATACAACTAATAAACTATTCACGGGTTCATAACCCATCGTTATCCTATTTCACTTTTAAAGGATTATAGCGCTGCCACAACCTTTGCTCTTTTCAAAATGTTGAGTTTGAAGTGCAACTTCCTGTCCAGAAAAATAAATAAATTTCAATACCCCCCAAGGAGACAGGTGTAACTGGTGGTACCTTATTTCTCCTGGTGAAAAGAACTAGTTCAGTCTTGGTCGGGTTAATATCAAGACCATTGACGGAACGAAGCCCATCTAGCGGTTATATGAAGGGCGTGCTGTAGGATGTCTCTATGAATACTAGGAAATTTCTTTTTTTACTCAATGCACGCACGTCACCTGCATGGACAATAACCCTAACACTGAACTTCTCCAGAGAAACCAGAATATTGTCCATGAAGAGATCCCTCAGCAGAAGATACAGAACACCCCGTTGGGGAGTTCCCCGACTGACAAATCTACGGAGGTCAGATGGCCCTTATCTAGCTGAAATTCTTCTCTTAATAAGAAGGTTATGAATGAACCTTCGTATATTCTTATAAACTCCCGTGGCTATTACGGCTGGATTTATGTTATTGAAGGTCCCCTCAATACCTGAGAAAGCTACCTTAGGCATGTGGAAATAAACAAAAGAAAAGTTTATTTCAATTAATTAAATTATCCTCTTTACACAGAAATGTCCTTAGAATTGAACACAAATCCCATCTCTAATAAAAGGATTTTTATTTTTTACAATGTTTTTCTTTCAGTGTTTGCATATATTCATAAGCCCACAACAAACACTCCATTCAGATTTCTACGGAATGGCAAAAGATTCCATGTGAGCATATCTGAAATAGTTCGCATATTTAGTTGATGCACTTATTCAAAGTTGGCAAACACATAGCGAATCAAAGACATTCCGTACTAACTGTTGTAGCTCATTACGGTAAAAATATGACTACAAAAGAAAACCCTCCATTGTTAGACTGGGCGAAAAAAAAAACTAAGTGGTAACTCGTTTCTGTGGACAAAGAGCCAAAGAATCGCGCAAGGCAGGCGCAACAAAAAGTCCAAAGTCTAATTGCACGATTGTATGCAAACTACGAAACATCGACCGACAGTGATGACTGGATGACTTTATTCAGAGAAATAGCTTCTGTCTGTCTGTCTGCGATAAAGATTGGGTATTCGAGATCCATTACGAGGGGGCTGGCGAGGAGAATAGGTCCTACCACCACTCTGGGTTGCTTGAAATGCGATACGAATGATGATACCTCTTTGATTGCGGTGCGTTGTTCCATGAATGATATGCGGCGCAAAATACTGATGGACGGCCGACGGGACGGGCTAATGGTGGCGATGATGATGATGATAGTGCATTGTCAGACGTTGTATGCGCCGCAAATGTCTCTGACATGTGAACATGTCCACTTATGTGGAAGAGTTACATGCACACATATCCATCTGCAGATAACGAATGCATTTTCAGTACATTCATCATTTAAATAATATATTAGAAGTGACGCTGATAATGACATACTGACTGAGGCTTTTTGCATACATTTTGGAATAGGATCGGAAAAAATGTTTAGTCCATTATTGATAATGGTTCGAATTAGATGATTTTTGAGAATTGGACGTGAAAGTAACCCCAAAAATAAGAACTTATGCTTTATTCGTTTAGTCAAAATGGATCAATTAATAACACTATTGGCCATAAAATGTTACTATATGTGTCAGAAAACACCAAAGCCCAAAACTTAACACGAAAACCAAAAAACGGTAAAATTCCAGTACCAAACGCCCTTTACTTGTATCGCTATTGCTTCGACCAATATATCGTATTACTAACATTGCTGCACGATCAGGAATTTGACCTTTTTTTGGTGTTTGTGTAAAGTTTTGAGCCTTGGAGTGTTCTGACACATATAGTAAAATTTTATGGCCAACATATTTGTAGTATATTTCATCCACGCCATCCCCATTTTAAGGGGTGTTTTTTACGATTTGTTAAAATGGGGCCAAAAATTACACTTATGTGTGGGAGCTAGACGGTTAATATGTTCCACAAAAATATTGGCCTTAATATATTCTATAAAGTTGTTGAACATATCCTATACCAAAAAAATATATTTTTGTTACATAATAGTGAAATACTAACATTTTTGGGGTACAATGTGGTTTTTTGAGCTATTTAGGGTGCCTAGACACGTTCAGATTGTATTAATATGTTCACAAAAGTTGTTCAGATTTACGTTGTCTACAATTTTGCCACGCATTGTTAGTAAAAAATTACGAGTCCCTAGAAGTTATGCTGAAAAAAATATTTTTTTTCTTCACTTTTTTTAAAAAAAGTACCGGGAAACAATTTTTTTCCCCCAAAAAATTTTAAGAAACTTTGTTCAGCACATTCTTAGCTACATTATTGCCAAATATACTTAAGCGGTATCGCCACGTCTGAATTAGTTGTTGGACAAAAGCTTTTTCGAGGGGCGCACTGAGGCCCATAAAAAAAAAATTGATCACCAATTTCGCCAAACCCAGTATAGGGTTATACTACCCTTTGATAGTAGAATCGAACCTATACTGTCAAGTCCGTGTATTTTTTCACTGTTACACAGTGTAATTTAATGGCCCTACGAATCTTTTTGCTCAAGGTGGATTTTAACACGGTTATATCTCAGTATACCGTACGGAATATGTCTTTTGTGTCTAAAGCTAAGTTGTAGATATTGAATAGGAGAAAAAATGCCGAACAGACCTACCCGAAAAAAGGGCATCCAGTGCCTTAAAAATCGCCAAAATTACAATTTTTGTTTACAATTTTCCCCCTATTTTTCACACTTTTTGCTCATTAAGTGGATTACAAATCCACAAATATGCTGTTTTTTTTTCGAAGTGCCTATTTACAATTCCTTACGGACGTTTCGTCAATCTTCTTCACTGGATGCACTTTTTTCGGGTAGGTTTGTTCAGTATTTTTTTAACTGTGTTAAAATATAGAAAAAGTGCTAAAAATCCACCTTGTGCAAAAAAAATCGAATGGCCATTAAATTATTAATTGAGCCAACTTGACTAAATGATGCAGAAGTTCTTATTTTTGGGGCTACTTTCACGTCCAATTCTCAATCGAGGCCCAAATCAATGAGCTGAAAAATGCTGTACCGTTTAACTTAATGATTCAGTTAAATGATTTAATTATACGATGACAGCATCACTCAATAATACATGACACTCTGCCAAGCCAATCCTCCATGGCAGGTATTTTAGTGGTAAAGATCCGTTGGTATATAGTCCACTTAGTCTGCTGTCATTGCACTACCATGTGATATCCTCATGTGACCGTAGTTTTTGCACCTCCACATAGATAAACAATTTAATCATAATGCCAATCTGGTTAGTGAAGCCATATTTATTACAAAACATTGTAAAACGTTTGTTGCAAACGGTTATTTTGTTTGTCACAAGCAATATCTGTTTATCCCAAACCTTATGAAACGTTCGAGGCAAACGGTTATTGTGTTTGTCACAAGCAATACCTGTTTATCAATAACTGAGAAAATGTTTTCGCAAAAACAATAATTTGTTTATATTATGAAATTTTTAAAATGTTTTATAATGAAAAATGTCACAATGTTTGGTAAAATGTACCCAGGAGCTCCATCTTCTAATTGACTTGTAGACAAACTGTAAATAAGAAAGCATGTATGTTAGAATAAGAGACCATTGTATGGATCAAGACGAGATGTTATCTTACCATATAGCAAACTGCCGAACTGTTATAATAAAACAACACGCATAAACAACGTTTCACATATTATTCCAACACATAAAACATGTATAAGACCAGACCGCACTCTCAACAAATGAGAACAAGTTACACTCTTTGTTCTCCCAATTTTCTTTAAAATGTTCAATCATGTTTAATTGCAATGTGTTTTCTTAAACGTTTCACGTTTGCCCTAAATGTAAATTATGAAAATTTTGGAATGAAAGAATATTCGTGTACAGCAATAGAAACTACGTTTACGATAAACGTTTTCATTCACTGGAAATATTTCAACTGTTACGGGAAAAGTAGATCATTTGAGACAAAGAAATATGTAGGCAATAAACGATCTTCAAACGTTTTTATACCCTCCACCATAGGATGGAGTATATTAATTTTGTTACTCCGTCTGTAACACCTCTAAATATTGATCTGAGACCCTATAAAGTATATATGTATATTCTTAATCGTCGTAAAATTCTAAGACGATTTAGCCAGATCCGTCTGTTGGAGCGACCGCCCGCCCGTCCGTCCGTCGTTGATCAAATTTGGTAGAAATATTTCTTATAGTTGCAGGTTGTTTGAGATTGCAAATGGGCCATATCGGTCAATGTTTTGATATAGCTCCCCTATAGAGGTTGCTCCAAAATACGCGCTTTCTACGAAATTTAGCTAAAACTTTGCAGTTTATATTCTATTTTGACAAGAATTCATCTCAATAAAATGTATACAAATCAAATTTTATTTTTTTGTAGTCTCCGTGAGATGTAGCTCTCAAAAAGCTATTTTAAGCCATTACCACATTTTTCAGATAAAGAATTTGAGGCCTAAACATTGCAGCGTTCTTTTTTTTAATAATTTGCTTAAACAAAAAGGATGGTTCCAAGATGTGCCCCATATTCAAAGACTTTCCCAGTAATATAATTACGCGCTTTCTACGAAATTTAGCTAAAACTTTGCAGTTTATATTCTATTTTGACAAGAATTCATCTCAATAAAATGTATACAAATCAAATTTTATTTTTTTGTAGTCTCCGTGAGATGTAGCTCTCAAAAAGCTATTTTAAGCCATTACCACATTTTTCAGATAAAGAATTTGAGGCCTAAACATTGCAGCGTTCTTTTTTTTAATAATTTGCTTAAACAAAAAGGATGGTTCCAAGATGTGCCCCATATTCAAAGACTTTCCCAGTAATATAATTGAATGCAATCCATGGTGGAGGGTATATAAGAACTTAAGTTTTTACTTATTTTGCTTTGCAGGAATATAAAGCAATGTTACCCCTTTCCAATTCATTAAGTTTGAAGGACAGTTTTCTATATATGCTCATACCCAGAAATTTTGCCCTTCAGAATTTTGCTCTTCCATTGAACAGAGGAGGATTCACATGTGGAACCTTTCACTTCCTGGTAATGAGATCAAATTCTATCTTGTTCGGGTTACCCTCAGTTTCTGACCCGTTTACAGACCTCATTAGAATTGTCGCCGCGAGCCTTGCTGTTATGCGACTTCTGTTGAGCAAACGCTGAATTAGTCCAATCAAGCTATGATTGACAATAGATGCGACAGAATTCTAAGACGATTTAGCCATGTACGTCTGTCCGTCCGTCTGTTGTCCAGTCTGTTATAATAGAGCTATGTTGATAAAATTTTTATAGTTGCAGGTTGTTTGGGATTGCAAATGGCCCATATCGGTCAATGTTTTGATAGAGCTCCCCTATAGAGGTCGCTCCAAAATAAGGTTTTTCTACGAAATTTAGCTAAAACTTTGCAGTTTACATTTTATTTTGACAAGAATTCATCTCAATAAAATTTATACAAATCAAATTTAATTTTGTTGTAGTCTCCATGAGATGTAGCTCTCAAAAAGCTATTTTAAGCCATTACCACATTTTTCAGATAAAGAATTTGAGGCCTAAACATTGCAGCGTTCTTTTTTTTAATAATTTGCTTAAACAACAAGGATGGTTCCAAGATGTGCCCCATATCCAAAGACTTTCCCAGTAATATAATTTAATGCATTCCATGGTGGAGGGTATATAAGGACTTAAGTTTTTACTTATTTTGCTTTGCGTATTCAGGAATATAAAGCAATGTTACCCCTTTCCAATTCATTAAGTTTGAAGGACAGTTTTCTATATAGGCTCATACCCAGAAATTTTGCTCTTCAGAATTTTGCTCTTCCATTGAACAGAGGAGGATTCACATGTGGAACCTTTCACTTCCTGGTAATGAGATCAAATTCTATCTTGTTTGGGTTACCCACTGTTTCTGACCCGTTTACACACCTCATTAGAATTGTCGCCATGAGCCTTGCTGTTATGCGACTTCTGTTGAGCAAACGCTGAATTAGTCCGATCAAGCTATGATTGACCATTAGATGTGACAGCGCCACAATTACCGCATCTGAGTGAATGTATTTAAAATCTCATTTTGTTTCAAGAAAGGCCACCATAGTGAATTCCTTGAAGTGTAGGGAAGATTCAGTAGTGCTCACCACTTCATGCGGGGTAGATTCTGTGGACTTGCCTTTGTTGCAAGCTTGTTGGATTCAATACAAGCGTTTTTATCCAGATTTTCTTTAATGATAGAATCTTATAGTCTTTCTAGACCTTTCAGTACGAACGGGTATAGGTTAATTGACCTATAGTCCTATGTGATTGAGTGTAATATATTTCCCACTTTGGTAACCCTTCATCGATTGGCGATATAAGAGAGTTAATTTGGTTTAATGACAGACATTTTTCTTTGAGTTCTTCCAGTGTTGCATGTTACTTCGTTCGCTCTGAGATTTGCGCGGAGTGTAGCTCTCCGGTTGCAATAGATATCTTTTAATTTCCAGTTAGTGCGGTTAGCAATAACTGTAAATTTGCCAAGACTCTGTACAAATATCGGCAAATGTACTTCTGCTTCATTTGCCGAAGTCTTCATTGTATCTTTTAAGCGTTTTTTTGTTGTTGTTTATTTCTCCGCAATTCATTATGTTTTACACCTTCGATAAAGTAGTCGCAACAAACGTTTGATTATTTGTTGCACGAATTGGATTGCGGCATGCCAATACTGGTGGTAACGGACGGACGGTGTTGAATTGGCGTGTGATTGGTTAACAGTTGTGGAATTGCTGCAACACTCTGATGATGGTGGCTTAAGACCTGCGGTGCATTTGTCAGGGTCTAAGCGAGTGTGTGGGTTGACATGTGAATGGCCCAGCCAACCGGAAACGGAACAGATCTGTAGCAAATTGTGACAGATGACATATGTGGATGTTATCTTGCGAAAAATTGAGAGCAGTAATGATTTGGGAATATCACCACAACGGAATCTCTTCTGTAAAGTAAGACGGAAATTAGTTTTAATTTAAATCGATTCTTCCTAAACTTACAATTTATGGCAAGCAACAGTTTCTCAAATGTTATCACATAATTATTTAAATTACTTACAAAAAAGCATACATTAATATCATACTAATCTTCCCACTTTAACATATTCTTGCCTTTGTATACTTTTTAAATTACCTTTGTTTTGGTATAAACTAATTTCCCAACTCTTTGGAAAGACATTTTGCATTCTTTCCACAAAACTCTACCTTTTCACATTTAATTTAAATTTTCTCCTCTCAGAGTGATTGCCACACGGTGTCAAGACAATACAGCAAACTTAGTACAAAGTAGGCACCTTCATATCAATTTCAATGGGTGCAAGTGGATCACCACCACCATCACCAAGAGGAAAATGCATCAAGAAATGGAGATTGGTTTCATTCTTGGTCTTTTGTTTGCTTGTTTTATTATCTTTGTCAGCTTAATGTACGGGTAACTGTTATTAAGACAATGGCTATGGAAATGTATTTTATTTCCTCAGGAAAATTCTGATAAAAACATGAAATGAAAAATAGGAAAAAAAGTACAAACCATCCGAGAGACTGTAAATCTGAGACGTTAGACAATGCATTGTAATAAGAAGAATAGACAGAATAAGGTGCAGAGCCATAGATATATACACCCGAAAAAAACATGCAGTCGTTAAAATGTAGACGAAAGAAAAAAATAGTAATTCACAATTTGGTACCTTTTATGTTAGGTGAGGTTGGGTTATGTTAGATAAGGGTAGGTTGGGTTACGTTACGTTGCTAGCAACTTTCAATGTCAGTGCGTGCTAGATAGGGAAGAAGTGGATACGGTGGACAGGATGATACACCCACCAATTTCACTCTTCTCAGAGGCACATCTGGAAACTACAAGGTTCGGTTAGGTTAGATTATATTACGTTACTTCATCTTACATTATTTAACCTTATGTTACGCTATGTTACGTTTTGTTACGTTATATTGGTTAACATGGTGTTTAAAACCCTTTCTTTAGCCTCAATAAGTATGTTAATATACCGTTTTGATAAAACGTTATGTTACGTTATGTTACGTTATGATACGTTATGTTACGTTATGTTACGTTACCTTACGTTATGTTACGTTACGGTTGCTAGCTACATTCAATGTCACTGCGTACCAGATAAAGAAGAAGTGGAAACGGTGGAATACTTCATATGTCACTGCCAAGCTTTCGCACAAACTACCTTAATTTTGTTCGGGATGATACACTCACCGACATGACTCATCTCAGAAGCATTGTGTGGTAGCTACTACGGAACTTTGTTCACAACAAAGAGTTCCAATAAATCTTCTAAAAGCTATCATATCTAAGGTGCATACATCAAGATGAATTTCTAGCTCGAGGTTCACAGATTTTTGTCAATAAAAAACGATCCCATCTATTTCAGTCTAACCGAACCTAACTTATTGTGAATATTTATCATTTCAGACCTTACAGGAAGTATTTGGCCATAATTAGGTTATGCAGTAGTCTGTGATTGAGCTCTATTTGGTTTGAAACCTCAGGGACTGGATATTAATCCGTCCAGTTGAAACACTACGATTGCCGTATGTTGCTAGATCCGTAAAGGACAAACTTTCGAATGTGTTAAGAACTCACAAAGGAGATGTTTTACTAATACCTACTCCTCTACTATTCAACAACTTCAGCAACTTTCAATATCAATGCGTGCCATCCCATCAGGCAGTAAGTCATCATGGCGGACAGGATTAGTGAAACGTTGCAATGAGAGCAGATCTTCGAACCACTTTAAATTTTAGCGGGTCCACATGTTTCCGAAATGTATATAGTTTCAGACTGAATCCCATCTAAGAGGAGTAGCAGAGCTTTTCATAGGTATTAATATCTTCAAAATACGTGAAGCGGTTAGGAAGATGTGGCTAATTTAACAAATGGAGAATAATCCTGAGAAAGGTAAATTTGGAGCTCAGTAACACAAAAACTAAAATGAATTTTGAAAAAACTAAAAACGCCATAAGTGCATACACATTTGTACGTATAATCAATAATTGTGCCAATTTTATTAAAATCAAAAGGAGTCATTTTTAAATTGTGGGTTTTACGATTCAGTTCAAATGGAATTACCCTATATAACACACTGAAAAAAATTTTGTCATAAAATTAAAGAATTGCTCCAAAGACGTCCTTAGTCTTTAAAATAAGTCAATTTTGCACTTAAAATTAAGAAAATTTACTTAAAATCAAGTAAATTACCTAATATTAATGAAATTATCTATATTTTAAGTACAAAATGTACTTATTTTAAAGACTTATGACGTCTTTGGAGCCATTCTTTAATTTTATGATTTTTTCTTCAGTATAGAATAACTAACAAGCACTTGACAAGCCGAATTTCTGGCTTAATTGTGTGTCCTTGCACTGATAGAAAAACCGTTCATCACCATGACGAATCAGTTTCGTCAATATATATTCGTACTGCTGACGAAAAGTTTCGTACATGCGATGTTCTTGTAAGTCAATAGAACGAACGCGATCATCAACCAATGTTTTTGGTAATTTCGAAATTCATCGAGGGAACAATAAGGTTTCATCCCCACACACGAAAAGATTTATTTTACCATTTTGCTGAAAATATGATAAAACGAAGCTATCAATTTATAGTTTGTGCTTAATGGTACTGTTCCACATGCGTTCTGATTACCTTACTTAAATAAGTTGTTGTAAATATTTAATTTAAAAAATCTAATAATGGTGATGAATGTGATGCGTCGTGGTGATGAATTGGATTCGTCGTGGTGATAAATGGAGTTCGTCGTGGTGATGAATGGAGTTCGTCGTGGTGATGAAAGCGATTCGTCGTGGTGATGAAAGCGATTCGTCGTGGTGATGAATGGGATTCTTCTGTTGGCAAATAATTTACTTGATGAGATGAGATGAGATTATTTTTGATTTATAATATCAGAAGTAATGAATACTTCTCGTTCGTTCGCTTTAATCTTTTCCTGATAAAAATGAGTATCGAAATGAATAATCACAACTGAACCTGTCCAGCAGTCAAGTAATTTTATTTTCCATATCGTTTTTAATGGTCTAAAACCAGAAAAATATTTATTAAAATTTTTAAAATTTAAATAGTCGGAGGCATGAATTCGTCGTGGTGATGATTGGAGTTCTTCGTGCTGATGAATGGAGTTCGTCGTGGTGATGAATGGGACTCATAATGGTGATGAATGGGATTCGTCGTGGTAATGAATGGGATTCGTCGTGGCAATGAACTCGATTCATGGTAGGGATGAAATTTGATCATCCTGAGGACGAAAGTTTTTGGAAACAGTGATTCGTCATGGTGACGAACAAATTCATCAAGAGGATTATTCCGTACGTTAGCTGACTTTTGACGAAAAATAATCTTGATGATGTACAAATTCTTCGTCATGACGAAGTGTGGTATACAGGAAAACTATATCAGCATACCTAGCCAAGTATAACCAGCCTTTTGGGATAAAAGTCACAAAAATGTACAGGTGGAGGGTTTTTATATACCGGAGGTATGGAATGATATATGTCGATTAGGGCGGGTCGATTTAAAAATCGCCCATTGCTCAGTGAAAATCGTATTCTAGGGATCAAAATAAGAAACTTTGCCGAAGGAACCATACCTCTAAAACGAATTCTGATGTCCAGGAAAAAATCCCACTTTGACCCATTTAGAGTGCTCCAATCGAGTCCAAATGTATGGAACCCCCAGGTGGTTCCAGGGGGTGTGCCACTGGCATGGGTGGGTCGGGCCTCCAGAGTTAGTGGGGGTCGGTCATACATTTGGACTCAATTGGAGCACTCTAAATGGGTCAAAGTGGGATTTTTCAAAATTTGCCCCTACCCAAAAGTACGACCCAAATTCCGGGACATCAGAATTCGTTTTAGAGGTATGGTTCCTTCGGCAAAGTTTCTTATTTTGATCCCTAGAATACGATTTTCACTGAGCAATGGCGAATTTTTTTGCCTACCCACAAATCGACCCGGCCTAATGTCGATACTAAATGACAGTTTTACTATATGCACAGTTCAACAGTTACGACCCACATCTGCGGCCGATCACGAAATCGGTTATATTCTGCCAATTGCTGATTACAATCCTGGCACGTCGATGATCATCAAATCAGATATATTCTGCTAATTGATTTCAATTGCCATTCTAATGCGTACATTGGAATACCACCGATGGAAAACCACACGACGGCGAGACATAGAGTCGTGATGTGTAGGCATTTCCGTAGATGTTTGGGATAAGTTGGTGTTTACATCTACCTCTGCTAAGGTATTTTAGCGGTGTTGCCAGGTATTGTATGAGATCTGCAATCACATTGGCAGCTACCTCCGAAGATTTTAGAAATGTAATTTTAACCGTTCTAAGCCTCGGCGCAAAATCAGGCGCCTAATATATCCCTTAAGGATAGAAATGCGTTCTCAGAGGTAGGAAATCAACACCTTGTGACTTCTACATAGATGGTTCACGGTACAATTAACATATATCAAAACACAGTTAGACCTTAACATGGCCAAATACTACTGTTGTGTGTACCAAGCCTAAGTACCGATAATTCGAGAATATAATGTTGCAAGGAGCTTTACGTAAACATGGATCAAAGACAGATATCTTTAGTACCGGGTTTACAAAATGAAGTACCGGGATTACAGAAGTGGCTAAGTCACAAGGTCGTTGGATAAACCGTCATAAACTGCCGGAAATCTTTTATCGAAATGACAGTGCTGATTACACCCACCTCATGTGGTTGTCGTGGTATAGCAACAACCCGACTAACTGCAGAGCACACCAGCTCTAGAATTGGAAGACTCTATAAATTTCACTGTAAACATGCAATGTCACACAACAAGAACTGGTGTCGTCAAATAATTTATGAAAAATGTACTCACTGCTAGCATTGGATGGCTAAATGGCTTAGTATCGACTCCGATGAGACACTGTTTAATATGGGCACTGAATAGACAGCGTCAAGTCCCTTGCAGACCAGTGAATTTCATTCTGTAGATGTTGTCAGTACCTTCTAGGAGGCTACGCCTTTTTTACAATAACTTCGGATTGATTTTGAACATTACATAAAACGTGCTTTTAACAAATTGTCCAAGTATGTCATTATGTATGAAATACGATATCTTTTTAAAGTATGCCCTGACTTCGCACTGTGGCACGAATCCGATGGCTTCAATTTTTAGTGACTCTTTCAGATAGATCCGTTTGGATGAGAGCGATGACAATGTTCCACTTTATTAATTATGAACGTTTCAATCTTCATCTTCCTTGTATGAAGAGTTCTGTGAGAAGATGCATCTTACCAATTTCGGATTGCTCAATTGTACACCTTGACATTATAATTTGGCTTCAGTGACGGCATATTAAACAATAGATTTGGCGGAAGCAGAACACTACCAACAAGAGACAATTACTTGGGTTATCGTCCTCGTCTAGCATATTCTGATGTTCAGCTTGAATAAGACTGCATATCATGTGAATAGGGTACTGATGTCTTGGAATGCCTTGAGTTAGTAGCCCTACCATCCAGCTACTACTACTCGTATGAGGAATTTTCCTGCGAGTATGATTATGTTTTCTTCTATATTTACAGTAGCGCTGTGTATAGAAAAACGGATTCTACACAATCTGCTTCAGTATTTAAAACTACCTAACCGTCAACTCTACAATATTTTCCCTGAGTGTATACACATTCATTGTGTCATCTGATAAGAAAAAAGCTTCACAGCAACAACATTGCAAATAAATTGCAAAAATATAAAAAAAACCAAAGAAATAAAATTGAAATATGAAAACCATTTAAAGGTCAAGTTCACAGCTCAAAACTTCTGCACAACACACAATACACTTAAATTCAAAAAATTGCCAGTCCATTAAGTCAAGATAGAAATCTCATAATGACCGACAGTCTTAATGTATATGAAACAAAAAGAATCGGAATTTCATTCTCAACATAATTATAGGAGCCACGCCAAAATACTTTAACTTTCGAAAATTCCAAACGATAAAACCACCACCTCCCTTCTCCCAAAAAGGGTAGGGTTTTAGTTGAGAGAAACAGCAGAAAACAAACTTACCTCAGAAAGCAAAGAAATCCAAACACTGTAATTTTCATTTCTTGTGCATTTTTATTGAATTGCAATTAATTTCCGATTGAAAGGCATGACAAAGTACAAAACTTGAAAATAAAACAAAAACCCAAGCCGCCATACATTGCCATTATTCTGAGAGGCAAGAAGCACAGGTAATACACAGTGGGAGGACTTCGAAAAAATGGGCGAATAAATCGTTTCTTTCTTAACAGACTGAGTGATTTGAAAGATAATATTTGTAAAAGTTTTATTTGTTGAAATAACCAGGGTTTTCCAACAAGAGGTGTTATTTTGGTATTCAAAGAAAAGTGCCATTTTTGAGATAAATGATCGGATGTTTATTTCATAATAAAGAGGAAGGTATGCCGTTAATAATGAAAAACAACATCAGCCAAATGGCCACCACGACCACGCTTACAGGACCACATCCTTTTCATGAAATTTTCCATAACCAAATCGCAAAGTGGCTGACCTATGTCATCGATAGTCTCACGAATTCTATATTTGAGGTCTTGAATCGACGCTGGGCTGTTGGCGTAGATCTTATTTTTCACGTGGCCCCAAAGGAAGAAGTTGCAAGGTGTTAAATAACAAGATCTCGGTGGCCAATTTTGATGACCTCTTCGAGAAATAAAATAAAAAACCATCCAACACCGACCATAAAACATCAGTAATCATCTCTCGATAGCGCAATCCATTCACCGTAACTGTTGATACAACCTCATTTCCAATTTCCCCGCCGGACCATAAACCGCACCAAACAGTCACACGTTGAGGATGGAGAGGCTTCTCCACAATAACTCTTGGGTTTTCCGAGCCCCAGATGCCACAATTTTGCTTGTTGACGTAGCCACCGAGGTGGAAATGGTTCGTATCGTTTTTTTGTTCGATCGTTTTTTGATCGTTTTGTATCGTTCGATGATCGTGTATCGTTCCATTATTAGTAATGGCGTAGTTTCTACTTGCCAAATGTCAAAGAATAAAAGCTTCAAAAGTGACAGCTACCGAAATACCGGGTGATGCAAAATAACACCTCTTGTTGGAAAAGCCGTTATAAGGATCATAATGTCTGATAGTAGATAGATACTTCTAGCTAAACGAACTATTGGTGCAGGCACACCTGTCATTAAAATATGGTTAAAAACGGTACTGGAACTAGTTTTACTTCCGCCCTGACCAGGTCCTATGAATGATCAGGTCGTAGGAAAGAGCAGGTTTTAAGAATGTCTAGGTCCTATCAATGATCAGGACGTAAGAATAATAAGGTGCTGAAGCAATTCGAACTTTAATTAATTGATTTTGGGCATCGCAATAGTGGATGTGTGTACTGGTGCATTGCCATGATTGTGTGCAAACTCGGCACCCATAGTGTGTACAGATTTCTCATCATTAAATTTTCTATCGATGTAAAGCGCACGAACCTTCAACCGACAACCGATCACCCAATCCCATTTTGGATTTTTAACCATTTCTGGCGTGGACACCTCTATTGGTCGACCACTACGGTGTTCGTTTTGGCAACTTGTACGGCCCCGTTTAAACTCTGCCACCCAATATTTTATAGTTGTAAAGGAAGAAGCAGACTCCCCCAAAGTAGAATCTAGCTCGGTTTTAATAGTGGTTGGCCTGA
The DNA here is from genome assembly GCA_963930755.1 of Eudasyphora cyanicolor. NCBI lineage: Eukaryota > Metazoa > Arthropoda > Insecta > Diptera > Muscidae > Eudasyphora > Eudasyphora cyanicolor. The sequence continues at coordinate 160,148,219 of OZ005735.1, forward strand.
GACCTTGTACGGCCCCGTTTAAACTCTGCCACCCAATATTTTATAGTTGTAAACGAAGAAGCAGACTCCCCCAAAGTAGAATCTAGCTCGGTTTTAATATTGGTTGGCCTGAGACCTTTCAAACCAAAAAAATTTATTATCGGTGACCAATTTGTTAGGTTTCCAATTTTCACGAAAGTATTTTTTTTTTCAAACTACTACATTTACTGCTTCTGTAATACTTCATTTACTACTTCTGGACATTTTAGGTAAACGGTCGGCCGTCTCCATAGTAGTACATTTAAGAGAACTATCACAATGACAATTTCAGAGGTGCCTGAACTGATCACAGACTACACTCTATCCAAGCCAGGCTTTGATAGGAAGAATTCCGTACTGATAGTTCCAAACTGAACGTAAGGATATGCGACACGATTAACAAGCTCAAAATTTGGCGGATACCACAAACAGCCAAGTAAGCTAACTCCCCAAAGAAATGAGATCCTAAGGATGCATGCCGCCTTCTAGAGAGAGAGTGGGGCACAGATACGGAAGGCGTTCTATAGATTCCTCCTCCTCTTCGTCTCCACAGCTTTTGCAGAAGTTATAAACCTGCAACCTCTCTGCGTGCCGTTCAATAAGGCAGTGACCCGTCATGACAGACACGATAACTGAGGCATCCATTCTCGACAACGACGGCAGTGCGTCGGTGCTTTTTGTGTTTATGCCGGGCTACATCAGCCTGACGAGTGTGCAGTTCCTGACTAGTGACCCCTGCCATTTGTTGCCATAAGAGCTTGCCCACATATTCCAGTTCCCTTTGAAGCGTGTCAGGTAGTTCCTACTCTCGCAAGATCATCTGCCTTGCTGTTCCCTACACTGAAAAAAAAATAGTAATAAAACTAATGATGACACATTCTTATATTAAGGACGCTACCTCGGCATCAATTCAATGTCAATTTTCATTAAAATAATGAAAATTTACACGTTTTTTTACGAAATTTTCCTTAATATAAAGTTTTTTGAATTTGAATTAATGTCTATCTAATCATTAGTTTTGTGTACGCGCTTCTTTAAATGTACGCATTTAAATTAAAGCAAAAAATCATTATTTTTGTGACAATCCGCATTATTTTAAGTAATATTTCAATACTTTTAAGGATTTTCTACATTAACACTACGACGTAGACATGTCATAGTTTTAATGCCGTATCGGACTTAATTAACAGTATGAGGTATTTGAGTAATAAATTTAAGGCTATGCTCCCCTTAAAGGAAAGGCTGTCTTGGTAATAAATTTTATGACTATTGTCATTATTTTTAAGAATACATACGAGAGAATTATACAATCTCTCCCTCCCTCTCTCGCTCGGAGAATCAGTTTTGTTTGGTAATGTGTGAAGAGAAAATAGAGAACAGTTCTGTTCTTCGTTTTCTTTTAAATCGTCAGTTATTTACAAGCGATGGAAGGCAACGGTTGTCTATTTTCGGAACGCGGATTGTAAAAAAATTTGATTGCTGTGAATATGTAAGTATAAGTGCATACATACATACGTGCATATTGCACCGAAAATAATTTTAATATGGGCTGTTAACAGTTATTTTTGCTAAAGCATAGCAAAAACAACAAATGAAACCGTCGTGTACATGTGTGTATGCATGTGGTTATACCGTCGGCGCCACCATCGATCTCTGTGATAAGGGAGTGCGTGTGTCATAGTTATTTTTGCTGTATGTTATTTATGGCGATGTACATGCGTTTTTGAAGGAGATCTTGTTTGTAAGTCCTGTGAAGAGATTTGTGCCAAATGGATGACAAAAATGTGAGTAATAGATTTTGTAATACTGAAAGAGACAATGGGAAAATGTTTAGGTACGTGAAAAATAATATTATTATCCTGAAATAAACATCTTATTGGCAATTACAAAATTAACAAAACACATTTTTATTGAAAGTATTTATTTATTAAAAATACCAGCGCATAATGCAGAAATGTAAAATTGTTTGTGGCAATATAGAAATTTATTATTAATAATATGTTATACATATAACTATCATTTTTAATTTTTTTAGTAAAACAATTTTAGAATGGGTCTTTTGTGAGAAGAGTGGCAGATTTTACAAAATATTTCAACGTAAGCGTTATATATGAACGGTTGAAATATTTCTCTTAGTTTTCAGCGTTTTCCAATTGTGATATGATAAAATTTTATTTGATTTATTTTCAGAAAAAATTTAATTATTTTAATTTTAGATCACGCAATTTTTGAAGATAAATGTGATGGATATATGAAAAATGCAGTGCTGAATGCCATTTATAAATTGCAAAAAATAAGTGAGCATACACCTACATGGGAATGAAAGGAAATGTTTGAATTGAAAGGAAATAGATTTGGAAACAATATTTGTAAGTATTATGTATTTCTGAACAAATATATTTTATTTGAAAATCAAGAAATTTAATTTGGAACGCATATATTAATGTATTAGAATAAAATATATTTGCGAACTGACGTTCACATATAAAATACGTGTTTTCACACAAACATAGTTATTGTTAAAAAGTTTTCCAAATATAATTTATTGAAAAAGATTTTTTCCTTTTTTGAATTTTAGTTTAAATTTTTCCTTGATTTCGTGTTCATAATTGCTTCATAAGTACTTCATAATTAAACCTGCTGTTAGATTAGGCCCATTTTGTCCAATTTTTGTATCGTTTCCTTTATAAACGGTAATATATGTATGTATATATATTGCCTTATAATTTGGTCCAAGGGATATTTTTGTTTTACTAAAATCAAAATAATAAGCGTCATTGCTCAAAACAAATTGTAATTGCTTTCTTTTCACGAAGTATTGAATAAAAATAAATGTAAAATATTGTCTTCCATATTCATTTTATATGAAAAATGTAATGTTGACCAAATGGACTATTAATCTAGGATTCGTACAGATTTGCTAATCTAACACCAGGGTTAAGAATGTCATAAGCAGCATTAGCTTTTGTTTTACAGAAGTAATTTTTAATAAGTTTTTGTAGTTTTGTTTGCTAACAAAACTTAAGATTTTAAAATCTAAGTCACGATTGATTTTTTTAAGAAAATTATTTTTGATAACTCAATTTATATGAAAAATTTCACTTTCGCCACTTTCAAAACAATCAGTTTCTATTATTAATAATAACTTACATAAATATTTTTTTTAACTTTTAGTACAGCAAATTTTGTATTGATCTATTATGAGAATGTGTGTCGTAGAAGAGTGACTAAATATTTCAGTGTAAGTAAGTATATTCCAAAGATTTTAATATATCTCTCATCTTTCAACATTTTGTGACAGTTATATGATAAAATTTATTTTAATACTTTATCGTATATAAATTATTCTGTTTGATTTCTATTAAAATTAATTTTATTTTAGTTCGCACAATTGGACATTATTTGGATATATGAAAAATGCAGTGGGAATTACAAATTTACAAATTGCAGGAAATGAGTGAGCATCCAAACTATATGATATAATAATATAATATTTGTTTTATATAATTTCTATTTAAATTCCAGCCAAATTCTAGGTTAAAAATCATTAAGGTCGGTTCCGATAAAAATTGTTCATGGACAACAAATAGAGAAACGAATCCCGCTATAGAATCGATACATAACAATACAATATTCGAATAAAAGTCAAACTTCATAGTGTGTTGGCCAATTTGTCTTTATACAATTACATATTGTTTTAAATTATAAAATGTCCAAGGTTATCCGTAATATGTATATATATTTTTTGTATTTTCCAATATAAAATATAACAAATAAAATATTTATTTAGAAAGATAAAGTGTTGTGTTATTGAATTTTCTATGAATAGTAAATGATTTCAAAGAAAATGATTCATTTAAAAGAGTAACATTATAATCAATATAATGTAACGAATTTTTCATACATATTTAAAAAAAATGTATTAAAATTCATGTATGCCTTAAATTAATTACCAGTATATTCTTATACCACGGACAAACATTTTAAATTTTATTACGATAATGTTTTAAATTATATGATATTTTACTAAAAATAAGCACGCGCCATACTTAAATTTACGCAAAAATGTGCTTATTTTAAGACCAAACTTAATTAGTTTTATTACCCAAAATTCTTAATTCTATGAAATGCATCCTCAAAACAAGTACTATTCACGTCTTTAAATTAACTATAAAACCTTCTTATTTTTATAGCGATTGTCTTTGGCTCGAAATCATTGCCGAAATCTTAAACTTTACGAAAAATTCATTGATTTTCAGTACGCTTTTTTTTTAGTGTAGTAAGACCCTGAGGCCCGGCACCCATATCAGATGAATATTAAACTGTTCAGCCATCTCGTTAAGAGATCTGCGACAATCGAGGGTAGTTTTTGAATTCAGAAATATAATTTCCAGGGATTTCATAGCAGCCTGACAATCAGAGAAAATACTGATACCGACTTTGGTCAGAACATTAATTTTCAGTCATTGCGCTAACTCTTTAATAGCTAATATGTCTGCTTGATAAACACTACTACAGTTATCGGTCAGTCTTTTTGCAAGTGATAGCTCAAGTTCCTGAGAAAAAACTCCAAAGCCCACTTGGTTGTTGAGTTTGGAACCGTCTGTATAGAAGTAGACGAATCTCCCACATCCCGGGATACGACCATTCCATTCTGATATATAGAGTGATCCATTTCGAGGTTCTCTACTTTTTTAAAGAAAAAACACAGAAAATTCAAATTGAATGGGGAATGTTTATTATCATTTGAAAGAACATTCTTTGGCATTTATGTTTTGAAGATTATGTCTCTCAAATATTGGCCGCAGCTACGTCTCAGATGGTCCATCCGTTGAGTCCAATTTTCGATGACTCGTTCGAGCATTTCGACTGGTAACTGGCGAATGAAACGCGTGATGTTTTGCTCCAAGGCCTGAATCGAAGCGGGTTTGTCCGCATAAACTTAAGACTTTACATATCCCCAGAGGAAAAAGTCTAACGGTGTGATATCACACGATCTTGGTGGCCAATCGACCGGCCCAAAACGTTAAATTATCTGCTCACCGAAGAGTTCTCTCAATAAATCCATTGATTGATTCGATGTGTGGGAAGTGGCGCCGTCTTGTTGAAGCCAAATGTTGCCGAGATCACGAGCTTCAATTTCAGGCATCAAATATTCGGTTATCATGGCACGATAACGGTCGCCATTGACGGTTACGTTCTCATCGGCATCATTTTTGAAGAAATATGGACCGATGATTCCGGTACGTCGGATCGGGAATCGGTCAATGGCAAAAATATAGCTCTTAACGAGAGCTATAATATTGCTCATGGGTGTCAAGGTCGTGGGTCGACTGGAAAGTGTTTTTTTTTTTTTGGATTTAAAAAAATGGACTTAGCGCAATTGGCGAACGATTATTTTGGTAATAAAACTGAATAATTTGTAAAATAGCATGACACGACTCACACGTGATCTGTCAAAAAAGGCTATTGAAAAAAGTATCTCTACTTAGATCACCCATTTTTATGTAAAACGTGAGATACTTCTTGTCAAAGATTGGTTCAGTCATAGTGTAATCAACAGTACCCGGAAGGTCAGGCATTGAGTCTAGAATGACACTATGTCCGTAGCCATTTCCTGACCATAGTGACAATCCCCTACTTCTAACCGCAGTACATGCGAAATATTACACAGCTATAATATCTAGCGGCATTAAATGAAGTATAAAATTTAGTGTCCCAGTTGGTATAGTTCTCAGCGCACCAATGATACATATAGCAGCTATTCGCTGAAATTTGCATAGTATCGCACAGAAGGTGAATTTCTGCAGAGCTGTTCACCGGGCGACAATGTCGTACAGCATAATCGGTCTGACTACTGCCATATACAACCAATAAACTATATGCGGTTTCAGACCCCAGCGTTTCCCTGTTGACCATTTACAGGCATATAGCGGCTTTGAAGTACAACATCCTGTCTAGAATTTTGCGCTTTCAGAGAAGAGAATATCAATACCCCAAGGATACAGGTGTAACTGGTGGTACCTTATTTCACCTGGTGAAAATAACAATTTCCGTCTTGGTCGGGTTAACACCAAAACCATTACCGTAAGCACATCTTGCGGTCGTTTAAAGGGCCTGCTGTGTGATGTCCCTAAGAGCACTCGGAAACTTTCCTCTAACAGCTATTGCCACGTCATCTGCATAGGCGACAACTCTGACACCCAAAATCTCCAGAGAACGCAGAAAATTGGTCGTGGATAGATTCCATAGCAGAAGAGACAGAACATCCCCTTGGGGCGTTCCTCTGGTGATAGATCTACGTAAGTCAGTTGACGCTGAGTTATTTGAAATGAAACTCTTAATCAGTAGGTTATGAATGAACCTAGCAGGGTAGCAGTATACTATCAACTCCCAGGGTTGCTAAAGCCGTAATTATAGCGTTTGGATTTATGTTATTGAAGTCTCCCTATATACCTAAAAAAGCTACCGTAGTATATTCCTTAACAAAGAGGGATCCGTCAATAAAGCTGACTAGATCATGCAGGGCGGTTTCGGTGGACTTGCACTTGCTGTAGGCATGCTATTGGGTGGACAGTGGCATGTGATAAATTGTAGTCCCAAGGTAACTGTCTATTAATCTCTCCGGAGTTTTAAGAAGAAATGACGATAGACTAATTGGTTTGTTGTTATGTAAGCCTGATACAACATGTGTAGATCTCTCTGAGCCAGGGAGCAATTGTGTCAGCCACTGCCTGTAGCTTCGCTGGCGAGACTGTCTGGTTCTTGCGACATAAAAGGTTTCCAACTTTTGATAGCCCAAATAATTCTATATTCGGTTACAGTCTCGCTGGTTGCCTCTGATACATTAAAGGAATCCCAAATTGAAGTATTCAATACCTCTTCAGAGTTGCCCGGGAAATGTGTATCCAGTAGCACTCTCAGCGATTCCTCACTGGTCGTTGTCCAAAAACTATCATCCTACTCACTGTGCCCAATACTTCGGATGAGCTGAACTGCAGATGAGCTAGTAAGGCTAGGAACAAACGTACAAATTTCACTTCACTTGAACCTAGTGACGGCCTTCATTGTACTATTTCAGAAACATGTAACCCGCCTTAAACTTAAAACTGTCTCAAGATCTGCCAACATTAGCAGGTCACTAATAGTTTACTCAAAGTTCACAAATAGTTCATCATTATGGATCACTGTATGATACGAAGGACCGCAGTGAAATTGACAATTGCTACCAAAGATCTTTGCAGAACTTGTGGAAGCGAAGAGGAGGGGGTGTCAGTAAAATATCTTCTCAGTGTGTGCTCTAAACTTTCGAAGGGAAGGTTGGCTACTCTGGGCACCCTCCTCATCTCTGCAGAACCTATAGAAACAAAGGGGAGGAGGTTTCAGTAACACATCTCCTCAGTGTGTTCTCTAAACTTTCGAAAAAAGGTTGGCTACTCTGGGCTATGGAGCCAGAAAATTTATCTGATGTCACAAAGTCTACCACAGATGAACTTGCAAGACTATAATCTACCTTACATGCTCCAGGGGAAGTGATATACGTGGACATACCTCTATTGACCTGCAAGCTCTTATTTAGAGATGTAGAACTCATATGTCAACAAATGGCAGGTGGACACTAGTCAGAAACTGCACACATTCTAGGCTGATTCTGCCCTACCAAAACGAGAGACCGGACGTTTCACTTATCGTGTCTGTCAAGACAGGTGGATCACTGCGTTATTGTACGGCAAGCAGAGAGATTTAAGATCTTGCGAAATGACTTTTGCAGAAGCTGCAGAGACGAACAGAAAGAAGGATGCATTAATAGAACAACTTCCATGTGTGTATCCCTGCTCTCTCCAGAAGGTTATTCTATAATTTATTTTCATATTTCTGTCCATTTCTGAAGGTATTTGTTCTACCGGTTTTTTATATTTTTTATGCCATTGTGTTATTTGAAAATTTCGCCCACTGTGCCACAAACGTGATACCGACAACATCGTTGAGCGCCCAACAAGAAAAACACTTATTTCAAAAATTATGAAAAGTGATTTGAGTTTTTTTTATGAATGGCCCAGTCAACGAACGATCGATGAATCCATCCATCCATCGATGGAGCGACCGGTTGATTCAATGAATTTTCCACCAAAAACGAAAAAACACACTTGCAACTAACCTTCGGTCATATGTATGAATGTGCAGCATAAGTACTATGCCACATCAGCAGCAGCTACAACAACACTTTTATTACATAAAAATCCCATTCCATCAAAAGCAACAACAATAGCAATTGCTATAAAAAAAGAATAACAACAACAATCATCGCCAGTAAAGTAAACTTTAGAACGGAAATGCATTGGAACGGATGCACAAACCCACGGTCACTTTGTCTGCTTCTGAAGAATACCTGTTAAGTAACAAATGCCCGGCCACAGCCATACATACATCCATATGCACAGCAATACACAACACACGCATGCGTAGTGCTTGAGAGTGCACTCGCACATTTCCTCTCCATAGAACAATAGGGCATAATGGCAGCTTAGGTGTGGGCCCCGTAATGGTTGGTTGGTTGAATGGACGGACGGAAGTGTATTGAACTTGTAAATGGCATTTTATTGACCATTAATGATTAATGATGGGGACAAGTTCATTTTTCCTCGCACAACTCTGAAGGCCTTGTGGGCGGTGGTCGTTGGTCGGTCGGTTGGTCGGTTGGTTTTGGGCACTGGGCACTGGGCGCAAAAAGTTCATCGGAAGGTGGAAAACCCAGACGTTTGTTATTCTTGATTTATTGTGTAGCGGAAAAGCATTCAAGGAAAATCACAAAAATATACAATTGTTGCATTACACTGCTTACATACAAATGCAATGGCGTACTCTTTTAAATTTTTATTTAGAATTTAAAGCATGCAACCAAATGGTGAGACCATATGTAGCCCTCTTCTTGAAATAAAAGCCATATCTCATAGAAATAAGTCATCAACGATGAACTTTTCTTATAGAAAAGTCATCAACGATGAACTTAGGTGTAGGCCCCGTAAAAGTCATCAACGATGAACTTTTCTATTAGAAAAGTCATCAACGATGAACTTTTCTATGAGAAAAGTCATCAACGATAAACTTTTCTATTAAAAAAGTCATCAACGATGAACTTTTCTATTAGAAAAGTCATCAACGATGAACTTTTCTATTAGAAAAGTCATCAACGATGAAATTTTCTATTAGAAAAGTCATCAACGATGAACTTTTCTATTAGAAAAGTCATCAACGATGAACTTTTCTATTAGAAAAGTCATCAACGATGAACTTTTCTATTAGAAGAGTCATCAACGATGAACTTTTCTATTAGAAGAGTCATCAACGATGAACTTTTCTATTAGAAGAGTCATCAACGATGAACTTTTCTATTAGAAAAGTCATCAACGATGAACTTTTCTATTAGAAAAGTCATCAACGATGAACTTTTCTATTAGAAAAGTCATCAACGATGAACTTTTCTATTAGAAAAGTCATCAACGATGAACTTTTCTATTAAGTCATCTATTAAGTCATCAACGATTAGAAAAGTCATCAACGATGAACTTTTCTATTAGAAAAGTCATCAACGATGAACTTTTCTATTAGATAAGTCATCAACGATGAACTTTTCTATTAGAAAAGTCATCAACGATGATGAACTTTTCTATTAGAAAAGTCATCAACGATGAACTTTTCTATTAGAAAAGTCATCAACGATGAACTTTTCTATTAGAAAAGTCATCAACGATGAGCTTTTCTATTAGAAAAGTCATCAACGATGAACTTTTCTATTAGAAAAGTCATCAACGATGAACTTTTCTATGAGAAAAGTCATCAACGATGAACTTTTCTATTAAAAAAGTCATCAACGATGAACTTTTCTATGAGAAAAGTCATCAACGATGAACTTTTCTATGAGAAAAGTCATCAGCGATGAACTTTTCTATTAAAAAAGTCATCAACGATGAACTTTTCTATTAGAAAAGTCATCAACGATGAACTTTTCTATTAGAAAAGTCATCAACGATGAACTTTTCTATTAGAAAAGTCATCAACGATGAACTTTTCTATGAGAAAAGTCATCAACGATGAACTTTTCTATGAGAAAAGTCATCAACGATGAACTTTTCTATGAGAAAAGTCATCAACGATGAACTTTTCTATTAAAAAAGTAATCAACGATGACTTTTCTATTAGAAAAGTCATCAACGATGATGAACTTTTCTATTAGAAAAGTCATCAACGATGATGAACTTTTCTATTAGAAAAGTCATCACCGATGAACGTTTCTATTAGAAAAGTCATGAACGATGAACTTTTCTTATAGAAAAGTCATCAACGATCAACTTTTCTTATAGAAAAGTCATCAACGATGAACTTTTCTTATAGAAAAGTCATCAACGATGAACTTTTCTTATAGAAAAGTCATCAACGATGAACTTTTCTTATAGAAAAGTCATCAACGATGAACTTTTCTATTAGAAAAGTCATCAACGATGAACTTTTCTATTAGAAAAGTCATCAACGATGAACTTTTCTATTAGAAAAGTCATCAACGATGAACTTTTCTATTAGAAGAGTCATCAACGATGAACCTTTCTATTAGAAAAGTCATCAACGAAGAACTTTTCTATTAGAAAAGTCGTCAAGGATGAACTTTTCTATTGGAAAAGTCATCAGCGATGAACTTTTCTATTGGAAAAGTCATCAGCGATGAACTTTTCTATTAGAAAAGTCATCAGCGATGAACTTTTCTATTAGAAAAGTCATCAACGATGAACTTTTCTATTAGAAAAGTCATCAATGATGAACTTTTCTTCTAGAAAAGTCATCAACGATGAACTTTTTTATTAGAAAAGTCATCAACGATGAACTTTTTTATTAGAAAAGTCATCAACGATGAACTTTTTTATTAGAAAAGTCATCAACGATGAACTTTTTTATTAGAAAAGTCATCAACGATGAACTTTTCTATTAGAAAAGTCATCAACGATGAACTTTTTTATTACAAAAGTCATCAACGATGAACTTTACTATTAGAAAAGTCATCAACGATGAAATTTTCGTACAGACAAGTCATAAACGATGGACCTTTGTTATAAAAATTGTCAACTAATATTTGTAAAATTACAAATAAAAACGGTGTGGATGTTCCCAGGCTAAATGGAAATGAAAAGCGTTTTAAAACGGATAGTAGAACAAATACTTTCAAACATTTCACAAACAATCACTAAATACCTTTCTATTTCTACAGTTGTCATAACATCGAATAACGCAGACAATTGTATCACTGTTTCGCCCCAAATATTTTCCATAAATTTACGTTTTGTGTGTTTTTCCTCTTTTTTCTGTCGTCCCAATTTTTTTTTATATTCTCCGTTCCCTTTTGTTGAAGTATAGCTCTGGGAACGGTTCATTGAACGTTCAGCAACAAAAAGCCTCAGTCTATTATATAATAGAGCAAACGGCAGCCGCAATCCACAGCAGAGGGGATTTCCAATGCCCCACGGTGGCACCAAAAGTGAAGTGAGTTCTTAATGTTGCACCCAAACGTCATTCATTGAGTAGCAGCAGTTAGATTGCTTTTGTTTGTTTGAGTGGGGTGGGGAGGGGAGAGAGAGACTCTTTGTCTCTTTTACTGTACTGCACAAACCACCTGTGATTAGAATTTCAAGAAGGCAGGCATATGTGCATTTAACGTTATTATTTTGGATTTCCATTCAATAAATATGAATACAGGGTGTGTAGAAAGTAACGGACAGTATACTGTACTCTACACCAGAGATCTTCAAAACAGCGCCCATGGGCGGTTCTCTCCCCTCACACATTGAATGAGTATAAAATCATTCATTCAGTTAACATTGAGAGAGAGAAATGTTTTTGTATGGTTGTATGAGTGTCCCGATACCTGTTCTACACCATTACATTTTGTTTGTTACACCCGAATTATTGCCCAAAGCCACATCTTAGTCTTCCGATCAATTCTGCATCATAGCGGGTTGAGGCATTCTAGTAAGGTTACTGTTATCTCGGAATGTAATTTAAAATTATAAGAATGGGATACTATTTTCAAAAATTGGTTCATTCAGAGTACGGACATGCCTTATTTTTTTTAGAATTTGACGACAATCAAGAATAGTCGTACTTTATTTAAGTATGCCCAGAGAAAAAACAGCTTAAAATCTATAACAACCATACTGAATCAATAAGAAACTTTAACGAAAGTCTTGTAATGTTGCAAATTTTTATTTCAATATGGAAGAATATTAATTTGAAGTTTTTTTATATTTATTTTTTATTTATAATTTTAATATGGAAATAATATAGAAAAGTGGTCAAGTTATTTGAAAAATGCGCATTTCCAGAACGATTTGACTGAAACTGAAAATAACTGGTTTTCTAATAGGGATGATATGATTTTGAAGCGACGTTTCGGCCATTTGTAATATGCCATGATCTATAATTTGTTTTTCATTGTATTCAGTAGTGTTTACAATTTCATCATGAAGAGATATACGCAAGAACAACGTTTACTATTTGTTCAGTTTTATTATTAAAATAATCGTTCTCCAATTGCAACTTTTCGTGCGCTAAGCCAATTTTTAAAATCCAAAAAAAAACACTTTCCAGTCGACCTACGACCTTGACACCCATGAGCAACTTTTGGTGCGCTAAGCCCATTTTTAAAATCCAAAAAACGTCACTTTCCAGTCGACCTACGACCTTGACACCCATTAGCAATATTTTAGCTCTCGTTAAGAGCTATCTTTTTGCCATCGACCGATTCCCGATCCGACGTACCGTTAACCCAGAGCAAAAATAAACTTTCCGTTCACATTTGAAAATGATGTTAAGTCCATTTTTTTTTTGGAATCCAAAAAAATCACTTTCCAGTCGACCTACGACCTTGACACCCATGAGCAATATTTTAGCTCTCGATAAGAGCTATCTTTTTGCCATTGACCGATTGTGGCTACGTGCCACACAGCAAATGAAACAATTGAATTGTTGCGAGAAAAGTTTGGAGATGCGATTATTTCAAGAAATTGTGATATTAAATGGCCTCCAAGAAGTTGTGATTTAACACCATTAGACTATTTCTTGTGGGGTTATTTGAAGTCATTGGTCTTTCGAAATAAACCAGACTCTCTTCATGCTTTACAAGTCAATATTGAACGTGCCATTCATGACATACGACTTGATTTAGTGGAATAACTGCTCGAAAATTGGGTTCATCGAATTCGTTCCTGCGGAAGAAGTCGTGGAGGCCATTTGAATGACGTTTTATTTAGAACTTAATTGTATCGATTGTACTTCACATTAAATAAAAAACTTTTGAATTTCCTTAACAATAAGTGTGTTTTTTTTTCAAAGAAATCATATCAGTCTTATTGGAAAACCCTGTATATATGTTGTTTTTCTTAATAATAGTTTGTATGTATGATTCTAAGATGTAGATGGACTTATGTCCAATACACATTTTTTGGGTAATTTTTCCCCGAAACTCGGAATGTATGCATTTTGTAATGAAATATCAATGAATAACAAACCAATTCATCCCAAACAGAGCGGGCTGGACAACGTCTGCTGGGGTCACCTACTAATTTAATATAAATACTCGTAAATAATTTACAAATCTCCGGGACAAGGGCTGTGAAGTCATGAGGCATAAGGTTGATGTTCTGATAGTTGGTTTTTTTTACCAATTATGTAGATGAGTTCATGATAAGCCCTGCTTAGTAGCATAAACGTCTAATTGGGCTCTTTTCTTAGAAGTTTCTGTCAACAGAGTCGGAAAATCCTAAATAAAATAGAAAATAGATTATTTTTTTTAATATGGTTTTACCTACATTTTTGAGACTGCCATTCCAATATGATATTTCGTCTACAGGGGATGTCGCTGAAGATGTACTATTAAGACTGCTGTCTTGCCCCTCTTCTTATTTCATACCTGAGTGAGTCTGCGTCATCTTCAATTCTAAACTAAAAATATATAAAAACAAAAAAAAACAAATATTTTACTTCAACATCGATTAAGTAGATTAAGGGACAACCCATCTTTTCCTTTCTCCAGTTTGTTTTGCCACAAAGTTGTCTTATCCACTAAATTTAATTCCACCGACATTGTTTTAAAGCGTCCACAACGCCCAGAATTTTACAGCCTGATAAAGAGGGAATCAGCTGAATTGGTTTACATATTGAATTACAGAGTTGCCATATAGATTTTAAAATGTTTTTAATAATTCAAATCTGTCTGTCTGTCTGTTGATATCACGCTACAGTCCGTAATAATAGAGCTAGGTTGACCAAATTTGGTAGAAATATAAGAAGTATTTGCAGGTCGTTTGGGATTGCAAATGGGCTATATCGGTCAATGTTTTAATATAGCTCCCCTATAGAGTTCGCTCCAAAATATGGTTTTTGAGCCAGAGATACCACATTTTTAAAGGAATTTTGCTGAAACTTTGCAGTTTGTATTCTATTTTGACTAGAATTCGCCACAATAAAAATTTTGCAAATCAGTTCATATTTTGTTATAGTCACCCTATAGAGGTCGCTCCTCAAATATGCAAATTTAAGCCATAAATACCACACTTTTCAGATGAAGAGTTTGTCGTAAAATTTGGCTAATAATTGCATAGTTCGTTTTTTTAATAATTTGATTAAACAAAAAGTTTAGCTCCAAGATTTTCTCCATATCCAAAGATTTTCCCTGTAATGGAATTGAATGCAGTTCATGGTGAAAGGTATGTAAGATTCGACAAGGCCGAACTTTACATTTTTAATTGTTGCGGTACACTTTGTAACGACATATCTTTCACTAGCAGCTGGGGTAAGCTCATCGGGTGTCCAGGGTCGTTACGAACCATTTATTTCGTTTCCATTACATTATAAACTTTATTACACTAATTACAATACGTGACATTACGTCCGATATCTATCAATAATATTCGCCTCAGTCCACAGCTCACTCGAACTGCAGAATACGCACCAATACTCCTGAAGGCCACACTGTATTGTAGTTCCGTACTCACTGGCCGCGTCAGAGCTCTGGCTTGAGTTCGAAGATCAACTCCTCACTCAATAGTCAACTGTACGGTCCAGGTTTGGGTCTGAGCTCGAAGATCAACTCCTCACTTAATAGTCGAGTCTACGGTCCAGGTTTGGGTCTGAGCTCGAAGATCAACTCCATATTTAATAGTCTAGTTTTTCTGTTATATTGAAAGTTATTGAATTAATGTGACGCGTTCTTTTTTTAAGTTGCAACTTTTCCCTGAGTGTATGTACTTTTACAGATCAATATTTCAAAGCATGGGTGGAGGATTCTAAAAAGTCAAACTTGTAACTTTCCAGGGAAAGTCCGGGTTACAAAGACCATATGTCTAAATGTTTGCAGAGACAGGCCAGAGCCTCTGGTCGGAATCGAAACTTATAGGCGAGTACGCTACCAACTCGCCTACTGGGGCGCTCAGAACTTACAACTTATATTTTAATTCAGACTCAATTTTTAAATTAATTTTAATAAAATTGTTTATTTTTTATTTTTAGGTCAGTGAAGCTCTATTTTTGTCTTCTGAAATTGTGTACTATATTCAAGGTGAGATTTAAAATAATGGTTCATAATTCCAGAACATTGGCTGACTGTTGTTTCTCAATGACCTGTCATGACTAAATAAGGCAAAATAGAAAAATTTGTATTATTACAAATAAACACAATTCTAATTATCAAGAGAAAATTAATTCGAAATGTTTATTCATTTAGAATTCATTTTCATTATGCTTAATTTATATTTATTAATAAATATTTTTGGAATCTACTTTTCTTTAAAATGAGACATGCTTATGTTTTAACTTTATTCTATTTAAATTTCCTTTATATTTTACTCAATTTAACAAACCACCACAAATATTTTTCCTAGAGAACTCGATCATCTGGATCGTACCGCTCTCCCTAAAATATGGCCATTAAGAAACATTGTAGGCCTTATTCATAAAAAGTTAGGAAAGGTTTATATAACCGATTTTCAACGTTAAAGTTTATTTTAAATCAAAATTATATTTGGAAGAAAATCGAGGGGGAGCAATTGTTTCTACAAAGGTTTTTTCAAAAAAAACTTACGTTAAAATTTTTTTAACAAATTTCCAAAAAAAAAATCCTAAAAATGGCGCATTGTGTCCTTTTTAAAACAAAGTAAACTTTGTCAAAATCGGTTCTGCCGTTCGAGAGCAATTTAAATAAATTTCGTAAAAGACAAAAACTCATTTTTTTAATTTTTTCAAAAATTAAAAATGCCATAAAATTTTTTCCAAAAAAAAAAATAATAGCGAGATCTTATTTAACCTATTTGTAACTGCTTATAAAAATGTTGGCCAAAAATAAACTACATAGCGTCGCCGTCGTGGCAATAATAGCTATGTGTAGTTTTTCGAAAAAAAGGATTGTTGCATTCGAAGTCTCTTTTTATTATACGTTCACCCATCAAAGCGTTTTTCGATATCTTAATTGGTTCAGATAGTATCAAAATAAGCTATGTGTTTCCTGAACAAAAACGAAGCAATTTTTTCAATAAAATTTCAATTTTAAAAATTATGGACTGAATGATTGGACGGAAACCGAAGGAACATTTTTAATGTTTCAAATGTTGGCCTAAGATGGATGTCAATCTACAATGAAAAAATCTACAATTGCGCCTTTTGGGAATACAAGTATGAATCAAAGAGATCGCGGAAAATGGATAGTTAGTCTAAAGACTGTAAGAAAATCCCGTAGAAACGGTGTACGTGGAGCTATATATGACGAATGCCGACAGTCTGTCTTTAACAATTTGTGGGATTTGCCGTCAAGAGACCTCGAACAATTTATGGGAATCTTTGGTACAAATGCGGTAAAGATTTAATAAAATCATTTATACCAAAAACCATTATTAATAAATAGTAAGTAAATTTAGATTTTTATAGGCCTTGAAGAAGGTCAAAATATCTCCTCGCACTAGGTTAGGTTAGGTTAAGTTGAAGAGAGGAGACGTTTAAACGTCTCATGTCCATGGACATACACTTAAGCCAGTGGTTCGGCCTGTTGTGCGCTCCTTATTTATGATCTTTTTATACCTCACGAGTTACAGAAAATCGGTACTAGACACGAATTTTCTCAGTATCTTCCAGTCATATTCTCTGAGATGAGTCAAGTCTGGTAATATGTCGGACCCGAAATGTTGGGATCTTGCATGTGTGAAAGCCGGGCAGTGACACAGAAAATGTTCCATCGTTTCGATGTTTTCTCTGCATGCCCTGCATTCGTCGTTTCCTGCTAGTCCTATACGATGAAGATGTGCTTGTAAGCTTGAGTGTCCCGTTAGAACACTCATCATCTTACTAATATCGATCTTGTTTAGTTTCAGAAGACTTCTTGTTTTCTTTTCATTTGGGTCACCCCACAGTATCTTTGCAGTTGCTCCTACTGTTGCGCTACTCCACATAGTTTTATGAGCCATCACTGCCCAGTGCTTCAACTCATTTTTCGTGGCTTCGAAAGGTTTCCAATTTTTCAAGTTTATTACTCGAAGTTCTCTGCCCTTTGAAGCCAAGTTGTTTGCCCATTCATTTCCAATCACTCCGTTGTGTCCTGGTACCCAGCAAATACGCAATTGACCATGGGCTGAGTAATCATTTATCGTTCTTTTACAGTCCAACACAGTTCTGGATTTGACCCTTTCCGATGTTATTGCTTTAATCGCCATTTGGCTATCTGTGAAGATGTTGGCATATTTAGGCTTTGTCGTGTTACTGAGCCAGGTCACACACTCCGTGATTGCTCGAAATTCTGCTTGAAATACCGTGTTATGGTCAGGGAGGCGGAAGTGAAGTTCGACTTCTGGTTCATCAATAAAAAGTCCCAGACCCGTCCTTCCTCCTCGCTTGGACCCATCCGTGTAGCAGCTGGTTCCCACTGGCACATGGGCCAAAGTTCCATTTTCCCAGGAGCGTCTGTCTGGCACAAACGTATCACAGTTAGCTGTAAGCCGAACTTCAGGAATGCGGTCCGAGATTTCTGGCGTTTGAATGTGACCAACTAGATATTCTAAAATCTTCTGATGGTACGACTTGTGGTCTCGATTTATCCATTCACCCATCACTTGTAGACGTCTTGCTGTGAGGGCTGCCTCATACTTTATACGGATGTCTATTGGTTGGATGTGCAGTATAGTCTCCAACGCTTTTGTTGGTGCAGTTCTAAATGCCCCGCTTATGCCTAGACAGCACATACGTTGAATTTTTTGCAAAGGTATTACGTTGCACTTCTTGTCCATTGATGTCCACCACACTACAGAGGCGTAGGTGATTATTGGTCTAATCACGCTCATGTAAAGCCAGTGAGTCATATTTGGACGTAGTCCCCATTTTAAACCTATAGCTCTTCTGCACAACGACCAACATCTGTGTGCCTTTGTAACTCTTTCTTCAAGATGATCTTTCCAGTACAGTTTCTGATCCAAGATTACTTCCAAGTATTTTACCTTTTTAGTTATAGCAATTGTCTTATTCAGGAATCGAGGCGGGGTAAAACGTGGGATCTTCGTTTTCCTTGTAAATAGACATATTTCTGTTTTGTCTGGGTTAACATTTAATCCCCTTGGTTGTGGCCAGTTATATGCTATGTTAAGTGCCTCTTCAGCTCTTCTGCATAATAGATTTGGATGAATGCCCCTTAGAAGTATTACAACGTCGTCTGCATAACAGACTGGTTTAACTCCTTCATTGGTGAGGGCTTTTAGGAGACTGTGTATCGTCGTAACCCATAGAAGAGGCGATAAAATGCCCCCCTGAGGTATACCACGATTTACCTTGTCTTTAATTTTTACGTCATATGACCCACAAATAATCCACCTATTCCTTAGCATATTGTTGATCCAGTTTTTCAGCGCCCGGTCAACCTGAAACTCGTCTAAGGACTGGATAAGTGTATCGGTCTGTACATTGTTAAATGCGCCCTCAATGTCTATGCAAACAGCAAGTGTATACATTTCTTTACTGAAGGACTCTTCTATGTGGTGCACTACCTCATGCAGAGCTGTTTCCACTGATCTTCCTTTGACATAGGCGTGTTGTTTGAATTTTAGCCTGTCATCCGCTATTTTACCTTTGACCATGTCATCAATTATTCGCTCCATTGTTTTTAACAGGAAAGAAGTAAGGCTAATGGGTCGATAAGCCTTTGGGGTCGTGTAACTCGCCTTGCCAGGCTTTGGTATAAAGACCACCCTTGATTCCTGCCAGTTTTTTGGGGTATACGAATGGGTTAGGCATGCAGTGAACACTCCAGCCAGATGAGTTGATACCAGATCCACCTCATTCTGCAGAAGTGCTGGAAATATTCCATCCGGTCCCGCAGCCTTAAAGGGAGAGAAACTTTTTATCGCTTCTTTAACCATACCATCTGTTATATCCGTAATAGGTACTTGATGCAATACATTTTCATTCTGTAACTGTTCCTCTGTTGGTCCAGCATTACCAGTCGGAAAATGAGTTTTCATCAAGAGCCTTACGGTATCCTCTATAGTTTCCATCCTTTTACCCGTTTCATCCACCAGTGTTTCGGTTTGGACATGAGTTTTTGAGAGGAACTTTTTCATTTTATACATGCTGTTAACGCTGTCTACCTGTTCACAGAAAAGCCTCCAGGAGTTACGTTTCGCCGATCTAACGATTTTATTGTATTCTTTGAGTCTTCTGTGGTAGTCGTCCCAATATACTGATTGTTTTTTACGTCGAGCTCTATTGTAAAGTCTCCGGACATCTTTGCCAATCGAGCGAATTTGTCCTGTCATCCAGGGTTTCTCAAAGGCAGATTTCCTTTCTCGAAGTGGGCAACTATCTTCGAATGATTTTACAAGAGCCTCGGTAATCTTCTTAACATTGATATCAATGTCTTCTGCACATAGATAATCGCGTGTAGGCTGCCCCAATCGATTTCTAAGTAGATTTCCGAATTTAGTCCAGTCGGTCTTAGCCTTATTACGAAAACTTATGGGGTTTGGCGGTGGCCGTGCAATTTTAAACCTTATATAACGGTGGTCTGAATAGGAGTGTTCATCCGAAACCCTCCACTCATGAATCTCATCAATAAGATTTTCATCCTCGCACTAGTTAAGAAAGATTGTCTACGTTAGTATCAGTTCTGACGGGACACTGATTGATCGGCGAACACGCCTTATCTCCTGTGGAGATAAGGAAGAAGTGGAGAGCATTGAGCACTTGCTATGCGACTGTCCGCTTTGAGAAAACGACGATTGGACATATTGGGGTAGGGCTTTATGGGCGGTCTAATAGATATTTCCGGTACCGATATTCGTACTATCAATAAATTTGTATATCAAAAAGGTTGGTTTCGATGAGGGTCATTTCAGCCCGTGGTAACACTAGGGACCTAA
This sequence comes from Eudasyphora cyanicolor, assembly GCA_963930755.1. NCBI lineage: Eukaryota > Metazoa > Arthropoda > Insecta > Diptera > Muscidae > Eudasyphora > Eudasyphora cyanicolor. The sequence continues at coordinate 160,168,669 of OZ005735.1, forward strand.
ACTGGTCTATGTGAGCTGGAAAAATAAAACGGCTGCCACCCTAACCTATACCGAATTCCTTGAACCTGTCGGTCGGATTTTCATTCCATCAATATTGCCCAGATAAAACTAGGGTCTGAAAAGATTAGCATCTGGCGGGAAAACCACCAATCTGCAACGATGCAGGATGGCTTTAGGGGAGAGTGAAGCTTTTATATTTCGCTGACGCCAGTTCAGACGACCTGCATAAGCCTGCTCTGTGTCGAGCGGGTGAGGTGTGGCCGGGTGCCCAGTTTGATGTCGTCGAAAAAAACAACATTCCTAGTCACCCCAGAGCCATCACCTGGGTTGCAGAAGAGCACTCGAAACCGGCTGACATATTAGATATACTAAAAGATTCCAATCCTGGTCTGCCGGCAGGTCAATTTGATCCTTAACGCGGAATCCACTTCCTACATACAGCTTGCAAGTACGAGTATAACCCTGCAATATGTTTTCGAGAATATAGTCATGAAGGTATAAAAGCAGGATATAGTTCCCCCGGCGGAAGTCGTCCACCGTGTTTGATACACGTAAGTTGCGCCAACACTGGCGCAACATAGTTACCATCACTTGGATCGTCATTTACTTCGTCAGCCGAGCAGCCATTAAATCTCTGAAGTCTACATCCCTAAATTCACAAACAGCCCTTGACTGCCGTAGACATTTAATGAAGATAGCTGAACAGTTTACAATATACATACCTCATGTGAGTACGAGGGTTGCTACATATATTTCTGACCTAGCAAAACTAAGTGTTGCCTGGCGCCATCTGACATTTCCATTGGAAAGTTTGACATTTTTTAGCATAAACGTACTCAGAACGTTTTGACGTACGACCATCATTTGTGTTGTTTACAGTGACTTGAAAAAATCAATTTGGCAAAAAAAATGGAATTAACTCGTGAACATTTTCGAGCGATAATTTTTCACAACTTTCGACGTGGATTATCACGACAAGAGTGCATCGATGAACTTAAATCTTTGTATGGCGATGAAGCACCATCCTATAGCACTGTGAAAAACTGGTTTAATGAATTCAATCGTGGCCGAAGCTCACTCAAAGACGAAGGTCGTCCAAAAACGGCCGTTGTGCCAGAGAACATTGATGCCGTGCGTGAACTGATAATGCAAGATCGTCATGTGACATACCGTGAGATAGAGGCATCCTTGGGCATTTCTTCCACCAGCTTACATTAGATATTGCACGAACACCTGGCCGTAGGTTAGGTTAGGTTGAAGAGAGCAGACGTTTAAACGTCTCATGTCCATGGACATACACTTAAGCCAGTGGTTCGGCCTGTTGTGCGCTCCCTATTTATGATCTTTTTTATACCTCACGAGTTACAGAAAATCGGTACTAGACACGAATTTTCTCAGTATCTTCCAGTCATATTCTCTGAGATGAGTCAAGTCCGGTAATGTGTCGGACCCGAAATGTTGGGATCTTGCATGTGTGAAAGCCGGGCAGTGACACAGAAAATGTTCCATCGTTTCGATGTTTTCTCTGCATGCCCTGTATTCGTCGTTTCCAATTTTCCAAGTTTATTACTCGTAGTTCTCTGCCCTTTGAAGCTAAGCTGTTTGCCCGTTCATTTCCAATCACTCCGTTGTGTCCTGGTACCCAGCAAATACGCAATTGACCATGGACTGAGTAATCATTTATCGTTCTTTTACAGTCTAACACAGTTCTGGATTTGACCCTTTCCGATGTTATTGCTTTGATCGCCATTTGACTATCTGTGAAGATGTTGGCATATTCAGGCTTTGTGGTGTTACTGAGCCAGTTCACACACTCCGTGATTGCTCGAATTCGACGGGGCAACATTTTTTTCAGAATCGAAATCACCATTAGTCCCTGCACCTTCTATGAATTTTGTGATGTAGATTTTTAGTAAATTTTAGGTACGATTTTCGAAAAAAAAAATTTAGGAAATATGTTTTCTAAGTGACTATGCTGAGTTGAAAAAACATACAATATTACATTCAATCGTGCTATGTTCGCAAACAACTTCTCACTTCGTACGCGTGGGAGTAAGTGGTTGCTGTTCCATTCAGATGTGTTTCATATCCAATGGATTTTCCATAGCATTTTTGTCACACCCTGTTTATATATGTCGTAAATATACAGACATATGTATATGTATAACAATTTACTTATAGTTTATACGTTCACATAGTCCGTAAGTGGAACCATTTGGTGGCACATAAACAATAAACAATTCAAAATTGTTTGACATTTTGGCGCTGTTAAGCGTTTTTTCTTCCCTTCCTCTCTGGCTTTGCCTTTTTATTTTGTTTATTGCTTCTTCGTACGAGTACCTGTTGTATTTTTTTGCGGCGTTATGGCCACAGACGCAATTCACTTCTTCTGCGTACATAAAATGTGAACATTAGGGTGGTGCGTTTAATTATACGACTTTGAGATTCATTCGAATGATTTGATTTAAGTTGCTGCATGGGCTTGTGTTTGACTAATAGACATATGCGTACAATACATAGATTCTGATGAATCTAGTGGTATTTTACTTACTAATTTTCTTAAAATTTTACAAAAACGAATTTTAGAATTAAGAACAAACCATATTTGCAATTCTAAGTAAGAGAGATTGCCACCAGTAGTAGCGAACGGACGTTTAATAGCAGCGCGGAAAGCATTGAACCTGCGCGATAAATGCTGTAAATCATTTTACAACCTGCTTTGCCCCTTTTAGCTTCATTCTCACTCTGACATGTTTCGAGTGATCACATAAAAGAACACAAGCTGTACTTTTTAACACCAAATTATAGCATCTCTTATAGCATGAACTCTGTTGTCAGCCCAAGGCTCTGTACCTACTCTCCTTCCAATTACACCATCATATGGCGTGTTGTAATCTACATCTATAATCTAACTCTATATTACAGGCCGAATCTGAAACTTTTTGCTCTAATACATACATTGAGGCCGGTAAAAGTGTCAGATCTCCTGAAGAACATAGCGCTGTGAAGGTGATTAGAAGAACAATGGCTCGCCGTCTTCCAGTACCATCCGAAAAGAAGTCATTAGTCAGAGGCCATCGATCGTGGGCGGTAAAGTCGATCCGGTTACACAGAGGGTGATCAAGTCCACCAAATTTTCCATCAAGGATGTGGCCTTAAACCATAAGACACTACCGATACGAAAGAACCAATAGACCATGGAAAATGGTAAAGAGTCACCGTCTTATTCAAAAATAGCTGAAACGATCTATGCTATGCCATAATTGATAGCAGTAGCGCCACTGGCAAAATCCCCTAAGACCAAAAGATTAACTTGGACGATTTTGTCTATACGAGGGTAGCGGAGCAGTCCTCCTCCTCACTAGTGATGGGTGAATGGATAAATCGAGACCACAGTTCGTACCATCGGAAGATATTAGAAGCAACCGCAATCCACAAGTACAGCTTGCAACTTGCTGTGAATCATTTGTGCCAGACAGACACTCCTGGTTAAACGGAACTGTAGCGCATGTGTCGGATGGATCCAAACTAGGGGAAAAACAGGACTGGGACTTTTTATTGAGATACCAGTGCTCGATCTTTACTTCCGCTTCCCAGAACAAACATGGTATTTCAAGCAAAATTTAATACCACAAAGCCTAACGATGTTGACATCTTCACATATAACCAAGATCCAAAAGGGTTAAATCTATGGTGCAAAATGCAAAACCTTGATGGCTTACAAAACTCAAAACTGTGTGGGATAGCGAAACAGTGGAAGATACTGCAAAGACACTGTGGGGTGACTCAAATGAGAACTAAACTAAACCGAGACTAGTAAGATATTGAGTGTTCTAACAGGACACTCAAGCTTACAAGCACATCTGCACCGCATAGGACAAGCAGAGAGGGACGAATACAGGACATGTAGGGAAAACATCAGAACGATGGAACATTTTATGTGTCAATGCTCAGCTTCCGCACATGCAAGATCCTGATACTTCGGGTCCGATACATTAGCAAATCTGACTCATCTCAGGGGATATGACTGAAGGATACTGAGGAAAATCATGTTGAATACCGATTGTCTATAGTTCTGTTATTTATGATAAAAAATATCATAAATAACAACAGGCCGATTCAATGGCATAAGTATAGGTCAATGGACAAGTTGTTTTGTTGTAGCAGTATAGTTGCCCATTAGATTTTGTTTAATTCGCCTTATGTCGTGGGTTCTGCTGTATTGGTTTCCACGCCAAGGATGATGGCTGCTTCCACTGGATGGGTCCAAAGAGGTCTTTCCTGATCTGCCTGTGACGGGGTAGCCTATCCAATAAGGTGGTGATTTGGATGGCTATGACGGTAGGATCCAAGCAGATAATGCTTTGACAGCATAAACTTATGTCGTCGCATAGGTATAATCTTCTTCTCCTCATTTAGGTGGTCCACAGAAGATATGAGGAGGCACCCTGTAGCAGTTCTTAGGGCAGCAGGTCGGCAGGTACTTTCACTGCGTCTCGCTCTCATTCGATGACCACACAGTAGAGTTGTGTAGTTCGTGAACGAACTAGTTCAATTGAACGGGTCACTTTACTGAACGGTACGAACTAGTTCACACAACTCGTTCATTTCAGCTCAGTAGTTAAACCCTGTCATTTCGTTCTATCTTTTCATTTCGCTCTCTCTTCTCAGCTGTAATGTGTTGTTTCCATTTTTATGTCATCATGAATGTAGCATTCTTCCTATACAAATGCGTTTGTATATTCAATTCATTCCATTCATGTTCCAATCAGATTCCTTTAATAGCGGCTGATTTGAACTGGTGATCTGAACGAAAGAACTGGTGAACTTAGGAGCTGTTTAAGTAAAGTGAGCTGGTGGGCTAAGCTAAAGAGCCGGTGATCTAAAGAGCTGGTGAGCTAAAGAGCTGAAGTGAACTATTGAACTAAATGAACGAACTAGTTCACTCAATTGAACTGAACTAAAAAGAGCGATCACTTAAATGAACTAAAGTGCCCAACTCTACCACACAGGTGAGATTCAGTTCCCTGGTTCTTGGATCAGCAGGATTAGATCTGCAATTCCAGCTGCGTCTGCTGGGAAATTATGTCGTATTTTGGGTACTAGAACAGCAGGGATAAATCGTGCGGCTGCTGCTTTGATGATGTCTCGGAATTTCTTCTCAGGGGATGGGTATTTAACTGAAGCTTGGTTTGGTGAATTCTCTGAACCCGTTCCAGTCAATTTTCCTTTGATTAAGGAAAGTAAAATGTTCAGAAATGATTAAATCGGCTGGTCTACCAATGGAGTTCCATGGATATGAGATGTTAAGACGACTGCATCTTCTCAAAACGTATTAAAACATTAAATTTTTTTCTATCACAGTCTTAACCGAAATTCCAGTTGGGGTTGTCCAAAATTAAAAACAATTCTTTTCCGGTGACACCCTAATATCGCATGTGTACATAAGTGCACATGGTTGACGCTCAGGTCTTTTTGATTTCAATTGACTCTGCTTGGTCGATTAGGAATCCAAGCGTGGTGAGTGAGTGAGTGCGCGCGCGATTACGGTTAGTTGTCCCGTCAAACGCCAGTCCACAGTTATGTATTTAGGGACCTTTTGTTTGCTGGTGACATTGGTGGTTTTTCTCATACCACCTTTACTCGTTTATTCTGGCTCCTGCTTCTGCCCGTTCCTCTTTATTCGTCAATTGAGTGTGCCGTAAATATTGCGACACATGAATAAATATTAATACAGGTAACCATAATTCGTTTCTCCACGGGTCTGTTTATGTTGACTATGTGCTTCAGTTCAAATCACACATATAATTTCTTCGCAAAATTTTTTCTTCGCGCATTTTGGGTTTCTTGAGAACTTCTTTGCAGAGGTCGTTGGCACTTTGAAAGATTTTTTGCTTTTTTTTAAATAATAAATTTGTCTTATCATTTACACATCTGTTGTCGGCAGATTATGAAGAATTATTAACAAAAACATGTTTGGGTGATGTGAAACAATTTACAATTTACTAGGGGCGGTGGTAGCTATACATATCGTGATGACGTTGAACTTTCTACATCGAGTTCTTTGATTTGTAAATTTGGATTGACTGTAAAAGTAATTTGCGGTATAATGATTAGAATTTGATTTTTAAACATTTCGACTTTTTTTGTGAGGAATTTCAACACACTTCTTTAGGGTGTTAACATGTGTATCCGATACCCAGCAGGCAGACGGACGGACGGACGGACGAACAAATATCTAATAACTCAATAAGGCATAAAAAAGATTTTCGCCGAACATTCGAGTATTTAGGATCTATGGTCGCTCTTTCGATGTATTGCATTGTGGTTCACACCTGAAGTGAGGATGCACTCTGAAAAACAAATCGCTTCTGTAACTACATACATTTCAGGAAACATATTTTGTTGCAAACAATTACTTTTTTAAAAAACAACTTTATGCAAAAAATAAATCTTGTAATTATTATGCCCTACGTCAGTCTGTGATACATGGTATTGTTTTGGCCTTGATATTTATAAAACCCCTAAAATGTTTTAGCAGGTTTAAATGCAGGAAATAATATTGATGGATATGGTATGTCATCATACGACTGCATCAGATAAAGCTACTCCTCCAGTTGGGTTACCTACTACTAAGGATACGACAAGTTGAGTTATATACTCCCTAGTAGAGGGCCCGTTCGGTTACAAACTCCTTATCTAATACTTAGTTAAACACCAATTGGTTTATCTACAGCTCAGTAGACGTCCAATTGTGTTATCTACATTTTTATGGCATGCCAGTTGGGTTATCTACTCTTTAGTAGACTACAAGTTGGCTAATTTACTCCTTAGTAGAGAGCAGTTGTGTTATCTACTCCTTAGCTTAGGACACATTAAGTTATCTACGCCTTAATAAATAACGAATTAAGTTATCTAATCCTTATTAGAGGTTCAGTTTAGTTGTCTACATATTATTTGGCGACAAATTTTTGGTTATCTACTGCTTAGTAGACGGGTTATATAGTTTTAGAAGGCTGCCAGTTGGGTTATCTAATCATTAGTAGACGACTTGTCTACTCCTGACATTGAGTGGTCTGGTACTGTAGGTAATATTTTAGACCAGTTCTGTGATATGTCTTAAGGTGGCAATTCATCACCTCCAATGATAAAGACATGTTAAAGTTAAAGGTTGTTTTCGTTCATATTCTGTGTTTTATTTTATAAAATGAAAGCTCATATTTGAAGACAATAAGAGCTTTAATTTTATAAAATGCTCTTATTTGAATAAACCAAAATTCCAGTTGGTTTATCTACTGCTTATTAGACATCCAGTTGAGTTATCCACTCTTTGGTGGGCGGCCAGTTGGGTTATCTACTCTTTAGTAGACGACAAGTTAGCTTATCTACTCCTTAGTAGAGAACAATTGCGATATCTACTCAGGTGAGCACCATTTAAGTTATCAACGCCTAATTAAACGACGAGATAAGTTATCTACTCCTTATTAGAAGGCCAGTTGGGTTATCCACGACTTTGTTGACGACAAATTTGGGTTATCTATTTCTTAGCAGACGACAAGTTCGGTTATCTAGTTCTTTGCAGGTGGCCAGTTGTCCTTAGTAGACAACTAGTTGGGTTATCTACTCCTGACATTGAAGGGTCAGGTTATCTAATCTTTAGTAGACGACTAGTTGCCATGCCTATTCCTGATATTTAGGGCTCAGGTACTGTACATAGGTATTATTTTATACCAGTACTTGGATATGTCATAAGGTGGCAATTCAACACATGTTAAAGTTAGCGGTTGTTTTCATTCCAAAATGACAAACAACGGTCCGAACGCTGCCCCTAATCATTTTTGGGTTCATATTCTGTATTTTACTTTAAACAAGTAAAGACAGATTAAGTTCGGCCAAGCCGAATCATATATACCCTCCACCATGGATCGCATGTGAATGGTTTCGGGTACAAATTAACTCATTATACCAAATTTTAGCCCAATTCTTTGAAATTTTAGGTTTTTGTGGCGTTACGAAGTCAAGTCTAGAGGAATCTTTACATGGGGGCTATATCAAAAAACGGACCTATGACTACCTTTGTTCGTTTGAAGGATTCCGGGTTAGAATAGACCCCATTTACCAATTTTCAGCCCGATCAGTTGACATTTGTGGTCTCTATGACGTTAAGAAGTCAAATCGGTGATTACAACAGACAGACGGACATGGCTAAATCGTCTTAAAATTTTACGATGATTAAGAATATATATATACTTTATGGGGTCTCAGATAAATATTTAGAGGTGGAGGGTATAAAAATTAAACTGTTTTTGGAAGACCCTTTACTTAGTAAAATGTCAGTTGGTTTATCTACTGCCTAGTAGACGTCCAGTTGAGTTATCTACTCCTTAGGTAGTTTTCTATTTGGGTTATCTACTCTTTTGTAGACGACAAGCTGGCGTATCTGCTCCTTAGAAGAGGGCAGTTGGGTTATCTACACGCTGAAAAAAATTGGGTCGAACTTTTGGGTAGGGGCAAATTTTGAAAAATCCCACTTTGACCCATTTAGAGTGCTCCAATCGATTCCAAATGGAGCACTCTAAATGGGTCAAAGTAGGATTTTTTCGGAACATCAGAATTCGTTTTAGAGGTATGGTTCCTTCGGCAAAGTTTCTTATTTTGATCCCTAGAATACGATTTTCACTGAGCACTTCACTGAGTGGGGGTAGGTCATACATTTGGACTCGATTGGAGCACTCTAAATGGGTCAAAGTGGGTTTTTTTCCGGGACATCAGAATTCGTTTTAGAGGTATGGTTCCTTCGGCAAAGTTTCTTATTTCGATCCCTAGAATACGATTTTCACTGAGCAATGGGCGATTTTTAAATCGACCCGCCCTAGTAAACACATATTTTATTTGCGAAAGTCAGTTCGCAAATATATTTGGTTCTTATTTGGGTTATCTACTCCTTAGTGGATGACGAGTTGGGTCATCTGACAGCTTAACATTTTGAAAATTTATCAACAACTATTAAAAGTTCATTTTTAATCTTACAAAATGTTGATAAATATAAAAGATATCACTTCCAATCTGACTTCTTGACGATCTAGAGCCGGGATTCTTAAACAGAGAGCCTTTTTGGTACTCCACGGAAGCCGCTAAGAGTTAAAAACACAAACGTGTATATGACAATGGAATTAAATTTATACGTGAGAATGTAGGCTTAACCTATTCGCAGGACTTTAAGTGAGTCGCGGAGCCGTAGAGTCTGACTTAAATTTCTGAATTATTATTTTTCTTAGTTCATTATTTTAATATCCCCTCACCTTATCATCTGCTACGAGCCAAAAGTGTAACGCATCGAAGAAATTACCTAAGACCCCAAGTATGTTTGGCGGAAATTCGATTTGCATCATTATACCCTCACTTTAGTGTGACGAGGGTATATATCATTTGCTACGGAAAAAAGTGTAACACATCGAAGGAGTGACCTAAGACCCCAAGCATGTTCGGCGGAAATCCGTTTTGGGTCATTTTAAGTCGAATGAGCAATGTCCGTCCGTCTGTCTGTCTGTCTGTCTGTCTGTCTGTCTGTCTGTCTGTGTGTCTGCTGGCTGGTGCGCACGATAACTCTCGAAAGGAGTAACCGATTGACTTCAAATTTCGTATGTGCTAATATTTTTTTCTATCTCCGGCTAAGTTTGAAGATGGTCATATTGGTCCACTCCTTCTGGTACCTCCCCCACAAAGGGTTAAAATGTTGTGAAATATTGATTCTTTAATAACTGCTATTATACGTATTCGAATCTTCTGAAATTCCACACATAGTATTAGTTTGTTAGTCGCTATCAACTCGAGGCAAATGGGCGAAATTGCCACGCCCGTTTTGGTATCTACCACACAAATGCACCATTTTGCACTAAAAGTTAAAAGCTTATAACATTAATACCAGTGTATAAAAATACTTGAAATTTTGTACAGCGTAATGTTTTTATAGTGCCTAAAGTCCATTGAAAATGGGCGTTATTGTCACGCCCCTTTTGTTACCTCTCCCACAAAGACACCATTTTGCACCAAAAGTTAACAGTTTATAACATTAATAATAGTGTATACAATTACTTGAAATTTTGTACAGTGTAATGCTTTTATAATGCCTATAGTCCAGTGAAAAATGAGCGTTATCACCACTCCCCTTTTTGTACCTCTCACACAAAATGGCCAAATTATACCACAATTTAATATCTCAACGTTAATATACCAGTCCATATAAACGGTTACAATTCGGCACAGTGCAATGTATTTAAAGTATCTACTGTTCAGCGAAATATAGGTGTATTTCTTAAACCCCTTCTGGTACCTCCCACAAAAATTGACAGAATAATTTGTGTAATATTCAATATTACATTACTCACAAAGTGAGGGTATACCTTAGTCGGTTTACCCGACTGAAACTTTCTTACTTGTTATACCCTCACTTTAGTGTGACGAGGGTATATATCATTTGCTACGGAAAAAAGTGTAACACGTCGAAGGAGTGACCTAAGACCCCAAGTATGTTCGGAGGAAATCCGTTTTGGGTCATCTTAAGTCGAATGAGCAATGTCCGTCCGTCTGTCTGTCTGTCTGTCTGTCTGTCTGTCTGTCTGTCTGTCTGTCTGTCTGTCTGTCTGCTGGCTGGTGCGCACGATAACTCTCGAAAGGAGTAACCGATTGACCTCAAATTTGGTATGTGGTAATATTTTTTTCTATCTCCGGCTAAGTTCGAAGATGGGCCATATTGGTCCACTCCTTCTAGTACCTCCCCCACAAAGGGTTAAAATGTTGTGAAATATTGATTCTTTAATAACTGCTATACTACTTATTCGAATCTTTGGAAATTTCACACAAGTATTAGCTTATTAGTCGCTATCAACTCGAGAAAAATGGGCGAAGTCGCCACGTCCCTTTTGGTACCTCCCACACAAATGCACCATTTTGCACCAAAAGTTAACAGCTTATAACATTAATAACAGTGTATAAAAATACTTGAAATTTTGTACAGTATTATGCTTTTATATTGCCTACAGTCCAGGGAAAAATGGGTGTTGTTGCCACGCCCCTTTTGGTACCTCCCACACAAAGGTACCTTTTTGCACCAAAAGTTAACAGCTTATAACATTAAAACCAGTGTATACAAATACTTGAAATTTTTTACAGTGTAATGTTTTTATAGTGTCTATAGCCCTATGAAAAATGGGCGTTATTGCCACGCCCCTTTTTGTACCTCCCACACAAAAATTCCCAAATCATACCACAATTTAATGTCTCATAACGTTTATACCAGTGCACATAAATGCTTATAAGTCGGCACAGTGCAATGAATTTAAAGTATCTAATGTTCAGCGAAAAAAATGTGTATTATATAAACCCCTTCTGGTAACTCCCACACAAAGTGACAGAATAATTCGAGTAATATTCAATATTACATTACTCACAAAGTGAGGGTATACCTTAGTCGGTTTACCCGACTGAAACGTTCTTACTTGTTTTAAGTCATTTGAGCAATGTCCGTCCGTCCGTCTGTCTGCTGGCTTGTGCGCACGATAACTCTCGAAAGGATTAACCGATTGACTTCAAATTTGGTATGCGGTAATATTTTTCTCTATCTCCGGCTAAGTTCGAAGATGGGCCATATTGGTCCACTCCTTCTAGTACCTCCCCACAAAGGGTTAATTTTTAGTGAAATATTGATTCCTTAATGCCATCTATACCACTTACTCGATTCTTCTGAAATTCCACACATAGTATTAGTTTTTTAGTCGCTAACACGTCATGAAAAATGGGCAAAGTTGCCACGCCCCTTTTGGTACCTCCCACACGAATGGACTATTTTGCAGCAAAAGTTAACTGCTTATAGCTTACATATCAGGTCATACAAATACTTGAAATTTTGTACAGTGTAATGCTTTTATAGTACCCAGAAAATTTTGGACCATTTTGTCCCAGAAGACAGCTACAAATTTTAATACCATTACTTACAAATACTTCAGATTTTGTACAGTGTACTGCTTTTATAGTACCTAGAGTCCGGAGAACAGTGGGCGTTATTGGCACGACCGTTTTGGTATCTTCCACACAAATGGACCATTTTGCACCAAAAGTTAACAACTTATAACTTTAATACCAGTGCATACAAATACTTGAAATTTTGAACAGTGTAATGTTTTTATAGTAGCTATAATCGGGTACCAAAAGTGGGCGTTATTGGCACGCCCCTTTTGGTACCTCCCACACAAATGTGCTATTTTACCCCAAAACATAAGAGCTTATAACTTTAATACCAGTACATCCTTTAAAGTTATTAAATGCAATTTAAATTGATAATAATTTAATTAAAACAAAAAAATAAATAAATTTACCAATATTTTTTGGGACTCAAGGTGAAGGGATTCATAAGTCTGTTTACCCGACTGAACTTTCTTACTTGTTTGTTTTGTGTTTTATTTAGAATTCTGAACAATAAAAATTTACCATATATTCCCCTTATAGAGGTCGCTATGAAATATCTTTTCTAACAGACCTTGACACCAAAACTTTATAAATGTAACTCATTTACCAAAATTTCAAAACTTTTAATATCGACTTCGCAGTGTTCCCAACACCAAAAAATGCTTTAGAGCTTAATTGTATAACCTTTTTTCTTCTTATTTTTCTAACGCTCTAATCTTTATTATTCTTAAATTGTAAATAATTTAACTCTAAAATAATACACCATTTTTTGGCTATGTCGCGCTGAGGTTAAATATACAATGACATCGTTGAAAATTTGTACAATTTAAGTAAATAACTCTAATAACAACAACAACAGCAACAATGGCCAGACGACTGCCATCAGCCATCAGCCAAATGGCAAAATGAGCAAATCACTAAATGGAAATAACAACTTTAAAGTTGTCTCTCTGTCATTGAATTTGAAGTTAGCAATTGGTGAGGAAAAATGGTAAGACGTAATTTCATACATGATTGATTTCTAAATTGATATCTTGTTTCAATTTCATTGTCTCTTCTTCTGCTCCATGTGTCCGTCCGTCCGTCCGCCTGTGTCTCGACAACAATGACATACATTTCAGAGTGGAGAAAAAATTGGGGTTAATACCTTTTTCGGGCACAAATAATACAACTTTAATAAGGGGGGAAGAAAACAGAACAACATCAACATACTCGTACAAACAACATTATTACATTAAACACAGAAACATAATGAGGAGTTTGTCGAGGAACGGAAAGCGACGGGAGTGATGTAGATACGACCATTACAAACATTTGGTCATAAAACAAATTCATTTCACGACTATTGTTCTAATTTCACAAAGTCATTAATTACATCGTTTTTATACCAAATGTTCAGCGCACAGTGGTTATTATTTTGTCAAAAACTCTAAGCAACAAAATTCGAATCTAAAACTATTTTTACAAATTTTGATTTGTAACTAGAATATTCTTCTGGTTTTAGACCATTTTTGCCTTTATACCAACTGTGCCCCGGCACCAAAACAAAATAAGAAGATGGATATGAGACTGTCAACGGCGGTCTTTGAATTCAGAAAGTAAGTTTCCAGGGATTTTATTTCAGACTGTCAGAGTAAATATAGATATCGACTTTAGTCAGAACTTTAACTCTCAGCTATTCTGTAGATACTAAGGCAGTTTTTCCAATGAACAGCTCTAGTTCCTTAGAAAGAACATTAAAGCGCATTTGGTGGTTGAGATTGGACCAGTCTGTACAGACATTCACGAATAACCTGTGCCAAGGATTGCAACCATTCCATTCTGATCTATCAGGTGTGAGAATGAGATTCTTCTTGTCGAAGAGTGGTTCAGTCAGTCATAGTGTAATCAACAATGCTTGGAAGGTTTTCGTACTGTGTATAGAATGATATTATGCCCGTAGAAGTGTCCTGACCAGAGTAACAGTTCCTTAAGTCCAGGCATTAGCTGTGGAATATTACCTTGCTATAGTGTCCACAGGCATTAAATTAAGTATAGCATTAAGAACCTCATTCCGTATCGTTCTCAACTCACCAGTGATACACATACCAACCATTCGCTAAACCTTACTTAGTATCGCGCTGAAGGAGGATTATTTAGAGCCGTTGACCAGACGAGAATGCCATACAGCATTATCGGTCTAACTAACCGTTCTTCTTTCCAGAATGTTGGGTTTGAAGTTTAATTTCTTGCCTAGTAAAATATGTAAATATTTTACACTTTCTGAGAATGGAATTTCATTTGGGTGTCCAAGGGAACAGTTACAACATTAAGCAACATTTTTCTCCTGATGAAGAGAACTACTAGTTCCGTCTCCTCGGATTCACACCAAAATCTTTATTAGAAGCCTATCTTGCTGTGATATGAAGTGCTTGCTGTAAAGCGTCTCTAAGAAACCTTGGAAATATTCATCGAAACGCTATTCCTACATTATTTGCATTAGTAATATCCTTAAAACACATTCTTTCTTAGAGAAACCAGAATAATATTCATGCAGAGATTCGCCCTCCTTGAAGCGTTCGTCTGCTTACAAATCTATGGAGGTCAGTTGCTCATAAGCTAGCTAAAATGCATCTATTAACCTGAAGATTGTGAATGATCTTTCGTATGTTGTTATCAACCCCCAGTGCTTCTACAGTGGAAGACACTGCGACTGGATTTAACTTCAATAAAACTGACTAGATCATGCAGGGCCGTTTCGATGGATTTTCTCTTGTCATAGGCATTCTATTAGTTCGGCAGGAGGTGGTCGTACTGACCCAACCACACTGTGATCTCAACACTGGTTGACTACAATGCGTCGACTAACGTCTCCATCTATGACATAATGTCATATATGAGAACTAATTCCAATTCATATATTTAGACATATTTTCCCCTTTTAAGTGTGTAGCGTACCTAAAACTTCTACTATTTATGGCACCCGATTGAGAACGCAACTCTACATCGAGAAACCACAGCCACAACGTAATGCTCGCCAAGGGGCCACAGAAGATCCTGGCTCTTGTGGCACCAGAATATATGGACCGGTCGGGGCTTCGTAGCCAAGGCTAGTACCAGTTGGACAGATGTTAGTATATTAAATTAAGCCCGTTAGCAACGTTGGACCTAAGATAACTATATTTATATATTTTCTTTTATCTCCAAAGTTGAAAGGACAAATGAAGATGAGCGGAAATCTTTAAGACCGGCATGAGATGTCTTTCTCGCATTGGGAATGTAGACATCTTTAGTTTTTCTCCATTTCAATATATGTATATATTTCAATGTATATATATATAGGGCTGTTTCGTACGACCAGTATATAGCTATGTGGGCCAGGGAATCGGAATATTAGCCGCTACATGTCTGGCGGAATTATATGCGATTGCCAAAGCGGCTGAACTTATTTCGCCGATGCAAATATTTAGGGCCTGTTTCTGTAGCTTATTTTCGTTCGTCTACGATTGAGAGATTTTTCATCGTCTACGATGGGGCAATTTCCTCGAGCAATATCGAGACTGATCTATACCCACCCATTTCGTTAATCTACTTTGATAAAAAATCGAAATACAAAAACCTCTGGCATTAGAGATGGAAATCCTCAGCAGGATGTGACCAAACAAATGGTCTTTGGAACGAATTATCTTCATGGAATAGTGAGTTACTGTTAGGCCTAGATAAAGCTAGTGTGCGACAGGTTATGGGCCTTATCACAGGACACAATAGCCTTGGTAAGCAAATGCATAGAATTGGACTAAGGAATGCCGACTTATGCCGCAGGTGTCAATACCCTGACGAAGTCGAAGTTTCTTTGCAAATGGCCATTTTTTCCCATAGAAGAAAATAAATACAGGGTTGCCCATATTCGACGGACCCATGTTTTTTTCGATGACTCGTTGGGCCCATTCCAATCGACGAGGCTTGTCCGCAGGCAACAATCTTTGCGTCAATTGAATTTTGTACGGGAACAAATGCAAATCAACGCGAGTAATCCGTTGTAAAGTGGACCGAGCCATGCCCAACTGCTGAGAACGGCGTTTTTGGGATGTTCTTGGGGACCTCTCAACACTGGCTCGTACGGCAGCGATATTCTCGGCCGATCGCCTTGGTCGACTTTTATTTGGCCTCTTCGGATTAGAAAGAGCCTCACCAGTCGAAAATTTTTCGTATAAACGCTTAATGGTGTTCTTAGAAGGCCACATTTTTTAATATTTTAAAAGCACGTTGAGTTTTCACAATTGACTTCTTCTGTTGAATGTAAATTTCAACTATTTCAGGCGCTCGCGTGGCGTGTATTGTTCCATGGTAAAAATCTGCTTGGACTGACGCTTCAAACGCGGTATGTCATTAAGCGATCTGACATCTCTGTCAAAAGTTATGGCGTTGCCAGATGGGTCCGTCGAATATGGGGGACCCTGTACTGGGCTCTTCTTTCATTCATGAGCTGGACGAACTCAAAGGGTTGGATCCACTCAGACTTCTACAATTCATCAAAGCATCCGATCTTAACTCTAGAATTAACTGTCATGGAAGAAGAAGAACCTATGAGGAATCACAATGGATCAAATATGGTCTCAGTGAACGCATGGTCTCACTTGACATGGCGTTATCCTCAGTCAACCTAACCTAACCTGCATATCTTGTCCCTGCTACTTAAAAGGTTTAAAGCTTTCTATAGCCCAAAGAATTGTAGATTCGGTTGGAATATAGCTGACGACCTCTGATAACTGCACTTCAGCCGAATCTCCTACTTACGAGTATGTAACTAACTCCTCTTCAGCGTTGCCAGGGAAATGCGCATACAGGAGCAATTCCCAGCGATTACTCACTAAACGTCATTCTAAAACTATTACATTTACGTACCCAATAGCACAAGGTGTTGCGGCCTAAATATAGACATGAAAGTTCCACCTAAAATATGAACAGACTTTCCCTGGCCTAAGGCTGAACCTTACTGGGTCATAACGATTTGCCGATTGGTCCAAGTTTTACAACCGAAGTAATTCCTGTTGAGAGTTGTCAGGGTAATGTGTATCCAAGAGCACATCCAACGATCCATCACCTGGACGTCGTTCAAGAACTATCGAGACTTTTCCTCGGGTGGAGGATAAACCCTATTGAGGCATATCCATATGTCGATTAGTCCAACTGATAAAGCTAAAATCTAGCAGTTCGTGTTCTATTGGACTATAAACCACTCTTTGATAAAATATTGATAAAAGTTATAAAGGGTTTTCCAACAAGAGGTGTTATTTTGGTATTCAAAGAAAAATGCCATTTTTGAGATAAATGATCGGATGTTTATTTCATAATAAAGAGGAAAATATGCCGTTAATATGCCGCTTACAGGACCATATCCTTTTCAAGAAATTGTCCATAACCAAATCGCAAAGTGGCTACCCTATGTCCTCGATAGCCTCACGAATTCTTATCTTTGAGGTCTTGAATCGACGCTGGGCTGTTGGCGTAGACCTTATCTTTTACGTGGCCACAAAGGAAGAAGTCGCAAGGTGTTAAATCACAAGATCTCGGTGGCCAATTGTGATCACCTCTTCGAGAGATAACACGGTCCGGAAACTTTTCCCGTAACAGAGCAATGGTTTCGTTGCTTGTGTGGCACGTAGCGCCGCCTTGTTCAAAGTAAACTTTGTCCAGATCAATACCATCCATCTCCGACCATAAAAAATCATTAATCATCTCTCGATAGCGCAATCCATTCCCCGTAACTGTGGATCCAACCTCATTTTCGAAAAAGTAAGGTCCAATGACCCCGCCGGACCATAAACCGCACCAAACGGTCACACGTTGAGAATGCAGAGGCTTCTCAACAATAACTCCTGGGTTTTCCGAGCCTCAGATGCGACAATTTTGCTTGTTGACGAAGCCATCGAGGTGGAAATGGGCCTCATCAGTCAAGATGATTTTTCGAATTTTAATAATTTCAATGCGTTGTTGATTCGTGTATCGTTCCATTTTTAGTAATGGCGTAGTTTATACTTATACTTGTCAAATGTCAAAGAATAAAAGCTTCAAAAGTGACAGCTACCGAAATACCGGGTGATTCAAAATAACACATCTTGTTGGAAAACCCTATACTTGCTTAGGTGAATACTTAATATAACTTTCATATATTAGAGTTCGACATTTCGCCTTTTTATATACACGTTATGTTTTTTTTTCAAAATGTCCCTATATTAGAGTATTATTATTAGAGTTTGACATTTCTTCTTTTAATGCACCCATTATTCTTTAAAAAAGGTACCACTGTGCTGCGTCCACATATTATGTGAGTTCGTACATCGTATAGAATGGGTTTTATGCTGATATTAGTATCGTTGTTGGCAACAACATATTGTTTATATGATAATGTGATATGGATTACAAGCGAATATTTCGTGCATATTTTAAATTGTTGATAAATCACAAACAATGTGTACTAGTAGTAATATCTATCATTTGTCTCCAGCACTTTTCTATGTCGATGATATTCAGACATGGTTGGCATTCATATTAATAGGAATGTATATAATACATTCATATATTAACTAGAACGGAAGTTGTACTAAGTATTTAATTTCAATATTTGTATAATACCGGTGTCACCTGGACTCATACATATATCGTATATAAGTGAAATTACAAAATGTTATCAGATTTATGTCTAAACTACAAAATATCTGATTCGTCACTAAATTTTAAGTATAAGTTCTTTATGTCGAAACATCCAATACCCAAATCAATTAAGAATAATCCGACTATATCTCAAATATATATTTTTTTCAGTGAACATTTGTTTAAATCTCTACTAATCCTAATCCTAATCCTACAAGGGTTGCTATATATATAGATGGCGTCAGACACACTAAGTGTTGCCTGGCAAACTGGTTTAATGAATTCAATCGTGGCCAACGTTCGCTCAAAGACAAGGTCGTGATGGTCGTCAAACACGGCCGTTGTGCCAGAGAACATAGATGCCGTGCGTGAACTGACAATGGAAGATCGTCATGTGACATACCGTGAGATAGAGACTTCCTTGGGCATTTCTTCCACCAGCATACATTCGATATTGCATGAACACCTGGTTGTAAAAAAGGTTTCTTCTCGTTGAATCCCGCACAATTTCACAATCGCTCAAAAAAGGCTCGTGTCGATTGGTGCAAAGAAATTTTGAAAAAATTCGATCGCGGTGCTTCAAAAGACGTTTATAAGATCGTCACAGGTGACGAATCCTGGATCTATGCGTATGAGCGCGAAACAAAACAGGTATCGACCCTGTGGGTCTTCGAAGGCGAGCCAAATCCAACGATAGTTGTTCGTGGAAGAAGCACTTCGAAGCAAATGGTCGTCTGTTTCTTCGGCAAAACTGGTCATGTGGCGACTGTTCCGCTTGAGCAACGTAGGACGGTCAATTCTGAGTGGAACACCACAATTTGTTTGCCTGAAGTCTTCGGAGAAATTCGAAAAACGAACAAGAGAAGACGAATCATTGTGCACCATGTCAATGCGAGCTCTCACACATCGGCTCAAACCAGCGCCTTTTTGACCGGACAAAACGTCGAATTGATGTGTCATCCGTCGTAGAGCCCTGACTTGGCACCCGCACATCAAGAAAGAAATGCGTGGTCAACGATTTTCGTCGCCAGAAGATGCCGTTGAAGCGTTCAAAAACCATGTTTTGGAGGTGTCTCAATCGGAGCGGAAAAAGTGCTTCGACAATTGGTTTGAGCGCATGTATAAATCATGCTGGAGAATACTTTGAAAAACAATAAAACCATTTTTGATGATAAATATTCGCATTTTCATTATTAGGCCAGAAATATATATAGCAGCCCTCGTATCTAGATAAGATGATGTTTTGTTAGAAAAATTATTTTTGCTTGCATAATTATGCTTACACTCAGAAAAAGATTGACAACTGAATGTGTTAGTTATTATTACTATAGGGTGATCCATTTCGAGGTTCCCTACTTTTTTAAAGAAAAAAAAACACAGAAAATTCAAATTGAATGGGGAATGTTTATTATCATTTGAAAGAACATTCTTTGGCATTTTTTTTTTGAAGATTATGTCTATCATATGTTGGCCGCGGCTACGTCTCAGATGGTCCATCCGTTGAGTCCAATTTTCGATGACTCGTTCGAGCATTTCGACTGGTAACTGGCGAATGACACGCATAAACGTTGTTCAGACGTAAGTCTTTCCATGATGAAATACCAAACAATACTTAGCAAAAATAACATGACAGCATGGCACGATTCACAGGTGATCTGTCCAAAAAAGGCTATTGAAAAAGTATCTCTACTTGGATCACCCGTTATAACATTACACTAATTAATCTGACAATTTGTTGTCAAAACGTTGTTCAGGCGTAAGTCTTTCAATGATGAAATGCCAAACAATACTTAACAAAAATAACATTACAGCATGACACGACTCACACGTGATCTGTCAAAAAAAGGCTATTGAAAAAAGTATCTCTACTTGGATCACCCTATATTTTGTTTGTAGTTGGAACCACTAATTGATTTGATAGCTGCAAAATAATGATTTATGATTCTACAGATCAAATGATGGTCGCACGATTAAAATGTTGGTTCTGCCAACTACAACCATTCAATTGGCAGAAATATCTGTTACCACAAATAAATCGTTCTTTATTTCGATATCTCCATTCAAAACTATGCTAAGTGCAAAAAGGTAGTTTTTCAGGAGAGGCGATCAAAGTTTGATGATTTTTTTAAATGTGTGTGGAATTCCTCTATAATGCCAATCGAATGTCCTGTACTGTTTTATGAAAAACTTTTGATTGCGTTGACGGATATACACCAAATTTTGACAGAATATAATATGGAATATTTAGAAATTAAAAATGCAATTTCCCTAAAAACATGCTAAGTCGACTTAGCATGTTTTAGAATGGACTTTTTATTATATTTTGTATGTTGGGATTCCATATGTGTTGTACTGGATGAAAATCTAGCCGTATGTTAACATACTACAGGTCTAGTCGTAGCATAACAAATTCACATTGTTCAACAAATCTATGCTCTGCGAAGTGTATCCAATGATGATTAGTTTTCCTTTTCACATACGGCCCTCTGACCGCTGCAGATGCAGGGAATGATAACAATAGCATTTTTCATTTCAAGAAGACGGAGGCGCTGACGCTAACGCTGATTACATCCGTTGGTTACGCGACACTAAATTCTATTGCGTTTAATTATTTCATTCAATGTTGTCTTTGTTAAATGACAATGTTTTAATCAAACTCTCTTGTTCGTAGTGCTGTACATTAGGTCGTTTCAGATCCTTTAGTTAATATTTTAGATTTAACAAAAAATTTGCAAAAACACCCATATTCAGGTAAACAGTATTTAATAAAAAGTTATTATTTCAATACTTCATTATCCCCTCACCTTAGAGAGGAGGGTATATGTATATCATTTGCTACGAACCAAAAGTGTAACACATCGAAGGAGTGACCTAAGACCCTAAGTATGTTCGGCGGATATCCGTTTTGGGTAATTTTAAGTCGAATGAGCAATGTCCGTCCGTCTGCCTGTCTGTCTGCCTGCTGGCAGGTGCGCACGATAACTCTTGAAAGGATTGATTTAAATTTTGTATGTGGTAATATTTTCTTCTATCTCCGGCTAAGTTCGAAGATGGGCCATATTGGTCCACTCCTTCCAGTACCTCCGCCACAAAGGGTTAACATTTAGTGAAATATTGATTATTTAATAACATCTATATTTGAATCCTCTGAAATTCTACACATAGCATTAGTTTATTTGTCACTATTACCTCGAGAAAAATGGGCGAAGATGCCACGCCCCTTTTGGTACCTCCCACACAAATGGACAATTTTGAACCAAAAGTTAATAGCTTATAACATTATTACCAGTGCATACAAAGACCTGATATGTTGTGCAGTGTAATGGTTTAATAGTACCTACAATACAGTGAAAATGGGCATTGTTGCCACGCTCTTTTTGGTACCTTCCACGCAAATGGGCCATTTTGTACCAAAATTTACCAGCTTATAACTTTAATACCAGTACATAAAAATACTTGAAATTTTGCACGGTCCAATGCATTTATAGTACATATAGTCTAGAGAAAAGTGGCCGTAATTGGCACGCCCCTTTTGATACCTCCCACACAAATGGGTCATTTTGTACTAAAAGCTACCAGCTTATAACTTTAATACCAGTGTATACAAATACTTGAAATTTTGTACGGTGTAATGCTTTTATAGCACCTAGAGTTCAGAGAAAAATGGGCGTTATTGGCACGCCCCTTTTTGTACCTTCCAAACGAATGGACTTTTTGTACAAACAGGTAACAGCTTTTAACTTTAATACCGGTACATACAAATACTTGAATTGTCGTACAGTGCTATGCTTTTATAGTACCTGGAGTCTAGAGAAAGTGGCCGTTATTGGCATGCCCCTTTTGGTACCCCCCACACAAATGGACCATTTTACATCAAAACTTAACAGCTTATAACTTTAATACCAGTACATACTTTAAAGTTATTAAATGCAATTTAAATTGATAATAATTTAATTAAAACAAAAAATAAATAAATTTACTAATATATTTTTGGAACTCAAGGTGAGGGGATTCATAAGTCGGTTTACCCCACTGAACTTTCTTACATGATATTTTATTATTTCGAGAAAAACAAATATAAGCAAACAACAGAACTGGGATTCTGCATAATGACTTTGTGAATATGACCTTTAATCACAAGATTTGAATGCAAAATAACATAATTCTCAAATAATTGAGTTCTCCTAAATATGTTATTCTTAGAAGAAAAAAAACTGTCTGTGTACGTGATTAACTACGAGGACGGCAACCCAACCAACATCTTTCTTATTTTCATTATCAAATCTTTGATATGACCTTTAGGTGTTAAATTTAAATGTAATTATTTAAAATAAATTCAATTGTCTTTCATATAAATGAGATGACATTGTCATATTTAAAAAAAAAATTTAAACTTTTCTGGGCTTGGTCTCTGTTACACGCGCTCTCAACTGAATGGACCACATACTAAGCCCCCCAAACATTTGTCCCAACATCAGCTATGATATTTACATTGTATTACACCGGCATTATGGTCATCAGATGGTTTCCAAAATGTTACACCACTCCGATTGTCATGTCGCACTGCTGCTGTTCTCTGTTGACAATTGTAATAATCCAAAGCGAATTGAATTGAATTGAACAGAAAACAATGACGACAACGACATTAAGGCGTTCCGGTGATTAATCAAGCGTAAATATTAATTATTTGGTTGTGTTTTTTTTGTTATTGTTTTCAACATCACGATTATGTTTTCTTTTGTCTTTAAACAAACAACACAATGCCAAAGAGGTGGAAAATCGAAAATTATTTTTTATAGATTTTTGTTGTTTTAATTTTCGTTTGAAAATTTTAATTTTATGTAACAGTTGTGAGGAATATGTTTACTTTGTCATAAACTATATGTAGCAGGGGCGGAAACTATTTCATTTGATGAAGGGGGGACATTTCAGACATTAATAATGGCATTAGTTACACTGTGTGTGCACAAAAATGTATCCTCGAATTAAAACAACGTACCCCGCATACTTTCAAAATGTTTACCAAAATGAAATGTAATCTGAAATCAAATCTAGAAGATTTCTATAAATTCGTTAACAGTAAAAGAAAGACTGATTGATTTCCAAGCACTATGAAATATGGTGACTTGGAATCATCCGAAGACTCCGGAATTGTTGGACTTTTCGCGAACTTCTTTCAAAGTACTTATACTCAAAACATCGAGCCCTTCACTGATTACCTCTCTAAAATTTCCTCATTTAATCTTTTTGTTGACCCTATCGCGAACTTCTTTCAAAGTACTTATACTCAAAACATCGAGACCTTCACTGATTACCTCTCTAAAATTTCCTCATTTAATCTTTTTTCACAAATATCATTTACTTATAGTAATGTTTTAGAAGGTTTAGCATTTCTGTCTTTAAACTACATATGAGCTATACATACCTTACTAATATCTTTAATCTATCATCTGGTATTTTCCCTCCTTTGTATAAGAAATGTTCTATATTTAATATTGAAAATTACAAAGGTATCGCGAATCTTAGTGCTATCCCCAAACTTTTTGAGAAATCACTAATCGCTGATAGACTCGCTCATTCATTCGGCAATATCTTATCGGACGTCCAACATGGTTTTGTAATGAATTCAAAATTGAATTTGTTTGAATTAAAAAAAATATATATATTAAAAAAATTTTAAATATTATAGTATATTTTTGAACAAATAAATTTTATTTGAAAATCATTAAACTTTGTTTGGAACGCATATACCCAGCAAAATGTCCCATTACCAAATAACCTGACGGGTAAGCTAAATTCAAATCTAGTAACTGCTTATAATTTGGCCTCCCTTCGAATTATTTTTACACATGCATGTCATTGGAGGAAAGTGCTTCCACTCAAGCATACCAGAAGCTGAAAAATAACCACTTACCCCCACGCTTACAATTATTAAAAAGTAAGCGTGGACGTAAGTAATACTTTTATGAGTGTGTTTATGGGTCGTAGATATTTCTGAGTTGCTACTGCTTGTTCACCACCATCAGTGGTGACATGCGGTGAGAAAGTAGAAGAGCGTAAAATTGGGAAGAGCGTAACATTGGGATGAGCGCAACATTGGGTAGAGCGTATAACTGGGAGGGAGTAGTTATCGATTGTTGTCTTCATATGACGAAAAATTTCATTTGCCGGGAGGTGGGATTGAACTCGCGACCTCCTGGTTTCGTAGTTTAGCATCACAACCACTTGCATACCTCGCGATTCGTACACAAATCGCTTAATAATCAAGTACAAAAATATAACCAATCAAAATCTTGGTAAGTAAATGTTGTTAACACTTGCGTTACCAGGTAATGATATCTCAATATCGCCAGCATTGCTTTCGGTAAATAAATAACGACTAACTAAATTAAAACAAAAATAAGTTATTATTAGTAATCTAACTTAGAGAATCTAATTTGAACTTATAAACTTTTCTTTAAATGATTTAACTGAATACCAACTACAACGTATATACGTAAATCATTTAAGTAACAATCATTTAACGAAAAGTTTATAAATAAAAATAAGATTTTCTAAATTAGATTACTAGCAATAACTTATTTTTGTCATTATTTTGTTAGTCGTTATTTATTTACCGAAAGTAATGCTGGCTATAATGAGATATCATTACCTGATAATGCAGGTGGTAATGACATGTACTTACCAAGATTTTGCTGGGTATTAATATATTACAAAAAAATATATTTGCGCAATGATTTTCACAAACAAAATATGTGTTTACACACAAACACTAGCTTTTAATTTATAAATATTCCAAATCATTACCCTTTGTCAAACCATCAATGCAATTTGTCGTTACCCAGTATTATACGACTTACTCGAATGTTACAAACAAATAATACTTCTAAAAAATTAAACTTTAAATTTCTGAAAAACTGAAAACATGCCTTTCAATTAATTTCAAATTAACCTTGGTTTGGAAATATTGGTTCGAATTAAAAAAATAGTATAGAAACATAGTTTTGTTTGGAACAACATCCTCCGAAACATTTAATATTTGTGTGCGTCAGATATTATATATTTGGACACAGTGATTTTTATACCCTCACTTTAGTGTGACGAGGGTATATATCATTTGCTACGGAAAAAAGTGTAACACATCGAAGGAGTGACCTAAGACCCCAAGTATGTTCGGCGGAAATCCGTTTTGGGTCATTTTAAGTCGAATGAGCAATGTCCGTCCGTCTGTTTGTCTGTCTCCTGGCTGGTACGCACGATAACTCTCGAAAGGAGTAACCGATTGACTTCAAATTTCGTATGTGGTAATATTTTTTTCTATCTCCAGCTAAGTTCGAAGATGGGCCATATTGGTCCACTCCTTCTGGTACCTCCCCCACAAAGGGTTAAAATGTTGTGAAATATTGCTTCTTTAATAACTGCTATTAAACGTATTCGAATCTTCTGAAATTCCACACATAGTATTAGTTTGTTAGTCGCTATCAACTCGAGGAAAATGGGCGAATTTTCCACGCCCCTTTTGGTACCTCCCACACAAATGCACCATTTTGCACTAAAAGTTAAAAACTTATAACATTAATACCAGTGTATAAAAATACTTGAAATTTTGTACAGCGTAATGTTTTTATAGTGCCTACAGTCCATTGAAAAATGGGCGTTATTGTCACGCCCCTTTTGGTACCGCTCCCACAAATGCACCATTTTGCACCAAATGTCAACAGTTTATAACATTAATGTCAGTGTATACAATTACTTGAAATTTTGTACAGTGTAATGCTTTTATAATGCCTATAGTCCAGTGAAAAATGAGCGTTATCATCACGCCCCTTTTTGTACCTCCCACACAAAATGGCCAAATTATACCACAATTTAATATCTCAACGTTAATATACCAGTCCATATAAACGGTTACAATTCGGCACAGTGCAATGTATTTAAAGTATCTACTGTTCAGCGAAATATAGGTGTATTTCTTAAACCCCTTCTGGTACCTCCCACAAAAATTGACAGAATAATTTGTGTAATATTCAATATTACATTACTCACAAAGTGAGGGTATACCTTAGTCGGTTTACCCGACTGAAACTTTCTTACTTGTTTAATTCTTATTTCTTATACTTTACTAGCTGACCCGGTGCGCTTCGCTGCCCTCAAAGTGCGTTTCAGTGAAATATAACCATATGCTATGTTGACACTCTTGATATTACGGCAGTGTTTTCGGGTCATCCATATTGCACTTTAATGCACAAATTTCGTTTAGTGCAAACCCGTCAAATCACCTTCGGAGGCTACGTCGCTAATTCTCTGTTGGGGCATATAAATTGCTGTGAAATACAGTCATAACAATTAGTGCAATAATTCTATCAGTATTTATATTTTCTATAACGATCCCGCATGCGCGTAGTAAACACACTTGGTCAAGCGTCAATTTAGATATAATAGTCTCCAGTTATTTCGTTTTCAGCAAGCGTGTCGTATGCACAGATAACTTCAACTGATCAGCTTTTTTTTATCAGATTCCGTAGAGTGCTACACGATGCAACAAAATTTTTGTCCAAGGGATAACAGTTTCTGGTGCAATTATGTGTCACAAACACGAAAAAAATATAAAAAAAATGTTTATGGTAAATTTTTTTTGTAAAAATTTTTTTTTGTAATTTTTTTTTTTAAATTCCTGCTTTCATGGAAAGTACATTCAGTATTTGGACCATAATTCAAGTATAAGCCTGATTGAGCCGTGTTATGCCTCAAATTAAAGGGAATTATGAGGGCTACATACACTGAAAAAAATGTCATAAAATTAAAGAATGACGTCATTAATTTTTAAAATAAGTACATGTTGTACTTAAAATGTAGATAATATGAATAATTTTAAGTAATTTACTTAATTTTAAGTACAAACTGTACTTATTTTGAAGACTAAGGACGTCTTTGGAGCAATTCTTTAATTTTATGACAAATTTTTTTTCAGTGTATGCTGCGAATGTCGCTTTCAGTAACAGTCGTCAAAAATATGATTTAAAAAAAAAACACTTTTTCCTGGTACAAAAAAAACCATAAAAAATACATTTTTAAAAACCCAGCACGCTAACGAAGAAAACAATGTATATTTGAAAAAAATCTATGGATAGATGTAAAAGTTATGAGCCATTTGGAAAATGTTAGGGAAATTCAAAAAAATCTTGTTTCATATTTTTTCGTTTTTAAATGATGTTTTTGCTTATATTGAATTCGCCATATCGTCGGCTTAATGCTATTTTGGTCCATACGCCATTTTTGTGTTTTTTGAGTTAGTTGATACTATGGGTTTAAGGCATGCTCTTTCAGAATATGCAATAATTTTTTTCCTATCTCGTTTAGTTTTCGAGATATTGATAGGGTAAATCGATTTAACTATGATTTACGGGAAATAATTTTGATATTTTTGTTCTATGTCTCAATTTTTTTATCGCCCTATATTTTGTACTCACTATTTTAAGTTCTTTAGATCACAATATATAAATTACTCTCCTTCCACACCGACCTTCTTTATGGTCCATGTAATACAAATACGAAAAAATATTAAAACAAAAGTGGATATGGACCAAAATGCCATGTACAAAAATTTTTATTACTTGCTTATTTTTGAATGTAATGACATAGAAATGCATGAGAATCATACAAACACTGTTGGGAACACTATGGAATAAAAAGTGTGTATCTCTTCAGTCCAGTTTTTACTCAAACCATAAATTGCGTTTTTCTCCGTTCATACAAAATGGCGTATGGAACAAAATAGCATTAAGCCGACGATATGTGTGAGAGACATATAAGAGACATTGCACTTGCATTTTATTTTATGAGGATTGATGTCAGACATTACAAAACTATAGAGAGGACGAGGTTTCATAGCCGTTCGTAACCCTCAATAAAACATGATATGCAATGTGAGAGCTATATTGGATTAGATCCGCTCAGATAGAGGGTCATCCAACAATATTTGTGGTTTTTTATTTATGAGGTTTCCTACCAGTTACAGGTAGTAAAATTATATGTACGTAATACAAAGTAGTACGCGGCAGTCTACAAAATATTGGGTGTCTACTTTCGAAGCAAACTATATGTCAGCTACAGGTACTGCAACTTATGAACCTTAAACCCAGAATTAATGAATGAAATTTCTTATTAATAAATTAGTGTAATTCAGCGCCTTAAAGAGATAAGTCGATTTTCTGAAAAATATTACAAAGTTATATATCGAAGTATGAGTAAAAGGCAAAGAACTTTTCAATGTGTAAATGATCCCGAAAATTTCTGCTACATCTGCGGAACTAAACTAAAAAAACCGACGTGCGTTCAGTAAAATAATAGAAGAAATATATGTGTAATATTTTGGTATATAAGTTAAAAATATGAACGAACCGTGGACACCTAGTATTTTATGTAATTCGTGCCATGTAAATCTTACTCGATGGACTAGTGGAAGAATGCGTTAAGTACTTTAAAATTAATGTATTACAATGTTTTGTGGAATAAAACGTTTTAATTTTAGACTTCACGTGCAATTTGGAATGCCAATGATTTGGAGACAACCATTCATTCACGATACGGACTGCTATTTTTGTCTAAGTTAGTAGATTGGAGTAGGAAGTGTCCAAGTATAGCTAACAGCCTAATAACGGAAACATCATCAAGTACTCAACTCTGAGCGATTCAAGTTTGAGTCAGAAGTCATCGCTTTCAACTCAGTTTCAACTCATTGATCTAGTGAGAGATTTGGAACTGACCAAAGATAAGGCAGAACTACTTGCATCTGGGATGAAGCAGTACAATATTTTTGGCCCCATATGTTAACATATCATATTATAGAGTCTGTGATATACCTTACAAACAGTTTTATACAACTGTGGATAACAGATGCCTTTACAAGGACATTCCCGGATTGTTCGAGGAACTTAATCGAACATACAATTCACAGGAATGACGGTTACTTGTTGACAGCAGTAAAGAAAGTTTGAAAGCAGTACTTTTACACAACGGAAATCAGAAACCGTCGATTCCCATTGCTCATGCTGTCAACACTAAGGAATCATACGAAACAATGGCTAAATTGATAAAATACATAAAATATGAACATGACTGGAAAATTTGTTGCGATTTAAAAGTAGTTGGTATGTTATGCCTCTGGGATAGCCGATATTTTGCCACCACTGCATATTAAGCTGGGGCTTAATGCAGTGGTCCCACTGGGGACCACTGCATTTGTAAAAGCCTTAATGAAAGATGGCAATTCATTCTCAT
Organism: Eudasyphora cyanicolor; assembly: GCA_963930755.1. NCBI lineage: Eukaryota > Metazoa > Arthropoda > Insecta > Diptera > Muscidae > Eudasyphora > Eudasyphora cyanicolor. The sequence goes on from OZ005735.1 coordinate 160,198,546, forward strand.
ATTTAAAAATTTTATTTTAAAGTCTTTCTTTTCAAAAAATCGAAGAAGGAGTTTTTGGTGGGCCTAAACTAAGGAAACTGATGAAAGATGTGAATTTCAAATGATATTTGACGTGAAATTGCAGCATGGAGGTTAAAAATATATTTTTTTATATTTATGTATATAACACATATGTATGTATTCTTCCAACTTATTTTTCGCTTTATGTATTCCAACAGGTGTAAACTTTTTCCCCGAGAATCTTGGCGACGTAAGTGACGAACATGGCGAGAGGTTTTACCGAGAATTGAAGTCCATCGAGCGGGGTTACCAAGGGCACTGGGATGAAAGAATGATGGGAGATTATATTTGGTTCCTCATTAGAGAAACCGATTCCGAAATCTACAAACGTCAACAAAGAACTCACAATTAGTTCTAATGAAACTTGTTTATGTAAATAAAATCAAATGTACATAATATAAATAAAAGTAATAAATAAAATCGCTATTTAAACAGAAATTAAAAAAAAAAGATTTTTTGAAATTCTCTGACCTCTACCAAAAGGGCAATAATTTCTACATTTATCCATAGATTTTTTTCAAATAGGCATTATTTTCTTAGCTAGGATGCAAAATTTTAAAAAATAATATAAAATATTTTTTTTGTCCCACGATTTTCTTTTTTTTTGAAAAAAATCTACTTTTTCCAATTTGTTGAATGACTGTTACTAAACCATAAGTCGACCTGATCGGGCATATACTTCAAAAATTACAGTGCTAATACTAAGGCTACCTTCTACGATAATAGTATTTTTAATAAAAAATTAAAAAAAAAAAATTTTTTTTTTGTTTCGTAGTGCTATCAACAGCATCCACTATAAAGTTCAAGACGATGAGTGCAACGCCTCTCTATATTTCGTTTTGAGTACTTTGTCCATCGACACTATTTTCATGCAGATTTTCAAAACTGTCCTGCAATGATATTGGAAATTTTTCAAATTCACATTTCGGGTTGTATGGGCTACGCCACGCCCTTATCACTCCCTTTTGCAAAGATATCGCCGCAATACTATTTCAAATATGGCGTTCTACATTTAAATTTATATGGGGGTGTCATGCCAACTGTTTCCATTGTTCCTGTTTGTAGCTCCATCACCCCTACTGGTACCAAGGCCAGACAGCCAAACTTCGAAACCATGGCTGATATAGTGATCGAAATAATGAATTTTGAAATTTCACTGTTAATACGATGCCAGTTTTTGGTTCAATCATTGGTTGTGGTTCGAAGGTTACACACTCATTTTCACAGGCTACCTGCAATAGTGCAGGAAATATGGTATTTGTAAATTGCGGGTTGTATGGGCGGTGCCACACCCACTATAACTGTCACACCAGTTTATCGTTCCATCACATATACCATATACCAAATTTGAAGACTCTTACCGCAATATAGCTACGAACCTTCCACACACCAAAAGATATTCTCATGCAAAAATTCAGCAAAATCTGTTCAGCCGTTTTCGAGTCCATCGCGTACCAACGAACACCATTTAATTTTTATATATATAGAAGAAAAAGAAGATCATTTAATCAAATAATCTTTAAATAATTAAACCATTACAATTTTAAACTATTTAAATTTATTCAATCAAATCCGATGGAGTTGAATGATTGAAATTTCACCAAAACATTGAATCACCAATTCATTAAATCATTTAATAATTTACTTATTTGATCATTTGAAGAATTAACATTATTAATTATTTAAATTTAATAAATCAAATAAATTAATATTTTTGATCGTTAAACAACAAATTTATCGATTCTTAATTATTTATTTATATTTTTCTATTAATCCAATAATTTAAATAGAAATTGTGGAATGTCATTTAATAATTGAATTCAAAAAATAAGTATCAATTGAATCACTAAATCATTTAATTATTGAAATCATTTAATTACTAAGTCATTAAATCATTAAGTCATTAATTCATTAAATTATTAATCATTATATCGGGTCCGTCAATAAGAGTGCTACAAAAGTTTTTTTAAATAAAACAAAAAAGGTTTTGGATATCAATGAAATTCTTTATTCCTGTGAAAGTACGTTCGATGCCATTATGTATGGAACTCGATTTCTTTTGCATGGCCACCACGGGCACGCTTGCAAAAGTCCAGACGCTGAACCCAATTTTCGACGGTTTTCAAGCATAAATCGGCCGATACTGCTGCAATTTCACGTTCGATATTCATACGAAGTTCATCAATCGTCGCTGGCTTGTTGGCATAGACCATAGACTTCAAGTAGCCGCACAGCAAAATGTCGAACGGCGTCAAATCGCACGACCGAGGCGGCCAATCGACTGGACCTGTGGCTTCTGGCGCCGTCCTGTTGGAACCACATGTCCTTCAAGTCCATGTCATCCAATTGGGGCCAAAAATATTCGGTTATCATTGAACGGTAGCGATTCCCATTCACAGTAACGTGCCGGTCTTGATCATCACGGAAGAAGTACGGCCCAACGACGCCGCCGGCCCATAAACCGCACCAAACCGTAATTTTTTCGGGATGCAATGATGACTCATGGAGTACGTGTGGATTGCTGTCTGACCAATAACGCATATTTTGTTTATTGACGAAGCCATTCAGCCAGAAATGAGTCTCATCGCTTAAGATGATTTTTCGATTTTTCGCGCTCTTAACGTTGAGGCCACTGACTCCGAATTTCGGTAGTAAATTTTAATAATTTCGACTCGTTGTTGGCTCGTATATCTTTCCATCATGAAATAACAAACCTTACTGAAGAGAAATGTCAAAAGAGCGGCAACACATATGGCGTCGTTTGCTGTCCCTGTCGGTCTACTTTTGTAGCGTCCCTGTTGAAAAACCCTTTACCATTAACTCATTGAATTTTTTAATCATTAAAATTCTTTTAGTTGTATATCGGGCAAATTCAAAATGTTCCACATTTTTAAACTTCTCTTGAAATGTTCATCCTGCCGATATTTTTTATGGTTCTGTTGTTTCCGCCAGTTTCCTTTTTCAGCGCCTAAAAAGGTGTTGCAATTTTCGTTGTAAAATTGCCGCTTTAAGTGTTTCGATTACTTTTTATGATTCCAACTCAAGGTTATATTGATTTATCCATCCTTCGACTCATTACGTATTCCAAATATTTCACATTTAAACTTTTTTCATCCGTATATTCAATAAAAATTGTACAAAAACTGCCTCCAACTTTCTGCTGCTGTTCTGTCGGTCGTGGATGTAATAAAGCAGCATTTCATCCGTCCTATTGGCAACACTTTATGACATGCACCAGTTACTTTGTTGCTCCAAAATGTTGTACAAACAAGACACACACATGTATGAACAATATAAATAAATACTGGCGCGTACTACCGCCATTCGTCGAATAAATAAAAATCCTAAGTTGGTCATATGCGTCCAAGTGATCACCTTACATTAAATTTAATAATAAATTGATTTTTATGAAATTGTCATATAATTAATACGAAATTCACATAATAATTTCGATTTAATTTAATATTTTAAAAAATGTTCCAAATTCCGTCATATGGCAGATTTTAAAAACGTAAAAATACTTGATAGAGAGAACATAGAGAACAAGAGATACACTCTAGAGAGCCTTCGAATACAAGAGCGAATACACAAATCAATAAACACCAAAGAAGATAAAGACAACACTAAACTGCAATACTCAGTTGCAATACTTTAAAGTGATCGGTTCCTGTGATATTAGTATTAAGTTTTGCTGCAATATTTACCTTTTTATTTATTAATTATTATTATAAATTTTGTGTCGTGATGTCCAGTTTTTTAATAATATTTAATGATGAAAAAATTTAAAACTAATTGTGAGTAATTCTGCAATACTTTTATCAAAATTAAATTAAAAACAATAAATATATAATTTTGTCGCTAGGATTTTCAACAATTACTCCTGATGAAGTTGGAATAAAGCCAACGAAACGTTGAGTGAAACATGAAATAAATTAGTTTTATTTACTTCATAAAAATATCTGACCAAATAGCCCAGTTTAAACAACATAATTAATTAAAAATTACCGCACGGTCATAACAACGAAAACTACTGTTACTCACGCCTAGCCACAAACAACATCTTGGAAGAAAAAATACCATTAAACAATTAATAATGGAAAAAGCACTACAAAACTATGTAATAAACCAGTAAGGAAAGGCTAAAGTCGGGCGGGGCCGACTATATAATACCCTACACCACTCTCGTAATATTGAATAACTCTGATATATAAATTTTGTAATTCATGTATATATTGTTTACATAAATTTACTTTTGGGACATTTTATACTTAAATAATACCCTGTACCACAGTGTGGTATAGGGTATAAAAACGATTGGATCTAAAGAGCCAAATCGGATGAAACATATATATGGGAGCTATAGCTAAATCTTTACCGATTTTCTTCAAATTCGGCAATGTTGGTTCATGGATCAAGAAACTCTACCATTCTAAATTTCAAAACGATTGGATGTAAAATACAGCTTCTATAGAACTAAAGGGCCAAATCGGACGAAACATATATATGGGCGCTATAGCTAAATCTTAACTGATTTTCTTCAAATTCGGTAGTGTTGGTTCATGGATCAAGAAACTCTACCATTCTAAATTTCAAAATGATTGGATGTAAAATACAGCTTCTACAGAACTAAAGAGCAAAATCGGACGAAACATATATATGGGAGCAATAGCTTAATCATAACCGATTTTCTCCAAATTCGGTAGTGTTGGTTCATGGATAAAGAAATTCTACCATTCTAAATTTCAAAACGATTGGATGTAAAATACAGCTTCTATAGAACTAAAGGGCCAAATCGGACGAAACATATATATGGGAGCTATAGCTAAATCTTAACCGATTTTCTTCAAATTCGGTAGTGTTGGTTCATGGATCAAGAAATACTACCATTCTAAATTTCAAAATAATGATTGGATTTAAAATACAGCTTCTACAGGACTAAAGAGCAAAATCGGACGAAACATATATATGGGAGCTATAGCTAAATCTTAACCGATTTTCTGCAAATTCGGCAATGTTGGTTCATGGATCAAGAAACTCTACCATTCTAAATTTCAAAACGATTGGATGTAAAATACAGCTTCTATAGAACTAAAGGGCCAAATCGGACGAAACATATATATGGGAGCTATAGCTAAATCTTAACCGATTTTTTTCAAATTCGGTAGTGTTGGTTCATGGATCAAGAAAATTTACCATTCTAAATTTCAAAACGATTGGATGTAAAATACAGCTTCTATAGAACTAAAGGGCCAAATCGGACGAAACATATATATGGGAGCTATATCTAAATCTGAACCAATTCAACCAAATTCAATAGTGATCTTAACAGCTGCGAAATACTCTAAACTGCAAAATTTCAAAACGATCGGAGTGAAATTGCGACCTGTAGTCGACGAACAAATTTACATGGACAGACGGACGGACGGACAGACATTGTTAAATCGACTCAGCTAGTGATTCTGATTCGATCGGTATACTTTAAGGTGGGTTATTTTCAGGTGTTACAAACATCTGCCGTGAAACAAACTTATAATACCCTGTACCACAGTGTAGGGTATAAAAATAGTTGAGCGCCCCAGTAGGTGAGTTGGTAGCGTGCTCACCTATGTGTTTGGGGGTCGTGGGTTCGATTCCCACCAGAGGCTCTGCTCTCTCGCTGCAAAAACTTGGCACATGGTCTTTGTAACTGGGCTTTTCCCTAGACGGTAAAATTACAATATAAATTTACTTTGTATTGTAGTTCATATAAATAAATAAAAAATAGTTTTAATTAATAACAAAAATACCTATATAAAGTTGTTTCAATGCTGACAATATTAGACTCCATTTCGAAAATTTTTGTTCACTGAACCTTAATATGGCATCAAAACTTTTCTACCGCTTCGGAAAATATCTGAGATTTTAATTTTTTTAAGTATATTACTTTTCAGTGATATGTTATTACAATTTCTATGAAATGTTTTCTGACAAGATGTTGTTTCTTACTGGCTGTGGTATATAAACCACATGAAACGTAATTCAAATGGTAAACAATGGAACATCCAACTTTGAAGTAGGGTACATCATCAAACCATTTAAAGTAATAACACAATGTGCACGTATTTGTTATCTGAGATGTCCAACATTGTATATCATTGACAAACAATTCAAAAGTTTGAAAAGTAGAGTGTCACATTAAGCTGGAATTGTGGCAAATGATTTTAAAAATGAACATTGTAAACAATATTTAAATATGAAATTAGCTATTATGATTTATGTATAATAATTTTAAAATTTTAATTAAAATCAACAAGCAAATTTCTTTGCATAACACAAATTTAGAAAATAAAAGTAACTCTAAAATCTTTGTATGACTTCGGTTTAAGATAATTGTCACTGGGTGCCATTTATTGCACATTTCAGGACTGACTGCAGCATTCGCCCATATTTTTGGCTTCTGTTTATGTGCTAAAGTTAACTTTATATATATAAAAAAACAAAGAATAAATGAATTCCGACATAAAAAAATGTTAAATACATAAATGCATATGTAATTTGAACTTAAAACATACATATAAATGAATCCATTGTGCATTTATGCCTACTCCGATTCATGCAAACATAAATTTATCTTTACAAAAGGTATAAACTTCTGAACATTAGAGTGGGTCAAAAAGAAGTCAGATGCAGGTATTTAATTGTATAAATAACAATTCGAAGTACAGTATTTTTTGCTTAGCTGCCTCGCTTAATGTTCAATGCATTTTGCGCACTTAAGTGAAAAATTTATTCACAAATGTGCTCTTATCCGTTGATGCTGATTCCGTATTCAATTCGATCATAATAACATGATGAAATCTGTCGTATGAAATTCCTAATTAAATGCGTCGCTGTGTTTTTATGAAACTTTCGGGTGCGGTTATGCAAAAAACACAGTGATTTTATTAAAAAATTTACAGAAAATAACAGGAACTTTCTTCTCTCTAAATTGATCACTTATAATTGAGGGCAGATGTTTAAAAAACTTGTAATTTTCTCTCAAGTTCTTTCTGAGCTTTTAAAATGAAAAAAAAAAAAACAAATACATTTTTTTTACTTAAAAGCAGCTAAATAAATGTAGTAACATGTATGAACAATGCCCGTAAGTGACTGAAAATATAAGGCTATTAACTGTATTGTGCACTTAAACGAAATGCACATAAACATAATACTTTCTAATAAAAGCAAACCAACATGCATGATCAATAGTTTCCCTTTTGTGTGGATAAGTACCAAAGGCACTTAAGTGCAATGCAGCTAAGCGAAAAATACTGCAGTAACACACTTACGTCCATCAATGAATATCACAATTTTCAGTAAAATATTTTTAACAAAAATGCTTTCAGCCATATTATTTAACTGAAGCATTTTAACCAACATTTACGGCCAGTTCCACAATCTCCGGTTATCCTACAGTTATAGCTGTCAATTTGTGTGGAATTTTTATTATTTTTTAACTGTGAGTTAGCTGTAACCGGAGGTTGTGAAATTGGGGTTATATCTAGTCTTTTTGTCTATTCGCAGACTTGTTAACAAATTAATGTAAGCCTTGATATTGGCAATGCATTAAATTGTTTTCAAATAATAACGATGGCTTATATGCAAAAGCTGCTATATTAAAAAACCCTATTTTTCAGGAGAGCAAAAAAACTTTTGAATTTTATTATTTCGCGATTATTTGTATACCAGCCGGACAGAACGACAGACTTAAAAACTCCTAAAACGAATTTCCGCCTAACATACTGATGATTTTAGGTCTCTCCTTCTTTGTGTTACACTTTTGCCCCGTAGCAAATGATATGGGCCATATTGGTTCTCTCCATCTAGTATCTCCTATACAAATGGTTTTAATTTAATGAAATATTATTTCTTTAATAACTTCTATACTATCTGAACCATTTGTAATTCCACACATATCACTTTGGGAATATAGGCGAAACTATCATTCAAAGGTACCATTTTCTACAAAAAAAAACGTTAACAGCTTATAATTTTAATCCCAGTATATGTAAATACTTGAAATTTCGTTCAATGCAAAGGTTTTTACGGTACCTACAGTTCAGTGAAAAATTGGCGTCATGTCACGCCGCTTCTGATACTTCCCACACAAAATGGTTCCTTTGAAATCACACCACAGTTTATTTAGCCTGCTTTTAATTTACTTACTAATAAATGTAACAGAAAGGAAACCTATTTCGTTAATGCTAAATCCAATGGTGGTAGCTGAATTTCTAGGTTAGTCGGAAATCAGCAGGGTTTCTCGCGGTAGAATTTAAAACGGAGGAAATAAAGAGGACCATAGGAGAATTATTTCTTTCGAAATTAGTTTATCCTATTAGCCTACTTTCTGTTATGTGTAATTCGGACAAAACGAGTAAGAACGGTAGTAAATTCGGACGGGCCGTATCTTATATTGAAAACGGATCGTTTTCTTACTTCTTTATCTAAAATTGTATTTGGGGTAGCGAAGAGCACTGGGTTACTTCTAGTTGCTATAAAAATACTCGTATCATACACAATTATACAATTTATTGAAGTTGTCGACATTTTAAGATTTCCTTTTTTAGATATAAAAGCCTGTCCACCTAATCATATAATTTATATTCTGCACATCTATAGAAACAGAAGTTTGCATTGATATATATTTATTATCATTATCATTTGAAAATATACATATAAGACCCCAAATGTGTGTGTAGCGTGTTTTTTGTCATATTTTTATCCCCTCACCTTAGAGAGGAGGGTATATATCATTTCTTACGAGCCAAAAGTGTAACACATCGAAGGAGTGACTTTAGACCCTAAGTATGTTCGGCAGATATTCCTTTTTCGGTCATTTTAAGTCCAATGAGCAATGTCCGTTCGTCCGTCCGTCTGTCTGTCTGCTGGCTGGTGCGCACGATAACTCTCGAAACCGATTGACTTCAAATTTGGTATGTGGTAATATTTTCTTCTATCTCCGGCTAAGTTCGAAGATGCCCCATATTGGTCCATATTTGAAGATGCTCCATATCCTTCTAGTACCTCCCCCACACACTGATAGAAAAAGCTTCGTCATTCGTCAAAAGTCAGCTAACGTACGGATAATCCTATTGATGAATTTGTTCGTCGCCCTGACGAATCTCTGATTAATCTCTGGAAACTATAGTTTCGAGGGTTATCGTTCGCTCCAGTCAGGCTTACGGATGGACGGACATAAGTAAAATGACTTAATGTGTTCGAAAACGGATTTCCTCCGCATAAACTTAGGGTCTTAGGCCACTCCTTTGATGCGTTACCTGTTGCTATATGTTATATATACACTTATCGATATTTGTATTATAAATCAAATAAATCCCCATATTTATCCCCTCACCTTAGAGAGGAGGGTATACATATATCATTCTTTTATTTATGAGCACGATTCATCGTGGGGATGATATATAATCACCCTGTGGGTTTTTTTATTCCACTAAATAGTTCTTGTTCTAGTATACTTAAACAGAGATTCGTCATGGCGACGAACAAATTCATAGATAGGATTATCCGTACGTTAGCTGACTTTTGACGAAGCTTTTTCTATCAGTGCAAAGGGTTAACATTTAGTGAAATATTGATTATTTAATAACTTCTATGCTACTTATTTGAAACCTCTGAAATTCTACACCTAGTATGAGTTTATTAGTCACAATTACCTCGAGAAAAATGGATGAAGTTGCCACCACCCTTTTGGTACCTCCCACACAAATGGACAATTTTGAACCAAAAGTTAATTGCTTATAGCTTTATTACCAGTGCTTACAAAGACTTGAAATTTTGTACAGTGTAATGCTTTTATAGTAACTAGAGTCCAGAGAAAAGTGGCCGTAATTGGCACGCCCCTTTTGGTACCTCCCACACAAATTGTCCATTCTACCAGCTTATAACTTTAATACCAGTGCATACAAATACTTGAAATTTCGTACAGTGCAATGCTTTTATAGTACCTAGAGTCTAGAGAAAAGTGGCCGTTATTTACACCAAAAGTTAACAGCTTATAACTTTAATACCAGTACATAACGCGTTTTCCAACAAGAGGTGTTATTTTGAATCACCCGGTATTTCGGTAGTAGTCATATTTGAAGCTTTTATTCTTTGGCATTTTACAAGTAGAAACTACGCCATTACTAAAAATGAAACGATACACGATTCAACAAAGCATTGAAATTATTAAAATTCGAAAAATCATTTGACTGATGAGGCCCATTTCCACCTCGGTGGCTACGTCAACAAGCAAAATTGTCGCATCTGGGGTCGGAAAACCCAAGAGTTATTGTTGAGAAGCCTGTCCATCCTCAACGTGTGACTGTTTGGTGCGGTTTATGGTCCGGCGGGGTCATTGGATCTTACTTTTTCGAAAATGAGGTTGGATCAACAGTTACGGTGAATGGATTGCGCTATCGAGAGATGCTTAATAATTTTTTATGGTCGGAGTTGGATGGTATTGATCTAGACAACGTTTACTTTCAACAAGACGGCGCTACGTGCCACACAAGCAACGAAACCATTGCTCTGTTACGGGAAAAGTTTCCGGACCGTGTTATATCTCGAAGAGGTGATCACAATTGGCCACCGAGATCTTGTGATTTAACACCTTGCGACTTCTTCCTTTGGGGCCACGTGAAAGATAAGGTCTACGCCAACAACCCAGCGTCGTTTCAAGACTTCAAAGATAGAATTCGTGAGGCTATCGAGGACATAGGGCAGCCACTTTGCGATTTGGTTATGGAAAATTTCATGAAAAGGATATGGTCCTGTAAGCGTGGTCGTGGTGGCCATTTGGCTGATGTTGATTTTCATTAATAACGACATACCTTCCTCTTTATTATGAAATAAACATCCGATCATTTATCTCAAAAAATTGCATTTTTCTTTGAATACCAACATAACACCTCTTGTTGAAAAACCCTTTACTTTAAAGTTATTAAATACAATTTAAATTGAAAATAATTTAATTAAAACAAAAAAAATAAATAAATTAACTAATATTTTTTGGGACTCAAGGTGAGGGGATTCATAAGTCGGTTTACCCGACTGAACTTTCATACTTGTTATTTAATAACTTGTATACTACTTATTTGAATCCTCTGAAATTCTACACATAGTATTAGGTTATTAGTCACTATTACCTCGAGAAAAATGGGCGAAGTTGCCATGCCCGTTTTGGTACCTCCCACACAAATGTTAAATTTTGAACCAAAAGTTCATAGCTTATAACTTTATTACCAGTGTAGACAAAGACTTGAAATTTTGTACAGTGTAATGGTTTAATAGTACCTACGATACAGTGAAAAATTGGCATTATTGTCACGCTCCTTTTTGGTACCTCCCACACAAATGGACCATTTTGTACAAAAAGTTACCAGCTTATAAATTTAATACTAGTGCATACATATACTTGACATTTTGTACAGCGTAATGCTTTTATAGTACCTAGAGTCCAGAGAAGAATGGGCGTTATTGGCCTGTCCCTTTTGGTACCTCCCACACAAATGGACCTTTTTGCTCCAAATGTTAACAGCTTTTAACTTTGATACCAGTGCATAGAAATACTTGAAATTTCGTACAGTGCAATGCTTTTATAGTACCTAGAGTCAAGAGAAAAGTGGTCGTAATTGGCACACCCCTATTGGTACCTCTGACACTAATGGACCATTTTGTACCAAAAGCTTTTAACTTTAATACCAGTACATACTTTAATGTTATTAAATGCAATTTAAATTGATAATAATTTAAATAAAACAAAAAAATAAATAAAATTGCTAATATTTATACCCTCACTTTAGTGTGACGAGGGTATATACATATCATTTGCTACGAAAAAAGTGTAACACATCGAAGGAGTGACCTAAGACCCCAAGTATGTTCGGCGGAAATCCGTTTTGGGCCATTTTAAGTCGAATGAGCAATGTCCGCCCGTCTGTCTGTCTGCTGGCTGGTGCGCATGATATTTCTCGAAAGGAGTAAACGATTGACCTCAAATTTCGTATGTGGTAATATTTTTTTCTATCTCCGGCTAAATTCGAAGATGGGCCATATTGGTCCACTCTTTCTAGTACCTCACCAACAAAGGGTTAACTTTAAGTGAAAAATTGATTCTTTAATACCTTCTGTACTACTTATTGGAATGTTCTGAAATTTAACACATAGTACTAGTTTTCTAGTCGCTAACACGACAAGAAAAATTTGGTACCTCCCATACGAATGGACCATTTTGCACCAATAGTTAACTGCTTATGGCTTTAATATTAGTTCATACAAATACTTGAAATGTTGTACAGTATAATGCTTTTATAGTACCTAGAGTCCAGAGAAAAGTGGGCGTTATTGGCACCCCCCTTTTGGTACCTCACACACAAATGTACGTTTTTGTACCAAAAGCTAACAGCTTTTATCTTTAATACCAGTGCATAGAAATACTTGAAATTTCGTATAGTGTAATGTTTTATAGTGCCTAGAGTCTAGATAAAAGTGACCGTAATTGGCACGCCCCTTTTGGTACCTCCCACACAAAAGTACCATTTTGCACCAAAAGGTAACAGCTTATAACATTAATACCAGTGTATAATAATACTTAAAATTTTGTACAGTGTAACGCTTTTATGGTGCCAACAGTCCAGTAAAAAATGGGCGTTGTTGTCACGCCCCTTTTGGTACCTCCCACACAAAGGTACCATTTTTCACCAAAAGTTAAAAGCTTATAGCGTGAGTACCAATGCACGGAAATATTACAAAAGGTTGCACAATGTAACGCTTTTGAAGTACCTATAGTCCTGTGAAAAATGGGCGTTATCACCACGCCCCTTTTTGTACCTCACACACAGAATGGCCAAATCATACCAAAATTGAATAGCTCATAACGTCAATATACCAGTTCAAACATAAACGCTTATAATTCGGCACAGTGCAATGTATTTAAAGTATCTACGGTTCAGCAAAAAATAGGTGTATTTGATAAACAACTTCTGGTACCACACCACACAAATTTTCATATTAAATTGTGTACTATTCCATATTACATTACTCACAAGGTGAGGGTGTACCTAGGTCGGTTTACCCGACTGAAACTTTCTTACTTGTTATCTCTGTAGTAGCTATGAACTGTATACAAAAAAAAACAAATCTAACCCGCCTTAATATATTTGTGAAAACAAATACATACCTACGTTAATGGTATACATTCGAAAAAAGATGGTAGCTTAGATTGATATACCTAAAGTAGGGAAAGAAAATTGTATACATACCCTAGCATTCTTATATGTAAATAAAATATATATTTATATGTAGATATATAGATACATAAGTAAGTAGATATTTAGTCGTAGTAGTAGTATATTCGTATTGTACCATGAAAAGGCCAATTTATCAACGCCGCCATGTGTTACAGTTCCCAAGAGTTTGAGGTGAGCGGAGTGTGAGTTCCACTCATAGACTTTGTTTGGCAGTCGCCCCAGACTCCATCTAATGGAAAACGTTGGAAAAGTCGATGAAAATCTATTCAAGAAGTTGCGCTGGCTGCAACATTTTAGTTGTTTACCTGCAAATGCGAGTCGTCCGTTCCCCCGTATCCGTTACCCCGAATTCATTGTTATAAATGAATTGTTATTTTGCTGTCTATCTTTCGCCGAGGAAAAGACTTCCAAATGTAGAGGAAGAAATGGAAATGAAGAAAGAAAATTAAACCTCCGAAAAGGGGGAAAATACCACGTAATTCCATGTGAAATGATACGAGATGGTTGGAATAGTTGCTGTTGGTCTCGATGAATGGCTGGATAGATGATCACGAACAGGTGGTGGTGTTGGTGGTGGCACCACCAACTAACTCCCTAACACAACGCGGTGATGTTAATGACAACGATAATGATGACGACAACAATGAGACGATATCTTTTGAAAATTTCAGGAAATGATCAGTAAATTAACATGTGAATGGAAATGTTAAGTAAATTAAAATGTTACAACATTTCATTGAAATCTTACGCTTTAGCTCCAATTAATTTGTGTATTTGGTTGGTCATCTCTTTTGTTAATTAATCCACTTCGCTTTAACATGGGATGAAGGTCTTTATTTTTCTGGAAGGTAGTATATACATATTTATTCTTCTGTCTGTAATTTACGGTTTCTATGGTGTTAAAAAGTCAAATCGGGAGGAATCTTTGTATGAGAGCTATATCAAAACATGGACCTATGACGAACGTTGTTTGTGTGAAGTGCTGAGGGTATAAATACTAAACCCAATATACAAATAGTTGAAATTTGTGGTCTCTATGGCATTAAGAAGACAAATCGGGCAGATGCTATATGTGGGGGCTATATAAAAAAATTTACGGATATCGCTCGATTTCAATCCCAAAATTACCTGCATCCATAAGAAGTATCTGTAACTAATTTAAGTCACCTAGCCGATTTATTGTAGGTGGTACTCTCTCTCCAATATATCGGCCGGTATCTCACGAATAAATTCATCAATATTGGCTTCAGGTGCTTAAACCGTTGCGGGCTTGTGCCTACAGACATTAGCCTTAATATAGCCCCACAAAAAATAACACTGTGCAAGTCCAAAAATTTAACAGAAAGGAGACCCTATGTATAGACCTATTTCGGCCATGCTGAATACAGTGGCATTAGCCGTTTTTCTAAAGGGGTTTCCAACAAGAGGTGTTATTTTAGTATTCAAAGAAGAATTCAATTTTTTGAGATAAATGATCGAATGATTATTTCATAATAAAGAGGAAGGTATGCCGTTAATAATGAAAAACAACATCAGCCAAATGGCCACCACGACCACGCTTACAGGACCATATCCTTTTCATGAAATTTTCCATAACCAAATCGCAAAGTGGCTGCCCTATGTCCTCGATAGCCTCACGAATTCTATCTTTGAGGTCTTGAATCGACGCTGGGCTGTTGGCGTTGACCTTATCTTTCACGTGGCCCCAATGGAAGAAGTCGCAAGGTGTTAAATCACAAGATCTCGGTGGCCAATTGTGATCACCTCTTCGAGAGATAACACGGTCCGGAAACTTTTCCCGTAACAGAGCAATGGTTTCGTTGCTTGTGTGGCACGTAGCGCCGTCTTGTTGAAAATAAACGTGGTCCAGATCAATACCCTCCAACTCCGACCATAAAAAATCATTAATCATCTCTCGATAGCGCAATCCATTCACCGTAACTGTTGATCCAACCTCATTTTCGAAAAAGTTAGGTCCAATGACCACGCCGGACCATAAACCGCACCAAACAGTCACACGTTAAGGATGGAGAGGCTTCTTAACAATAACTTTTGGGTTTTCCGAGCCCCAGATGCGACAATTTTGCTTGTTGACTTAGTCACCGAGGTGGAAATGGGTCTCATCAGTCAAGATGATTTTTCGATGGAATTCCGGATCATTTTCATGCATTTCAAGGACCCAATCAGCAAAGACACGACGTTGTTGATGATCGGCCGGCCAGAGTTCATGTGTTAACTGAACTTTATAAGCCTTAAGACCCAAGTCTTTATGCAAGATACGTTGTAATGACGTTTGTGGAATGCCCAATTCCGAGGAATGGACAAACCTGGGTTTTCTTCAACACTTTGGGCTACAGCAGCAATATTCTCAGTTGTTCTTGAGCGACGTGCACGGGTTTTATTCTTCACATCACTAACTTGTCCCAACAGCTCGAATTTTTCCACCAATTTCTGTATTGCGGTCCGACAAGGTGCTTCACGACGACCCCACATCACACTGTGGTACAGGGTATTATAACTTTTTGCATTAGACCCATCGTTTATTATACCGATCGACTTAGAATCATATATATCCCCTTTTTGGCCCAAGGACGATCCCTATTGAATTTGGAAGAAATCGGTTCAGATATAGCCCCCATATATACGTTACCCCCGATTTGACATGTAAGCACTGTAAAAATGTTATTTATATATAGCCGATCAGTATGAAATTCGGCAAAAAGAGGTTTCTTATTATATGAATGAACACTATTAAATTTGGAAGAAATCGGTTCAGATTTAGATATAGCCCCCATATATACGTTTCCCCCGATTTGACATGTAAGCGCTGTAGAGACTGTATTTTATATCCGATCAGTACGAAATTCGACAGAATGTGGTATTTTTACATGAATGTGTATTCAGGGAAAATGGGTTCAGATTTATATATAACCTCCATATATATGTTCCTCCTGATTTGGTATCATAGCGCTGTAGAAGTTCTACTTTACTTCGGATCTTTAAAATTTTCCAGAAAGATGTTTCTCAATTTAAGAAATATATTGCTTAATTTAGCGGTTATCGGTTCAGAATTAGATAATATGTTCCTGCCCATTTACCAATTATTCCACATTATTATCGCAATGACCTTTATCGTATTGTTAGGGAGGTGTAGGGTATTATATAGTCGCCTCCGCCCGACTTTCTGCCTTTCGTTACAGGTTAGTAATGGCGCAGTTTCTACTTGTCAAATGTCAAAGAATAAGAGCTTCAAAAGTGACAGCTACCGAAATACCGGGTGATTCAAAATAACACCTCTTGTTGGAAAATCTGTTCAGATTTCGATATTGAACCCCTATATACGTTCCATCCGAATTGGTATGAAAGTGCTATAGAAAATTTAATTAACATTCTGTCATTACGCCGAAAGGAGTTTCTTGAAACAAAATATGTTCATATTTATATATGTATATATTAGGGCGGGTCGATTTAAAAATCGCCCATTGCTCAGTGCAAATCGTATTCTAGGGATCAAAATAATAAACTTTGCCGAAGGAACCATACCTCTAAAACGAATTCTGATGTCCCGGAAAAAATCCCGCTTTGACCCATTTAGAGTGCTCCAATCGAGTCCAAATGTATGACCGACCCCCACTCAGTGAAGTGCTCAGTGAAAATCGTATTCTAGGGATCAAAATAAGAAACTTTGCCGAAGGAACCATACCTCTAAAACGAATTCTGATGTCCCGGAAAAAATCCCACTTTGACCCATTTAGAGTGCTCCAATCGAGTCCAAATGTATGAAACCCCCACGGGGTGTGCCACTGGCATGGGTGGGTCGGGCCTCCAAAGTTAGTGGGGGTCGGTCATACATTTGGACTCGATTGGAGTACTCTAAATGGGTCAAAGTGGGATTTTTCAAAATTTGCCCCTACCCAAAAGTTCGACCCAAATTCCGGGACATCAGAATTCGTTTTAGAGGTATGGTTCCTTCGGCAAAGTTTCTTATTTTGATCCCTAGAATACGATTTTCACTGAGCAATGGCGACTTTTTTTGCCTCCCCACAAATCGACCCGGCCTAGTATATATATATATATATATATTTGACATCTAGGCACTATAAACGTTTTATGTTACCTCTGTTTATTATTAAATTCGTCAGAGAGTAGTTTCTGGATTTATGAACACCGTCAAATTTGATGAATATCGGTTCACATCAATGTATGTAGCCTGAGCGTCATCGAAAATTTGAACCATACCAATAGTATCATAATATTATCATAATAAAAAGAAATGACAATAATTTCGTGTATAATTTGCGTTTTATTCAAAATCAACATCGGCCCTTACAATTTAACCACTCCAGACCACATAAAGAATTAGAGATATTTAGAGATGTTTGGAGTAACAATACGAGTACTTATTATGTTGCCTTTCCTTACTGGTTTTTAATTAGAATACACACAGAAAACAGTTTGGTTGCCTCAACCGAATTTTTTGCCAACCCAATTTTGGTAGTTCTGTCTACTATCATGCGCTTCTTTCAGGACAACCAACATTTTGGTTGTGGTATACTTCTGCTTCCATGTTGACAACAATCATATTTGGTTGCGCCAACCACGAAAATGGTAGCTAAAATTATCTTTTGCAAGTTTCCAAAACCAACTGTTTTTTAAAAAATGGTTCTTATGACAATTTGTGAGTCATATACTACCGACAAATAATAAAAAAACAGTTGTCATTAATTTTTATTCTATTAATTTAACAAACAAATATTTAATATTTTTTTTTATGTTATATAGTGTGATCCATTTCGAGGTTCCCTACTTTAAAAAAAAAAAAAACACAGAAAATTCAAATTGAAAATTCATTTGAAAGAACATTTTTTGGCATTTATTTTTTGAGGATTATGTCTATCAAATGTTGGCTGTTGGCTCAAATGGTCTATCCGTTGAGTCCAGTTTTCGATGACCCGTTCGAGCATTTCGATTGGTAACTGGCGAATGACACGCGTAAACGTTGTTCAGGCGTAAGTCTTTCCATGATGAAATGCCAAACAATACTTAACAAAAATAACATGACAGCATGACACGACTCACACGTGACCTGTCAAAAAAGGCTATTGAAAAAAATTATATCTACTTGGATCACCCTTTAGTAACCAATTATTCGTTACAATAATAATCTTTGGTCTATTGATACAATTTCTGTTGTCAAGAATAAAACATTCGTTGTCAGTACCAAATAACGATCATATGGTACTATAATGAAAAGTAGTTACCACAACTAACCGAATGTCAATGAAAAACAATCTTAATTCGATTGATACAACTATCGATTTAGTTGCAAGCATTTTCATTTGATCGTATCTATGTTATTATTGTTGTTTTAACTATTTATATATAAATATAACCGGCAACACGGTGTATGCAATAGATTTTTTGTTGCTAGTACTATTTTTTATTCTTACTATCGAATTTCAACCAATTACTTTCCTCGGTGTACTTACTTTAAATATTATATGAATTTTCTTTACAAAATAATTCCGCCTACCACTCGAACCTAAACCCAATGCTATTTTATTCTTTAACAGTTTCGTCAATACATCGAAATGTTAAGTGTACAGATTTGTTAATTCAAAGAAACACTTTTCTTTCAGTGTACAGAATTTAGTTTTTTATTGAGTGTCGAATTTTATAAACAATCATTCAAATAGCTGCTAATGTTTGTCTGCCTAAGAATTATTATTGAAATCTTTATGGTATAATCTCAAAACGCCTATGTCACTTGACTATTATCTCCATAAATTGTTGTCTAAACAATATTATTATCCCTATCTTGAGTACTCAAAAGGACGATGACAAGGTATATTTTTTAAAATATTTTGAGGTAGCACCACTAGTATAAAAGACAAAACCCAACCCATTAAAATAATATTTCTTTATGACTTCTTATACATATATATTTCCTCAAGCTATGCCAGCCAGCCAGCCATCACACCACCACCATCAATCATAACGATGACATTTGCAGAAAATTTGCCACAATAAAAAAATCGTTACTAAATAGTGGCCACAATTGCTTTCATTAGTTGATCTGTAATGGCCAAAAAGGGAAACCGGAATGATTCAATCATCAAATTTACAACTACTGCTGAATATGTGTAAATGTGGGCTCATTTATGTAGTGTAACGTCGAATTAACCCTCTGGTGGCGGTGTTACTGAAATGAGAAAAAACTACAACAAAACAATGATACAAAAATACAAAGATGTAAATTATTGTACGTATTTGAAATGAATACTATTAAATTGAGCAAAATTGCAGAACATTTGGGTAAATAGTATTGAAGTTATAGGGGATTCAGTATTTCCCTAAATTTTTACAATTTACGGAATATGCACCACAAGGGATGAATCAATATGGCTCATCTTCGAACTTTTCCTGAAATAGAAGAAAATATTACCACATTCAACATTTTAGGTCAATCTGACTATCCTTTCGAAAGTTATGATGCGCACCAACCAGAGAGACAGGACGAACAAAGCTCAAATAACTTAAAATTTCCTGAAACGAATTTCCTTCAAACATACATAGGATCTTGAGGGGCAGTACTTCCATGTGTTACTCTTTGGCCCTCCTTCACTACATTGAGAGTATAAAAATGACTTGCCTCAATGGGTTAAATGATGATTTGCCCATTTTTTTCGACACAAACTACCAAAACAATGAATACCTGTATTTCTTCGGCACACATGCATAACAAACAATAAAAAAAATATAATAAAATAAAACGCCACAGAATTGGTGTAATGAACTGTGACGAAATAGTACAAATTACTTCAAAAATATTTAATAAATAATTTTCCAATTATGCCACTGTTAAATACTTTTTTATCTCTCCATTTGTATTATTATTGTGTGTTGAATAATATCAACTTACATGCACACTTATACGAGTATTTTTGAATTATATATTTATTTTGTTTGTTTGTTTCGAATGCTGCAAAATCACACTTATTTATCTAGGTGGAACAAAAGATGTCATCGAAACATTATAAGCTATGAAATTGTAGACAAGAGGTGGTCATCATCTGCGATAGATCAACAGCTGCCGATGTTGCTGATGATGGTGATGAGAGGGTGTCGTAACGTTATTAACAAAAAATGAAAAATTGCAGCTCAATGTGATTTTTGCATCAGAAGTTAGTGGGAAAAAATAGATAATCGTCACATGTTGCAATTTCGGAGTTTTTTCTTCAAAAATTACCAATCCTCTAGTGGGGCAATTATTTTCTCAAGCATTATGTGTAATTAACAAATATGTATGTTACAGTTACACAGTACAGCATTTTTCAGCTCATTTATCTGAGACTTAATTCTGAGAATTGGACGTGAAAGTAGCACCAAAATACGAACTTCTGCATCATTCGTTCAGTCAAGTTGGCTCAATTAATAATTCTTAGCACTTTTTCTATATTTTAACACGGTTATATCTCGGTATACCGTACGGAATATCTCTGTTATGTCTGAAGCAAAGTTCTACATACTGAATATGAGAAAAAAATGTGGAACAAACCTACCCGAAAAAGTGCCTTAAAAATCGTCATTACAAATGTTCCCCATTTTTCACCTTTTTTTTGCTCAATAACTGGATTAAAAATCCACAAATCCGTAACGCCTATTTACAATATCGTAGGGACGTTTCATCAATGTTCTATAGGAAATGCAGAACATAGAAACACAGGTGTATAAACGCCCATAAATGTGCATGGACGCTGAATTGCTCTTGTTGTTCCTTCATGATACCTACTCCGTTCACAGTCAATTAAAGGAAGAAAAGGGAAGTAAACTTGTATATTGTTGTGGGGTTTTCCGATGGCTACCTGTCTTAAATGATGATAAGTATCTGTAAAGTAAAATATTGAAAAATAAGTAGTATTTTAGGTGTTCATTGATCGATTTTGTTCCATTCAACAACTATTTTAAATTATAATTTAGAGTGAAAAACTGTGTAAAAAGCAGAAAAGCATTCAAGCTTTCAATATGGAAAATAACAAGTGCCCAAACTTGGATGCTTTAAGCTCAACAAATATTTGTTTATCTATAAAAACAATATGTTTGCAGTATAGAACAATTACTTTTGATCTAGTAAATATTTTTAAATTTAATAAATGTTGATTTTTTAATATGTTATGGCGAGCTAAAATTTAGATATTTGGATATTATTACAAATTTGGAGATTATTACAAACAAGTCTATTCTTAGATTCTTTCATTAGAGAAAATGTTGTCGTGAAACCAACATGCTTACAACAAAGTTAAGTCTACCGAATCGGCCCTGCATGTACTGGTGGGCACTATCGAATCGTTCCTACATTTCAAGGAATTCACTATTGTGGTCTTTCTTTATATTGAAGGGGCTTTTAACAACATTCACACAGATGCGGTAATTGCGGTGCTGTCGAATCAAAGGTTCAACCGATGGCTTAACAGAAGACGCATAACAACAAGTCTCGGGGCCACAACTCTAGCGAGATTTGTAAACAAATGGACTCCCCAGGGAGGAGTACTATCATCACTTAATTGGAATCTAGCGTTGAATTGAATCTTGTTCTCCAAGATTCTCCGGCAAATGCCCCAACGTCCTCAGAGACATTATACAGGTGGCTCTGAACAAATTGGCCAGAGGCAGTTGTTCGAGCGTTGTTAACCCAAACAAGACAAAATTTGTTCTTTTTTTCTAGGAAGTATAAGGTTCCACATGTGTACCCTTCTCGGAAAATGGAAATTCTAGGTACAATCCATGACAGTAAAATGTCCTTCGGACTTAATCTATTGGAACTGGTAGGGATCATTGGGGCCTCCCTCTCAAAATCGACCAATGGATTTAAAGGGTGGACCATTTAAAATTTTTAATTTGAACTACCGATTACTTTGACTTGTGATTTGAGCCCTTTTCTGCCGGGAGCCATTAGGGATAAATGTTACGCAAAGCATCCAGAGACAATTGAAGTATTGAAATATGAAATCGATGTTTCCATTGAAGAGATTCGACTCGAATAAATCGTAAATGTACTGAAAAATTGGGTTAATCGGATGAGGTACTGCCAAGCCACGACTGGCCAGTTATTAAATGACAAAGTTCAGCCTTTTCAATAAAACCAGAAATTTGAAAAAATTATCAGTACTTTTTTATAGCCGATTCAAAATTAAAATTTTAAACCCTCTATACATATATAACAGTAGTTCGTCCAGAATTGTGGTATGGTGAATGGCAACTGATAAGCGATCCATCACCAATCAATTAATGAAGGTTCAGAGAACTGCCTGCCTAAGCATAAGCGGCGCTTTATGAACTACAGCAACAGAGACTCTTCAAGTCCTACTCCGTCTACTGCTGATTGATATTAAGGCTAGAGTAGTTGCAACCAGAGCTGCATTAATATTAAACTGTCTATCAATGTGGAGGTACAAGAACTACGGCCACATGGGAAAAATACACGGTAGCGTAATGGTAACCGACCGAGTGGAGAACTGGGTTGGCAGAGTTCAATGACTTCTGCAGAAGCTGTGGTGATGTGGAGGCAGTGGAGGCAGTGGAGAGCAGTGAGTTACTGTTACTGTACCGCATTGATTAAATCACGTCTGGATATACTGGGGTCGGAGAGTGGAGAGCAGTGAGTTACTGATATTGTACCGCATTGATTAAATCACGTCTGGATATACTGGGGTCGGCTTCGTCTGTACCGATAAACAGAGGGAGGAATTAAAAAGGGAAATAATTCCACCGTGTCAAGTAGGAATCGTCCTGTTGAAACCACATATTGTCCACATCCATATCTTCCAATTCGGGCCATAAAAAGTTCGTTATCATCTCACGATAGCGAACACCATTCACAGTAACTGCCTGGCCGGCATAATTTCAAAGAAGTATGGCCCGATGACGTCGCCAGCCCATAAGCAGCACCAAACGACACATCTCCTACAGACCCGGTTTGCTGAAATTTGCGCACAATTCTCCCGAATGTGGACACATTTGGTCGATTATGCTGATCAAAAAAACATCACGAAATGCATTTTGATTTGAACGCCCATTTTCGTAAAAGACTTAAAAAACTTTAACGCGTTGCTCGATTGTGTATCTTTCCATGGTTCAAATTGAGTTAGTCGGAAATTGAGAAATGTCAAATAAAATGCAGAAAAAAAACTTGACTTTTAGGTGTGGTTCACATTTAACATCGGCCCTCACAATGTAAGCACCCTTTACTAATAAAGAGACATGGACTGATAAACTCAATTTTCACTAGAGACGATTTAATGCAATATGAGGTACAAAATCTGAAATTTCCACATGGTAATTTAAAAATGGGTCCCCTAGAACGCCAAGAAGTCTAATCGGTAGGGATCTTTATATGGAGGGCAATGTCAAAACATGGACCGATGTTCCCAATTTTCACTAGGGGCGATAAGGTGCAATATAAAGTATAAATTCTTAAATTTCAGCTAGAGCAATTGAAGAATATGTTCCCATGCTGTGACATCAGAGGGGACCTTTTTAAGGGGACTATACCAAATCATTGACCGAAGTGCTCCGTTTTTACTAGGGACGATTAGGTTCAATATAAAGTGTAAATTCTTAAATTTCAGCCATATCATTTAAAAAATGTCTTCTCAAGCGTGTCATGAAGTGCCATCGGTGGGGAGCTTTATATGGGGGCTATATCAAAACATGGATCGATATGCCCCACTTTCAATAGGGATCGTCCCTAGTCTAAGAAATGACTCTGTACCAATTTTCGCAAAGATCGCTTCATATTTGATCACAGAAATACATGGACAGTAGGCCGGGTCGATTTGTGGGGAGGCAGAAAAAGTCGCCATTGCTCAGTGAAAATCGTATTCTAGGGATCAAAATAAGAAACTTTGCCGAAGGAACCATACCTCTAAAACGAATTCTGATGTCCCGGAATTTGGGTCGAACTTTTGGGTAGGTGCAAATTTTGAAAAATCCCACTTTGACACATTTAGAGTGCTCCAATCGAGTCCAAATGTATGACCGACTCCACTAACTTTGGAGGCCCGACCCACCCATGCCAGTGGCACACCCCCTAGAACCCCCTAGGGGTTCCATACATTTGGACTCGATTGGAGCACTCTAAATGGGTCAAAGTGGGATTTTTTCCGGGACATCAGAATTCGTTTTAGAGGTATGGTTCCTTCGGCAAAGTTTCTTATTTTGATCCCTAGAATACGATTTTCACTGAGCAATGGGCGATTTTTAAATCGACCCGCCCTAATGGACAGATAGACGGACTTGTCTACGGTCGACTGAAAAAGTGATTCTAGGCCGATCTGTATAATGAACTATGGATCTATCACAAACAAATGCACAAAGTCATAATATCCTGTACCACAGTGTAGTGTCGGGTATAAAGACAAAATAATCACTTTTAATTTAATTTATTCCCATAATTTCCCAACAATTAGCACTACCCACCTGGACTAAAGTATTACTACTTTTTTCTAGTCTATAATAATGACTTTCATAAAATACATTAGTTTCCCATTAAGCACTTCCCTCCTACTGGATTTCCTTTTCTAATGAGTGTTGTTTTTTTTTCTTTGTTTTCCTCTTATATTTTCCAGGATTGTAATTTCTACGATGCCGATAATGATGATGATATAAATTTCGAATATCATGATACAACCGCAGCCAATCGCCAACATCAGCAGACAATACCGCAACTGATGATACCAACAATAATGACAACAAATGCAGCACCAAGCAATCAACACCAACAGCTGCTGCAGCAACAGCTGCTGCAGCAACAGCAACAACATCCCTATGATGTTGTGCATGACAATGCCACAAATGTGGAAGCTCTAATACTGCAGAATCAAGTGGACACATTGCATTGGCAATTGAAACAGGTAATTCGAATAAAATAAATGGCGAAATGACGACAAACTACATAAATTTCCTCATTATGGGGTAGTTGTCGACTTTGTCGCTGGCAAGAAAACGAAAGACTTAAGACACAAACTTGGATTGACTAGAACAGCTGCCGCCACAACTCGGGTGGCATTAAGCCCCACGTAGCTGCCTCTGGCTCTGTGGCTTCTAAAGTGTTATCGCCTTAGAACAATTCCAGTTTCCATGGTTTTTGTGTCACAGTTCCATGTTTGTTGTTGTTCTCCTCAAACACGGATATAATTAGTACGCCATCCAATATCAACACATACGAGTGATAGTTGGTACTCGTAGTTTGTCGTTGGTAGCATTTCATGTTTTTTTCTGCTTCTGTATGTATTTGTTTTCTTGTTTTGGTTTTTTTTGTTGCCTTTTTATATATATATTTTTTCTAAAATCCAAGTTATGTGTTCTCATATCATGTTCTGCATATTTTTCTCACGACTAATCTGTCGTTAATTATGGTTCTGGTTTTTGTTTTGTTTTCTCCATATTTCAAACAACTTTTTTTCTTCGCTCTCATGTTTGGCTTACAAAATATAGGTTTCTTTTGATTTCAACATCATTAGAGTTTGGAGCGGTGTAATTATTTTCTTTTTTCCTTTCTAGGTCTCATATCACTCAGGTTCCTTCCCTCTGCAGATGCGGTATTAGCTTCGATACATAGTAGGCAGTATTACATATTTTGAATGCTCAGGCAATATCGTGATTCGTTGATTAGACATTGTGGGCAGTAGGCCGGGAATACTTTGCATTGCTTTATTATTATTTCAATTATGACAATGGGAAGGAAACCTTAAGTATTCAATGGAATTCTTATGACTTAGCTTAATTAGATCATATGAAGAGTATTTTTATAATGCGAATATAATCTTTAATTCTTATTACCGGAAAGTAATCTATCTTGGTTTGTTTAATGAGTGAGTGAGGGTGGCACAGTGCGTGACTGTGACTTGAGCTGCGAAACACGCAGAGTGTAGGAGTTTCAACTCATAATCCGATTTCAGATTAATGTTTGAGAATAGTGTAAATAACACTAAGCAACAACAACAAAAATTGGTTCATATAAGCACACTGAAAAGAATTTACTTAACTTTCAAGATTTTACTTCAAAGACGTCATAATGTTAAAAACAAAAATTATAAACAAAAAATTTCACTATTTTGGAATTTTGGAAATTAACCTTAAAATAAACTTCATTTAAAAACAAAGGTTTTGGTTTAGGTTGGCAGCCACCTTTACCAGCTAGCATAGATCAATATAGGTACCACACTGAAAATATTATCTTCGTGAATATCACGAAATGTTTCTTATATATTGCGAAATCGGTTTTATTTTTTCAGCCAAAGAAATGTTTCATACGATATATGAAAAAACCATATACATACATTTCGAAGAAGATTCTTCATATATTTTATGAAACTATTTCATATTTTTTATGAAACTATTTCATATATTTTATGAAACTATTTCATATTTTTATGACAATATTTCATGTTTTTTATGAAACTATTTCATGTTTTTTTATAAATTTATTTCATATTTTTTTATGAAATTATTTCACATTTTTTAAGAAATTATTTCATATTTTGTATGCCGACCTACACTATTTTAAAATTGCCTATAAATATTCTTCTGGTTTTAGACCGTTTTTGCCTCTAATTCGGTTCGAAACGCTGCTCTCTCTTATCAGGAAAAGATTAAAGCAAACGAGCAAGAATTATTCCCTACATCTGCTATATCAAATCAAAAATAATCACATCAAGTAATGTATTTGCCAATTCCTTCGTACTCGTTTGTTGTATGGTTTA
This sequence comes from Eudasyphora cyanicolor, assembly GCA_963930755.1. Lineage (NCBI taxonomy): Eukaryota > Metazoa > Arthropoda > Insecta > Diptera > Muscidae > Eudasyphora > Eudasyphora cyanicolor. The sequence continues at coordinate 160,225,637 of OZ005735.1, forward strand.
ATATTTTTATGAAATTATTTCATATTTTGTATGAAATTATTTCATATTTTTTATGAAATTATTTTATATTTTGTATGAAATTATTTCATATTTTTTATGAAATTATTTCATATTTTGTATGAAATTATTTCATATTTTGTATGAAATCATTTCATATTTTCTATGAAATTATTTCATATTTTCTATGAAATTATTTCATATTTTCTATGAAATTATTTCATATTTTCCATGAAATTATCACAATTATTTACAATTTGGATAAAATTATGTAGTTGTAATCAATGCAAATTTGTTAGCATCTGAAATGTATAACATATATATCACATAAACAGTTGTTGAATAATTTACAGGTTTTCCTCCGAACGCTGTAAGTAGGTGATAAATTTGGCATAGATCTTCTTTTTTGTCCTAAGGTTGAATGCTTTTGAAATTATTGGAAATTGATACGGATATAAGAACAGAATAAAGTACAATTTAAAAATTATGTTACTCTCACAAAAATTACGAAAGTTTTAAGACGTCATTTCATACAAAATAAGAATATTTTCATAAAATGTATGACCATAACTTTACGAAGCTTTTATGACGATTTCCTAAGAAGCCTCTTCGTAAATTAATAAAATGTTCTTCATAATATGATTGAAATTTACGAAAATCTTCGTAAATAATACTCTTATGAAGAATGTATGAAGAAAAGAGTACGAAGAATGTGTCGTAAATAGTACGAAGAAAATATTTTCAGTGCACGGACTCAGATGCCCCTCATCGAATCCAATCTTTTTGATAAACAAAGTTATCAATAGTACGAATATCGGTACCCAAAAGTTCTGTCAGACTTCCTAGAAAGGCCTGACCCTAGTGTATACCGACATCATTTACTCAATGCGGGACAATAGCAAATCAGGTGTTTAATGCTCTCCACTTCTTCCTCATCACCACAGCTCCTGCAGAAGTCATTGGGCTCAATATCTAACGTTCTGGCGTCTTCGCCGATCAGTCAGAGTCCCATCAGAACCGACACTAGGTTTAGGTTAGGGTGGCATCCATCTTTGCCAGCTCACATAGACCAATGTCGGTCCCCGGGCACAGATCCCCCTCATCAAAACCAACATGTTTAATAAACAAAGTTATCAATAGAAAGAATATCGGTAACGAAAAGATCTGTCAGATCTCCCCTTCTTCCTCATCACCACAGCTCCTGCAGAAGTGATTGGGCTCAATATCTAACCTTCTGGTGTGTTCGCCGATCATGCAGAACCGTCACTAACGTAGACAGTATTTTCCTCTCTAGTGCGAGGAGATATTTTGACCTCTGGTCATATCTTGGCCAGATTTGTTTAGGCACCCTACAGGTGCCGATTTCAGTCCATCTTTCATTGACCTGCCTGATTGCCTCTTACCTAAGCCAAAAATTGCATGTGGATAGTGGCACACCGATATCTGTAAATTCTTCAAGAATTGTAATGTCGTTCTCTTCCTAGCAAGTTCATCAGCTTTGCAGTTCCCCGGGATATCCCTATGGTCAGGTACCCACATGAGATGAATGTTAAACTGCTCTTTGTGAATTTAGGGATGTAGCCTTCAGATAATTGATGGCAGCTTGACGACTGTTCGTCTAAATGACAACGCCAGTGTTGGTTACTACGTTGCAACTCAGCTACTTGGCGACTTCCCTTATAGCCATTATTTCGGCTTGATAGACACTGTAGGCATCTTGTAGTCTATCATCTACAGCAAGACTAAGTTCTTCACCGTGCACTCCGAATCAAACCTTATCATCAAGCTTCGAACCACATGTTTAGAAGTGTAGATGTTTTTTATTTTCTGATGTTCTGCCAACCCATTCTTCTCCGGCTGGAATTTTAATGGTGAAGTTCCTCCCGGTCGGCTACAATTGCGCTACAGTGTAATATCCTTATGCGCCGTAGTTCTTATACCTTTACATTGACAGACTGTTCAATCGTAGTGCAGCTCTAGTGGCAACTTCTATCTCGCCACAATATCAATCTGCAGTCGATGGAGTAGGACTTGTAGAGACTCAATCGCTGTAGTCCTCAACGTTCCGCTTATGCATAGGCTGGCAATTCTATGAACCTTTTATAATTTGGTTGGCTATGCATTTTTTTATCAGTTAACGTGCACCACACCACAGTTCATACAACAGTATTGGGCAAACTAGTGCTATATATGAGCAACCGCGGCACCCATCATGCGCACAGCTTTCTCATCATCAAATTTTCCAGCAGCTCGTACGGTTGCCACATTTCACGAAAGTAATTTTTTCAAACTACTACAGCCATCTATGTGTCAGATCGTCTAATTTTGAGACCGCTCTCGTAATGTGAAAAAAGACCACCACAATGTATTCTATGAAATTTAGGGACCATTCGATAGTGTCCATAAGTTTATGCAGGGTCGATTCTGCAAACTTGCCCTTGTTCTATGTATGTTTATTCTCCGACAGGAGGTTTGTATCCAGGATTTCTCTAATGAAAGAATCTAAAAGTATTGCCAGATCTTTTCATAGGAAGGAGGTAGTCTAATTGGCCAGAAGTCCTTTGACCTAGTGTGCGATATCTGGCCCTCTTATAAAGCGTGGACCATTTAAAATTTGAACTACTGATTACATTGACTTGTGATTTGAGCCCTTTGGACTATTTTCTGTGGGGAGCCATTAAGGATAATTGTTATGCAAAGAGACAATTGAAGCGTTGAAACATGAAATCGAAGTTGCCTTGAAGAGATTCGACCCGAAACAATCGAAAATGTACTGAAAAATTGGGTTGATCGGATGAGGTACTGCCGAGTCAGTCATGGTAGTCATATACATGATATTGTGTTCCATTATTAAATGACAAAGTTCAAACTTTCCAATAAAACCAGAAATTGGAAAAAAATATCAGTATTTTTTTACAGCCTTCATAATTTTCTACAGCCAGGGGTTCATGTACTTCAACATTTTCTGCATTTCTGCTGGAGTAATGGTCCTGGTACATTTAAAGGTCTTAAAGCCGTTTATAGAGTCTCTAAAATTAAAACCTTCTGTGAGAAAATTGGAAATTTGCATGTTTCACCTTAGGATGGAGGTATACTAACATTCTCATTTCGTTTGGAACCCCTTGAAATATTGATCTGAGACCCTATCAAGTATATTCTTGATCGTCGTTAAATTTTAAGACGATTTAATCATGTCCGTCTGTCTGTTGAAATAATAATAGAGTAATAATAATAGAGCTAAGTAGGTTGATCAAATTTGCAGACATATGTTATATAGGTTCAGATAATTAGGAGAGGTCGCTCACATATAGAGGTCGCTCCAAAATATGTCGTAAAAAAATGTTGAGCTGTTCATTTAAAAATGGGGTTCCTAGAAGACGCGAACATAGACAATTACATTTTTAGAGGACAAGTTGGTCCCTTTAAAAAATGCAAAGAAATTAATTGTTCATTGAAAAACATAACGGTGAAATACCTGTGGTTGGACCGTTTAAACGCCAAACAATAGCCCTCGATGAACTCATATTCCCATAATAAACCCAGTAAGGAAAGGCTAAAGTCGGGCGGGGCCGACTATATATATATAGTCCCTACACCACTCTCGTAATATTGAATAACTCTGAAATATAAATGTTGTAATTCATGTATAAATTGTTTATTCTAAATTTCAAAACGATTGGATGTAAAATACAGCTTCTATTGAACTAAAGGGCAAGAAACTCTACCATTCTAAATTTCAAAATGATTGGATGTAAAATACAGCTTCTACAGGACTAAAGAGCAAAATCGGACGAAACATATATATGGGAGCTATAGCTAAATCTTAACCGATTTTCTTCAAATTCGGCAGTGTTGGTTCATGGATCAAGCAACTCTACCATTCTAAATTTCAAAATGATTGGATTTAAAATACAGCTTCTACAGGACTAACGAGCAACATAGGGCGAAACATATATGTATGTATATGGGAGCTATAGCTAAATCTCAACCGATTTTCTTCAAATTCGGCAATGTTGGTTCATGGATCAAGAAAATCTACCATTCTAAATTTCAAAACGATTGGATGTAAAATACAGCTTTTATAGGACTAAATGGCCAAATCGGACGAAACATATATATGGGAGCTATAGCTAAATCTTAACCGATTTTCTTCAAATTCGGTAGTGTTAGTTCATGGATCAAGAAACTCTACCATTCTAAATTTCAAAATGATTGGATGTAAAATACAGCTTCTACAGGACTAAAGAGCAAAATCGGACGAAACATATATATGAGAGCTGTAGCTAAATCTTAACCGATTTTCTTCAAATTGGGCAATGTTGGTTCATGGATCAAGAAACTCTACCATTCTAAATTTCAAAACGATCGGATGTAAAATACAGCTTCTTCAGGACTAAAGAGCAAAATCGGACGAAACATATATATGGGAGCTATAGCTAAATCTTTACCGATTTTCTTCAAATTCGGCAATGTTGGTTCATAGATCAAGAAAATCTACCATTCTAACTTTCAAAACGATTGGATGTAAAATACAGCTTTTATAGGACTAAATGGCCAAATCGGACGAAACATATATATGGGAGCTATAGCTAAATCTTAACCGATTTTCTTCAAATTCGGTAGTGTTAGTTCATGGATCAAGAAACTCTACCATTCTAAATTTCAAAATGATTGGATGTAAAATACAGCTTCTACAGGACTAAAGAGCAAAATCGGACGAAACATATATATGGGAGCTGTAGCTAAATCTTAACCGATTTTCTTCAACTTGGGCAATGTTGGTTCATGGATCAAGAAACTCTACCACTCTAAATTTCAAAACGATCGGATGTAAAATACAGCTTCTATAGGACTAAAGGGCCAAATCGGACGAAAGATATATATGGGAGCTATATCTAAATCTGAACCGATTTCAACCAAATTCAATAGCGATCTTAACAGCCGCGAAATACTGTAAACTGCAAAATTTCAGAACGATCGGAGTGAAATTGCGACCTGTAGTCGACGAACAACTTTACATGGACAGACGGACGGACGGACATCGTTAAATCGACTAGTGATTCTAGTGATTCTGAGTCGATCGGTATACTTTAAGGTGGGTCTAGCTGTGTTATTTTAAGGAGTTACAAACATCTGCCGTGAAACAAACTTATAATACCCTGTACCACAGTGTGGTGTAGGGTATAAACACCACTGTCGAGTTAACAAATTAAATCCGACCCTCACTTTCAAAGGATTATAATATAAAATTTGATACGTTGTGCATGAGATGCCACAATTGCAGCACATTTGCAAAAAAAATGTCGACCTATTTAATGTGTAACTTTAAACAATTCTCCCATTCATCCGTTACAGAAATTAATTATGTATTTTAAACGATACAATTTAAAATCAAACCAATTTAACGTTTCAATAAAAATGCTTATTCGGATTCCGACCACAAATATAATTTATATGCAAATTAATCATTATTATAATTTGGTTAGTGTCTGATTAATTTGTTTACATCGACAAAAACAAACAAACACACACACACAGACTTTATTATTATTTTTTTTGTGGAATATTTAATATATTATTTTTTATTTAGACATTAGGGTGAGCTTTTTTATTTTTTTCTGGAAACACAGAATTTGCAAAAGAATAATACAATGTTTAGAGGATATGTTATATAATTGATAGGGAAATGGTAAAGCAGAAATGTTACTTATCTCAGGGGAGAATTTGAAGAGGATAGCTACAGCATACTTTCTTCAAAAGTAAAAGGATTCTTGGAGAATTAATTTAGGTCCAGCTCGCTTCTCACCCTCTTACCCCTGCAAATTGCAATCAAAACGTATCGCATGTCAATAGTCATACAAATTGTCGACATTTTAGTTGGTGGTTTCTTTGTCAAAAATATTCCTACTATGAGATTTGAACAGATTTCGAGTTATTACATAATTTGTATATATTTCTACTCATAGCACAATTTTTTTTTGTAAATAACAAAATTTAATTTTGATTTTTTACATTTTTTCTGGAAGACTTAAAGAAACCATTGTAAATATGGCAAATTTGTACCTGTACATTTTTATTTAAAAGTGCAAAAGTTATGTACCGAATGTGCATAGCTTGTTATATTTACAAGCGGCATTTTTTTATACTTGTATTTGTATATGCTAAAATTGTCAACATGGACGTGTAAATTATGTTATGTACTCTAGGACGTATTGAAAATATTATAAAGGGTGGTTAAATTTTAAGGGCCGATGTTGGTTTTGAATAAAATACAAATTATTTAGGAAATTATTGCCATTTCTTTTTATTATGATAATATTGGTATGGTTCAATTGCGTATGGAACAAAATATCGGCCAAATGGCCGCCGCCACCTCGGCGGCACACCCCCATCCGATGGTCCAAATTTTCGATGACGCTGGAGCATAATTGAGGTTTTATGCCATTAATGTGCCGAATTATCTCATCCTTTAGCTCTTGAATTGTTGCTGGCTTATCGACGTACACCTTTTCTTTCAAATAACCCCAAAGAAGGAAGTCCAACGGTGTCAAATCACATGATCTTGGCGGCCAATTGACATCGCCACGACGTGAAATAACATTGTTTCATTAGCTGTGTGGCAACCCGTTGAAACCACTTATTGTCCACATGCATATCTTCCAATTCGGGCCATAAAAGTACGTTATCATCTCACGATAGCGAACACCATTCACAGTAACTGCCTGACCGGCCTCATTTCGAAGAAGTATGGCCCGATGACGTCGCCAGCCCATAAGCAGCACCAAACGAACTGGGCGAGCATGCACAGGTGTTTTCACATCTCCTACAGTCCCGGTTTGCTGAAATTTGCCCACAATTCTCCCGATTGTGGACACATTTGGTCGATTATGCTGATCAAAAAAACATCACGAAGTGCACGAAATGCATTTTGATTTGAACGCCCATTTTCGTAAAAGGTTTAAAAAACTTTAACGCGTTGCTCGATTATGTATCTTTCCATGGTTAAAATTGAGTTAGTCTAAAATTGAGAAATATCAAATGAAATGCAGAAAAAAACATGACGTTTAGGTGTGGTTCATATTCAACATCGGCTCTTACAATTTAACCACCCTTTATTACAAAATGTCTGCGAATATAAACCCTACCAATAGTAATTTATTTACTATTTAAGCATAGACAGATTGGGGTTTATTTTATGTTTTTTTCACTGTGGAGTTGAGCTGAAGATCAAAGTGTTCCTACAAATTGAAGGAAGATATTTTGAATAGTCAAGTGAAAAAGAAAATGACTTTGAAATCCAACACCAACCAATGCACGATGCTTTTCGTTGGGGGTTAGTCAACTCTTCGGATGTAGCAATGTTGTTTATGGCCTGCGGTCCACTTGTCATTACTTTATTATACCCTACACCACACTGTGGTACAGGGTATTATAAGTTTGTTTCACGGCAGATGTTTGTAACACCTGAAAATAACACAGATAGACCCACCTTACAGTATACCGATCGACTCAGAATCACTAGCTGAGTCGATTTAACCATGTCTGTCCGTCCCTCCGTCTGTCCATGTAAAGTTGTTCGTCGACTACAGGTCGCGATTTCACTCCGATCATTCTGAAATTTTGCATTTTAGAGTATTTCGCAGCTGTAACGATCCCTATTGAATTTGGTTGAAATCGGTTTTGATTTAGATATAGCTCCCATATATATCTTTCGTCCGATTTGGCCCTTTAGTCCTGTAGAAGCTGTATTTTACATCCAATCATTTTGAAATTTAGAATGGTAGAGTTTCTTGATCCATGAACCAACACTACCGAATTTGAAGAAAATCGGTTAAAATTCCCATATATATCTTTCGTCCGATTTGGCCCTTTAGTCCTATAGAAGCTGTATTTTACATCCAATCGTTTTGAAATTTAGAATGGTAGAGTTTCTTGATCCATGAACCAACATTGCCGAATTTGAAGAAAATCGGTTAAGATTTAGCCAAAACATCTCTTATATATGTTTCGTCCGATTTTGCTCTTTAGTCCTGTAGAAGCTGTATTTTACATCCAATCATTTTGAAATTTAGAATGGTAGAGTTTCTTGATCCATGAACCAACACTACCGAATTTGAAGAAAATCGGTTAAGATTTAGCTATAGCTCCCATATATATGTTTCGTCCGATTTGGCCCTTTAGTTCTATAGAAGCTGTATTTTACATCCAATCGTTTTGAAATTTAAAATGGTAGAGTTTCTTGATCCATGAACCAACATTGCCGAATTTGAAGAAAATCGGTTAAGATTTAGACAAAACATCTCTTATATATGTTTCGTCCGATTTTGCTCTTTAGTCCTGTAGAAGCTGTATTTTACATCCAATCATTTTGAAATTTAGAATGGTAGAGTTTCTTGATCCATGAACCAACACTACCGAATTTGAAGAAAATCGGTTAAAATTCCCATATATATCTTTCGTCCGATTTGGCCCTTTAGTTCTATAGAAGCTGTATTTTACATCCAATCGTTTTGAAATTTAGAATGGTAGAGTTTCTTGATCCATGAACCAACATTGCCGAATTTGAAGAAAATCGGTTAAGATTTAGACAAAACATCTCTTATATATGTTTCGTCCGATTTGGCCCTTTAGTTTTATAGAAGCTGTATTTTACATCCAATCGTTTTGAAATTTAAAATGGTAGAGTTTCTTGATCCATGAACCAACATTGCCGAATTTGAAGAAAATCGGTTAAGATTCCCATATATATCTTTCGTCCGATTTGGCCCTTTAGTTCTATAGAAGCTGTATTTAAAATCCAATCGTTTTGAAATTTAGAATGGTAGAGTTTCTTGATCCATGAACGTTGGTTCAGCTGTATTTTACATCCAATCATTTTGAAATTTAGAATGGTAGAGTTTCTTGATCCATGAACCAACATTGCCGAATTTGAAGAAAATCGGTTAAGATTTAGCTATAGCTCCCATATATATGTTTCATCCGATTTGGCTCTTTAGTCCTGTAGAAGCTGTATTTTACATCCAATCGTTTTTATACCCTACACCACAGGGTATTATTTAAGTATAAAAGTAAATTTATGTAAACAATTTATACATGAATTACAAAATTTATATTTCAGAGTTATTCAATATTACGAGAGTGGTGTAGGGTATTATATAGTCGGCCCCGCCCGACATTAGCCTTTCCTTACTGGTTACTTTATAAATTTCTTTTAATTTGAGTTGTGTTCAACATTTTTTATTTTCCATATAAATTTAAATTGGAACAAAAGCAGCTATACTTATAAATTCCACAAAACATAGAAAATTTACGAAGGAAAAAAGTGCTATATTTCAGAAGTTCGCGTATAATGGATTATATTAAAATTTAATTTTATTTGTAGAACATATCGTAGAACAACAATTACCTGAAGCTCAAATTATGTGACAATAAAAAGGGTTTTAGTTCTTTTTGTTTTTTTTAATATAGCCACATTTGGATATAAGCCATCGATATATACGAGCTGAAAATAAAGCGCTGCTGTAGTATATTGTCTCAAACATATTTTGCTTGAAATATTCATATTTGGGAAGATGTTGTTCTAACGAAATCTTTGTTTCCCTCCTAATATTTTAATTTTAATTAATTTTTTTATTTATTATTTACCTTTTATGAGTATCGTCTTTCATAAAATAATAAGCCTCACATATAATAAATAGTCTGTATGTCCCATTATACCTTGAAAATGTCGAACAAAAAGTTATAAGCGGTTAATAAAAAATGCCACAAAATTGGGTTATTAATTTTGCTCACATACGCGTCTGGAAAACATTTATATGAATGAATTGGCATATTTTAAATTTGATAAACTGAAATGTTACAAACTCAGCAAACAATCCACATGGAAGGAAGTATGAAAAGTAATAATTCAATGTTCAGCTCGAATTAAATAAACAATATGTGAAATATGTAATTACTACATTGTCCAAATATTGATTTACGATTGATGAAATTAATATGATTTTTCCCAGGGACGTCCAATAAATCAATAATATGTCATGGAGGAAGATGTGTAGTTTTTTTTTTTCAAATTTCAGAATCATTTCTATCAGTGCAAAATAATTTTCATATTGTAGCAAGTAGGGCAATACATTCGTCCATTCTTTGCCAGACAACAGTTATTACAATGTTATTATAAAATACCGAATTTGAAGACTTTTAGTGTTTACGAATAGACTATAATAACATGCTACAGAATTTAATTTTTGTATACATTCGTATTATCGTTGATTTGTTAGTTCATTCTTTAAGTGTTTTACCAAAAAATATTGTGAAAAATAGTATGCCCAAAAGCCTTAAATTTGAATAAATTATTACGTGTAGTTTAATGTGAAGTAACAACCATTAAAATCAAATCAACACCATCACATTCGAACGACTTATTACTCGTATAATTAAATGTAACACGACACTTGTGATAAATTATGTCATATTTAATGAAATGTGCTACTTTTACGACTAACAATTTAAGTCAAGTACCAAGAATAGTTCTTGCATTAACCAAATACGTTTCATACACGTGCCCAATAAAATGAATGACTCAGTTCCGAAATTAAATCTTTCGTTTTTTTAACAGTAATTGTAATATCTACATGGAGAAAAATAAACTATAGGTAATACAGTTTATTTTTTTGTTGATATTTGGGGAAAATCAAGTTATTTTCAAGACATTTTCAAATTACAACTTCAACACAGTACAACACATGATTTTGGGACTCAATTCTGAGAATTGGATGTGAAAATAGTAGAAGTAGTAGTAGTAGTAGTAGAACTTCTGCATCATTCGTTTAGTCAAGTTGGCTGAATTAATAATTTAATGGCCATACGATTTTTTGCTTGAAGATATTGAATAGGAAAAAATTTAAGATATTGAATAGGAAAAAAATGTCTGTCAAATACAACATCAAATAAAATTTTCCACAGAATATTGTTGTTTTAACGTATTAAAATTGTTGTGTAACGTCCGCTACAGACGAATTTCAAATTTTTGGATGGATCCGGAAATATTTAGTTCTAAAGAGAGCTATTTGTATATGCTTAAATATATATACATAAATGTTATATCCTTAAATAGTAAAATATTTAAAAAAACATAGTATTTATTGGTGTTCATTGATCGATTTTTGTCATTCAACAAGTGCCGATGAACGCGAAAATACAATTTTTGAATTATAATTTAGAGTGAAAAATGAAAAAAGCAGAAAAGCATTCGAAATTTCAGTATGGAAAACAACAACTACGTTTGTGGTCATATCGTCCCAAAAATAGGCAATCAAGATCGAAAAAAACTTGTTTACTGAGGAATTCAAAACAGTGTATTGTTATTATTTTGATGAAACAGATTTAAGTGGTGTAAATTTTACGCCGAACACATCTCATATTTTCTGGGTAAGAATAGCTGTAATATGAATCGGAATTTTTATTTTCATGCAAAATAAAGTTTATAAAAGAAAACATCATATTTCTGGATTTGTTATCCAGATATTCGTAAACGTCCTCAGAGACATCCTACAGGTGGCTCTGAACAAATTGGCTAGATGGGCCAGAAGCAGTGGTTTGGGCGTAAACCCAAACAAGACAGAATTGGTTCTCTTTACTAGGATAAATAATGTCCCACATGTGGACCCTCCACCTCGGATAAATGGAACAGATCTAGTCTTTTCTGAAAGTGCAAATTTTTTAGGAATAATTCTAGATAGAAAACTGTTATTTTGACTTAACGTATTGGAACGTGTAAGGAAGGCCAACGTCGCCTTATATTCCTGCAAAAAGGCTGTAGGGTCGCGGTGGGGCCTCTCTCCTAAAATCGTCCACTGGATATATATAGCAGTAGTTCGCCCAATACTGTTATACGGCATTGTAGTATGGTGGACGGCATCTGACAAACTAACCATCACCAACCTACTAACAAAGATTCAGAGAACAGCCTGCCTGAGCGTAAGCGGAGCCTTAAGGACTACAGCGACCGAGTCTACAAGCACTACTCCATATACTGCCGATTAATATTGTGCTATGGTAACCGACCTAGTGGACTATATACCAACTGTGTACACCTTCGATTGAAATTACATCACTATGATTCCCGCCAGAGATGAATGGGTTGGCAGAATACCAGGTAATATAAACCATCTCCACTTTTACACAGATGGTTCGAAGCTTGATAAAAAGGTTGGCTTCGGAGTACACTGTGAAGAACTTAGTTTGGATGTAGCTCACAGACTACCAGATACCTGTAGTGTCTATCAAGCCGAAATGATGGCAATATGGGATGTAGCCAAGTGGCTGAGTCGCAACATAGTAACCAACACTGGCGTTGTCATTTACTCGGACAGCCAGGCTGCTATCAATTCTCTGAAGGCAACATCCCTAAATTCACAAACAGCCCTCGACTGCCGCAGATCTCTTAACGAGATGTCTGAGCAGTTTAATATATGTACACCTCATATGGGAGCCTGGGCATAGGGATATCCCGGGGAACTGCAAAGCCGATGAACTTGCTAGGAAAGGGACGACATTACAAATTCTCGAAGAATTTGCATATATTGGTGAGCCACTATCCACGTGCAAGCTTTGGCTTAGGCAAGAGGCAATCAGGCAGTCCAACGAAAGATGGACAGAAATTGGCACCTGCAGGGTAGCTAGACAAATCTGGCCAAGGTATGACCTGAGAAGATCAAAATATCTCCTCGCACTAGAGAGGCAAGGATTGTCTACGTTAGTATCAGTTCTGTCGGGACACTGCTTGATCGGCGAACACGCCAAATGATTGGGTATTGGCTCCAATGACTTCTGCAGAAGCTGTGGAAATGAGGAAGAAGTGGAGAGCATTGGGCACTTGCTATGCGACTGCCCCGCTCTGAGTAAACGACGACTGGACATACTGGGATCGGCCTTTATAAGCAGCCTAACAGATCTTTCCAGTACCGATATTCGTACTATCGATAAATTTGTATATCAAACAGGTTGGTTTCGATGAGGGGCATTTTAGTGGTAACACTAGGGACCTAAACTGGTCTACGTGAGCTTGTAAAAAATACGGCTGCCACCCTAACCTAAACCTATTGAGCAAAAATGGTGAAAAATGGTTAAAAAAATTGCGATTTTTAAGGCACTGGATGCCCTTTTTCGGGTAGGTTTGTTCTGGAGAACAATTGGAGAACAATTATTTTGATAATAAAACTGAATAATTTGTAAACGTTGATCTTGCGTATATCTCTCCATGATGAAATTGTAAATACTACTGAATACAATGAACAGCAAATGACAGATCATGACATATTACAAATGGCCGAAACGTCACTTCAAAATCATATCATCCCTATTGGAAAACCCGTTATATGCATTGGTATTCACGGTACTTTTATGTTGGAGATACCAAAAGGGGCGTGATAATAATGCCCATTTTTCGACAGACTATAGGTACTATAAAACATTACACTGTACAAAATTTTAAAGTATTTGTATGCACAAGTATACAAGTTATATGCTGTTTATATTTGGTGCATAATTATCCATTTGTGAGGGAGGCACCAAAAGGGGAGCGGCAACCTTAGGCTAAGTTCGAAGATTGGTCATATTTAAAGTGACCATCCAACCCGCTTTTAGCGGGACAATCCCGCTTTTTGCATTCGGTCCCGTTTTTTCAACATTCTTCAATTGTGAAATATAATCAGAAATTTAAATTTATATATGATTTCAACTAGTTTTTGTATCGTTCAATATGAAATAAGGAATAATTTTTCGTTTATTTGTGTTTCAGTGAATAATTTAATAATTTTTTGTTTGTTATTCGTTATTTTTCTTAAAATAAATATATTTCAGTTTTGTTTAAAGAACGAATCAATACTGAATTTATTTCAATCACTTAGAAAAAGTACCGCTTTTTTGCAAAAGCATTCCCGCTTTTGAACCAAAGACAGCTGGTCACTTTAGCCATATTGGTCCACTGTAGTACCTCCTCATTGATTCTCTGTTAACTTCTATACTATTTATACAAATTCTCTACAAACGGACCATTTTTTCAAATAGTTAACTGTTTATAACTGTAGTGCTTTTACAGTACCTAAAGTCCGGTAAAACAAGTAAGAAAGTTCAGTCGGGTAAACCGACTAATGAATCCCCTTAGGTCTCAAAAAAAAAATTGTTTTGTTTTATTTAAATTATTATCAAGTTAAATTGCATTTAATAACTTTAAAATATGTTCTGGTATCAAAGTTCAAAGCTGTTTACTTTTGGTACAAAAAGGTCCATTTGTGTGGGAGGTACCAAAAGGGGCGTGGCAATTTTGCCTATTTTTCTCAAGGTAATAGTGACTGATAAACTAATACTATGTGTAGAATTTCAGAGGACTTAAATAAGTAGCATAGAATTTATTAAATAATCCATATTTCACTAAATGTTAACTCTTTGTGGGGGAGGTACTAGAAGAAGTGGACCAATATGGCCCATCTTCGAACTTAGCCGGAGATTGAAGAAAATATTATCACATTCCAAATTTGAAGTCAGTCGGTAACTCCTTTCGAGAGTTATCGTGCGCACCAGCCAGCAGACAGACAGACAGACGGACGGACGGACATTGCTTATTCGACTTAAAATTACCCAAAACTGATATCCGCCGGACATACTTAGGGTTCTTAGATCACTCCTTCGATGAGTTACACTTTTGGTTCGTAGCTAATGATATATACCCTCCTCTCTAAGGTGAGGGGATAAAAATGGCATTATTGCCACGCACCTTTTGGTAGCTCCACACAAAATGACCGAATCATACAAACATTGATTGAATCATAACGTTATTACCACTGCACATATCGATACCTCCATTCTAAACTATGCTAAGTGCAAAAAGGTAGTTTTTCAGGAGAGGCGATCAAAGTTTGATGAATGAATTTTGAATTTTTTAATTTTGTGTGGAATTCCTTTATAGTGCAAATCGAATGACCTGTACTTGTTTGTGAATAACTTTTGATTGGGTTGATGGATAAACACCAAATTTTGACTGAATATAATTTGGAATATTTAGAAATTACAAATGTAATCTCCCTAAAACTATGCTAAGTCGACTTAGCATGTTTTAGAATGGAGGTATCGATATACACTCACCATTTCGTGCACTGTAGGGTATTCGTTAAGCCATTTTTGGTAGCCACCACACAAGGTGATTCATCAGAACACATCATTCACATAACTTCTGCAGCAATCAAGTACATGTTTTCTAAAAATTTTCATATTTTGTCCAACAATTCCAATTCCATTTTCAGTGGCTATGGACTAGTGATGTCAATCGGGAAATTTCGATGCGTAAATCCCGGGATTTCCCGATCCCGAAAAATCTCGAATTCTTACGACCATTTTTCACATGTTCTATATTATGGCAATAAAAAACTAAAAATCCAATATTAGGAATTTCGGGATTGTTCCCCCTTAAGCTCCGCAATGCCTCTTCTATAAGTGTGCCAAGGTTCAGGCCAATCGAGTGACTGGGTAAGAAATGGTGAATGGTTCGCTCAATAACTATTAATAATGAAAATCACTGTTTACAATTGCTTCATATCAATCAATGAGATCAAAATAATACAAGTTTTGTCGATGTGCACTTGTCGTTCAGGTCTTATTCGTCCGTCCTGTTGCCAGAACTACACCACCATTGCTTGCACCTTGGGGTGTTTACGATGACAGATGCGGTTCATCTGCATCTGACAGCAGACAAACTTCCTCTAATGTTTTAAACAATTTAAACAAGATACCGGTGATTAAACATGTTTTCATTACTCTCTATCGTCCGGCCACCATTGGCCGCCGCTACGTTAGACATTGAATCATAAATTAAACCAGAAAAATCATTACTACCCGAATACGAGTACTCGTTTCGGATTACGTAATCTCAAGACAAATTTAAGTAACACTTTAGCCATATTGTTCCGTTGGTGGTTGGTTGCTCCGTTTGCTTGGTTGGTTGTTTGGCGGCTGAATTGGCCAAGAGTCACAACTAAGTTAAACGCCACCCAAAACTTTTGGCATTTTCCAAGCAAACAGCCCGTCAGCAGCAAATCAGGCAGGCAGGCAATGTAGCCTGCCATTCAGCCATCGACCATCAACCATCGTTCCCACAGTGTTACATTTTGAGAATAATAGAATGACAAACAAAATAAGAAAATTTCAGTCGAGTAAACCGGCCAAGGTTTACCCTCAATTTGTGAGTGATGTAAGATGCCAGAACGTTGGAAAAAGTTGTTTATTCTTTGTCAGTCTATAGTAATTGGAAATGTTGTTTAAAATACAAAATATGAAAAGATTTAGATGATTGCAGCATAAGTTATTGAAACGTTGCGTTCTGATGAATCTGTCAATTTGGGTGGACGGTAGCAGAAGGGGCTTGACGAATACGCCTATATTGCGTGGAAGATACTTTAAAGACATTCCTCTGTTATGAGCCATTCAATTAAAAAAACAAGTAAGAAAATTTCAGTCGACTAAAGTATACATACCCTCACTTTTTGAGTAATGTATTATGGAATATTACACGTATTAATCTGCCAATTTGTGTGGGAGGTACCAGAAGGGGTTTATCAAATACATTTATTTTTCGCTGAACAGTAGATACTTTAAATACATTGCACTGTGCCGAAATATAAGCCTTAGATTTAGGTTGGGGTGGCAGCCGTTTTTTCCCTTCAGCTCACATAGACCAGTTTAGGTCCCTAGTGGTATCACGGGCTAAAATGCCCCTCAACGAAACCAACCTGTTTGATATACAAATTTATCGATAGTACGAATATTGGTACCGGAAAGATCTGCTAGACTGCCTAGAAAGGCCGACCCCAGTATGTCCAGTCGTCGTTTACTCAAAGCGGGACAGTCGCATAGCAAGTGCTCAATGCTCTCCACTTCTTCCTCATCTCCACAGCTTCTGCAGAAGACATTGAAGTCAATACCCAATCTTCTAGCATGTTCACCGATCAGGCAGTGTCAGAACTGATACTAGGTTAGGTTTAGGTTAGGGTGGCAGCCGTATTTTTTTTACAAGCTCACATAGACCAGTTTAGGTCCCTAGTGTTACCACGTGCTGAAATGCCCCTCATCGAAACCTGTTTGATATATAAATTGATCGATAGTACGAATATCAGTACTGGAAAGATCTGTTAGGCTGCCTAAAAAGGCCGACCCCAGTATGTCCAGTCGTCGTTTACTCAAAGCGGGACAGTCGCAAAGCAAGTGCTCAATGCTCTCCACTTCTTCCTCATCTCCACAGCTTCGGCAGAAGTCATTGGAGTCAATACCCAATCTTTTGGCGTGTTCGCCGATCAAGCAGTGTCCCGTCAGAACCTGTACTAACGTAGACAATCGTTTCCTCTCTAGTGCGAGGAGATATTTTGACCTTCTCAGGTCATACCTTGGCCAGATTTGTCTAGCTACCCTGCAGGTGCCGATTTCTGTCCATCTTTCGTTGGACTGCCTGATTGCCTCTTGCCTAAGCCAAAGCTTGCACGTGGATAGTGGCGCACCAATATATGCAAATTCTTCGAGAATTTGTAATGTCGTCCCTTTCCTAGCAAGTTCATCGGCTTTGCAGTTCCCCGGGATATCCCTATGCCCAGGCACCCATATGAGGTGTATATTAAACTGCTCAGCCATCTCGTTAAGAGATCTGCGGCAGTCGAGGGCTGTTTGTGAATTTAGGGATGTTGCCTCCAGAGAATTGATGGCAGCCTGGCTGTCCGAGTAAATTACAACGCCAGTGTTGGTTACTATGTTGCGACTCAGCCACTTGGCGACTTCCCATATTGCCATTATTTCGGCTTGATAGACACTACAGGTATCTGGTAGTCTGTGAGCTATATCCAAACTAAGTTCTTCACAGTGTACTTCGAAGCCAACGTTTTCATCAAGCTTCGAACCAACCGTATAGAAGTGGAGATGGTTTCTATCACCTGGTATTCTGCCAACCCATTCACCTCTGGATGGAATCATAGTAATGTAGTTCCTCTCGAAGGTGTACACAGTTGGTATATAGTCCACTCGGTCGGTTACCATAGCACTACACTTTGATATCCTCATGTGACCGTAGTTCTGGTACCTCCACATTGATAGGCAGTTTAATCTTAGTGCCGCTCTGGTTGCAACTTTTCTCGCTACAATATTAGTCGGCAGTATACGAAGTAGAGCTTGTAGAGACTCAGTCGCTGTAGTCCTTAAGATTCCGCTTATGCTGAGGCAGGCAGTTCTCTGAACCTTTGATAGTAGGTTGGTGATGGTTAGTTCTCTGAACCTTTGATAGTAGGTTAGTGATAGTTAGTTTGTCAGTGGCCGCCCATCATACCACAATTCCGTATAACAGTATTGGACGAACTACTGTTATATATATGTATATCCAATGGACGATTTTAGGAGAGAGGCCCCACCGCGACCCTACAGCCTTTTTGCAGGAATATAAGGCAACGTTGGCCTTCCTTACACGTTCCAATACGTTAAGCGTAAATAACAGTGTCCTATCTAGAATTATTCCTAAAAATGTTGCACTTTCAGAAAAGACTAGATCTGTTCCATTTATCCGAGTTGGAGGGTCCACATGTGGGACATTATTCATTGCAGTAAAGAGATCCAATTCTGTCTTGTTTTGGTTAACGCCCAAACCGCTGCTTCTGGCCCATCTAGCCAACTTGTTCAGAGCCACCTGTAGGATGTCTCTGAGGACGTTTTCGAATTTGCCACTCACTTCGTTGCCACGTTGTCCGCATATGCAACGACCTTGCAGCCACAACGTTCTAGATCTAGCAGGATTTCATTCACCGCTAGGTTCCAAAATAGTAGGTCGTTTGTATACTTTGTTTTTTTAATTTCTGGCTAATAACACAACGCAACAAAAAAATTTTTTTTGTGTCCTAGACCTAAAAATAATTTGTTTGTATAGATTGTGGCATACTGTTATATAAAATCAAAACCAAAATTTTTTTATGGATAAATTTTTTTTAAAAAAAAATTTTATTAAAAATGCTATTATCGTACCCTTAGTATTTGCACTATAATTTTTGGAGCATATGCCCGATCTGGTCGACTTATGCGTTAAATTGAAGCTATTAATGTGGGCTACCAATGTTGGAAATATCTCTTTCACTTAGAAACAGTGGTTTAGTAACAGTTATTAAACAAATTGGAAAAAGTAGATTTTTTTCAAAAAAAAAATCCTGGGACAAAAAAACATAACAAGAAGAAAAAAAAATCGAAAACATATTTTATTTTTTAAAAGTTTTCATCCTAGCGAAGAAAATAATGCCTATTTGAAAAAAATTTATGGATAAATGTAGAAATTATAACCCTTTTGGTAGAGGTAATAGAATTTCAAAAAGTCTTTTTTTTAATTTCGGTTTAAATAGCGATTTTATTTATTACTTTTATTTATATATTTTATTTATGCTCATTTTTATTATGCTCATTTATTTTATTTATGTTCATTTGGGTTTATTTACATGAACAAGTTTCGTTAGAAGTAATTGTGAGTTCTTTGTTGACGTTTGTAGATTTCGGAATCGGTTTCTCTAATGAGGAACCAAATATAATTCTTTCATCCCAGTGCCCTTGGTAACGCCGCTCGATGGACTTCAATTCTTGGTGAAACCTTTCGCCATGTTCGACACTTACGTCGCCAAGATTCTCGGGGAAAAAGTTTATATGGGAATGAAATAAATTAATTTTGAGGGACATATTTACACCTGTTGGAATACATAAAGCGAAAAATAAGTTGGAAGAATACATATGTGTTACATACATAAATATAAACAAATATATTTCTAACCTATTTTTTCATAATTTTTTAACAAATCATTAATCATTGTTTCATATTGCGGGCTTCTATCGGATCCAAGGAAATTTGAAACTACAAGCTTAAACGACCTCCATGCTGCAATTTCATCCGACGTCAAATATGATTCGAAATTCACATCTTTCATCAGTTTCCTTATTTTAGGCCCATCAAAAACTCCTTCTTCGATTTTTTTAAAAGAAAGACTTTTAAGTAAACTATTTAAATATGAGAGTGAATTGCCATCTTTCTTTAAGGCTTTTACAAAATTTTTAAAGAGCCCCAGCTTCATCTGCAGTGGTGGCAAAATATCGGCTATACCAGAGGCATAACATACCAACTACTTTTAAATCGCAACAAATTTTCCAGTTATGTTCATATTTTATGTATTTTATCAATTTAGCCATTGTTTCGTATGATTCCTTAGTGTTGGCAGCATGAGCAATAGGAATCGACGGTTTCTGATTTTCGTTGTGTAAAAGTACTGCTTTCAAATTTTCTTTACTGCTGTCAACAAGTAACCGCCATTCCTTTGAATTGTATGTTTGATTAATTTTCTCGAACAATCCGGGAATGTCCTTGCAAAAGCATCTGTTATCCACAGTTGTATAAAATTGTTTGTAAGGTATATCACGGACTCTATAATATGATATGTTAACATCTGGGGCCAAAATATTGTACTGTTTCATCCCAGATGCAAGTAGTTCTGCCTTATCTTTGGTCTGTTCCAAATCTCTCACTAGATCAATGAGTTGAAACTGAGTTAAAAGCGATGACTTCTGACTCAAACTTGAATCGCTCAGAGTTGAGTACTTGATGATGTTGAACTTGATGATGTTTCCGTTATTACTATATATATACTTGGACATTTCCTACTCCAATCTATTAACTTAGACAAAAATAGCAGTCCGTATCGTGAATGAATGGTTGTCTCCAAATCATTGGCATTCCAAATTCCACGTGAAGTCTAAAATTAAAACGTTTTATTCCACAAAACATTGTAATACATTAATTGTAAAGTACTTACCGCATTCTTCCACTAGTCCATCGAGTAAGATTTACATGGCACGAATTACACAAAATACTAGGTGTCCACGGTTCGTTCATATTTTTAACTCGTGTACCAAAATATTGCACATATATTTCTTCTATTATTTTACTAAACGCACGTCGATTTTTTTAATAACATATTTTCGACAGATGTAGCAGAAATTGTCGGGATCATTTACACATTGAAAAGTTCTTTGCCGTTTACTCATACTTCGAAGTATAACTTTATAATATTTTTCAGAAAATCGACTTATCTCTTTAAGGCGCTGAATTACACTAATTTATAAATAAGAAATTTCATTCATAAATTCCGGGTTTAAGGTACATAAGTTGCAGTACCTGTAGCTGACATATAGTTTGCTTCGAACGTAGAAACCCAATATTTTCAAGACTGCCGCGT
This sequence comes from Eudasyphora cyanicolor, assembly GCA_963930755.1. Classification (NCBI taxonomy): domain Eukaryota; kingdom Metazoa; phylum Arthropoda; class Insecta; order Diptera; family Muscidae; genus Eudasyphora; species Eudasyphora cyanicolor. Next base: position 160,246,921 of record OZ005735.1, read on the forward strand.
ACTACTTTGTAATAATTTTACTATCTGTATATACAACTGGGATGTCCATGCCCCTAAAAGGCGTAACTGAATGGAAACCTCATAAATAAAAACCACAACTATTGTTGAATGACCCTCTATCTGAGCAGATCTCATCCATTATAGCTCTCACATTGCATATCATGTTTTATGGAGGGTTACGAACGGCCATAAAACCTCGTCATCTCTATAATTTTATAATGTCTGACATCAATCCTCATAAAATAAAATGCAAGTGCAATGTCTCTTATATGTCTCTCTTACATATGGCGAATTCAATATAAGCAAAAACATCATTTAAAAACGAAAAAATATGAAACAAGATTTTTTTGAATTTCCCTAACATTTACAAAATGGCTCATAACTTTTACATCTATCCATAGATTTTTTTCAAATATACAGTGTTTTCTTCTTTAGCAATGTAAGCTTTTTAAAAATGTAATAAAATAATTTTTTCGATTTTTTTTTCTATATTTTATGTTTTTTTTTTGTACCAGAAAAAAGTGTTTTTTTTTTTAAAAAAATCATTTTTTTTTTCTCATGTTTTTGACGACTGTTGCAAACCAAAGATTCTACGTGAAAGCGATATTTGCAGCATATGTAGCCCTCATAATTCCCTTTAATTTGAGGCATAACACGGCTCAATCAGGCTTACACTTGAAAAATGAAAAATTCCAAATACTGAACGTACTTTCCATGAAAGCTGGAATTAAAAAAAAAAAATCCAAAAAAAAATGTACCATAAAAAAAAATTTAATATTTTTTTCGTGTTTGTGACACCTAGTTGCACCACAAACTGTTATCCATTTCCATTGGACAACAATTTTGTTGCATAGTGTAACTGCATAAAAGTCATTTTTAAAATTTATTGTTGAAAGTTATTTATGAATCTCTCCATTTGACTACAAATTATACTGATTTTAATAATAATTCAACTTTGAGGTTCAAAATTCTAAAAATTGTTTTTTCGGTTTCTATAAAGAAAAATTGTTTCATTTGAGACATTTTAATGTTTGTGTCCTTCTAATTTGCTAAATCGTCACACTGTGCGGCTATGCGACAAACACTTTGCAGCAACAGCCGCAGCAGCTCTACAGTACAATTGAGGCATGATTATGGGGATTATTTAACCAACATTTAAAGATGGGAAAGTCATTGAGATTCAAAGAAGTGGAGGAAGTGTCTAAAAACATTGGACGGTTCGGTGGGTTATTTGGCCAATTGGTGGTGGTGGTGCACCGTCCATTGAAATAAGTGTATGAATGAGATTTAGTTGGCTGCAAGCTTTTGGCCTCTGTCTCCAAGTCTGGGGAAGTTTGGAAGTGGGTAGACAGACGTACGACGAGTGAGTACACTCGTACATAGTTAGATTAACAATCTCTTGGCAATGTGCAATGTATTCGCAAATGCATGAAAATAAATGTAATGTTTAAATAATTGCCATTGTCACAGTAACAAACACCCGACCCAGAGCGAAGAGGCAAGGGGAGTTAGAGGGGGGATTATGGGCAACAAATGGTGTAGAAAACGCCAACTATTTCTATTGAGTTATACGTACTTATATACTTTGTGTTAGACTTACCACCGAATCGTATCCGTATTTATCCGCCGACTCGTTCTCATATCTTTTGCGGTAGTTAAAGCCGAAGATTTGTTCAGTTTTTTTCTTTCTTTTTTTGGCAATATTGTTGAGATTTCTGTAGTAATTTGGTAAATGCAGCCAGATTAAAATGCCCCACTGGCCATTATTGTTTAAATTCCAAAAAACCTCTCTTAGTATGGGGAGGTTTTGGGTAACCACTTGTTTTTGTTGTTGTTGTTTTTGTTATGGAATGTTTGAACATTTTTAATTTATTTGCTCATATTCGACGTAGTTTCGTTACGTTTTATAGTTGGGTATTTTTAACATGTGAAGCTCCTATACACTGAAAGAATTATCATTTATAAATCTGAGTATAGACGATTGCCAGATCGGCAAACGTTATCAACCCTGTTAAAGTGCTGCAAATATACGGACAATGACAGATTGTTAGGCAAAGGTGAATTGACAGTTCAGACGATTGCAAGAAAACATTACAATTTCATATATTTACAAAATATTTTGTAAATATTTATATGCAGGATTGCCAATAAAAATACATTATAGACAGTGTTGCAAATAAAATGTTTTTCTGGCAATGGCGCCGTTGTCACATGCATAAACTTCGCACATATAACAAGCTGCAAATTATCTCGCAATGACTTTTCTGCTAACGTTACAAAACAAAAATCGTATGTTCACACGGTTGTAAATTCACAGGGTTGCATTTTTCCGCCATTTTTCTGGCAATGTTGTCCGATCTGCAAATCGTGTGTACTTACCTTAACTAATACCAAGGAATCCCTACGTTTTCAGACCAGTGGTAGTGTTTAATTCCGCGCCCGGTAGGCAGGACTTAATAAAGAAAAACACAAATTTATTTTTTATTTAAATTTTTGTATTTGTTTCTATTACTTTCTTGGAATAGACAGAAAGTAAATGGAACATATGGTCTCAAACCAAATAAATTCTGACTGAATAACAAAAGCACAGACCAACAATAAATAACAACAACACATACAAACACATGAGGTACGATGACGTCGGCATTAGCCGTTGACAAAACTACATTTGTTTTCGTGGTTCGCGATGCGAACCCAAGCAAAAAGCAAAAATGTATTGGTATGAGAGTTTTAGTATGTTGACTTAGTTCGGCAAAATACGGGTTTGGTTAGCAGTTCTTGTTAAATTCAATTTACTGCTTCCTCAAGTATTTCAGCTGATTTAAGTTAAAGACATACACTATTGCTACTGAATTCTGAAGATGATAGAGTGGTGTCTATCGAAACTGCAGTCAATTCTACCAAGCAATTAAAACTCTCTACCAATTTTTGTATTTGTTTCTATTACTTTCTTGGAATAGACAGAAAGTAAATGGAACATATGGTCTCAAACCAAATAAATTCTGACTGAATTATTTTGATTTTATTTTGCGGGTGAGTTTACAACTTTCCACAAAAATGTCACAGTGACGGAGTTAGTTGCAACCGATGTCGATAGGGGACGATGTTGTTAAATGCGAAGTAGAACAACTGGGTGCCGCTGCTGTTAAAGATCAGCTGTTGAGACTTCAACAGGTAGGTCGCAACTTAACCAGTTCTGGGAGTAATCGACTAAGTTAAACTGGTTTCGGAAAAATGAAAATTATAAAAGTTGTTCTTATTTTACTTTTGTAATTTTGCAGTTATATTTAATGAAAATGTTACAGTAGGAAAAGATTTGAAAAATAACCACCAAAAAATTTAGCATGTCTCAGTCTATATTACCTGCCACTGAATCTTCATAAGGATCTATTTCATTTTGGGTAACACTAACATAAAGTAAACACATGACGAAACCACAAAGTGATACCCTACCACATTATATAGGATTTTATGCAAAATAATAAGAGTACGTCTTACTTTTGTTTTGGAGTCATTACTTTTGCTTTGGTCTCTATCTGCAACAATTTTCCCACAAATCTTTTAGGACGACGATTTGTTATCTGCACCAGTTGCGTTGCTGCTTTTGTTTGAGTACTCGTATACTATGAATGCATCATCTTCATCTTCTCCACCTGCCACCAGACAATGTACTCTAATTTTTTATGTTCATTCAGACAAACATCCAACCATCATATGTGTCTAACTTTACGCTAGACTCTTAGAGTGGTCGGTCGCGATTTGATGAAACAAAAGTGAAAGCCCCCACTTTGTTATGGTTTTACACTTACAAGAAAATCTGCCGCATTGTTAAGGGGATTTCTTCTCGCATTGTCGTCTTTTCTTTGGCTGAATACGGTACGGTGGTAGACTTTGACTCTATTAGTTAGTCCAGAAACGCTTTCTAAAGTGTTTCATAATTAGATGGTTATGAATAATAAAAGGCTCCTAAACATAATAGCCGCAATAAAAAATTGCTAATATTCCAAACATTGGAATATGTAGCAAATAAAGCCGATTAAAGCGTGGGACTTTTCTTCTTGGAATCGTAGGCAGTGGTCACATCAGGGATTCCATCTCTTGAAAAATGTGGAAATATTATTAAATACAGTTTGAGGTGGAATGATGCTTCAATTGGTTTTAAAGATGTACATATAAAGATTATTCTAGTTTATAATATTTATGAAAGGTTCCACAGGTGCAAAATTTGCCTAACGTTTCGTTAAGTTTGGAGAGTTTATAATCAGAGCAAAATTTGAAGTCATTTGAACACTGTTCGTGAAAGTTATCGTGCGCATCAGCAAGACAATGTTTAAATTACTTAAAAGGTCTCAAAACGGAATTGCCCCAAACATACATAGGGTCTTAGGTCACTCCAGTTTTACGGTTTTTTAGTGTGTTGAGGGTAACACAGAAACAACCTATCACCAAGCAACCTGCAGAGTATAGCAGCTATACCTTTTCCATCTCTTGCAGGTCGACATTGTGTGTCAAGCAAGCACGGCAACAAGACTTCAGTCTATCACTGTGGACCGAAAAAGATCACATGAAGATTTCGAATCCACAATCCACTGGGAACAAACACACCTGCCAGTTCAGTTACCGGGAAATGAACACCAATGGTTTGTTCAGTTACCGGGAAATGAAGATGTCTTCACATGTATACAGATAATAAATCCAACTCTAATTGGTAGTAGAGTTGGCTTTTGACTGCATTGCAAAGCTTCAGGGAGACACCCGTAGTGTGTTCTATTTCTAACATAGCCAATCTGACATAATATACCTTAAACCAAAATAAGTTCTTGAATGCCGCAGAGCTTGTAACGAGATGACAGAATAGTGGGTGGCAGGGTATAGGAATATGCCGGCAAAATATAGAGCTGATGAGATTGTCAGGATCGATATATATTTACTCCTATGAGGAGCATAGGACCGTAACTATAGAATTCCAATTATTTCTATTACATTAATTAATTTAAACTGATGTGGATTGTCGCTGCTTCTAACTCTGTTAGCCGCCTCCATGTATGTGAAGGGTTGCCTCGGCGCCTGCTGCCGTGGGGTTTCCAATCGATGGCATGCTGTCAGGATCAATACGACACTTTAAATTATTGATGAAATTGCAAATTATTGCAAGTAAAGGCACATGCAAGATGTTCTGGGGTTGTCAAATAACTTATGGACAATCATCATATATTCAGATAGTCAATCTGCCATAATATTCCTGGAGGCTACATCTCTTAAATCCAAAAGTAGCGCTTTCATCCTGCAGGTCTTGTAACGAGATTGGGGAGCAGTTTGATATACCCTCAGGGAATGTGGACAACTTCGCAAACAATGGAGCATTCCAGGATCAACACATTTTCGATTGTGTGGCCCTCTATGACTGCAGTTTCGTGTTTCAAGTCATGAATCGTCTCTGGATGGTTGGCGTAGCACTTATCCTACAAAAAATAGTCCAACGGAGTCAAATCGCAGCTGCGTGATGGTCTTAGTTAAAAAAAAAACCGTTAGATAGCCCACCCGTAACTTGCAAAATGGTCAGGAAGAATTGACCACACAATGTCTTGAGTTCGTCAAAAATATCTCCTTCCATGGGTTAGGAATCATCTCTAGAATTTGGCATAGATTCTGGTGGGATATTGTCTCATGACTTCAGTAGCAGTTATGGGAACGAAATGGAAGTATAAAACGTCAACTCAGCTCCTGTCCCGCACTAAGCCAAAGGCGTCAAAAATACAAGCTATAGCTCAAACAGGATACACTGAGACTGTCAAATAACATATAGACAGACCTATACGCTTGCGAGGTGGCCAGATAGATCTGACCGCATTATGATCTGGGGAGGTCAAAATATCTCCAACAATTGGGTAGGAAACATCTTGACAATTTGGCATAGATTCTGGTGGGATATTGTCTCATTACTTCTGTAGATGTTATGGAACGAGATGGAAGTATAATACGACAACTCAGCTCCTATCCCGCACTAAGCCAAAGGCGTCAAACAAGCTATAGCTAAAACAGGATACATTGAGACTGCCAAATAACTTATAGACAGACCTGTACTCTTGCAAGGTGGCTAGAAAGATCTGGCCGCAATATGATCTGGGGAGGTCAAAATAGCTCCCACAATTGGGTAGGATTCTCTCGAAGTTGTCATAGATTCTCACGGGATATTGTCTCATGACTTCTGTAGAAGAAAGCGACATATCGCCCAAATTGGTTATCTGGAAATGTCATATCGCCCAAACGCTATGTCAAAGCCCAAAGTTTTTTTTTGGGCGATATGACATTTCAATAAATATAAAACGTTACAAAGCATAGCGTAATAAAGGAACTGTAATAAAACTCCTTGTCATGAAGCGGTGACACATACTGATTTGTCTCACCTATTTAATCCCGGCCTAAGATCGGTTATGTCCAAAGACGGCTACGCGGACCAAAGTGTCTTAGCGTGGCCGGCTTTCGGCTGGGATAAAAGATATTCTCCTCTGGAATATGTCAAAAGACGGCTACGCGGACCAAACAGGCCGTGCGTGGCCGCCTTTCAGCCGGGTTTAAAGATTTTCTCCTCTGGGGTATGTCCAAGACGGCTACGCGAACTAAAGTGCCTTTGCCAAGATACCTTGATCAGTCTAGCAGCCTTGAACATACGCCAATGGAGAAAATCTGTAACTCCGGCCGAAGGCCGGCCACGCAACTACCGTTTGGCCTCGTACCCATCTGTTGACATACCCCAGAGGAGAAAATCTTTAATCCCCCACGCAAAGACACTCTAACCGGCTACCGCAGATCACCTTGGTCCGCTTAGCCGCCTTTAGGTACGCCGACGATTCGAAACTTGTTTTACAAAAAATGCTCATAATACATTTTACTTTTATTAGCGTGATAAACATTTGAGAATAAATGTTTGTATACTTTGGGAGTTATGACGTACGTTTTTTTTGGGCGAAAAAGAAAATAAAAAATTACCTACTGTTCAAAATGACATAATGCCCAATATCGATGTCATATTGCCCAAAAACCAAATTTGTCTACAACAACATGGCGATATGACATACATGGTTTTGGGCGATATGACGCTACGCCGAAAAAACAACTTAAATAATTACAAGCTATAACTCATACAGGATATTCCGAGACTGTCAAATAACTTATGGACAGACCTAAGTATATACTTGCAAGGTGGTCTGGAAGATCTGAGCGCAATATGACTTGATAAGATTAAAATATATCCTACAATTGGGTAGGAAACATCTGTCCGCGTTGGCCTAGTTTCGGACGGGATATTGTGACAAAAGTAACGTGGACGAGGTAGAAATAGAAAGCGTTGACCATCTACTCAGCTCCTGTTCCGGACTAAGCAAACGACTTCTGTATATACTTTCCTCGGAAATTGAAATATAACTAGCAAATCCATTTCGCATTTCGTAGGAGTTCTGCATTTCTCTGTAAGAAAATTGCGCCCGAATGGCAAATGTTGGGTCCACCAAATTTATAGCTAAAGTAGATTTCAGCGGGCTCTATCTTGTAGCCTCAAGTCTTAAACGGAGTAATGATTGATCACATTATTACTATAGCCATGATCATTGTAATCTGAACTATAAAATAGTCATCAATCTCATGACAGCCGTTTATCACACCGGATTGACCCTACGTTCATCGTCAACTCTGTTTAGGGGTTGCCACCTCTGCAATATATTTCTTGTGTTTGTTTAGAAGAAAACATCCCGCAATGCTTGCTCCGTACATTTATGATCCGTACCGGTATTTATGCAAATACCGGATCATGAATCCTTTCTGAGTCTCACAATTCTTCGGGTTTCGGTTATTTAGGAGAGTATGGCGATAAGACACTATATCATCATGTTATGTCCACGTTGTCTGCAGTGTGTGTAGAATCACTGTCATCGATATCGACTTCTTTGTTGTAGTGTCGTCATCGATATCAGTGTATATGAAGACCAGTAGCAGAGCAATGTAATTGTAATGGACTCCAAACAAAACCATGAAATAATGAACTTATGAATCGGAACATATCTTGGTCGGTTCTGAGCAGTTGACTTAACTGACGAACGCCTGCAGCCTACATAGTGGTGATGGTTACATCGTGCTGCAAAAGGATCGTACCAGCGAGTATGTGGACTTATTTTCCAGAAGATATTCCATGACATCAGGATCGCAGCAGTGACTCGTTTTATTGCCGCTTCTCGAATAACCGAAATACGATCAGATTTCCAAGCAGTAGCAGAGTGAACCGCAGACTGGCGGTATATTTGTCAATCCAAAAATAATATCCAAGTGTCTGGAACTGATTCAAAAAAAATGTGGAATCCATACAACCTAATTTCAGGTGAGGTAAATTGTGGACAACGGTTCTGTAGCTGTAAAATACGAGCAAGGAAGATAGTCGGATTGGTGACAATTCCGAGATATGACTGTAACAGATCAAAATGTTATTATAACCGCCAATTTATCGAACATGGCAAGAAGGAAAATCATTTGACTCCGAGTCGATGAGGTATCACTACACTTTACCATTGACGAGGTACAGATATAATTCGCGACACAAATTCATCTAATACATTAAGGAGGAATTTTGAAGAATAATGAACCTGGAGTTCAGGGTCCTCAGCTTGTCCTTGGTAACGATACGAGTAAAGGCGTATCGTACAGGTAAATTTTTCTCTGCTGCTAGTGTAGCGAATACACTTGAGATATTACTCATCCCGATCCTCGATGGAAATTTCTCATGTACGGATAATCAGAGAGGATTTTGGAAGCACACATATGGCAGGAGGTTTCATGTTACTACACTGGGATAAACCCGGTGTAGAGTACTTGACCAGGGTCCGCAACTTGTCCACGGCAACGAATGGTACACGTTGATCTCTCTCCACTGCTAGTGTAGCGGAGACACTTGAGATATTACTTCTGTCGATTCTCAATGGAAATTTCTCGAGTGCAGACCATCAGTGCGAATTCTGGAACCAACTGGAAGTGACAGGAGGTTTTATTTACCGCCATGAAGGCTTGTGTCGCAAGTGAAACAGTGAAAATCGACTGACAATGTCCTATCACGATTCTGCATAGGCATCCTCCTTCCGGTGCCGACTTACTCGACGCAAGACGAAACGCTACCCACAGTTGGGTGTCCAACCGCCAAGTTACCAGGATCTATCAACAGATATAGGAGTTAGTTATCACCCGTGAAACCAGATTAATTTCGCCGGTCACACTTCGTAGCATAATCTACTTTGATCCTTGCAGTACGGGACTGTTCACCTAATCCGAAAGCAGCACTGTACAACTGCGGCTTTGAAGGCAATAACCGCGCATGACAGGATGGTCATACTCTGACCTATTTAAGGTCTTAGATAAGGCTATTAACACGTCCCTCTCGCTAAGTTAGAAACGTTGCCGGCGAAATTTTCTGACAATAAGTCTAGGCCCCGTAGGAGTCTCGACGGTGTTGTTGAAATTGTAACGAATGCAGATCCTGGCATCTGGTCCCTAATCCTATGACATTTGCGACGATACAATAATTCTGATCATTAACTACTCCAACATCACATTCAATCTCTGATAAAAGTTGGCAGGGCTCGGGGGACCGACAAAGAAGCTTGGTTGACCACATACGTACATAACGGTAGGGCGGTACATGAACGATTTGCAGCACACATCTGGACGACTAATGTGAGAGATACTCAATAAAAAACCAGAACTGTGGAAGTGAAGTTATCCGCTTATTGATAGTCTTCCTCCGCCCAAGCAGATAATGACTGAACTTCGTAATATACAGAGACAGGTCGCACAATATAATATAGTCATTAGATCAGCTGGTGTACCCTGCTGATCTGAGAAACATTAATTCGGATGCAGTAGCAGCAGCAATGAACAAGCATTGTCTGAGTGTAGTATCCGGAGAACATCCTCACCTGTGACATCTAAGGAAGAGAGCCCGCCGCCACAAACCAGATATTCTCTGATACAGCTGAGATCCAAAAAGTGTAAGACATTTACGCGGATGCTGTCGTTTCAGCAATTCTTCTTGAAGAGATATGTACTCGGATACATCCGCTGTAGAAATAAGCAACCATCGAGTGAGAGAAGTTATCGGAGTAACTAAGTACCGATAACTACTATCTGAGAAAGAGAATTTGCCGCGACGAACCAGATCTATTCTGCGATAGTTCAAATAAGGATGGTGTAGTCGCCTGAATTCAAACTGGGTAAGGGTTGACTACAACGTGGTGAAATCCTGCCCAGCAAGCGATCCAGGGACACTCTGCACCTTTTCAACTTTCCAGCAAAACAGACTGAAGGTCTGAGCTGCTGCATGAACATTATGATTTATGATTTACTGGCTCACTTTATCATGCTATTTTTGAGAGAGAAATTTCATTTGATTCTCTTTCCCTTGTGAGATCGTTTAGCGATATCATGCAATCCTCTCTCGAACCGTGCGATCCTCATTTACACCAAGCGACTACTCGGCCAGATATGGTCGGATAAGGTAAACCTCGTCTACTCGTAGAGATGAAATGCATTCGAATTTCTAGTGCTCGACTTGACTCGTGGTAATAATTGTAGTTTTCGTTAACTCTTCCCAGGTTCCTTCTCTATCTCTTTAATTCAGTATCCCTCCATTCCAGATTGTGACTTGTATCCCAAACTAGTATTTATTCATATCTAAAGATTATTTACTCTTCAACGCAATAATTGGGGATAACTACTAACACTCCATACGCCTTTTCATGTCTTCATTCCAGGTGGAAACAAGCTGTGACATGTATCGTGCCGTTATGGAAGAAGTTGCACGATTTCTCGAACGCTATCAAAAACAGCGCCAACTCCAACAACAGCTGCAGCAACAGTACCAACAACAATTGGCAGCTCAGAAGCACAGCAACATGGAACAGATATCACGATCCAAAAGTCTGTATCAAGTTAATGCACCAGCAGGAGGTCAGGACAAGTTATCGGCATTGGGTAATAATTTAACGGACGATTCATCAGGATCATATTTACGCGTCCGGAGTAGCACGAATCTCATTGATCTGAAACAAAGCGAGGGCAAGAACCACAAGATGACAAATGCTACCGCAGGACGTCATAGTAAAGATGATCATAACTATGAGACAGGACTGGCACCATCTCAATCGTATAGTGCCTTCAAAGATTTTACTTGGTAAGTGGGAAGACTTTTAAAATTCTTTAAAGATATTGTAATTGATTTTATTTATTTCCCATCTTTAGGAGGCGCTCACCCAAAAAAAACAATGACTCACGGTCGCATAATGGTAAGGACGATGCCGATGAAAAACTCAATCAGGAGGCCTTCAGACTTTTGCGAACCATTCAAAACCTATTGAATACCTCACAGCATCAGCCAGATATTGCCCATCCCACCCACAACCTCACACAGCAACAACTCTATCAGCGTCATTCGCTGGCTCCCTGTATGGGCCGCATATCCAAAGCCATATCAACCACTTCGGTGTCGTCAGTGCCTGGTGCACCCATGCACAACTCCACCAGTCTTACGCTGGCTACCAATTGTGCCGCCTCTACGACATCCGATTCATCGGCGGCTTCGCCTACCATTGCTAGTGCCTCGTCCAATACTCTTGCCCCTGACATGCTCTTCTTGCGCTCGGCGAATATGCGCGATTCCCGTCTATCACTGCGCAGTTCTACCGATAGTTCGGTACATTCCACCTCATCGGTCACTTCATCGGCTTCTTCGAAAGTGGAAACCGATGAAGAGCCCAACACGCCGTTCCACTCGCCACCGACAAATATTCTAGCCCAACATAAGCCCCATCATTTAGCCGGTTCTAGTACAGAGGATGAAAGTGGCTTTAGTTCGATAAGTTCATTTCCTGACATTGGAGTACCGCTCAACTCCACCATGCTGCCCAGCACGGCGGTATGCACCAAGAGTCGTAGTACAGCCAAGGGTCATGAAATGAAATGCCCGAAGACAACAAGCAATGACAAAGAGCAGCAACAGCAGATGCAGCTGCAACAAGACAGTCGCAATTCGACTTTGAAAGCAAATGTTGTTGGTCTACCCCTAAACTCTTCCCAGGATATGTCGCATCGCTGGGATTCGCCGTCGAAGACATATCACAATGCCAGCACGAAATTTCAACGTTTCTCGGCTCTAACGAATAATGAAGACGCCAACACAGTTCTGTGGGTTTAATTCGAAATTGTCGCATTACTTTCGAATTTCGCAATACGATCTTTGTTACTCTACTTTCGCGGCAGAGTTGTATTTTCGACCAAGTGTGTATTTATGTATTTCAAACTGTCGTAATTCTTTTGTTTATTTGTTTAGTTTGTGCCTTTTTGAGTAATTCTAAATATTTATTGGTAATCTCATTGTATTATTATTATTTGTGTGTGTATAAAATAATATTTGTTTATTTAAATGAATGAATAATGAAAGCATTTACATGATTTTTTTTTGTTTTTATTTAACAAACATAAAATCATAAATTACATATTTTTTTATTATTATTATTATTCTATAAGATCCGTTTGTAATGTACGATTTACTTGTATTTTTGGAATTTTTAAATATTAAATGTAGTTTTATGAATATTGTTTTAATCGATGGAGTTTTATTTTTATTCATTTGAGAAAAATTGTAAAGGGGTGACTATACTGGAATGAAAGTATTATCCCATAAACGATTAAAATCCCAGATGACATTTTCAAAGTCATATTAACAGTTAAAATATGGCTTTACCAAAGCGGGACTCATATGGCTTTACCAAAGCGGGACTCACGATGTCGAACGTTAACGTTCGCATGACTTCATTGCGTACAACAGCTGATTTGCGACCAACTAACAGGCATCGGGCAGTATGTCTTCATTCGATTTGTCGTTCTGATGATGTGCCGTTGTTTGTTTATCGTAAATGTCGTCCCAAATTAATTTGAAATGGAAATAAAACAAAAAGGTATTTCTTAAAAAAATGTAATATTTTCTAAAATATCCAGGAATGTATAAATTTCTATAGAGACCCTCTATCAATCTCCAAAGAGTCAGGGACATTTTAAATATACCGATTTACACAATAATAATCACAGTTTGAAATCCTAAAACTCGGCATATGTATCAATAACTTCTAATCGCCGAAACAAAGGTACCGTTTGTCCCAAATGGGCTATAAACATTTTTTCAATTGAAAAATAGTAAGTTCTCTGAAAAACAAGTAAGAAAGTTTCAGTCGGGTAAACCGACTAAATGTTATATAAACCGGCGTGTAATGTTATATGGTGTTATTCCCTGAATAGTAGATACTTTAAATACGTTGCACTGTGCAGAATTATAAGCGTTTATACACGGGCCAAAATCGCCTTTTTGTATATGTTTTAACCGAAAGAAAATATATTTGGAACACAAATTTTTAAATATTATATATTTCATAGCAAATTAATTTTATTTTAAAATCAATAAAATATATTTGGAACGCATATACTAATATATTACAACAAAATATATTTGCAAACTAAATTTCTCAAATAAAATATGTGTTTATTTACACTCAAAGAATTTTGTGAGTATCATTAGCAAAAATGTTTGTTGTTTCAACAGTCTGTGTCTGCTGAAAAAAGGAAAGCAGACTGTCTGTTATTTTAGCAACCCTATGGTTGTTATTTTAGCACATAAATTTGCCTGCTACTGTAGCAAACTAGAACAGTCATTTTAGCAAACAATTTTGCTATTATTTAACAGAAAAAAGCGGCTGGGAGAACAAACTATTTTTGTTATTCTAGCATACGTTTCTTTCTTTTTTATTTTAATAAAAGAAATACAAATTTTATATTTTCCTGATATTTGAGAATAGTATATCAACCAGGACTCCAACCTGAAGTTATTCAGCCCATGTAATGATAAGCGTTTCGAACTGTGAAATCTGTATGTATGTTTGATCTAAAAATATAAATGAAAAATAAATCATTTAATAAAATTGAATAGCAATAGGAGTATCTACAAACAATACTTACCGGTCACTGGCATTAACAATTATCTTCTTTTTGTCCGAAGGATAAATATAAAGAACATAAATCGTACGACATCGACGCGAACTCTGTCAATATTGCCCAATGTGTTGGGTTTACCCTATGGACACGGTATCTAATTGTACATGTCCAGAGCCATATCATTGGGCAAAATGATCTTATCCATGGATTACATCCAAATTAGACTAAATTATCCTGAGATTTTTGGAGCCAAAAGGTTGCTTCGTGATTCGGATATTAGCGACCATCGTTGGAACATATAGAGTAAATAATCAATGTTGCCATTTCGGTAAACAAATCACAAAAAGGAAAAAAATACTTACGAGTTGTTGCAGGTATTATCATTAGGGTCACACTTCCAAGAGTTGTATGCGATTTGGAAAAGTAGACAAGGAAATAAATGGTTAGTCCGTCCATGACACAAGTTATCTGAATTTATACATTGTAGTTGCTACGAAATTTCATATCATCTTTTATACCCGTATTTTAATAGGACACTGCTTGGTGAGAATCTTGAAAACAAACAGAATTAAGTCTTATAATCATAGTACATTTAATTTTCAATTTGTGTACGCTTACCTGTTGCGTCTTGATTAATTGATAACATGGTCCTTTATGTGCATTTGTGTACGCTTGATCAAAAAATATAATCATTTAGAAAATTGAATAGGAGCATCTACACACAATAATTACCGGTCACTGGCATTATAACTATCTTCTTTTTGTCCGAATGATAACAATAAAGAACATACATCGTACGACCTTTGGCTATATTTGATGTTCTCCAAGACCGTATGATGATCAGTGACTCCTACACGCTAGCCAATTGGGTTCACCCTATATACACGGTAATTGTACATGTCCAGAGCCATAGAGCTTGCTGAGAATCATGAAAACAACCAGAAATAAGACTTACACAATCATAGGGAAATTTCCAATTTGTGTATGCTTACCTGTTGCAACTTGATTAATTGATCCTCCAAGGCATACACAATTTCGCCTTTTTTTCTTTAGCCATTTGTAAGTGTTGTCGAAGCTGTCCCGGAACCGTTTTACTAATTAAAATCATTTGCATTATCGTCGCGGAATGCTTTTTTAATGCGAATTAACAAACAGAACGATTTCAATCCAATTCAATTTTTTTTTTTTGGTTTTAGGGTTGCGTCAAACGCAATTGCGCTAGAAGAATTATTTGGTCGGTCCTAAAAAAAAGCCAAGACAAAATCCAATTCAATTTGTTCGGCGTAAAATATTTTATTCTTCAAAGGGTGTTACTTAAATAGCCGTCGTCGGCGCACGATGTCTGTCAAAGAGGCAGTCTTGAATGGTAGTGAAAGCATATTACGTCTGTCAATATTTTTTGATAAGCGAAATAAACATTTTATATGATATTTTGTCATCTGCACAAATATGAATATATGTGTAACTTATCGCAAGCACATTTTAATGGAAAAAATTGGTTTCAGTGGTAAGGAATATAAATTAAACGCCGCTTTTTTTATTTTTTTTTCCGCCATAAAGCATGTCTATGTCCCGATTCACACGCAGCAAAGTGCGAATGAAAAACACAAAACGGATTGCCGGTACAAGAAACTACTTTCCCCATTGTCCATATTCACACTCCGCAACTTTCCCAAGCAAGTGTCAAAGTTTGTTCGAGAGAGCTCTTTCCGCCCGCCTCTCTCTCCATCAAACTTTGACACTTGCTTGGAAAAAGTTGCCGAGTGTGAATCTGAACATTATCTTTCGTATGCCTCTATGTCCAGATTCACACTCGGCAACTTTTTCCAAGCAAGTGTCAAAGTTTGACAGAGAGAGACGCCGAATTACCGGGTGTGTTGAGGTGTCTATGTTCGTCCCAATTTACACGAGGCAATTTTATCAGCGGTTTAATGGTGTTTGTATGGGAGGCAGTTGGAAAGGGAGGGGAAAAAACTCTCGTACTCGATTGAACGTTTTGTTTTTTATTCGCACTTTGAAACAACAACAATACACACAGGAATAGCAGTGGAAACCATATAAAAATCGTCTTTGCACAGAATGATACAATCTTGCGAAATTTTCTCTTAATACTCACCATAAGCCTTTAGGAATTATCTCGTTTTTTAACTTTTTTTGCATACACAATACTTAGTCCTAGATCACACGAGGCAATTTCTTCCAAGCGGAAAGTGCTCTCTGTATCTTTCCTACAAACTTTGACACTTGCTTGAAATAAAATTGCGTTGTGTGAATCACACTTTATAAACATTTTTACAAATCGCACATAAAATATTAATGTTTAGCTTTGGTTTATTAAAATACAATAGATTAATTTTAATTGTATGTCCGGAACTAAGATTTTGAAATCGTCAAATCATATTCGTTATCGATTTGTGTTTTACTTTTTGCAGTTTTAATCGACTCCTATTTCCAATATTTTTAAAACCTAATGAAAAAATAAAAATATTGAGAACCGTAACTCGAAAACAGATATCGCCGAATAATTATTTAATTTTTTTTTAAATATACTTGTCTTATCTCACAAATGACCTTAACCTTTTTGATTTTCAATGGTAGTTGAACTTTATCATGTAAATTATTGCAACTTTTGTCTTATTTTCACATATTTTGATTAACAGCAAAAATTTTCAGCAAACTGCAAATTTTTCAGCAGTGCGTTTGCTAATGCAAAACTGCAAACTTTTTGCTATTACAGCAGAAAATGTGCTGTATTAGCAGAAAAAATGGTTGCTAAAAATTAGCAGACGTTGTTTGTTATTAACAGCAAACAATTTTTTTTGGGTGTACAAAAAAATATTTTTTAGGAATTTTTCTAAATATATTTATTAAAGAAAATTCCAAAGCTTTTGTTGACTTTTTCGATTTTGAGTTTAAGTTTTTCCTTGGATTCAAATTGTACCTCCCAGTTATGATACCATATGCAGCATTAACTTCTGCTTTAAATCAATCATTTAAAATTTCTGTGTATACCAAGTCGTCATTAGTTGTCATTCGTCCAAGTAATTTATATTGATCCAATATTATACGATTTCAATTATTATTATTTATTATTTTTACGAACATTAAACATGTAACATTGAATTACTATAAAATTTAACACAATTTAGGTATTTTCTGAATACTTAAATGCAAATAAATATTTGTTTCGGAAATAATAGTCCCAAATAAAAACATATTGGGATGTAAACAAAAACTTGTGTAGAACAACATCTGCCCAAATATGTAATTTTTGTGTGTGCTGAAAATTATGTGTTTAGAGTGTATCCTAAACACATATATGTTTCAAGCCGTATATGTTTGGGACAATATACTACAGAAGCTATTTTTTCAGCGTGTATGCACTGGTTTATTAACGATATGAAATATTAAATTTTGGTATGATTTGGACCTTTTGTGTGGGAGGTACAAAAAGGGGTGATAACGCCCATTTTCACAGGGCTATAGGTACATTAAAAGCGTTACAATGTGCAAAATGTTGTTGCATTTCCGTGCATTGGTCAAACTGTAAGCTCTTATCTTTTTGTGCAAAATGGTACCTTTGTGTGGGAGGTACAAAAATAGGCGTGGTAATAACGTTCATTTTTCACGTTACACAATTTCAAGTATTTTTATTCACTGGTATTAATGTTATAAGCTTTTAACTTTTGGTACAAAATGGTCCCTTTGTGTGGGAGGTACCTAAAGGGGAGTGGCAATAACGCCCATTTTTCACTGGACTGTAGGCACAATAAAAGCATTACACTGTACACAATTTCATGGTATTAATGTTATAAGCCTTTAACTTTTTGTGCAAAATGGTGCATATGTGTGGGAGGTACCAAAAGGGGCTTGACAACTTCGCCCATTTTTCTCGAGTTGATAGCGACTAATAAACTAATACTATGTGTGGAATTTCAGAAGATTTGAATAATTAGTATAACATTTATTAAAGTATCAATATTTCACAACATTTTAACCCTTTGTGAGGGAGGTACTAGAAGGAGTGGACTTAGCCGGAGAGAGACCATTACCATGTACCAAATTTGGAGTCAGTCGGTTAATCCTTTCGAGAGTTATCGTGCGCACCAGCCAGGAGACTGACGTACATTGCTCATTCGACTTAAAATGACCCAAAATGGATTTCCGCCGAACATACTTGGGGTCTTAGGTCACTCCTTCGATGTGTTACACTTTTTTCCGTAGCAAATGATATATGCCCTCGTCACACTAAAGTGAGGGTATAAAAAAATATATTACAATCATGTACCAAAGTAAAGGGTGGTTAAATTTTAAAGGCCGATGTTGATTTTGAATAAAACACAAATTATTTAGGAAATTATTGTCATTTCTTTTTATTATGATAATATTGGTATGGTTCAATTATGTATGGAACAAAATATCGGCCAAATGGCTGCCGCGACTTCGGCGGCACACCTCCATCCGATGGTCCAAATTTTCGATGACGCTAAGGCATAATTGAGGTTCTATGCCGTTAATGTGCCGAATTATCTCATATTTAGCCCTTGAATTGTTGCTGGCTTATCGACGTACACCTTTTCTTTCAAATAACCCCAAAGAAAGAAGTCCAACGGTGTCAAATCACATGATCTTGGCGGCCAATTGACATCGCCACGACGTGAGATAACACGGCCATTGAATTTGTTGCGCAAAAGAGCCATTGTTTCGTTAGCTGTGTGGCAAGTGGCACGCACCGTCCTGTTGAAGCCACATATTGTCCACATCCATATCTTCCAATTCGGGTCATAAAAAGATCGTTATCGTCTCACTATAGCGAACACCATTCACAGTAACTGCCTGACGCGTTGCTCGCTTGTGTATCTTTCCATGGTTCAAATTGAGTTAATCTGAAATTGAGAAATGTCAATTGAAATGCAGAAAAAAACTTGTCGTTTAGGTGTGGTTCACATTCAACATCGGCCCTTACAATTTAACCACCCTTTATTTGTATGAACTGATATTAAAGCCATAAGCAGTTAACTTTTGGTGCAAAATGGTTCATTCGAGTTCATTCCATTTTTTTGACAAATTGATTTTTTCAAGTCACTGTAAACAACACAAATGATTCGTACGTCAAAACTTTCTGAGTACGTTTATGCTAAAAAAATGTCAAACTTTCCAATGGAAATGTCAGATGGCGCCAGAAATATATATAGCAACCCTCGTATTTTATTCTTTTTTATTTTAACCTTAACCAGTTCTAGAAAATATGTTTAAAATCAGTCTTCAGTCTTTTTGAAAGGCCGGCCGTGTAGACTACTGATGACGGGGGTCACGCCCCAGAAATCATGATATAGTCTGTGGGCACGCAATGAAATACTTGCAATATATTTTGCAATGTAAAATACTTGCTTTCTATTACTGTATAGAAGCAGGTTAGTCTTTAGCCGAGAGAGTATCTCAGTTTAAATCATCAGTCTTCAATATTTTGTTTCTTTTAATTAAAAAATTCCATAAAAATTGTTTGCAAATGCACGCAAAAAAAAGGCAGAAGTCACTTTAACAAACGCTTAAAGTAGGGTCGAACCAATATTAAAAGTCACACATTTAACAACGGTTTGCAAAAGGTGTTTAAGGCTAATAATCGTTTATGAATACAGTTTTAACCAATTTTGCTTAACAAAGGTTTGTAAAGCTGTTTTAACTTTTTATGAATACTGCTGAATATGTCTAAATATCTTTAAAATATAGGGTGATCCATTTCGATGTTCCCTACTTTTTTAAAGAAAAAAAAAAACAGAAAATTCAAATTGAATGGGGAATGTTTATTATCATTTGAAGGAAAATTCTTTGGCATTTATTTTTTGAAGATTATGTCTGTCAAATGTTGGCCGCGGCTACGTCTCAGATGGTCCATCCGTTGAGTCCAATTTTCGATGACTCGTTCGAGCATTTCGACTGGTAACTGGCGAATGACACGCGTGATGTTTTGCTGCAAGGCCTGAATCGAAGCGGGTTTGTCCGCATAAACTTTAGACTTTACATATCCCCACTGGAAAAAGTCTAACGGTTTGATATCACACGATCTTGTTGGCCAATCGACCGGCCCAAAACGTGAAATTATCTGCTCACCGAAGTGTTCTCTCAATAAATCCATTGATTGATGCGATGTGTGGGAAGTGGCGCCGTCTTGTTGAAACCAAAATTCGCCGAGATCACGAGCTTCAATTTCAGGCTCAAATAGTCGGTTATCATGGCACGATTAGCGCAATTGGCGAACGATTATTTTGATAATAAAACTGAATAATTTGTAAACGTTGTTCAGGCGTAAGTCTTTCCATGATGAAATGCCAAACAATACTTAACAAAAATAACATGACACGACTCACACGTGATCTGTCAAAAAAAGGCTATTGAAAAAAGTATCTCTACTTAGACCACCCATTATAAAAAATTCAATTCGAAATTCAATTCTTTTCGAATAACAACCTGTACACCACTGTCAGCTTCCAATTTTTACGAGTATATGGAAGTATATATATAGAAGTATTTAAGTCTGTGATTCCATCCAATTTTCCTTTCTTATATCATAAAATAAACTATGTAAACAATTACATTACGTGTACTATTTGCAAATATACAAAAATCGTTGATATCGTCGTTTTTTTTTTGCCTTCACATTGTATCTGCATTTGGCTACCCACACTTAGTATTGTAAAATCTCTGCGAAGATAGCCCTACCAATAGCCATTTATTTACTATTTATCCATAGACAGTTTAGCGTTTTGTTTCAAAATATAGACAATTTACGAAGAAAACAAGTAAAAAAGTTCAGTCGGGTAAACCGATTTATGAATTCCCTCACCTTGAGTCCCAATAAAATATACGTAAATTTATTTATTTTTTGTTTTAGATAAATTATTATCAATTTAAATTACATTTAATAACTTTAAAGTATGTACTGGTATTAATTAAAAGATCTTTACTTTTGGTATAAAATGGTCCATTTGTGTGGGAGGTACCAAAGGGGCGTGCCAATAATGCCCACTCTTCTCTGGACAATAGGTACTATAAAAGTGTTTGAACCAGTAAGCGTTTTTACTGGCTAGTATATTTGCGAAAAAAAGCGAAATAAAAAGCGAAATGAAAAGCGAAATTAAATTTTGTAATTTCCGAGAATTCAACTTGTTTATTAAAGGACTTGTAGCTAAGTAACATCAAATTTCCAATCTACATAATTAGATTGGCTTCCTTTTTATACATATTTAATTAGTTCTTAAACATATTAACGACATATATGTGCGCAGCCAGCTATGTGCGCATCCAGATATGCGCCAAACATAATGTAAACAAAAGACACATAGATGCACATACAAATTCATGCCCACATACAAAAATCCAACAGCCAAAAAGTGACTGCGCAGCAATGATCCCTGCAAACATTTGGAAGTGAATTTCTCACTTCCTCGAAAAAAGTCACTGCTTCGACACGTACAGTAGATAATATTTCGATATTTTACCGTTTACAGCAACAAAAACAACTATCTATATTTCATCTCCTTAATTAACTCTCATGACTCTCAGTTCTCTCATGGCGACTGTTGTCGTTTTATGGTGGTGCGATTCAATTCTCTCAAGGCAGCACGAAGCTTATAACATGCAAACCGTGCTTTGAAAGCAAGAAGCGTTCGTGGTGCAATGCAAGTGCCTTAGACTAGCAAGCAGGAGGTCTTGAGTTCAAACCCTTGCTCAGACAAAAATATTTTTTTGCTTTTGCACACAATCGCTTTTCTCACTTGTGGAAGTCACTGAATAGTTACTTGTTGGGTGTATCGCAGAAGTGGCACATTTCTTCCCGACAGCAGTCACTTCTTAGATAAGAAAGCGATATCGCCCGCGATGATTTTCAACTTCTTGTAGTGACGCTTTAGTGGCTTCCGCGATAGAAAATGTTTGCAGGGATTCTGCAAATAGGCATTTAAATATGTATGTGTGAAAGTGCGTGCATCTATAAGCAAGAACGATACGAAAAAGGGAGACAGACCATGAACGCTGTCGACGTTCATATGTATGTATGTCTGTATTTACAGTAGACAGCATTAGAAAATTACAACAAAATACAAGCTCTGCTTTAAACGCGGTCATATGCAGTAAACGAGTATATGTACAAACAGGCAATGCACAGGCAGTGAAGAGGAAGCAGACTATTGCTCTCAACAGGGCCGGATCAGAGGGCCGCGGTTAACAAAAAGCACTGTAAAAAATTTGAAGTATTTCTATGAACTTATATTAAAGCCATAAACTTTTGGTGCAAAATGATCCATTCGTGTGGGAGGTACCAAAACGGGAGTGGCCACTTCGTCCATTTTTCTTGGCGTGTTAGCGACTAGCAAACTAATACTATGTGTGAAGTTTCAGAAGATTTGAGTAAGTAGTATAGAAGGTATTAAAGAATCAATACTTCACTAAAAGTTAACCCTTGTGGGGGAGGTACTAGAAGGAGTGGTACCTCCCCCACAACCGAGGAGGTAGCACTTAGCCGGAGATAGAGAAAAATATTAGCGCATACCAAATATGATGTCAATCGGTTACTCCTTTCGAGAGTTATCGTGCGCACCAGCCATCAGACAGAAACACAGACAGACAGACGGACGGACAGACGGACATTGCTCAAATGACTTAAAATGACTCAAAACGGATTTCCGCCGAACATACTTAGGGTCTTAGGTCACTCCTTCGATGTGTTACACTTTTGGCTCGTAGCAAATGATATATACCCTCCTCTCTAAGGTGAGGGGATAAAAAGGCTATATTTCAGAACTTCATGTATAATGGATTATATTCTTTTTTTGTTTGTAGCACATAGTAGCAACATGTAGAACATATCGTAGAACAAAAATTAGCTGAAGCTCAAATAATGTGACAATAAAACAGTTTTTTTCTCTCCTGAAAAATTGGGGTTTTTAATATAACCACAAAAGGATATAAGCCATCGATATATTAACTCACACAAACATGATTAAAAACTTGTTTTTGCAAATTGTTTGAAATATGCATTTTTAGGAAATAATTTGTTGGTAGGACCTTTTGAATACCATTTGTCAGAATGTGATATTGAAGCAATGGACCTATCAATAGCATAATTTTGAATTATTGGTTTGACCTTTTTCGTTTCTGCTGACGATATATATGGCTGCACTGACATGACCTTTACAGACAGACGGGCGTACATAGTTTAACCGATTTTGAAAGTGACCGGGAAAGTCGATCGATTCAATTAACGATAGCGTCTCGTCTCCCTAATTTAGGTTTTGCAAACAAATGTCCAAAACAATATTAGTCTGTACCACGGTATGGATAGGGTCTAAATCCACATATCCATAGAAATAAAAACAAAGAGCATTATGTTTTCTGGGAACCTTCTAAAAATTATATTTGTTTTAAATTCGGAATAAATATTCGGAATAAATATTAAATATTCACAATTTATTTTCTATTACTGAATCATTTTGTTACACAAGTACGAATAGTAAGTTCATTATTGGAGAAAATAAGTCTTAAATAGTTTATGTATTTTGATTTCATAAAACCGTTCTATCGAAATCACCATTCCAAAGTAAGCCAAGTTAAAAATCATAGTTTTTCGAGAGAGGTTTTGTTTGGAAATTTTCAATTTCTGTGAAATTAATTCATAATTTAAATTTGATTGGATATGATTGGATTGTGATATTAAAATGAAAATATTGACAGAATAAACATTGGAATATATAGAATTTGAAAATACAATCTCCATAAAAACTAGTCTACTTATAAGACTTTAGAATGGTGGTATTGATATGTATGTGCCATAAAACTACAATTATTTTTTTTTTGCCGATATCTTACGACTTTCCAGGTAAGAAATACACATTATTCTCTTTACTTTTAAAATGGTAAATATTTAGCATATATTTTTATTTTTTATTCATATTTCTAGCAATTATGTATAAAAAGTTTTTTTTTTTTGTTATTTTAAGTAAAATTTTGTTTCGTTCATAAGTCTAAAGCTAAAATAAGCCATTAAGGAAATTTTTTATTTTATATATTATATAAAATGTATATACAATACTAACACATACATTGAAAGAGATGTACTATAGGGAATAAGTCTTCGAAAACAAATTATAAAATAGCAAATGCTATCGAGAAGATACCGACTGACTGACAACTTGAGCAAAACAAATTATTTCGTTTATGATTAGAAAAATACAGACACAATCAATTATTGGAGATGATAAATCAATGAAGGAAGAAGATGGTAATTGTTGTATTCCTAGAAATTCCAACATAGTTACAGTGTTTTGCTCAAATAGACATTGGTCCTACAAGTTACAAATACATTTAAAAAGTACATGAAGTTAAGCATATTCTCTCTTAGTTAAATAAAAAGTAATTAAAATAAATTGTGACCAAACACAATTCGTATTTGAATTGAAAAATAAGCCTATTTTTAATATAAAACTATATCTTCAGTTATAGGTTTCTATAAATATGTATCTATAAGAAAAAATAAATCACTTAGACATTGAAAAGAAGACAATTTTAAAAAGTCCTTTTTTGAATTTTTGAGAATTATTGATAAAAGTAGTACATAGAAATGATAAAATCTGTTTCCGGTTGTTCTTGTTATTAAACGATAGCCTTATTCTCACAATTAAAGACATACGATTCGAGTATTTAAAATACTTTAGTAAAATAAAAATAAAGTAAATCCTACATACAAACACTGAGCAACTCTTTTGCATTTTGCATTTCTGCTTAACATAATCATATACAGAGAAAAACACTACTTCTCACAGTGTTTCCCAAACACAAATAAGAGTTTGAATGATTTAAAAATAAAATTCTTATATTAGAAAAGTTTGTTTGTTTCCTTAATAATTTAAAGTGTCTTCAAAGAACGACACTAGGACGCCAATGAATGAAAAAATTTATAAAATATTTCCAAACGTGTGAAATCTGAATCAAATCTGAACGAGTATTGAAGTTGTCCGTCAAAGCGATATAATGGATTAAATACGGCCCACACTGCTTATACTGGAGGACATATTTTTACGCGTCGGCTGCACAGACAATGGTGGTACGAGGACCTCAGAGTGTGTGGAGGGTGAACTGCTCCGCAAGACGGAGTTGTTGTCGTCATCGACAGCTTCCTGTAAAGAAAAAAAGGAAAATATGTTAAAAGTGTATTTCAATAAAAAAAAATTCGAAATGTATACGAAAAATAAAGGAATGGGAGGAGTGTTATAAATATTTTCTTTTGGTCCAAAGTAGAATTTTATAATTATATTTTGAGCTCGAAAACCCAAAACAATAGACTATTAGAAGACATTCTTTCCCGAACATGTCAACGAACAATATAAATTCACTTATCGATTAATATTATATTTATACCCGACACCACACTGTGGTACAGGGTACTATGACTTTGTGCATTAGTTTGTAACGCCTAAAAACAAAGAGATAGACCCATCGTTTATACAAATATAAATGCACTTATCGATTAATATTATATTTATACCCGACACCACACTGTGGTACGGGGTATTATGACTTTGTGCATTTGTTTGCTAACGCCTAAAAGCAAAGAGATAGACCCATCGTTAATTATACCGATCGGCATTGAATCACTTTTTGGTCGATTAAGCCATGTCCGCCTGTCTGTCTGTCCATGTATTCTTCTTAAATAAGTCCAGGTCGCAAAAATGAAGCTATCTTTACGAAAATTGACACACAGGCATTCCTTAGACTATCGACGATCCCTA
Source organism: Eudasyphora cyanicolor (assembly GCA_963930755.1). Taxonomy (NCBI): domain Eukaryota; kingdom Metazoa; phylum Arthropoda; class Insecta; order Diptera; family Muscidae; genus Eudasyphora; species Eudasyphora cyanicolor. The sequence continues at coordinate 160,272,723 of OZ005735.1, forward strand.
TAGAAAATGGGGCATATCGGTCCATGTTTTGATATAGCCCCCTAAAATAGGCTATTGAATATATGTACATACATAGCAATTGTACGCTCAATACTACTTTACGGCATTGTTGTGTGGTGGTCCGCAACTAATAAGCGATCCATCACTTGCGAGGAAAGGGACGACATTACAAATGATCGAAGAATTTACATATACTGGTGCGCCACTGTCCACATGTAAGCTTTGGCTTATACAAGAGGTAGTTAAGCAGTCCAATGAGAGATGAACAGAAATCGACACCTGTAGGGTAGCTAGACAAAACCAAAATACGACTTAAGAAGGTCAAATAGCTCTTCACACTTGACAGGAAGATACTATCTACGTTAGTGTCAGTTCTGACGGAAATTGCCTGATCGGCGAACACGCCATAAGGTTGGGTCCAATGACTTCTGCAGAAGCTGTGGAGATAAAGAAGAAGTGGAGGGCATTGAACACCTGCTTTGTCTCTGTTCCGCAATGAGTAAACGACTGGATATACTGGGGTCGGTCTTTCTAGGAAGGAAGTCTGAAAAATCTTTCCGGTACCTATATTCGTACTATTGATAACTTTTTTTTATCAAACAGGTTGGTTTCGATGAGGGGCATCTGAACCCGTGGTATCATTAGGGACCTCAATTGGTTTATGTGAGCTGGTAACCCATTGAATTATTTTTTTATAGACAATTAAACACCTAGAAATCAACATTCGACGAGTTATTGGCGAAATACGGCCGCAAATGCTGCGAAAAGTGTGTGAACATTGGAGTTCCAGATTGCGCCATGTACGACAGCTATTGCGGCCACATGACCCAAATCATGTTTAAACATTAATGGCAAAAATTGATCTATCCAGTAAAGCCAATTTAATTGATATTTCAAATATTTTTCTTTTCATTCATATTTTAGATTAAAGTTTTGTAACACTTAAAAAACACCCGTTATATTAAATTTTGCCATATTTTGATATTTATATTTTGAAAAAGTACGATTTCGAAAATAATAATTATATTTTTCTGTCCCCCTTTTACTTAGAGTTGGGCACAATAGTTCTTTTAAGTGATCGCTCTTTGGAATATGAATGGAAGAATTGGAAAAAATAATACAAAGGCGTTTGTATAGGTAAAATCATACATTGATGATGACGTAAAAATGGAAACAACACATAACAGCAGAGAAGAGAGAACAAAATGATATGGTTGAAGAAAAAACATAGTGAACTACTGAGCTGAAATTAACGAGTTGTGTGAACCAGTTCGTTCAGTTCAGTATAGTGACCCGTTCAATTGAACTAGTTCGTTTACGAACTACACAACTCTACTTTTACTCCAAAAAATATGAATTTCGAAAACAAATTAATTCTTCTTCCGAGAGGAACAATTTTACTGTGTCGTTTTTAGTACAGGGGTTTCCAACAATAGGTGTTATTTTGAATCACCCGGTACTTCGGTAGCTGTCACTATTTCGGTTGCTGTCGAGCTGTTGGGACAAGTTAGTGATGTGAAGAATAAAACCCGTGCACGTCGCTCAAGAACAACTGAGAATATTGCTGCTGTAGCCCAAAGTGTTGAAGAAAACCCAGGTTTGTCCATTCCTTGTCGTTCTTTGGAATTGATCATTCCACAAACGTCATTACACCGTATCTTGCATAAAGACGGGTCTTAAGGCTTGTAGAGTTCAGTTAACACAAGAACTTAAGCCGGCCGATCACCAACAACGTCGTGTCTTTGCTGATTGGGTCCTTGAAATGCATGAAAATGATCCGGAATTCCATCGAAAAATCATCTTGACTGATAAGTTCGAAGATGGGTCATATTGGTCCACTCCTTCTAGTACCTCCCCCACAAAGGGTTAAAATGTTGTGAAATATTGATTCTTTAATAACTTCTATACTACTTATTCGAATCTTCTGAAATTCCACACATAGTATTAGTTTATTAGTCGCCATCAATTCCAAAAAAATGGGCGAAGTTGCCACGTCCCTTTTAGTACCTCCCACACAAATGAACCGTTTTGCACCAAAAGTTAACAGCTTATAACATTAATAACGGTGTATAAAAATACTTCCAATTGTGTACAGTGTTATGCTTTTATATTGCCTACAGTTCAGGGAAAAATGGGCGTTGTTGCCACGCCCCTTTTGGTACCTCTCACACAAAGGTATCATTTTGCACCAAAAGTTAACAGCTTATAACATTAATAGCAGTGTATAAAAATACTTGAAATTTTGTACAGTGTAATGTTTTTATAGTACCTATAACCCTGTGAAAAATGGGCGTTATCGACACGCCCCTTTTTGTACCTCCCACACAAAATGGCCAAATGATACCAGTATCTGCAGTTCAGCGAAAAATAGGTGTATTTGTTTAACCCCTTCTGGTACCACCCACACAAATTGACAGAATAATTCGTGTAATATTCAATATTACATTACTCACAAAGTGGGGGTATACCTAAGTCGGTTTACCCGACTGAAACTTTCTTACTTGTTTATTTCAGCTTTCTTCTAAAAAGTATAAATTACTTCTTGATATAAAGGGTGTACTTATTTTTGGGCTGTTGTATACGAATTTTACTCCAAAAAGAACTAAATTCGAAAAACAATTCTTACCTCAACTCCAGGTGAGTAAAATTTTTGGCGTTTCAGTTTGCCCTCTTTTTATTCAAAAAGTAAATTTTTTGAAAAAATTGTATTCCTTCTTCCAAAGGGTAAAATCTTTGGGCCCTTGTATATAAATTTTCCTCCAAAAAGTATCAATTAATTCTTCATAAGAATAGTGTACCCTTTTAGGACCCTTTTATCCCCCATTTTACTTCAAATAGTGCTAATTTCGAAAAAGTGAGTTAATTTAACATGACAAGGCAAAATAACACAGTGCCACAGTCCAAAAACCAATAACCGCGATTCTATTTTTCTCGTAGGTCTTGGCGAGTAAAACAACGTTTGTTCTACGAAATTTTCCGAACACTCCCAAAATACGGATTTACGGGTAAAAAAAAACAGATTTTCTTGCATTTAAAAAAAAAAAAAGATTCGTGTTTTAATCGACCCGATCTACAGGAAAAATCGTATTCCGTCATTTGCTTCTCAACTTGAGTTTATTTTGTCGCACTGTGTAATTCATACAAATTCGACTGTAAAAAGCTTTCATATTTCATAGAACTTTAGTGAACTCTGATATAAATTTTCACATTGTATAAAAAGTGAACACTGAAAGATTAGGTAGTCATAAATGTTTAAAATCGTCAAATACAAATTTCTAAATGTCATTCTGATCATTTGCAAAAATATGGCTTATAGTGCCTCAAGGAGTCAAATAAAAAGGACCTTTCAATTAAGGCTGTTTCAAAACGTGGAACTATAAACATCATTTTTCGTTAAATAGTTTTCTTTAATGTAAAATGCAATTATTAACCAAATGCGCGTCTTGGGTGTTACGAATTCAAATCGAAAGGGACATTTATTTGGGAGCAACAATGGGGAATGCAAAAGCATGGACATGGATATATCCCATTTTTACGAGGTGGTTTCAGGTAACATAAAATATATTCCCAAATTTCTGACAGATCGGAATCGGAATGGACCACATAATAAGTCTACATCAAAAAATGGGCTCACACATTAAATCGTATCTTAATACATGATTTGAGAAAAAGTTTGCTATACCTATGTATATTCGCCCTTATTCCAGTTGGCGTCGTCGACGTTCAGACGGGTAAACCGACTTATGAATCCCCTCACCTTAAATCCCAAAAAAATATTCGTTAATATTTTTTTGTTTTAGTTAAATTATTATCATTTTAAATAGCATTTAATAACTTTAAAGTATGTACTGGTATTAAAGTTAAAAGCAAAATGGTCCATTTGTGTGGGAGGTACCAAAAGGGGCGTGCCAATAACTGTCACTTTTCTCTGGACTCTAGACACTATAAAAGCATTACACTGTACACAATTTCAGGTATTTATATGCACTGGTATTAAAGTTATAAGCTGTTAACTTTTGGTGCAAAATGGTCCTTTTAAGTGGGAAGTACCAAAAGGGGCGTTCCAATAACGGCCACATTTTTCTAGACTCTAGGTACTATAAAAGCATTAAACTTTACGCAATTTCAAGTATTTGAATGCACTGGTATTTAAGTTAAAAGCTGTTAACTTTTGGTACAAAAAGGTCCATTTGTGTGGGAGGTACCAAAAGGGGCGTGCCAATAACGCCAATTTTTCTCTGGGCTCTAATTACTATAAAAGCATTACACTGTACAAAAATTCTAGTATTTGTATGAACTGATATTAAAGCCATAAGCAGTTAAGTTTTGGTGCGAAATGGTCCATTTGTGTGGGAGGTACCAAAAAGGGAGTTGCCACTTCGCCCATTTTTCTTGACGTGTTAGCGACTAACAAACTAATATTATGTGTGAAATTTCAGAAGATTCGAGTAAGTAGTATAGATGGTATTAAAGAATCAATATTTCAACAAAAGTTAACCCTTTGTGGGGGAGGTACTAGAAGGAGTGGACCAATATGGCCCATCTTCGAACTTAGCCGGAGATAGAGAAAAATATTATCGCATACCAAATTTGAAGTCAATCGGTTACTCCTTTCGAGAGTTATCGTGCGCACCAGCCAGCAGACAGACACACAGACAGACAGACGGACGGACATTGCTCAAATGACTTAAAATTACCCAAAACGGATTTCCGCCGAACGTACTTAGGGTCTTAGGTCACTAATTCGATGTGTTACACTTTTGGCTCGTAGCAAATGATATATACCCTCCTCTCTAAGGTGAGGGGATAAAACGGGTTTTTGTTAGTTCATGGATACCAAAAACATTCGTTTTGGCGTAAAGATGACAAAGCTTCATAGATATTTCATGAAGATATTTCATACAAAAAATAAATGTTTGAAACCCAAAATCCATATTAGAACTCCTGAATTGCCACAGCAATTCGTCCATCGTAAAAGCATAAAATATGTATATGTAAATAAAATCAAAACAAATAACAAACTTTAAATACTTACGTGAATATTTGTACAACTGGCCAAACGCATTTGGGCTAATTGTGAGGCGGGTGTCAAAGAGTTTGTACTGCCAAATGGTGATGTCATCATTGTTGACACAGCGCGTTTCAATTTGGAAGGGGTTTTGTTGAATGAAAATGCGCGCCCGACCTAGGTAGAGTAAATAGTTTCTTTAATTTAGATGGATGGAGACAAACACATCGTGGTTGTATCGGAAAAAATAAAAAGCGAATGTTAGAGACAACACACATACATACAACCACACCAACAACATATAATAAATACAATAAAATAAAATAAAATACAAAAACAATAAACTTCAATAACAGTAAAACCAATTCAACAACCACCACTATCACACACGAGACTAATGAGTTAAATAATTCCAAAAAGGACCTACCTTCAAGCGAGTGCGTGCCGCCAATTTAAATGCTTTCGATAGGGTACTTAAATTAACATCACTAATATCCACTTCCAACTCCTGAGAAGTACGACATAGTAGAGCTTTATCCTGTTGTTCAAAAATAAGGCAAAAGAAAATGAAGCATTAATTACATACATATTTAAAAGTAATAAAACCTCAACATACCGTATCTGTTCTGCAAGCATTTTCCGCCATTTGTTTACACAGCGTCTTTAAGTAGACCACTTTATCGGTTTCCTCATCGGTAATGGTAAACGAATGCAATTTATCTTTGTCCTGGCGACAAAGCAAAGCAAACGCCCGCGGACTGTCGGTGATGTCGATGACGAAGCGTATGGCATTTAAGGACATCAATTTGATGTGCTTATAGCATTTTGCCGTGCTGGGCGATTTGGCGCTATTAAAACCACGCGAACGTTTCTTACAGACTTCAATGGAATCGGAGAATAAGTACAATATTAAACTATCACCACGACCGCTTAAATTATCCGTGAGCTCAGACACTTCACATCGTGAAATAAAGTTACGATTCGAAGAAACCAAATGAGCCTAGAGTTGGACAAGTAGAATAAATATAATTTAATATTTAGCGGAATTTCTATATTATTCTATGCCACAACTTACCGGACAACCTTCAATGTCATTGAAGATATCAAATATGGCCATACGCGACTCTGTCTTTCTCTTATCCTCATTGATGTGCATCATTACGACACGTATGGCCTTGAGAGCCTCTTCGAGCCGTCCATAATCCGGGTTACTTTTATTCGTATGCTTTAGAATATCATTCAGAAGCAAAGAGATACTGGGCAATCGCTGCACTGGCCTAATCATAAGATCCTGCAGTGTTTGACGTCCACATTCCGGTTTTGTTTGATTGATCTTCAGGAAAGCATGAAACCGGGGGTTTTGCACATCACATTGTATGAGGGTTTCCTTCATTTGCTCAAAGAAATTCACATAGGGTGGATATGCTTTTATTAAATCATCACGATGCTGCAGTATAATATCACCGATCAGACATTCTTCGGACCATTTGCCGTGTATGGCACGCAGACGTTCCAACATACTTTGATGCACCTCATGTATGGGTATGAAATTTCCAAAGATGGCTTTGATTTCGGATTTATTTAGGAGAGCATCACTACATTCCGCGATTTCTTCGAGAGGATTTTTGAAGAGCTATTTCAAATGGAAGTAAATTAGTAATTAGTTTAAATTGTTTAAGTTGAACAAAAGAGTGATTTGGAAAATGTTTTTCACGATGTAACTAAAAATTAAAGTAAAGGAGTCAACTTTTATATTAGGCCTCATATAAAGCAATCTATAGATACAAAACAAATTCGAATTGGACAAAAGATGAATGAGGAAATCTCATGGAAAACATTTAGTGACTCGTTTGGAAGATTGTGTCCGACTATAAAGTGTTTTCCAACAAGAGGTGTTATTTTGGTATTCAAAGAAAAATGCCATTTTTTGAGATAAATGATCGGATGTTTATTTCATAATAAAGAGGAATTTATGCCGTAGCGCCGTCTTGTTGAATGTAAACGTTGTCCAGATCAATGCCATCCAACTCCGACCATAACAAATCATTAATCATCTCTCGATAGCGCAATCCATTCATCGTAACTGTTGATCCAACCTCATTTTCGAAAAATTAAGGTCCAATGACCCCGCCGGACCATAAACAGCACCAAACAGTACACGTTGAGGATGGAGGGGCTTCTCAACAATAACTCTTGGGTTTTCCGAGCCCCAGATGCGACAATTTTGCTTGTTGACGTAGCCACCGAGGTGGATATAGGTCTCATCGTTTTTGTTCGATCGTTTTTTGATCCTTTTGTATCGTTCGATGATCGTGTATCGTTCCATTTTTAGTAATGGCGTAGGTTCTTATTGTCAAATGTCAAAGAATAAAAGCTTCAAAAGTGACAGCTACCGAAATACCGGCTGATTCAAAATAACACCTCTTGTTGGAAAACCCTGTATGATACCTAAGTTCTCAATGTAGAGAAGTAACATGTAACTTGAACCTAAAAATTAGAACCACGAGGGACCTGACTGTACAAAAAAAACACAGTCAGAGGCCAATCTCGGCTTCGAAATCGAGAAAGATTCAATCAAAACTCCATTTTAATTTTTGTTAATAAAAATGTGTAAACATTGCAGTTAATTAAAACTAACCAGACAATTTCTGAATTCGAGAGACTTTTTTAAAAATAAAAAGAAAATGCCGAATGCCGTGATTTGGCCCAGATCGATAACTTATTGCGGCCTCCAGAACTAGAACTTTTAACGAGAAATGGTTTTAGGAAAAGTAAAATACAAATTTCTACATTTCAATCTGATCAGTTACAAAACTGTATACCCAATCTGTATTTATATTATTTATTCCTTATATATTAATTAGGTTTAAATTTTATTTACCAATGAGTAGTTTTTTACCTTTGGTTTAAAAGCTTAGTTATATGCATATTGTAATTTATGTTTAATTGGCCAGACGGCTTTGAATTACAAGTTTGTACGAAATAAATGAAATGAAAAATATGGTTTTTAGGGCCTCAGGGAATCAAATCTGAAAATACCTTTATAATTTATGTCTCCAATAATTATTTTATGCTTATTTCATAATAACCGATACGACCCATTTTTAACACTCATATGTACATATATACATAATAAATACTGCAGTCTATAATGTAATTTCAACATATTTTACGACCCTCAAGAATTTATAATGTCTCCAATAACCAATTTTTTTGCATATTTCATTCATATTCTACTCACTGAATTCACACTTTTGAAGAGGGGGCTTTCCATTGGTATTAATATCTTCAAAATATGTGAAGCGGTAAGGAATATAAGGTATTTTTAACAAATGGTAATTGGAGAAAATCCCTGAGGTAGGTAACTTTGGAGATCAGTACCACAAGTACTACAAAGAATTTTGAAAAACTAAAAACGCAAAAAAAATGTATACACATAAATTTTATTAGAATCAAAAGGCTTAATTTTATGCATTGTTCGAACTGCTTAAAAAATATATGTACATACGAGTAGATTTTTTGACTATTTCAAAAAGTGATTTGACCATTTTTGTGACTTTAAAATTTTCCAGAGATTGTTATTCTGGCAATATTAGTCTCTATATCAGAAGATTTTGATTCACTGAATACGAATCTGATATAATAATTTCTACATCACTTCACGATATCTCAAAAATCGTGTTCGAATATTGTATTTTTTTATACGATTTTTAAAGATAAGGCATTTAACTTTCAGAATCGTCAATTCAAACCATGTATAACCTCAAATTTTTGCCAAAAATTCAATATTTCGAACATTAATCTTAACACATCTTAAAAACATGAAGTGATAGAAAAGTAATGATATCGGATCCGGATTCATGTCTGTCTTTTCGCAAGATATTCGTCCCAATTTGTATCCAAAATTTTCCAGAGGTTATAGTAATTGTTATTCTGGAAATATTAGGCTCCCTTTCGGAAGATTTTGATTCACAGAATTCGGTCTGATTATGTTAAAGATAGATAATTGAACTTTAGGAATCATCAATACAATCTCTGGTATAGTGAGTCCATGTCCATGAAGTATAACCTCAAATATTCTCAAAATTTAATTCAATTTCGAACAGTAACCTAACATATCTTAGAAGTGATGGAAAAATTCTGATTTCAGATTCGGATGCATGTCTGACTGCCTGTCCGTCTGTTCATCGATATCCAGATCCAGATTTTTATCGGATATTGATTGCCTTCTGCAGGAAGGTTTTAACTGGACCACGGACGAAAACTAAACTTCGTTCGAAACGAAAATTTCATTTAATAACGCTGTATAAAACTATATAAGTACTAAAAAATAATACTACAACTTAGCAATGGAGTATAACAACTACTGTCAGAGTACATAGTTGTTATTCCGTTATTATTATGTATAATTTTTTGATTTTGATTCACCGAATTCGAATCTGATATCATAATTCCCCTATCACTTCACGACATCTCAAAAATTGTGCTGAAATTTTTTGTTTCTTAATTAATGATTTAAAGATAAGGACCTGCTAATTCAATATCTTGTATAGTGAGTCCATGTGATAAAGTATAACCACACATATTGCCAACATTTAATATTTCGAACTTTAATCTTAACAGAGATTATGATATTTGATTCGGATTGAGCGAACGAAAATCTTCACGGACTGATCCTTTTATTGCCATAATAACAACTACTCTGATATCTGGAAGATGTTGGTCCACTCCAAAAACACTTGTGTGGACTGTTGTCATTACTCAGGTATACAGTGATATTAAATCCCATTATTACTTTCTCATGATAGGATTTTATTTCTGACTAGGTGTGAACAATAAAAGACGTAATAGAATAGAATAGAATTAGAATAGTTTTTTAATTTCCTCAAAGTGTATCATTCAATGGGGATATTGCGATTAATCTTGTCTTGAAAAACAAAAAGCATACTCACATTCACTATTGTATCCAAAATGCCAACATAATTCGATTCAGTACTAAAGAAATCCATAAAATGATTAAAACGCATTGAAGTCTTCTTTCCCGGCGTTTGCTGTTCGCAGGTCGATGTTTCGGGTTCTGTGAGCAAAGTACCATTTTCCAATTTCGTAGGACTAGTGGTACAATCAAAGAAACTACCAGAAGCCGAGAGTAGACCGGCATCTGAAACCGATGAGCGACGTTTGGTGGAACCCAAGGGAGTACCCTCCAATTGGATGCGTTGTGAGAAACGCTTACGTTTGCGTTTATTGAAACTAATCGGCAAGGAATCTCGACGATCGTTATTGGGGGTATTGGCAATGCTATCCAAATACTGAGAACAAAAAATAAAATCTTTAAATTAAAAATAAAATTAAATTAAAAAACTAAGTATACTTACATCTCCAAAGAGATAATCCATTTCATCGGCATAGCCATTTTGAATGGTATACCAAAACCAATCGGATTTAAGGATATGGGTACGATGATTTTTCGCTTCGGGTTTAGATTGAGTACTATGCTCATCGACCACCTAAATGGGAAGGATGGAGGTATACATCAATACAATAATTAGTTTTAGATGTTTTACAATAAACTAAATAAATGTGTTTTTTGTTTGTTTTATAAATAATTTGAGTTTTCTAAACACTTATCAACTTAGTAGTTTATGTATACATATGTATGCGGATATTTCTTGTTTAATTTGTCTTAATTTTTTTCGCAAAAATAAACGCCGAAGAGTGAAAAAAATTCCACACACTTGGCCTTGTCATTTATCTTTTGCTTTTTGGCGAAAAATAAAATGAAACGAAACAAAACAAAAGTTTCAACCCAGAAAATTCATTCATAAATTTTACAAATATTCCTTGGCATACGTATGTATACATCACACCTCTAGTGTTGTTGTTGAGATGATATGTTTTGTGTTTATCATAAAAATGGGAGAAATTGAAAATTGTTTAAATTATTTTTTATGTGAGAGAAAGATTCCAAATTTGTTTCCTTGTGTTGTGTTATTTAATGATCGCTATGATTTTTATAGCAATCGATCGCCTAGCAATTTGTTAAGTGTTTTGAGAAAGAAACAAAAAATTTGGTTTTCAGTTTGAATTGAATTGAAATGAAACGTGAAATCTGAAATGTGTGATGGCTGAACTTAAAGTAGTAAAAATGTGCTATAAAAATCGTGGGGAATAAAAGCAAATAATTATAAACATAATAACGAACAAAATTGAAACGGAAGGTATTTAAAATCTAATTTGGTTATTCATAAAATAAACTCACACATACAACCAATTTCGGGAATAATGACATGCGGATGAAAGCAAAATCGACAATTAAAATCAATCAGAGCATTTAGAAAAAAAAAGAAAAATCAACAAGCACATAAAACTATAATTGAAATTTTATATATAAAAAAGAAATAAAAATAATAAAATAAAAAAATTAGCTTTTTGTATAATGATTAGTCAAAAACAAAAAAGCTTCTTCTCTTGAAATTTAAACAATTTCCCAAAAGAAAAAACACAAATTATTTAAAAACAAACAGTTTAAGGGGAAAAAAGTTTTAACTAAATATGGAAAACATTTTGATTAGGATTTAGGTTTAAAATTATTATATTAAGGCTTTTGTTTTTCTTGGCATAAATATGAAAAATCCCATTTTTTTTGCATTTTCCCCACCCATTTCAACGCAAATTGTAATTTGCGCAACATTTTTAACATTTAAATAAATTATTTTTGAGAATTTGTTTATTTTGTGAGAATTATGTGTATAACAAAATGTATTATTTACATCTCTAAGGCGGCTTGAAGAGTCCTTGCCCGTTATTTGGTTATTATAATTTACTGTGCTGTGTTTTTCTTCTTTTTCTTTTTGCTCAACGTAAAAGCTTCGACAGAAAACAACTAAACCAATTCACCATTAAAACACATTATTTAATTAAATAATTATTAAATATAAAGTACATAGAAACACAACACACACAAGTGGATAGTTTGTTTTAACTATCATGCATCAGTAACCAATCATCATTAGTTGTTGTTGTTTAAATGATTTTATTTTCTCAATGAAATATATGGAAATGTATTTTATGATAACAATGTTAAAAATGTGCTGCAAATTACAATTGAGAGCATTAGTTTATCAAATTTGAAATTAATAATATAGGATAATATGCAAATCAATAAAGATTAGAGTTGAAATTTCAATATATCTCTATACACTTGCTAGCTCCAACAATTTTCAAACATAAAATAGACCAGAAAACGATTTATTTTATTATTAAACAAAAACACTAGACCTCGAGCTATTATTTATCAGAAAAGGTCGAATAAAAACAAAATCTTCATTTATAGAAGTAAAAAATTGGTCGGAGCTCGAAGTGATGCCAACTTTTCTGTTGTAACAACCAAATGATTAAAGGCAACAGGACCCCACGTGGACGTGTTCCTGGACGGCAATCAATTGTAAATTGGGTAACCTCATTGAGTCGAAGGTGTATATCAACCGTCCCAACACCTTGGAAGACCTAATTAACAATATTGAGACTGAAATTGGCAGAATACCAGTCGACATGCTTGTTAGAGTTCATGAAAACTTCAGAAAACGTATGCAGCAGTGTGTGGATAGCGAAGGTCGACATTTAGTAGATACACTATTTAAAACCATGTAATTTAAAAATTCCCTTACTGTTCAATATAATTAAAATATAAAATGAATTTTTCTAAGGTTCATAACTTTTTTATTTCATTATCGATATGAAATTCAAGCGTAACCGTGTCATATCACCGTATTTGGCTGGGAAATCACAACCAGCAATTGTTAATGATTTACGACATTTATGTGTGAACAAAATGTTTGTGTATTGGACAAATACACTTTGCAATGATACTGGTGGCCATACAAAATGTCATGGAGGTGGACATCAAAAAACAGATACATCTTTCGAAAGGTGAAGACCTGAAGTAAAAGCAATCCACGGCAAAGCGCGGTTGAAAAAACAATTTAGACCACCGAATTGCTGTACGAAAAGAAAAGTCTGTACAGTGATTGTATGGACCGCGGTAATCTGCCACCGGACGTTCACCACATTAAATCAACAAATCTACTGTGAACAGAGTTTAAACGATACTTTGTTACCCTGGGCAATTCGCCAGAAACCATTGAACATTTCAACAAAACTCGGCACCATTCCATAAAGCCTGTGAAACATTATTTACAATAAAAGGTTAACTGCTTCACTATAATGGCCACCATATTCATCGGGCTTAAGTCCAATGGATTTTTTGATATTGTCTATACTGCATTGGGAATTGTACGCAATAACATCAGGCCACATTTATGAAGAGTGTGGCAAACAGACGGACAAACTCGATGCTATTATCCACGCTAAAGCGGCTACATTGAACAGTAAAAATTATTTTTCTTCAAATTAAAAATGTTTTTACAATATACTGACATTTTTAAATGGAAGCAATAAGGAAAGATAATGTCGGGTGGGGACGGTGAAATATGTAGGGGCTATATCAAACCAACGGTTAAAAAACGTAGCATCTACACTGCCAATCAAGAAAAAATTGGCTTAGGCAATATAAAATATAAATGCATAAATTAAATATGCGTCCTTTAGAGCGTCAAGAAGTCAAGGGACCTTTATATAAGGCTGTATCAAAACATACGAGTAGAACGATGTACCAAAGTTTCTTGATGAACGATTTAAAGTAATATAAGGTATAAACGCTTCAATGTCAGCCAAATTGGTTGAAAATGTGCTCTGTAGAGTGTCAATCTCTAATAGGAAAATACCTTTATATGGATGGCTATAGCAACATATAGACCGATGTATCCCATGATTAAAAGCAATATATAGGAGCTGTAAGATCAGCCAAATTGGATGAAAAATGCTTTCTCCTGGCATTGATGGAAGCTATATCTAAACATGAACCAATGTACCCCATTTCCATTAGGGATGATTAAAAACAGTATAATGTATAAACAATAAATTTCAGCCAAATCGGTTGAAAAATGCTTTCCAGAGAGTCAATAAGTCGAAGACTCGAAAGGGGCCTTTATATGACATCTATATCAAAACATGGAGGGATGTGCCCTATTTTCACTAGGGACAATTTAATGCAATATAAAGTATAAATGGTTAAATTTCAGTATGAGCGTTTCAAGAACGCGGTCTAACTGGAAGGGACCTTAATAAGAGAGCTATATCAAAACATGGATCGGTATAGCCCATTTTCTTTAGGGCCAATTAAAAGTAATATAAAGTATAAACGCTTCAATATCAGCCAAATTGGTTGAAAAATGTGTTATCTACAGCGTCAAGAAGTCTAATCGGAAGGGACCATTATATGACAGCTACATCAACACGTGGACCGATGTGCGCCATTTTCACAAAGGGTGATTTAATGCAATACAAAGTATAAATTCATCAATTTCAACATAAGCGTTTCAAAAACTAGTTCTCTAGTGCGCCAAGAAGTCTAATCGGGAGGACCTTTATATGAGAGCTATATCAAAACATGGAGCGATATACCCCGTTTTCTTTAGGGATGATTAAAAATAATATAAAGTATAAACGCTTAAATTTCAGCCAAATCGATTTAAAATCATTTCTCCAGAGCATGAAAATGTCAAAGAATCGGAAGGGACCTTTGTATGACAGGTACATCAAAACATGGACCGATGTGCCCCATTTTCAAAAGGAACGATTTAATGCAAAATAAGGTATAAATGGTCAGATTTCAGCATGAGCGATTCAAGAACGTCTTCCCTAGAGCGTCTAATCGGAAGGGACCCTTATATGCGAGCTATATTAAAAAAAGGACCGACGTATCCCATTTTTTTAAGGATGATTAAGGGCCATTACCAATAAGAAAATAAACTACGTTTTAGAATCGAACAATCTTCGATTCTATAAGGTATAAATGGTCAGATTTCAGCATGTGCGGTTCAAGAACGCCTACCCTAGAGCTTCTAATCGGAAGGGACCTTTATATGCAATTTTAAGTATGATAAAGGGCCATTACCAATAAGAAAATAAACTTCGTTTTAGAATCAAAGAATCGACATGTATAATTGGTTAGATTTCAGCATTAGCGGTTCAAAAACGCGTTTTCTAGGTGTGTCAAAAAGTATAATCGAAAGGGACCTTTATATGAGAGCTACATCAAAACATGGGATGGTGTGCCCCATTTTCACTTGGAACGATTTTAGGCAAAACATATAAAATAAATGTTGTTAAATTTCAGTATGAGCGGCTCAAAAACGCGTTCTCTAGAGCGCCAAGAAGTCTATTCGGAAGGGACCTTTTTATTACTACATTAATACATGGACCGATGTGTCCCACTTTCAGCATCGTTTTATGAATGCCTCCCCAATAACGCCAAGAAGCCTAATCGGAAGTTACATTATATGGGCATATATTAAAATATATTCGACTCATTTTCTATAGGGAAGATCAAGTACAGTTTAAAGTTTAAATGCTTAAATTTGAGCCAGATCTATTGAAAAGTGTGTACGCTAAAGCGTCAATAAGTATAAGGGACCTTCTTGTGGGGGCTATATGAAAAATTGACATATATGCCCAATTTTTAATAGGGATAGTCCGTATTCCAAGAAATGCCTTCGTACCAATTTTCGTAAAGATCGATTTACGTATAGTTGTGTCCTGAACTTTGGTCACAAGAATATATGGACAGACAGACATAGATGGCTAAATCGACTAAAATCATTCTCTTTTGGGCACTAAAAACAATGCACAAAGTAAATTTCCATATTTATTTTTGTTACGGCCTTTTTAGTTTATGATGAGAATATATTTAATTCTGGTTTCTCAGCCGATATATTCGTACAGAGAGAAAGAGAGACCAAAATGAGTGCAATAAATAACTCAGTAAATTGACGCTTTAATTCTAATATATTTCCGAAAATATGTATACTCTTAATACAAAAAACCGTTTTCTTCCTAAAAAAAATGTTTTCCAAATTTTTGTTAAAACTTTCCTTTTGTAAAAATGTTATAAAAAAATGACAATTTAAGTACCGAATGTATGGCTGCAGTTGTAGCCTGAAGAGCTGGCGGAGCCATACAACTTGAATCCATCATAATGGGTGCACTATGATTTGCAAATGAGTTTTGCGATTGTTTTTGTACATGATGTTCATGATGAGAGGTGGAGGCAGTAGAAGAATGGTGATGGTGATCGTTTGAAATTTCAAGTATTTGGTTACTTTGCGGTCGTAGAACAGTGTTAGTAGTGTTAAGTAATAAAGCATTAGTACCAACTAAACCCACATTTTGACAATCAGCCGGTAAATTAGATGAGGTATTCATTTTTTGGAAAAACGAAGAAGAATTTGAGGTAATATTGGGACCATCGATGGTGGAAAGATTTAGGGATTTATTGCAGAGTTTGGAAGTTGATACTGTTGCTGAGACAGCAGCGGAGTTTATGACATGGCTAATGGATCTTGTGGTGGGTCGAGGAGCCGAGAGGCAGGCGTACGTATATTTGGAAGGAGCTTTGGGAGTTTTAAAATCTTCTTTATCATTCTGGCAATCGATTGCATCATCGTCAGCAGCTGCAACGTCGTCGTTGTTAGAGGCTGCAGTCTTTGTAGGATTATTACTGACTACATACTTCTCACGACGACTACTGCTTCGGGTTATACGATTACGTAGACTACGTAATTTTTCTCGGACTGGCTTGCGTATGGATTCATTGAAGGTTGACTCAACCGAGGCTATGGAACAAAATGAATCATTGGCGTTTTCATTATTATCGTTGTCCAGATCATCTGCATCGTTGTCCGTGTCGTTGGTGGGGGCCGAGTCTAAAGCCACCGAACTGCGTCGGGGCCTCAGCATTTTAGCAATGGGCGTGCGCACAGCCACAAAACTCATAGAACGTTTTATGGTACGTGATATAGAGCCAGTGCGTAGTAATTTGGGTTTCTTTGTGCTGGCTGGTAAAGCAAAAGATTCCACGGACATTAGTGAAATGCTGTCAAGACTTTCACGTTTACGTTTTAGCTCACGTTGGGCTTCATCCAAATCATCGTTGTCGCCATCCAAATCTTCAGTGTCCATCTCCATTTCCATTTCCATGGGAAAACAGCCATCGTCTTCCTCCGACTTAGTTTTAGCTACATTCGTTGTATCCTCATTGGCTTTGCTACAAATCGGTGAGATATTGGAATGATCTTGAAAATCATTTGTGGTGCAATTTGCCAATATGCTAAGTTTGCGTTCCAATTGTTTGGAAGGTAGTAAAGCGGTAATAGCCTTCGAGGACTTAGGGGTACTGGCGTGAGAATTAGCATCTGGTGGGGGCAAAGATGTGCACTCCGCAACTGCTTTTTCATCGCCCTCATATACCAAAGGTATTAAATCGTTGACCAGATCATCATCGTCTTGTTTAAAATTGCACTCATAATCGACCACGAGACGTTCATCGAAATGACCTTCATCATCGTCATCATCCTCAGAGTTGTAGTTGTCATCGTCCGGGTTCTTCTTGTCATTGTTAGCCAGATTATTATTTGCACCTATTTCTAATGCTGTTCCCGCTTCTGCTCCTGCTACGGCCACTGCCACTGCCTCAACGTCAACATCAACTTCCATTTCATTGTCATCTTCCATTATAGGTTGGGATTTTTTAGGAGTTTGATTAGTTTGTATTTTAGGGGTATTGTTAGTAGTAGTAACGGTATTGATTTTGTTATTATTATGACAATTGTTATTTGGACTTTCAGAAAAGTAACCACCCGTATTAGGCATAACCTGTAAATTTCACACATAAATAATTAGCAATTAGAACAATATTTTATACAATAAAACACATACATAATAGCATGTATTAAACATTAAATGAACTGAAGGTAATGGAATGGCAACACAATTTATGAATTTACAAAAACTTACCACATGTGAACATTCGGGATCATCTAATTCAGCCGGGACCCCGCCATTACTTTTCAACACATCCACCATGTGTTGATGTTCATCGGCGGGAAATCCAAAGAAGCATATCTTTTGTCCTTCGAAGGCTTTCAGTTTGTGCTCTTTGGAAAATTCTTCTGTGGTGGCCTTAAAGTGTGTCTCATTTCTGCGCTCCCATGCTGCGTAGACCCAGTTCGGTCGTATCACAGTTAAACGAAAAGTTTTGGCATATCTAAAGGGGGAATAAATTATAAAAAAAAAGAAAAATATTTTTTAGTTAAAGTCGCAAATGCCTTGAATTATTATAAGAATGGTTCTTTTCTGCCAGGATGCAAAAGTAAACTCGAATTATTTAATTTGTGTCTGGTCAATATGATTTTTCAGTTTAACATTTTTGGCTATAAAGGGGATTTAAAAGCAACAAACATTCAAAGGAAACAATATTATAAACCTTCCATAAACTACCCTATGCTGCAAAATGCAACTTTAAGCACTTAACATAAATGAGAGCATATGGGCTAACATTCGACAGCGAAGTTTGCTAGGAAATCGGAGAGACTAGTTATTTAGGGGAAGAATTTATTGTTTCAGTCTAAAGAACAAAATAAAGAGTACCCTTGGAGAATTATTTCTTTCCGAAAATGGGTTACATCGGTCCATACATTGATATAGCCCTTATATAAAAGTCCATTCGGATTAGATTTCTTGACTCTCTAGAGAACATATTTCTCATACGATTTGGTTGAAATTTAAGCATTTACACATTGTGTTCTATAAATCGCCCCTAGTGAAAATGAAGTATATCGTTCCATGTTTTTATATATCCCTCATATGTATAAAGGTCCCCTCTAATTAGATGTGTTGATGCTCTAGGGAACGCATTTTTCAACCGATTTAGCTGAAACTTGAGCATTTGTACTTTGTAATTGCTTTAAATCATCCATAAATGAAGTAGAGTACATTGGTTCATATTTAGATATAGACCCCATATAAAGGGCGCTCTAGAGAACGTATTTGTAACCGATTATACTGAAATTAATTTAATAATAGTTTGATATAGCCGCCACAAATTTCTCCATGTATTGCTTCGCAAATACTGGTGGAAGGTATTACATATACACACCGCCCCACTTTCGTCTTTCCTTATTGGTTGTACATTATATTTCGGTTGGGTTTAAGGAAAGTTCAAAGCTGCCAAAACCTGCGGAATTATGAAACTGTTGATTTTCCCTTCATATCGTTCATTGGACTGAAGCGTGTATTCCGAAATCTTCCACTTCAAAATCACCACCAAAATAACTAATCTCTCCGATTTCCTAGAATAATTTAGGGTCTAATATCTCGAGAACAAGAGCTAACCTAGAAAAATGGTTATCACCAGTGGATTGAGAAAGGTTGAAATTGGTAACTCCGCAGGGTCTTCTTTCTGGTAAATTTTTAAAGTGTCCATTCCGAGAGCAGTTTAATTGTTTAGATTGATTTTTTACTTAGATTTTTGTAAAATATTTTTCGGTTAGTGCTTATGAACATTAAATTATGAAGCCTGTGGTTTTCTTAAATGTATTAAAAGAGCACCCATATTAATTTTTCGCGAGGAATATTTTTGTCAAAGACACCAACTCAAAATGTCGACGTTTTGTATGACTTTTGACATGTTTAATGACGGGGATACGGGGGTCGACTGTCTTGAGGAAATAATTCTCAATGGGGCCTCTTTATTTCGTTCTTTAGATTAAAGCATGTATTTCGAAACCTTCCGCTTTAAATTCTGCCCGAGTCCGAATATCTCGAAAAAAAACAGCAAACATGGAAAAACTGCTATCACACTGCATTCCACATAATCGAAATATTTCTATCCATAAGGCCACCTCTCTGTCACATTTTCGGACTGCCACAGGTTTTTATAAAACCAGTAAGGAAAGGCAGAAAGTCGGGCGGGGCCGACTATATAATACCCTACACCTCCCTAACACTGCGATAAGGGTCATAAGGCGATAATAATTTGGAATAACTGGTAAATGGGTAGGGACATATTATCTAATTCTGAACCGATAATCGATAAATTAAGCAATATTTGTTCCTAAATTGAGAAGCATTTTTCTGGAAAATTTTAAGGATCGGATGTAAAGTACAACTTCTATAGCGCTTTGATACCAAATCAGGAGCAACATATATGGAGGTTATATATAAATCTGAACCGATTTTCCCTGAATACTCATTCATGTAAAAAGACCTCTTTCTGTCGAATTTCGTACTGATCGGATATAAAATACAGTCTCTACAGCGCTTACATGTCAAATCGGGGGTTATATATGGGGGCTATATCTAAATCTGAACCGATTTTCTCCGAATTTGGCAGTATTCCTTCATGTAATAAGAAACCTCTTTCTTCCGAATTTCGCACTGATCGGATATAAAATAACAATTTTACAGCGCTTACATGTCAAATCGGGGGTAATGTATATATGGTGGCTATATCTAAATCTGAACCGATTTCTTCAAAATTTGACAGTGTTCGTTCATATAATAGGAAACATCTTTCTGCCGAATTTCATACTGATCGGATATAAGATAAAGTTTTTACAGCGCTAAGATGTCAAATCGGGGTAACATATATATGGGGGCTAATCTAAGTCTGAACCGATTTTAACCAAATTCAATAGGGATCGTCCTTGGGCCAAAAAAGATATGTGTAAGGTTTCATCGAGATCGGACCATAATTGCGACCTGTACTTTGATTACAAGAATACATGCACAGACATACGGACATAGCTAAATCAACTCAGAAAGTGATTCTAAGTCGATCGGTATAATAAACGATGGGTCTATTTCTTCTCCTTTTGGGTGTTACAAACAAATGCATAAAGTTATAATACCCTGTACCACAGTTTGGTGTAGGGTATAAAAACACTAAATACCCTTTTTGTAAAAATTTATTAAAATGTTGAATGCTTTTCTTTAATTCTATAATACTTACTGGTATTTATCGCCACCACTATGAGAACTAATTAAATGGGTAATTTTGGAATTCATATCTTTGCGTATGCAACCACCCATAGAATGTATTAAGTTCACCAATTTTGTCTGCAAAAAAATAGAGAAAATCAAGACAATACAATAAATTGAAAAATCAAATATTTGAAAGAAAACAAACTTAGGACATTTACAAAACTCACCAATTCATCTTTCTTGCGGATGCCAGTGAAACACGTAACGACTCCACGCATGGAAAAGTTATAAACTGGACGGGCATTGTGTGTAAGACCATCTTTCATTTCGGCTGCTTGTCGTAAAGCTGGAGGACCCAATATACTAAAAAAAGATGAAGAATAACAACGAAAAAAGAAATTAGTAAATAATTATTTTATGGGAAATTTTCTCATTCTACTTAAAGAAATGTATACTTTTAATCACAACACTCGACAGATCTCAATTAACACTTAGTTTAAACATCATCATCATCACCGATGCCATCATCATTAACAAAACAAAATGAGAATCATCAAAGGAAAATGTTATTGTTTTATATGTCTGACCAACACGAAAAAAATCAAACAAAAATTGCCGCCACTTAAGGAGGTTTTGATAAAAAGAAAATTCTCTTTTTGGCTAAGATATTTGGATTCACACAGGAGATGTATACATGACACAGGTGGTTGGTTGCTGATTTGTTGTATTGATTATATTGGGAACAGTTTATTAAAATTGATTAAATAAAATAGCAAAGTTGTTCTTTAATTTGGCAAATGTTTATGAAATGTTTACACAATTTGTTTCGCTTTCATTTTTAATGAATCTGAATGGAAGTGCTATAAAAATTCCAGTAATTCAAAAGCACATGATCCCTATAACATTTGGGTTTACAATCCATTATTGCAGGCATTTGTGCATACTTTGTTGTAGTTTTTATTGTTCAACTCGAGGATATTATTTTATTTTTCATATGTATTTAATAAGCTAAACTTTCGGCGAATTTTGATGTTCTCGTTGAGAACTCAAATTCCAAATGTGACTACAACAACAACAACAACAGCGAAAAATGTATATATATCCAAATTTATAATAGGAATTAAGTTGATCATTAAATTTGCATGCCATTTTTGAATTACACTATCTATGCAGCAAATTTTGACATATGGGAAAGTCCCAGAAACTGTTCACCAACCAAACTTCTTTGAAATTGTTCCAGCTTTATATTTAATTTTATAAATATTTAAAAAAAATTATTTCGATAACCATTAATACAAAAATTATTACCAAATCATACCCTACCTCAGATCTCTTAATGTTATAAAACAAATAAAATTTGTTAGGTGTTTTTATAATTAATTTAACATAGATGACCCGATATAATTCATTTATAAATATACATATTGTCCACTCAATAAAAGAATAGTCTATAATTATCCCCTCATCTTAGAGAGGAGGGTATACATCATTTGCTCCGAGCCAAAAGTGTAACACATCGAAGGAGTGACCTAAGACCCTAAATATGTTCGGGGGAAATCCGTTCTGGGTCATTTTAAGTCATTTGAGCAATGTCCGTTAGTCCGTCTTTCTGTCTGTGTGTCTGTCTGCTGGCTGGAGCGCACGATAACTCTCGAAAGTAGTAACCGATTGACTTTAAAGTTGGTATGCGGTAATATTTTTCTCTATCTCCGGCTAAGTTCGAAGATGGACCATATTGGTCCACTCCTTCTAGTACCTCCCCCCCAACGGGTTAACTTTTAGTGAAATATTGATTCTTAAATACCTTCTATAATACTTACTCGAATTTTCTGAAATTTCACATATAGTATTAGTTTGTTAGTCGCTAACATGTCAAGAAAAATGGGCAAAGTGGTCACTCCCTTTTTGGTACCTCCCACACAAATGGACCATTTTGCACCAAAATTTAACTGCTTATGGCTTTAATAGCAGTTCATACAAATACTTGAAATTTTGTACAGTGTAATGCTTTTATACTACCTAGAGTCCAGAGAAAAGTGGGAGTTATTGGCACGCCCCTTTTGGTACCTCCCACTCAAACGGACCTTTTTGTACCAAAAGTAAACAGCATTTAACATTAATACCAGTGCATACAAATACTTGAAATTTTGTACAGTGTAATGCTTTTATAGTACCTAGAGTCTAGAGAAACGTGGCCGTTATTCCCACACAAATCGATCATTTTGTACCAAAAGTTAACATATGTTGACTTTAATACCAGTGAATATAAATACTTAAAATTTTTACGGTGTAATGCTTTTTTAGTATCTAGAGTCCAGAGAAAAGTGGACGTTATTAGCACGCCCCTTTTGGTACCTCCCATAGAAATGGACAATATTGTACCAAATGTAAACTGCTTTTAACTTTAATAGCAGTACATACTTTAAAGTCATTAAATGCAATTTAAATTGATAATAATTTAATTAAAACAAAAAAAAGAATTTACGAATATTTTTTGAGACGCAAGGTGAGGGTATTCATAAGTTGGTTTACCACTGAACTTTCTTACTTGTTTTTTTGTAGTTTCGAGAAAATCACATTTTAAGTTTTTGTGCAATTAGACTTCTTGGAAGATAAATATGTATATTTTAGAAGAGAATCGATGTTTTCCATTTTCTGTAATTTTAATATGTGGTGAAATAATCACTCTACATCCAGATGTTATTCTATTAGTCTCAAAGTGCGTTTATTGTATATAAATGGGATCAAAGTGCCATACTACATATTTACAGTATTTTTTTCAATTAAACTTTTGACCCACTTTGTGGAAGTAGAATTCCACCAAATTTTTACCAGCTACAGAATCGACTATGTATTGTTTTGTTGAGGGCACGATATGATCTACTTATGTCAAGAGATTCACTGAAGATGCCTGCCACCGTGCCTACATCCATTTTTACCCATCTGTATATATCACGTGATCATTTAGAGGGAGAACACCGCCCAACCATTCTGTCCTAGAGGGGATCGTCATGTTCGACCTGATGGAAAAGTTTAGAACTGGCGACAAATAGTCCGTTTGTCCTGATATTTCCCTCAGAATATGGACTACAAATGATGCGGAAAATGTTTACACAGTTCTCGCATCTCCCACACAAAGTATCATATACCATATTATATTACTCGCAAAGGGAGGGTATACCTTAATCGGTTTACTAGACTGATAAACTCTTTCACTAAACTAAACTTTGCATAAACTCTTCTCCAAAAAAAAACGTTAAATTTAAATTTGATACATTGAAAAACTTACCACAGCTTTGAGACAAAATAGTTTTTTCATTTTGTTTTATGGATCTAAATAAAATTGAATGTAGGTCATAATCTTCTGGAAGGTGTTTTAAATCACATAGCAACAACCAAACAGAAACAAAATATGTATGACATGCATTTTTCTGAAATTTTAAGTAATTTGCTTGACAAAATTATTAAAAAAGAAATACATAAGTATACAGAGTATAAAAACAGTCGCCAGCCCAGGCCACTGAGTGGTGACAAATGCTTTTTTGTTATTATTATTATTTACAAAATATAGGTAATACTTTTGACCTTTAAAATAAAATTAAAAAAAAACTTGGGGAATTCGCCTATAAAATATGTCGTCGTCGTGGTCGTTGTCTGTCCCCAAACGCAAAAATATGTATTACAATAATTTTACTATAAACAAGAAAAAAAAAACACAAATTCACCAGATACAAGCAATGGTGCAAAAGCGAAGGGAACTGAGAAACACGCCGGACGGAGGGTCAGACAGAGCAGTTCCATCACCGCAACTGCCATGGGACAGTGTGGCAGTTGCGGTAGCAGTAGCGGCAACAATGTCTCTCCCTCTGCGTCTTAACAGTCTTTGACCTGGCGTTTCAGGTTGAGCGAGAGCGGTTAATAAACTTGTTGAGGGTCTTTTTAATATCGTATCGAAAATTTATGGTGCGTGAAAAGTAAAATATGTAACGAAAAACTTATGAACCCACCACAAACGCACAACACAATTAAGAAAGAATGAAAAAAAAACAAAGATCAACTATTACACACTAAAACGAAAAACGATTTCGGTTTTCAAAAATCATTCCCAGCCAAAGAAAAAATATGACAATGCCAAAATTGTCTGTTCGGGTTGGGAGGTTCTGCCATTCTTTCTTTCTAGAAGAAACGTTTATACGAAATGCGCGCAGCTCATAAGTTTTGTTTTGTGGCGAACAATTCGCTATAAAAAATGTTTGAATATCTCATAAATTTCATTAATAATACTGCGTGAGGACAGAATGCCTATACGTATGTATGTATGTATATAAAACGACGAGTGAACTACAGTGGGGTACCTATAAAAAAAGGGATTCCATAACAAAGCAAAATCAATTTAATAATTTGAAAAAAAAAGAAAAATAAAAAAAACATTAAATTAAAAAATAATTCAGTCCGACATTATTCTTAAAAAACAAGCAGGAAAGTTCAGTCGGGTAAACCGACTTATGAATCCCCTCACCTTGAGTTCCAAAAAAATATTAGTAAATTTATTTTTTTTGTTTTAATTAAATTATTATCAATTTAAATTGCATTTAATAAATTTAAAGTATGTACTGCTATTAAAGTTAAAAGCTGTTTACTTTTGGTACAAAATGGTCCATTTGTGTGGGAGGTACCAAAAGGGGCGTCCCAATAACGGGCACTTTTCTCTGGACGCTACATACTATAAAAGCATTACACTGTAAAAAATTTCATGTATTTATATGCACTGGTATTAATGTTATAAGCTGTCAGCTTTTGGTGTAAAGTGGTCCATTTGTGTGGGAGGTACCAAAAGGGGCGTGCCAATTACGGCCACTTTTCTCTAGACGATAGGTACTATAAAAGCATTGCAATCAAGGAAATTTCAAGTATTTGTATGCACTGGTATTAATGTTAAAAGCTGTCAGCATTTGGTGTAAAATGGTCCATTTGTGTGGGAGGTACCAAAAGGGGCGTGCCAATTACGGCCACTTTTCTCTACGGCCACTTTTCACTGTACAAAATTTCAAATTTATATGCACTGGTATAAAGTTATATGCTGGTAACTTTTGGTGCAAAATGGTCCATTTGTGTGGGAGGTACCAAAAGGAGCGCGGCAATAATGCCCAGTTTCCACAGTATTGTAGGTACTATTAAACCATTAAACTGTACAAAATTTCAAGTCTTTGTATGCACTGGTAATAAAGTTATAAGCTATTAACTTTTGGTTCAAAATTGTCTATTTGTGTGGGAGGTACCAAAAGGAGCGTGGCAACTTCGCCCATTTTTCTCGAGGTAATAGAGACTACATAATAAACTAATACTATGTGTAGAATTTCAGAGGATTCAAATAAGTTGTATATAAGTTATTAAATAATGAATATTTCACTAAATGTTAACCCTTTGTGGGGGAGGTACTAGAAGGAGTGGACCAATATGGTCCATCTTCGAACTTAGCCGGAGATAGAAGAAAATATTGCCACATACCAAATTTGAAGTCAATCGGTTACTCCTTTCGAGAGTTATCGTGCGCACCAGCCAGCAGACAGACAGATAGACAGACAGATAGACAGACAGACAGACAGACGGACATTGCTCATTCGACTTAAAATCACCCAAAACGGATATCCGCCGAACATACTTAGGGTGTTACACTTTTGGCTCGCAGCAAATGATATATACCCTCCTCTCTAAGGTGAGGGGATAAAAAATTCTCAAAAGCATATAGAATTTAACCTAAAAGTGAATTCACTTCCTAGCAGTCCAGTCCACTGTACTGTATTCAACAGATTAGTAACAAACATTTTCCAAACGTACAATCTTCCCCCGTCATACCCTAAAACAATATCACAGCAATTTATCAACACTTTTACTTTTTCCATATCATATACATATATACATTTTTTGCCGAGATTTCAAGAAAGAAAAAACGGAAAGAAGTGAACAAACAAAATTGGCGCCAACAATGTGAATTGTCTATTATTTTAAGAAAAAAAAAATATTTCACATTTGTAAAAGAAAATATTGCTTAATACGAGTATATGTGCACATACTATGTAGAAACATATAAAAATTAAAATAAATAAATAAATAAAAAAAGACAGAACGACACAAAATTTTACACAGAGAAAAAAATTAAAATTTGATTCTATTACAACATTTGTGTTGAGAATAAGGTTTTCTTTGCTTACACTGTGGAACAAAATTAAACTTTTTCGAAAATAACAAGTTTCTGACAACGGATTCTGATATAGGGTGTAAAAAAAAGAATATACGTGTATCGGCGTTTTAAAAGTTTACGTATGGAGGTCATTTTAGAGGGGGAGCAATATTCCCGCTTTTGCACATTCTTATGATGAATCGGCATAGGAAACCGTGTGAGTACTAGTATAATAAAGGACAAGTTCGACCTCATATATTTGTGATTTTCCACAAAATCATATGTGGTCATTTTATTTCATTTATGATCCCATCGAAAGTGTGAATATTTGGAAATAAATATTTGCGAAATTTTTGTAGAAAGAACTTATACGTCATTTTCGATTTCTTTCTGGAAATACTTAAATTGTGAAATCTGAACTCTTCAAAAGAATAAAAAATGTTGTTTGTGTAATAAAAAATTTTTAAATAAACAATTTTACTTCAAAAAACATAAAACCACATATTGATGTGGTCATTATGATCGAGTTTGACCTAGGGTAAATCTAAGCTTGAGAGTCGTTACTATAATCACCTGAAATTACAGTTTATACAGCGACATGCTCCTGCACGGTCTATAAGGTGAGGAAATCGCATATGAAAAAGCGGGAGAGGAAAGGACTGCATTGACTGATCGGCGAACATGTCAGGAGGTTGGGAAATGAGTACATAGACTTATGCAGAAGCAGTGGAGATGAGGAGGAAGTAGAGAGCATTGAGCATCTGCCGGTACCGATGCTCGTATTATTGATAACATCGTGTATCAAACAGGGTGGTTCGGATAAAGGCCAACTGGCCCGTTGTAGCACTAGGGACCAGTGTTGCCACAGGAGAAATTTTTTTCCGACCAAAATATTTCCAAAAACCGACCAAAATCCGTTGTAGCCGACCAATTTTATAAAATTAAGATTTTCAATATTTTGTAAAGTTTTAAGACAACATTTTCCGACTTTGATGAAGTTTTGGAAAAGTTTCCCTTCCGAATCAAATATACCCTACATCATGGATCGCATTCAATGATATAACAAAAAATATTTGGATTTGCTCGCTTTATTGATTCCAGGGGAAATGCCAAATTTTAGTTCTGTAGCTTGGCATATGCTATTGTTAAGGCGTCAATAACACAAATATTCTTTGACCTTTATATGGGAGATAAATTCAAACATGGTCAAATAAAATCCATTACTAATGGAAATAATAATTGCCGAATTGCATCCCAAAATATTAATATTTGTTACAAAGGAGCCCAGAATTCAAATTGGATGAGACTTCTAATTGATCCTTGTAAGTGTGAGTAGTTCTATGTAAACTTAGACGCATCGAAACATGAACCAATATGGTTCATTTTCTACTCCAAATAACTACTGGTTTTATTATTGTAGACAGAGGAATATGGTAAATCCTAGCCGGTAAGCGTCAATTTATAAATTACAAAAAAAATGTAAAAAAAGGAATCCTACATTCAAAAATAATTTTAAACATATTTTCTTTCTGTTTGTTTTCACATTTTTGATATTAATTCAGAGTGAGTAAACTGACTTATTTCTACTTTTTTTATAAAACTTTTAATACACATTTTAACATATTTTTGGTAATTTGTTTTGAGTTTTTCTTAATATATGTTCGACTCCTAAAAAAAAGAATACGTTGAAGTTGTATGACCTAGATTGTGACAAATAACAAAATTTTTAAAAAAGGATAAAGCAATTTGCATTGAATCCCTTATTTAAAACATGTAAAGTTTTGTTGAACTGATTTCAACATTAAAAATTATTCAGTCAGAATTTATTTGGTTTGAGACCATATGTTCCATTTTCTTTCTGTCTATTCCAAGAAAGTAATAGAAACAAATACAAAAATTGGTATAGAGTTTTAATTGCTTGGTAGAATTGACTGCAGTTTCGATAGACACCACTCTATCATCTTCAGAATTCAGTAGCAATAGTGTATGTCTTTAACTTAAATCAGCTGAAATACTTGAGGAAGCAGTAAATTGAATTTAACAAGAACTGCTAACCAAACCCGTATTTTGCCGAACTAAGTCAACATACTAAAACTCTCATACCAATACATTTTTGTTTTTTGCTTGGGTTCGCATCGCGAACCACGAAAACAAATGTAGTTTTGTCAACGGCTAATGCCGACGTCATCGTACCTCATGTGTTTGTATGTGTTGTTGTTATTTATTGTTGGTCTGTGCTTTTGTTATTCAGTCAGAATTTATTTGGTTTGAGACCATATGTTCCATTTTCTTTCTGTCTATTCCAAGAAAGTAATAGAAACAAATACAAAAATTGGTAGAGAGTTTTAATTGCTTGGTAGAATTGACTGCAGTTTCGATAGACACCACTCGGCAAAATACGGGTTTGGTTAGCAGTTCTTGTTAAATTCAATTTACTGCTTCCTCAAGTATTTCAGCTGATTTAAGTTAAAGACATACACTATTGCTACTGAATTCTGAAGATGATAGAGTGGTGTCTATCGAAACTGCAGTCAATTCTACCAAGCAATTAAAACTCTCTACCAATTTTTGTATTTGTTTCTATTACTTTCTTGGAATAGACAGAAAGAAAATGGAACATATGGTCTCAAACCAAATAAATTCTGACTGAATAACAAAAGCACAGACCAACAATAAATAACAACAACACATACAAACACATGAGGTACGATGACGTCGGCATTAGCCGTTGACAAAACTACATTTGTTTTCGTGGTTCGCGATGCGAACCCAAGCAAAAAACAAAAATGTATTGGTATGAGAGTTTTAGTATGTTGACTTAGTTCGGCAAAATACGGGTTTGGTTAGCAGTTCTTGTTAAATTCAATTTACTGCTTCCTCAAGTATTTCAGCTGATTTAAGTTAAAGACATACACTATTGCTACTGAATTCTGAAGATGATAGAGTGGTGTCTATCGAAACTGCAGTCAATTCTACCAAGCAATTAAAACTCTCTACCAATTTTTGTATTTGTTTCTATTACTTTCTTGGAATAGACAGAAAGAAAATGGAACATATGGTCTCAAACCAAATAAATTCTGACTGAATAACAAAAGCACAGACCAACAATAAATAACAACAACACATACAAACACATGAGGTACGATGACGTCGGCATTAGCCGTTGACAAAACTACATTTGTTTTCGTGGTTCGCGATGCGAACCCAAGCAAAAAACAAAAATGTATTGGTATGAGAGTTTTAGTATGTTGACTTAGTTCGGCAAAATACGGGTTTGGTTAGCAGTTCTTGTTAAATTCAATTTACTGCTTCCTCAAGTATTTCAGCTGATTTAAGTTAAAGACATACACTATTGCTACTGAATTCTGAAGATGATAGAGTGGTGTCTATCGAAACTGCAGTCAATTCTACCAAGCAATTAAAACTCTCTACCAATTTTTGTATTTGTTTCTATTACTTTCTTGGAATAGACAGAAAGAAAATGGAACATATGGTCTCAAACCAAATAAATTCTGACTGAATAACAAAAGCACAGACCAACAATAAATAACAACAACACATACAAACACATGAGGTACGATGACGTCGGCATTAGCCGTTGACAAAACTACATTTGTTTTCGTGGTTCGCGATGCGAACCCAAGCAAAAAACAAAAATGTATTGGTATGAGAGTTTTAGTATGTTGACTTAGTTCGGCAAAATACGGGTTTGGTTAGCAGTTCTTGTTAAATTCAATTTACTGCTTCCTCAAGTATTTCAGCTGATTTAAGTTAAAGACATACACTATTGCTACTGAATTCTGAAGATGATAGAGTGGTGTCTATCGAAACTGCAGTCAATTCTACCAAGCAATTAAAACTCTCTACCAATTTTTGTATTTGTTTCTATTACTTTCTTGGAATAGACAGAAAGAAAATGGAACATATGGTCTCAAACCAAATAAATTCTGACTGAATAACAAAAGCACAGACCAACAATAAATAACAACAACACATACAAACACATGAGGTACGATGACGTCGGCATTAGCCGTTGACAAAACTACATTTGTTTTCGTGGTTCGCGATGCGAACCCAAGCAAAAAACAAAAATGTATTGGTATGAGAGTTTTAGTATGTTGACTTAGTTCGGCAAAATACGGGTTTGGTTAGCAGTTCTTGTTAAATTCAATTTACTGCTTCCTCAAGTATTTCAGCTGATTTAAGTTAAAGACATACACTATTGCTACTGAATTCTGAAGATGATAGAGTGGTGTCTATCGAAACTGCAGTCAATTCTACCAAGCAATTAAAACTCTCTACCAATTTTTGTATTTGTTTCTATTACTTTCTTGGAATAGACAGAAAGAAAATGGAACATATGGTCTCAAACCAAATAAATTCTGACTGAATAACAAAAGCACAGACCAACAATAAATAACAACAACACATACAAACACATGAGGTACGATGACGTCGGCATTAGCCGTTGACAAAACTACATTTGTTTTCGTGGTTCGCGATGCGAACCCAAGCAAAAAACAAAAATGTATTGGTATGAGAGTTTTAGTATGTTGACTTAGTTCGGCAAAATACGGGTTTGGTTAGCAGTTCTTGTTAAATTCAATTTACTGCTTCCTCAAGTATTTCAGCTGATTTAAGTTAAAGACATACACTATTGCTACTGAATTCTGAAGATGATAGAGTGGTGTCTATCGAAACTGCAGTCAATTCTACCAAGCAATTAAAACTCTCTACCAATTTTTGTATTTGTTTCTATTACTTTCTTGGAATAGACAGAAAGAAAATGGAACATATGGTCTCAAACCAAATAAATTCTGACTGAATAACAAAAGCACAGACCAACAATAAATAACAACAACACATACAAACACATGAGGTACGATGACGTCGGCATTAGCCGTTGACAAAACTACATTTGTTTTCGTGGTTCGCGATGCGAACCCAAGCAAAAAACAAAAATGTATTGGTATGAGAGTTTTAGTATGTTGACTTAGTTCGGCAAAATACGGGTTTGGTTAGCAGTTCTTGTTAAATTCAATTTACTGCTTCCTCAAGTATTTCAGCTGATTTAAGTTAAAGACATACACTATTGCTACTGAATTCTGAAGATGATAGAGTGGTGTCTATCGAAACTGCAGTCAATTCTACCAAGCAATTAAAACTCTCTACCAATTTTTGTATTTGTTTCTATTACTTTCTTGGAATAGACAGAAAGAAAATGGAACATATGGTCTCAAACCAAATAAATTCTGACTGAATAACAAAAGCACAGACCAACAATAAATAACAACAACACATACAAACACATGAGGTACGATGACGTCGGCATTAGCCGTTGACAAAACTACATTTGTTTTCGTGGTTCGCGATGCGAACCCAAGCAAAAAACAAAAATGTATTGGTATGAGAGTTTTAGTATGTTGACTTAGTTCGGCAAAATACGGGTTTGGTTAGCAGTTCTTGTTAAATTCAATTTACTGCTTCCTCAAGTATTTCAGCTGATTTAAGTTAAAGACATACACTATTGCTACTGAATTCTGAAGATGATAGAGTGGTGTCTATCGAAACTGCAGTCAATTCTACCAAGCAATTAAAACTCTCTACCAATTTTTGTATTTGTTTCTATTACTTTCTTGGAATAGACAGAAAGAAAATGGAACATATGGTCTCAAACCAAATAAATTCTGACTGAATAACAAAAGCACAGACCAACAATAAATAACAACAACACATACAAACACATGAGGTACGATGACGTCGGCATTAGCCGTTGACAAAACTACATTTGTTTTCGTGGTTCGCGATGCGAACCCAAGCAAAAAACAAAAATGTATTGGTATGAGAGTTTTAGTATGTTGACTTAGTTCGGCAAAATACGGGTTTGGTTAGCAGTTCTTGTTAAATTCAATTTACTGCTTCCTCAAGTATTTCAGCTGATTTAAGTTAAAGACATACACTATTGCTACTGAATTCTGAAGATGATAGAGTGGTGTCTATCGAAACTGCAGTCAATTCTACCAAGCAATTAAAACTCTCTACCAATTTTTGTATTTGTTTCTATTACTTTCTTGGAATAGACAGAAAGAAAATGGAACATATGGTCTCAAACCAAATAAATTCTGACTGAATAACAAAAGCACAGACCAACAATAAATAACAACAACACATTAAAAATTATTTTGAACGTCCATCATTTATGATGAAAGGCTGTGATTTCTAAAACACAATAGTAAGAACTTTCGTTAATTGTAGGATTTTAAAAGCTGAAAAATTCAGTGATGTTCGGAAATTTACAAAATATCAGCAAAATACCAGAAGTAGACCAAACTGTAAACTCGTAAGTTATGCAGAAATGTCGAATCTGTCTGAATAATTTAATGTTGACATATAAGCGAATGTATATATACTGTATTTCAGTGTCCCATGATTCGGAAGTTTCCGCTCTGAATTCAGTTTCTGAATTTTTTCTTTGAATACAAATGGCAAAATTCCGCAATTATGGTGAGATTTTAACCAAAATTTCGGCTTCACTCTACTCTCTAAATAAATAATTCTTTATTTAGAGAATACGAAATTTCTCTGGTCGAGCCTGAAATTATTATTTTCAAATAAAATATTATTACAATCTATTTGTCTACAATATCGATTAACAGGTCGATACTCCTTGTAGCGATTAAGAAAAATATTGGGATTCCGAAGCGACATTTTAAGGTATTTCCTGAGGTGAAAATGTTTAGCTTTCAGTAATTTACCTTGAAATGTATTAATCTTGAAATAATTCTGTATTATACTAAATCTTAATATTCGAGAATAAAACCGACCAAAATTAAGTTGGTCCGACCATCCGACCAGAAAGAAAAATTTTAAATATATCCGACCAAATTTGGTCGGAAATTACCAAAACAGCAACGCTGCTAGGGACCTCAATTTGTCTATATGAGCTGGTAACTAAAGGAATCTCTTTATAGGAAGGGAATCGCGTTATATGAAGTGAAGCTCTTCATAAGAAGGGAATCCTTTTATAGAATGGAACTCTATTTATAGGAAGGTAATATATTTATAGGAAGCAAATCTCGTTATAGGAAGAAAATCTTTTTATAGAAATAAAATCTATTTATAAGAAGCGAATATCTTTATAGGAAGGGAATCTCATTACAGAAGGAAAAACTCTTTATATCTTTATAGAAAGAAAATACCTTTATAGGAAGGAAATTCTTTATATCAATGAAACCTTTTAAAAAGAACTTCTACTTATAGAAAGCAAATATCTTTATGAGAAGGGGATCTCTTTATAGAAAGAAAACCTCTTTATAGGCAGGAAATGTCTTTATAGAAAGAAAAACTTTATAGGATATAAAAAAATAAATCATCACAAATGTATATGGTCATTGTGGTCGAGATTAACCTAGGGCGAACCTGTGCTTTTGAAGTTTTATTAGTGTGCTTTCCTAAGATTACCTTTTGGAAAAGTAACCGTTCACACCAATCGTACGCTTTACATGATCTTGTGGCCAAATGTTGCCATTATTTTTTTTTACCGTGTACACTCCTAAGTGTTGAGGACTCGCAGACACTCGAAAATGACAAATATGAGTACATCACTCTGATCATTATTAATTTCTGTGGAAATTATGATAACAAAAATGTCTTAAAGAACAAAAATGACGACGACATCGTAAATTTGAGTTGACCGAAATGGAGGTGTCGGTTGCTACGGCGATAAATGTCAATCTTCATCCTCATATCACAACAAGTTGGGGGGGGGGGGGGGGAACCATCCCGTAGAGATTAATGAATTGTATATTTTATAAGAAAACATTGCTGCAGTAAATCATTGAATTTAATGTATATACAATAAATGCTAGGCGTAGAAAATAATTACATAGGGAAAGACAAAATTTTTCTCGGCTTCATAAGTTCATGGAATCAATTTAGATATGTATGTATGTATATAGGATAATAACAAATCTGTCTATAATTTTTTAATTGAAAATTAAAAAATTAAATAACAATATTTTACAACAATTTGTCCCGACGTATCAATTTGTATTGTTATATTATAAAATTAAATGAATCACGAGGTAACCATTTATGTATACTTTCTATTTACGTTTCTAACATTTTCGTCTATATGACTCGCAGTGGACAAATGCAAAACTAAAGCAAATACGGTCAAACAAATGTTTTATTTCAAAGACATACATGTGTACATCGCCTGAAGGGATATTGAACATTTGGGAGAAATAAAAAAAGATTTCTAGGTGAAAATAAAGTAAATTATACGAACATTTTTTTATTTAAAAATAAAATGGAAAACAAACCCCAAAAAAACGCACATACTCTTATTTACTAAACAAAATTATAAAAATATCCTCTTGTCTTGGATAATGATTATTATTAGAAAAAAAGCAAATTGCTAATAATGGATTAATGGTGACAACCACGAGAAAAATAGATAAATTGCGTTTTAGAATTTTTTTTGAACATTTTGCTTTGTTGAATAATAAATGCAAAGATTAGAAATAATACAAATAATTTGTAGAAAAAATATAAACTTTTTTCTTTTAAAGAGCTATGTATGTTCTATGCATCTGCCGTTTCTCTAGCTGGATGGGTTTGACCTGCGAAAAAAAATACATAATGTAATATTTGCCATGAAAAGTGTTTTCTCTGTCTTTCAAATCATGTTTAAGTTTTCGAAAACCGGTATAATTGCAGTTTATTTATTATTAACGTCTCGCAACTTATCTCAGAGGAAATGACTGGAAGATACTGAGAAAATTCACGTCTAGTACCGAATTTCTGTAACTCATCAGGATTAATAAGATCATAAATAAGGAGCGCACCACAGGCTTAAGTGAATCTTCATGGACATGTCTCACCAAATATTTGAAACTTCTAATCGAGAAGGAAAAGGAATCTTTTTATAGAAAGAAAATTTTTTTAATAGGGGGGAATCTCTTTATAGAATGTGTACCTGTTTATAGGAATTGAATCCCTTTATAATAAGGGCATCTCTTTATAAGAATGGAATCTCTTTATGGAAAGGAAATCTCTTTATAGAATGGAAATTTCAAATAGAAAGGGATCTCTTTATCGGAAGGTAATCTCTTTATATGAAGGCATCTCTGTGTAGGAGGGAAATCTCTTTATAGAAAGTGTATCTCTTTATAGAAAGTGGAATAATTAATTTATTATATTTGTACGTTATGCCACTTGGATGTACTTGGTTTGTAATACGGATATTTTGGCCATATTGGCTTTTGTGTTACAATGTATGAAATAAATGAAATGAAATCTCTCTTTTATAAGAAATCTCTTTTATAGGAAATCTCTTTTATAGGAAATCTCTATTTATAGGAAATCTCTTTTATAGGAAATCTCTTTAATAGGAAATCTATTATGTTGGAAATCCCTTTTATAGGAAATCTCTTTTAAAGTAAATCTCTCTAATAGGAGATCTCTTTTATTGGAAGCCTTTTTTATATGAAATCTCTTTTATAGGAAATCTCTTTTATAGGAAATCTCTTTTATAGGAAATCTCTTATAAGAAATCTTTTTTACAAGAAATCTCTTTTATAGGAAATCTCTCTTTATAGGAAATCTATTATGTTGGAAATGTCTTTTAAAGGAAATCTCTTTAATAGGAAATATCTTTCATTGGAAACCTCTTTTATAGGAAATCTCTTTTACAGGAAATCTCTTTTATAGAAAATCTCTTTTATAAGAAATCTCTTTTGTTGGAAATCCCTTTTATAGGTAATCTCTTTTATTGGAAATCTTTTTCAAAGGAAATATCTCTCATAGGAAACCTCATTTATAGAAAATATTCTTTATAAGAAATCTATTTTTATAGGCAATCTCTTTTATAGGCAATCTCTTTTATAAGAAATCTCTTTTATAAGAAATCTATTTTATAGGAAAGCTCTTTCAAAGGAAAGCTATTTGATAGTAGATCTATTTTATAGGAAGTCTATTTTATAGAAAATATCTTTTTTTATGATATTTCTTTTAAAGAAATCTCATCCAAAGGAGATCTCTTTTATAGGAAATCTCTTTTATAGAAAATATTTTTCACATGAAATCTCTTTCACAGGAAATCTCTTTTATATGAAATATCTTTCAAAGGAAATATCTTTGAAAAGAAATCTGATTTATAAGAAATCTCTTTTACAAACAATCTCTTTTATAGGAAATCTCTTGTATAGCAAATCTCTTTTATAGGAAATCTCTTGTATAGCAAATCTCTTTTATAGGAAATCTTCTTTATACCAAATTCTTTTATAGGAAATCTCTTTCAAAGAAAATCTATTTTATAGGAAATCTCTTTTAAAGGAAATCTCTTTCATAGGAAATCTTTTGTAGGAAATATTTTTTATAGGAAAAATCTCTTTTATAGGAAATTTATTTTATTGGAAATCTATTTTATTGGAAATCTATTTTATAGGAAATCTCTTTTATAGGAACTCTATTATCGGAAAATTCTTTCATCGGAAATCTCTTGTATAGGAAATCTACTCTATTCTAAATCTCTTTTATAGGAAATCTCCTTTATACCAAATCTTTTATAGGAAATCTCTTTTATAGCAAATTTCTTTTATAGGAAATCCATTTTATAGGAAATCCCTTTTATTGGAATTATATTTTATAGAAAATCTCTTTTTTAGGAAATTTCCTTTATAGGAAATATCTTTAATAAGAAATATTTTCTACTGTTAGGGAATCTGTTTGAAGTTAAAATGAAAAAATTCCAAAAAATTATTCTTTTGAGAAATGCAATACAAATTTCCTACCAATCGACGATAGTCCCCCTTTTCTCTTTAAATAATTGACCGGATATTGCTATTTTAATTAATTTGTTAACACTCATTTATCACACAATTGCAAATATTACAATTTGTCGATTAGTTAATTATTCAAATGTTTAAAATTAAATTGAACATAAAAAAAACAAGTGAACACTAAGCCAGACCGCGTAATGAATAATAGCAAACAATGACATTACCTCAAAAAATAGGGGCCAGAACAAAAATAACACCCAAAACACTTTTGGCATCAAATTTTGTGACGAAAAGCCCTCATTTTGACAACAAAAAAATGTTAAGAGCATTTGTCATGTATGTAAAAAAAGTATATTAGAACGTATCGAAACGCATTCTTACTAGAAATTGTTGCTCACCGTACTTCTTTAGCTCACAGTTCGCTCTAGCTTTAGTCATTTGGATTGACGGCTACAGCTATAATTGTAAAATTTGGTGTGGGATAGCGCATGGAATGTTGTCTCATAATGGGAAAGGATAAATATGTGGGGCAAAAAGGGATAAAAATATGGTATCACCAACAAGTCCAAATGGCTAAGTCTTAAACTATGAATTTTGTTTTATGAGCTCTTGGGATCTAGTAATTTTTGGTTGGTTAAATATGACACAGTGTGGCAAAAATATAGTACCACGGTAAAATCCAGATGACTAGAACTACAATCGTGGAATTTGATGCCCGAGTAGCCCGCCCTTGGGATGTAAATAGTATTAAAAACACTGTAACTAAAACTGAAAAACATCAATTATGATTGAAAACAATCCATTCAAAATTAAAAAAAAAAAATTTAGGGTTCAAAAATGTCTATTTAAGATTTAAAAAATTATATTAACTTCAAAACATTTTATTTAAAATGTACTCTTATCAGTTGCAAATAGCTTTTGTTTAATTTCAAAAAGAAAATCTTAAATTTAGAAATAACTGTGTTTTGAAAAATATCTTTTTTATACAAAATTCGAGCAATTGAAAATAAATGACTCATATAATTTTCGATACGTCCCTTAACCAAAAAAAAAACCACCAACATCCCCGGCGTACGAGTAGAGCAGAAAATAATGAATAGAACAACATTCATACCGTGCGATGAAGACTTGTGCGACAAAAGTATAGAATGTATATTCGTAACAATACAAAAATTTGCATACAATATGTTTTTACTTCAACCAACACAACAGCAACAACAAAAAATACTATACATGCAGGAGGCACAGGCTGCAATCTATGAGGTGTTAATTTGTATAGAATTCTATAAATAAATTAATTTTTATTGTTTTCAGCCGATATATTTATCGCCTCAATTACAATAATTTAACATTTCTACGATAAAAATGATGACGACGATGGCTCAGGCGATGAATAACAATAAAAGATCGCTTTTGGGGAGGCGTAGGTACTCACGACGAACGGTTATATTTTGAATTCTATTGCAACTGAAAAAAAAAAACAAAAACTTACCATTGTTTACTTTTGTGTATCGCTTCGTACACAGGTCCTTCAAATTCATTTAATATGAAATATGTTCTCCAATCATAATCGTTAATAAGTTCCAGACCAGTTTCCGATGTTATGACGGGAACACCAAATGTTTGGGCAGCTTCGACGGCAGCATCATTTTCGACGACATCGCCCACAAGGCAAATTCGTAGATTTTCCGGTGAGGGAGGAGATGATGAAATTGACATTTCTGCAAGAGAAAAAGAACAGCAAAATTGTGATTAGAAAATTATAAATTTATTTTATAAAACTAAAAAATTTCGCCCTGTTCCAGTTTTGGTGATGATATATATTAAATTGTTGAGATGATTATTTACAGAATGACTAGCTGCTTACTGATCATCAAATTTTGATATGAGGTTATAGCTACTTTCCAAATTCGTACATTTAGCGTACAAAAAGGGATTAAAATGACCAAATCCAAATTTGATACAAGTGTAAGTAACGCTTGGAAAATAGAATTGTGAAATATGATGATTAATTAGGCGCAGACTCGAGACAGGTGTGGAGTATTTTCAGGAGTTTAGATATAGGCTAGAGCGGCAGCCGGAGTTACCGGCTCACATAGGCCAATTGAGGTTGCTAGTGCTACCACGGGCCCAATTGCCCTCATCTAAACCAACCTGTTTGGTAGACAAAGTTATCAATAATATGAACATCGGTAACGGCGAGATCACTCAGACTTCATAGAAAGGTCAACCCCAGAGCCGATCAGTCAATGTTCTGTCAGAACTGGCATTAACGTAGATAGTATTTTCCTCTCTAGTGCAAGGAAATAATTTGGCCTTAAGTCGTATTTGCCTAATACTTGCCTAAGCCAAAGCTTACATGTTGATAGTGGCGCACCAAAATACTCGTATGCAAATTCTTCGAGTAGTTGTAAAGTCGTCCCATTCCTAGTCAGTTCATCGGCTTTGCAGTTCCCCGGGATATCCCTATGTCCAGCTAAACTGCTCGGTCACCTCGTTTAGAGATCTTCGGTCGAGGGCTTTTTGTGAATTAAGCGTACATCCCAGAGATTTAATGACAATCTGGCTGTCGGAGTAAATGGCGACGCCAGTGTTGGTCACTATGTTGGGACTCAGCGACTTGACGACTTCCCTTAGTGCCATTATTTCGGCCTGACAGACACAGCAAGTATCTGGTAGTCTGTGAGCTATATCAAGACTAAGTTATTTGCTGTGTAATGCGAAGCCAACCTTCTCATTAAGCTTCGAATCATAACGGGTTTTCCAACAAGAGGTGTTATTTTGAAGCACCCGGTATTTCGGTAGCTGTCACTTTTGAAGCTTTTATTCTTTGACATTTGACAAGTAGAAACTACGCCATTACTAAAAATGGAACGATACACGATTCAACAACGCATTGAAATTATTAAAATTCGAAAAATCGAAAATCATCGAAAAGTCATCGACTGATGAGGCCCATTCCCACCTCGGTGGCTACGTCAACAAGCAAAATTGTCGCATCTGGGGCTCGGAAAACCCAAGAGTTATTGTTGAGAAGCCTCTCCATCCTCAACGTGTGACTGTTTGGTGCGGTTTATGGTCCGGCGGGGTCATTGGACCTTAACTTTTCGAAAATGAGGTTGGATCAACAGTTATGGTGAATGGATTGCGCTATCGTGAGATGATTAATGTTTTTTATGGTCGGAGTAGGATGGTATTGATCTGGACAACGTTTACTTTCAGCAAGACGGCGCTACGTGCAACACAAGCAACGAAACCATTGCTCTGTTACGGGAAAAGTTTCCGGACCGTGTTATCTCTCGAAGAGGTGATCACAATTGGCCACCGAGATCTTTTGATTTAACACCTTGGACTTCTTCCTTTGGGGCCACGTGAAAGATAAAGTCTACGCCAACAGCCCAGCGTCGATTCAAGACCTCAAAGATAGAATTCGTGAGGCTATCGATGACATAGGGCAGCCACTTTGCGATTTGGTTATGGAAAATTTCATGAAAAGGATATGGTCCTGTAAGCGTGGTCGTGGTGGCCATTTGGCTGATGTTGTATTTCATTATTAACGGCATACCTTCCTCTTTATTATGAAATAAACATCCGATCATTTATCTCAAAAATGGCATCTTTGAATACCAAAATACCACCTCTTGTTGGAAAACCCTTTATGTATAGATGTGGAAATAGTTTCTGTTTCAGACCAGACCAGACATCTCTCTGGGAGGTATCGTAGTGGCAAGGTTCCTCTCCAATGTGTACGAGTACACCGTTGGTACATACATAGTCTTAATGCCGCTCTGGTTACAACTTCCCTAGACATAATATCAATTCAATACATCAGGCCTGAAGGACAATTTCCTGCCTTGGATTGTACCTATAAACAATTCAGGCCAGGAGGGTTGTAGTACCAACTACATATGGTACCTACAAGAACCAATTCTGTCTTCTTTGGATTATTTATTATTTGTTCAGAAGCTCCTGTATAATGTCTCTCAGGACTTTGGGGAATTTGCCAGTTACTGCGATTACAACGTCGTCCTCATATGCCACGACTTTGCAACCACAACATTCTAGATCTAACAGGATTCCATTCACCGCAAAATTTCAAATTAGTGGAGACAGTACTCCTTCCTGTGGAGTCCCTCTGTTTTTGAAGTTCTTAAAGTACAGCAAAGATGGATTAATATTTGACATTCGAAATGGGTTCATATCGAGAATTTTGAAAATATATACCTTTTTGAATATATTTTTTTAGATTTTGGCAAAATCTTCAGAACTAAAAATGTTATTTAAAATGTAAAAAAGCAAAAATAAGTGTCGACATATGCCACACGTAGCAGTACAGTTCTCGTTCGCCAACATTACAGCATAGAAATAAACTTGTCTCAATTGCCATTAATTTGGGCGGGGGGCCTTATGAAGTAAGTATGGTTGCAATGGGGCAATGAATGCTGCACCCGCTCCTCACTCGCTGCCACATAAAGTGGCGATCTAAACGAAGGCAGATGAATATGGCTACACATTCATACATGAAGAAAGGAGAATAAATTGATGACGATGACAATGATAAAAAAAACGCTTGTGAAAGGCATAATCGTGTAAAGTCGGGTTTTCGCAAGATTTGTCAAAAACGAAATTATATTATCAGTACAGTGCAGCACCAGGCACCGCCAGCTGTACAACTATGTATACAATTTATTTATTTAGTTTGTCTCAAAAGAAAAACTCCACCGTTTCTTTTCATTGACAATGAGGAGGAGTCGTATCTTTTATCTTGTTTCCGAGCCTTGGCCACATAGGTTTTTGTACATAAAATGGGCAAGCTGGCAGACAGGCAGAAATATAGATACACAGGCAGGCAGCCTGAGTTTGTCTTGTGCCCTTCTTCTTGGATTGTTAAAATGTACAAAAGGTTCATTGTTTTGACTATTTCAAACAGCTGCTATTATTGTTACCTACTAGGAAAATACATATTCAGTTGTTTGTTCTGTGATAATTATCCGATTAGGACTGTTAAATTAACAGAATTTCCACTACATTTGATGTTACGCAGTTGAAAACAGAATGTTTGCTATCTTTAGATGATTTCTACCCCACTGAGTGTTAGGTAAATAACATTAGCTATGTAAGAACCTATGTATATTTGTCTGTGTGTACCATTCGTAAGTTTTGTACAATCTTATTGATGTAAAACAGGTAAAAATATGTACAGAGTAAAAAAGCTGGGTAGTTACAAGGGCTATCGACAAATTTTCAACGCGAATGTCTTTAACTTTGTTAAAATTATATTCGCATTTGATTTGCTTCTCTATATGTGAATAAACAAAGGAATTTCCCTTATATTTTGAAAGATTTTGTTTTTAGTTTAGTACAAGCGAAATTCTTGTTTCTTTTTGTTGCAAAAATAACCGTCATTCCTAATTCGTTGGTCGGGGCGATGGTATTTCGGTAGCTGTCACTTTTGAAGCTTTTATTCTTTGACATTTGACAAGTAGAAACTACGCCATTACTAAAAATGGAACGGCGCTACGTGCCACACAAGCAACGAAACCATTGCTCTGTTACGGGAAAAGTTTCCGGACCGTGTTATCTCTCGAAGAGGTGATCACAATTGGCCACCGAGATCTTGTGATTTAACACCTTGCGACTTCTTCCTGTGGGGCCACGTAAAAGATAAGGTCTATGCCAACAACCCCGCGTCGATTCATGACCTCAAA
Organism: Eudasyphora cyanicolor; assembly: GCA_963930755.1. Classification (NCBI taxonomy): domain Eukaryota; kingdom Metazoa; phylum Arthropoda; class Insecta; order Diptera; family Muscidae; genus Eudasyphora; species Eudasyphora cyanicolor. Next base: position 160,316,286 of record OZ005735.1, read on the forward strand.
GATAGAATTCGTGGGGCTATCGAGGACCTTGGGCAGCCACTTTGCGATTCGGTTATGGAAAAATTCATGAAAAGGTGAAAATTTCGTGGTGGCTATTTGGCTGATGTTGTTTTTCATTATTAACGGCATACCTTCCTATTTATTATGAAATAAACATCCGATCATTTATCTCAAAAAATGAAATTTTTCTTTGAATACCAAAATAACACCTCTTGTTGGAAAACCCTTTATAAAAAGTCTGTGACATACAAGACACATTTTCAATACGGATCGTTCTCTACTTGAATAGGCTAATATCGGCGACCTGGACTTTATATTATTATATGTTTGTTTTGGTACAGATTACTTTCTTGCATCAAGGGCGAAGCCTATTAAAATTGGTCAAAATCGGTGCAGATCTAGGTATATAGCTCCCATATATATGAACATCCAGATTTGGTATTTAAGCGCTATAAAAATTTATTTTTGACAGATCTTTATGAAATTATGCACAGGGAAGTTCTATGAGGCAGTAAATACCCCTGCCATATTTGATAAAAATTGGTTCAGATTTATATATAACTCCCATGTATATGTGCATCCCAGTTTTGCATCTACACGGAAGAGAATCGGTTCAGTTTTAGATATGGTTCCATATATACCTATATCCCGATTTTGCCAATAAGGGCTACAGAAACCATAGTCTGCTCCGTCCGGAATTATCCAGATTTGGTATTTAAGCGCTATAAAAATTTATTTTTGACAGATCTTTATGAAATTATGCACAGGGAAGTTCTATGAGGCAGTAAATACCCCTGCCATATTTGATAAAAATTGGTTCAGATTTATATATAACTCCCATGTATATGTGCATCCCAGTTTTGCATCTACACGGAAGAGAATCGGTTCAGTTTTAGATATGGTTCCATATATACCTATATCCCGATTTTGCCAATAAGGGCTACAGAAACCATAGTCTGCTCCGTCCGGAATTATCCTTTCCTTAATGATTTTATAACCGCTATCCGTAACAGTCTGTAAAACAAAAATCAAATTTCGATGATATTGTAGTTCTTAAATACGTTTCAATGCTGACATAGAGAAAGCAATTTAATTTCTCTACCAGCAAGGACTCGCAACAAACTATTTTGTAAACATAATTCATGTCCACTTTAACAGCAGCTACCGAATACGGAAGTAAATTTAATTTGATAATGAAATCCCGATAAGAATAACTTATTTCTTCCTTTTTCTTTTTCCGGCAGACAGGTGTTTCTTGGTCTTGGCACCTGTTTTTCAGCAATAAAACACATTTCTTTCTTATACATCATCATCATTATGTACAGGATGCTGGGGATGCGTGTCGAATGGATTTCCTATTACAAAGCATATTTAATGTTTTAAATATACTTCTTTGGAGACAGTTTGTGAAATTGTTTCAACAGCTGTTCAAAGATATTTTATATTTGTAGTTGTAGATTTGATACTCAAATAAAGAGAAAGAAAGGCAGAGCGTTAAGGGGACAAAGTGTTCGGTTTCTCTCTGCTAAACTTCATCAATTGCTCTTTTTAACACTTGAACGTGGCAGGAGCCGAGATTGACAAGTACTAAAATGTTCAATTTGCAAGAAAAATAAACGAAATTTGTTAAATATACAAATCTTGAAAAATAAACTAAACAAATAAATATTTCTAAAAAACATTTATATGCTAAGTGTCAGCCACAAAGCAATGGAAGAAGGTTGAGGAGAGGGGAAAATAAGAGATAAAACACTGGTTAGCAAAAAAAAATAGAAAATAAAATACATACAGTACGTCAAGAAAGTTGTTTTTACATCGTAAAAAATTTACCCTCTGATACACTTTTTTGGAAAAACAAAATTTTGTATTATTTTTAAAAATATTTTCTTTCGATATTTGTAAAAAGTTTAAATTTTTTTTTAACAATAAGTTAGTCAAAAACAACAACAAAAAATAATTTCTTCGCAAAAGTTGATGTCAATAAAGACTTTTTGCACCTTTTCTGACGGGCACATAGTCCGATATGCAGTACGTTTATGGAACATTTCTGATACAGTCCATAAACATACAGTCTCCCAAACTCATTCTTTCTTTTAATCTATTTTAATCAGGAATAATGTTTGGCAAAATAAAATAAAAATTTTGCAATTATAGGCAGATCGGTGTAAAATGGAGGTTTCTAGGGCGTTAAGAAGTCAAATCGGATACACCCAGGAAAATAATTGGTTGGAATTCGATTGCAACAATAAAGAAATAGTACTAGCAACAAAAAGTATGTTGCCTACACCGTGGGTCGGTTGTATTTATATATAAATAGTTGAAACAACTATAATTACATGGATACGATCAAATAAAAATGCTTGCAACTATATCGATGGTTGTATCAATCGAATTAAGATTGTTACTTCATTGACACTCGGTTAGTTGTGGTAACCAATTTTAAACTTTCATTATAGTACCATATGATCGATTTTTGGTTGTGACAACCAATGTTTGATTCTTGACAACAGAAATTGTATCAATAGTCCAAAGATTATTATTGCAACGAATAATTGGTTACTACAACAGAAAAATATTAATAAATAATCGTTTTTTGGTTATCCCAATAATTTACCAAATATATTTTGGGAAATACAACCGAAAGATTGGTTGCTGTTCTTTTGCTGATGCATGACAAACAAAAAATAAAATTACTCGACATAAATAAATCTTCAACATTTTGTTCAAGAGCGGTATATGTAGTCAAAAATAATCTCGTGTGGGTAATAATGTGTGGAATTCAGAATATGTTGTGCAAAATTTTTTACATAAATAAAAAATTAAAGCAACAATCATGAAATTGAAAGAACAGGGTTAAGCGATATTTGCATAAAAGTTTTGTGTTTTTTTCGTGTACTAAAATTTGTGTCAAATATTTCCACATCTCATAATAGTGATGAATTTGCAATATGAGATTTTTAATTTTGTTATGAATTGTTTGGTTTTTTGTTCAATAAATAAAATAAAAATTAATGAAAACTGTTTTAAATTAATTGTCGGTAGTATATGACAGACAAATTGTCTGAACAACCAATTTTTTAAAACAGTTGCTTGTGGCAACATTCAACAGATCATTTTAGAAACCATTTTCGTAGTTGGCGCAACCAAATATGATTGTTGTCAACATGAAAGCAGAAGTATACCACAACCAGAATGTTGGTTGTGTTGATGGAATCGCATGATAGTAGCCAGAACTACCAAAATTCGGTTGAGGCAACCAAACTTTATTCTGTGTGTACCCATATAATGGGTATCCGATCCGGTCCATTTTTTAGGATTGCTCAAAAGCAAAATCAAATACAATTTTCTTAATTTCAACCAGATCGTTTTGATAGATAACTTTATTGCTAGTGACTCAAGAGATCGACTACGATTCCACCTTTATAGATATCTATTCTTAATAATACTTGTAAAGGGTCTTCCGATAAAAGGTTTAATTTTGATATTTTAAAAACGAGAATTTTTAAGGGAAATCATCGGATGTTTATTTCCTTGTATGGAGGAGAGAAAATAACATCAATCAAATGGCCACCAACATCAATCAGTGGCTACGGTTGCAGGACCATATTCTTTTCATGAAAATTCGCACCTTTGTCCTCGATAACTTCACCTTAACATTCACGTAGCTCTGAAAAAAGTCTAAAGGTTTTAAATCACAAGATTTCGGTGTCTGGCCAGTTGTGATCGCCTCTTCGAGAAATCACTCGGTCAGGAAACATTTCATCCAAAAGAGCGATGTTGAAAATGAACGTCTTCCACATCAATATTTTCCAATTCCGACCATACAAAATCATTAATCATTGTTCGATAGCGCAATACATTCAATTTATCAGTTGATACAGCCTCATTTCTAAAAAGTTAGGTCCAATGACCCCGCCAGACCAAGAACCGTACCAAACATTCACACTTTGATGATGGAGAGGTTTATCAACAATAATTCTTGGGTTTTCCTAGCGGCAAATGCGACAATTTTGCTTTTTAACGTAGACTCTGAAGTGAAAATGAGCCTCATCACTAAAGATGATTTTTCGACAAAAATTCAAGATAATTTTGAAAATTATCCTGCAAGTATAGTCGTGGCGGTCATTTGAATGATACTGTTTTTTATTATTAATGGTATACCCTCCTATTTACAATGATGATTTCGTTCAAAACATGAGAAGTCATAGAAACTTGCAATGTCTATCAAGCTGATATAATGGCAATAAGGGAAGTCGCCAAGTGGCTGAGATGCATCACAATGACCAACACTGGCGTCGTCGTCATTTACTCGGACAGCCAGGCTTTCATTAAATTTCTGGAGGTTAAATATATCCCTAAATTCACAAACAGCCCTCGACTGCCGCATATCATTACGAGATGGCTAAGAAGTTTCACATATACCTCATATGTTAAACTGGACATAGGGATATCCCGGGGAACAGCAATAAATAAATAAACTTTCGAAGAATTTTAATATATTGGAGCGCCACCGTCCACATTCAGGCTTTGACTTAGGCAAGAGGCAGTCAGTCAATCCAATAAGAGATGGAGAGAAATCGACACCTGCAGGGTATCAACATAGACAAATCTGGCCAAAATACGACCTAAGAAGGTCAAAAGGACTTGCACTAGAGAGGAAAAGATCGTCAACGTTAGTGTCTGATGTTGGAAATTGACGCCAATCACTTCTGCAGATGCTGTGGAGCTGAGATGAAAGTGGAGAGCATGGAGTCCCTATTTTGTTACTGTCCCGCATTAAAACGACGTCTGGATATACTGGATATACGATATTCGTATTGTTGGTAACTTTGTGAATCAAGCAGGTTGGTTTTGATGAGAGGCATTTGAGCCTGTGGTGATACTAGGGACCTCAATTGGTCTATGTGTGCTGGTAACTCCAGGTGGAACCCTAACTAAAACCTAAGAGAAATCAAAGAAAATCATTAAGGGATATATCGCAGTTTAGAAACTGGTAGAGCCATTATTTTTATGGTAAAATAAGATAATTTCCAATCATAAAAAATAGTTTTGGAGAAGATTTAAAATTAAGCTACTCTTCAATCAGTTTGTCGTCGCCTTGAACAAGTCAAATACAATATTCGGAGGAAATTGAAAATTAAGTTAGTCTTCAATCTGTGCGTCGTCGTCGTGTACAAAACAAATACATATTTTGCACATCTCAGCACTAAGTTTCATTTTCTGAAACCCCATAAAGTATATCGCGACCTAAGAGAGAAAAGACGCTTTGGAAACAAAAAGTCTAAAAAATCATGTTCTGACATCTTTAATATCTGAATCGTAAAAGCGCTAAGTCCATATACCCGTTGTAAAAACATAAATATACCGTAAGTATTTTGCGCCTTTACACTCTTAGGTCGCGATATATATTCTTAACCGTCGTAAAATTCTAAGACGATTTAGCCATGTCTGTCCGTCTGTTGTAATCACACGAACAAGGTTGTCATAATAATGTTTTGATAATGCCCCCATGTTTTGATAATGCCCCCATACTTAGGCCCCTCTAAATTTGACTTCGTAACGTCACAAAAACCTCTAATGTCAACGAATTGGTCTGAAATTTTGTATGAGTTTATTTTCACTCGAATCAATTAACATGTGATCCATGGTGGAGGGTATATAAGATTAGGCATGACCGAACTTAATCCCTCTTTACTTGTTATAGCTGCTATAGAGCAAATATATATTTATATATATTTATGGGAGCTACAAATAAATCGGAACCGATGTTTTTGGATTTTTGTAGCATTTTCTCTGCGTTCAAAGAAATTCTTTGTGTCGGATTTCACTCACATCGGAGTGGAAATTTGGACTCTACATACAGCTTCAGGATGTCAAATGGAAAGGACTCCTCAGAGGAGTAAAAGGAACATATGTATATACGTATATATAATATATATCCCAGATATCAATTAGAAGTGTTTTTTGATCAGATCGCTTAATAATGCATATTCGAGATTGGGGCTACATATATTGAAACTTGAACCAATTAAATGAATAATAGGTCAAACAAGCGGACATGGCTGAATCCAGACACAAAATGATTCTAAATCTTTCGTTATATTAAACGCTACTTACTGTGGGCATTACAAAGCAGAGTTGTGTACAATTTGTATTCCATTGTAAACTAGTGTAATCAAAAACAAACATCTATATGTCCGAACGTGATGAGATGGACGGACAAACGAGCGGACGTGTTCACAATTAAACACACTGAGTTTACTCTACGTCATGTACACACTCGGTGTGCATTTGAACAGCAGCATACATGCCCCCGAAGACATTGTCCCTCCGTTCGTTGCCCTCCCACCCTTCGTCCCCTGAAACATACAAAATGTTGCTTATATTTCAAACTGATCATCATATGCCTGAAAGGGGGATGGGCGTTCGGATATCGACCACATTAGTCGTTTTTGTAGCCGCCGTATGTGTCGTGTGCCTCTTTTTTTTATTTCCTACTTAATTTTCTTGGTTTTATTTATTTATTCGTCTTTTATTGAAATAGACACAATCTGTAGTGGAGGGAATTTTTGTATCGAAGAAAATGGAAAATTAGTTAAAGAGGGGTTGCCATAAAATAATTAGAAGAATTTTCGAAAATAAACATACACATTGTATAGTTTTGGAAGCGGAAAGACCAAAGTAGAACGTGATCAAGGTTTAAATATTAATTCGAAATAAAAACATATTAATTTTCTTTCACTATATTATTACCTACATAAATCATAAAACTAAATATTCCAAATTTCTCTTTAGAAAAAAACGATATGTAAGGCACTTTTTTAACGATTTCCTTTAACTACACAGAAAACAATTTTGTTACAAATGTATAGACTAGCGCCAAACACATCCTTAATCTTAGGTTGGTTAGGTTTGGTAATGGACGCGCGGAGACCATTTGGTCCATTGTGTTCGTCCTGTCAAGTGGATAGGAAATTGAAAAGAAGAGGAAATGAGAAGAGGAGTATTTGTCAGCTATTGGGAATTGGTGGTCAGTTTTTCTTCATCCTCACAGAGCCAGCGGAATCACGCTGCCATTTCGATGTTACTGAACTAACGTTGCAATAATTCCATAAAGCATATATCCCTCACCCAGGAAAATAATTGGTTGGAATTCGATTGTAACAATAAAAAAATAGTACTAGCAAAAAAAGTATATTGCCTACACCGTCTGTCGGCTGTATTTATATATAATTAGTTGGAACAACAATAATTACATGGATACGATCAAATGAAAATGCTTGCAACTAAATCGATGGTTGTATCAATCGAATTAAGATTGTTTTTTTTTCATTGACACTCGGTAAGTTGTGGTAACCAATTTTAAATTTTCATCATAGTACCATATGATCGATTTTTGGTTGTGACAACCAATGTTTTATTCTTGACAACAGAAATTGTATTAATACACCAAAGATTATTATTGCAACGAATAATTGGTTACTACAACAAAAAAGATATTAATAAATAATCGTTTATTGGTTGTCCCAATCATTTCCCAAATTTAGAATAATTAATTGTATTTTGGGAAATACAACCGAAAGATTGGTTGCTGTTCTTTTGCTGATACATGACAAACAAAAAATAAAATTACTCGACATAAAAAAATCGTCAAAATTTTGTTCAAGAATGGTATAGGTAATCAAAAAAACTCGTGTGGATAATAATGTGTGGAATGCAGAATATGTTGTGCAAATGTTTTACACAAATAAAAAAAAAAAAGCAAAAATCATGAAATTGAAAGCACAGGGTTAAGCGATATTTGCATAAAAGTTTTTTGTTTTTTTCGTGTACTAAAATGTGTGTCAAATATTTCCACATCTCATAATAGTGATGAATTTGTAATATGGGATTTTTAATTTTGTTATGAATTGTTTTGTTTTTTGTTCAATAAATAAAATAAAAATTAATGCAAACTCTTTCTAATTAATTGTCGGTAGTATATGACTGACAAATTGTCAGAACAGCCAATTTTTTAAAACAGTTGGTTGTGGCAACTACAACAGATAATTTAAGCCACCATTTTCGTAGTTGGCGCAACCAAATATAATTGTTGTCCACATGGAAGCAGAAGTATACCACAACCAAAATATTGGTTGTCCTGATGGAATCGCATGATAGTAGACAGAACTACAAAATTTGGTTGGCAAATAATTCGGTTGAGGCAACCAAACTGTATTCTGTGTGCTCTTTCAAAGGTTCAAAAGATTTCTGGTCCTAGATCTTGATGTGTCTTGTGAGAGAGATCTAGTGATAATGATATAAACACTCTATCTTACTGAAGAATTCGTATAAAGGGGATTTAGCGATGATTTGGCCTTTGTGTCTTAAAAATTAGCTCATTTCATGCTTAAAATAAGAAAATTTGCAGTGATATTAAGTAAATTGTCATAATTGTAAGTACAAAATGTACTTATTTTTAAGATTAGGGACCAATATTTAAATTTATGATAAACGAATTTTCTGTGTGGATAAACGTTACATCAAACTTTCCGCATGACTGTGACAAATATTTTCCTAGCATTAAGGAACTCATCGCAACCAATATAAAATGTATATTCCAGTCATTCGTACCTTTCAAAATTATTCATAAAGCTGAACGGGATATTTAAATAGTAAATTGTATATCCTCCTTACAGGAATACGCCTTTTTGTGAAGGTAACAAAATGCATATCAATTTTCTCAGACTAATTAAAAGATTTCCAAAAGTGTTAAAACTTCCTTAAATTATCAGTTTCTTTTAAAAAGGGTCTGTCCCCGCATTTTCTTACAGAAAGACTATAATTGGTTACTTTATGTAAATGAAAAATCTCTTAAAGAACATTGGGTTACGAGATAAGATATTTGATGCCCAAGTTCCCACCCCTAACAAGAAAACCACCAATCACCGAATCAAGAGCAAGAATAAGGAAATGTAAAGCAGGCAAATCGATCGGCAAACTGAGTAAAAAAAGGTGACAATTCTTGTTTATCCAGTGCAGTTTTCTCTAATTCCCCTTACAATAATTTTATATGCATATTTAAGTCGGTAAATTAGTGTGACACCACTAAAATAGACTATAAATGAAAATTATTTGTTGTAAATTTGGTAAATAGTTACGCAGATGCATATATATTTGTATACAGATACACAGAAGTAATTCCCACGAAATAAAATCTAAAATAAAACAATAAAGAACGGTTGTAATTTCGTTCAATCGAACGTGATAAACCCTCCACCAGGGATTGCATTAAATTCTATAGTTGGAAAAATCTTTCAAATGGAAAAGAAACAATATTTGGATATGGATCTTTTTTGTTGCAGCAAATTATTTTCAAAATAAAAGGACATTTGCAATGTTACATGCAAATGTGAAATTTATGGCTTAACCAAAGATAATTTCTTAAAAGCGATCTCTATATATGAGGACTATATCGAAGCATATATTTTCATTCTTCAAATTTTTAATATAAATGCAGATTTTCAGACAAATCGACTGGAAGATGTTGTCTTTATGACAAACCAGTAAGGAAAGGCTAAAGTCGGGCGGGGCCGACTATATAATACCCTACACCACTCACGTAATATTGAATAACTCTGATATATAAATTTTGTAATTCATGTATAAATTGTTTACATAAATTTACTTTTGGGACATTTTATACTTAAATAATACCCTGTACCACAGTGTGGTGCAGGGTATAAAAACGATTGGATCTAAAGAGCCAAATCGGATGAAACATATATATGGGAGCTATAGCTAAATCTTTACCGATTTTCTTCAAATTCGGCAATGTTGGTTCATGGATCAAGAAACTCTACCATTCTAAATTTCAAAACGATTGGATGTAAAATATAGCTTCTATAGAACTAAAGGGCCAAATCGGACGAAACATATATATGGGAGCTATAGCTAAATCTTAACCGATTTTCTTTAAATTCGGCAATGTTGGTTCATGGATCAAGAAACTCTACCATTCTAAATTTCAAAACGATTGGATGTAAAATACAGCTTCTATAGAACTAAAGGGCCAAATCGGACGAAACATATATATGGGAGCTATAGCTAAATCTTAACCGATTTTCTTAAAATTCGGTAGTGTTGGTTCATGGATCAAGAAACTCTACCATTCTAAATTTCAAAATGATTGGATGTAAAATACAGCTTCTTCAGGACTAAAGAGCAAAATCGGACGAAACATATATATGGGAGCTATAGCTAAATCTTAACCGATTTTCTTCAAATTCGGCAATGTTGGTTCATGGATCAAGAAACTCTACCATTCTAAATTTCAAAACGATTGGGCGTAAAATACAGCTTTTGTAGGACTAAAGGGCCAAATCGGACGAAACATATATATGGGAGCTATAGCTAAATCTTTACCGATTTTCTTCAAATTCGGCAATGTTGGTTCATGGATCAAGAAACTCTACCATTCTAAATTTCAAAACGATTGGATGTAAAATACAGCTTCTATAGAACTAAAGGGCCAAATCGGACGAAACATATATATGGGAGCTATAGCTAAATCTTAACCGATTTTCTTAAAATTCGGTAGTGTTGGTTCATGGATCAAGAAACTCTACCATTCTAAATTTCAAAATGATTGGATGTAAAATACAGCTTCTTCAGGACTAAAGAGCAAAATCCGACGAAACATATATATGGGAGCTATAGCTAAATCTTAGCCGATTTTCTTCAAATTCGGCAATGTTGGTTCATGGATCAAGAAACTCTACCATTCTAAATTTCAAAACGATTGGGCGTAAAATACAGCTTTTGTAGGACTAAAGGGCCAAATCGGACGAAACATATATATGGGAGCTATAGCTAAATCTTAACCGATTTTCTTAAAATTCGGTAGTGTTGGTTCATGGATCAAGAAACTCTACCATTCTAAATTTCAAAATGATTGGATGTAAAATACAGCTTCTACAGGACTAAAGAGCAAAATCGGACGAAACATATATGTGGGAGCTATAGCTAAATCTTAACCGATTTTCTTCAAATTCGGCAATGTTGGTTCATGGATCAAGAAACTCTACCATTCTAAATTTCAAAACGATTGGATGTAAAATACAGCTTCTATAGGACTAAAGAGCCAAACCGGGCGAAATATATATATGGGAGCTATAGCTAAATCTTAACCGATTTTCTTCAAATTCGGCAATGTTGGTTCATGGATCAAGAAACTCTACCATTCTAAATTTCAAAACGATTGGATGTAAAATACAGCTTCTATAGGACAAAAGGGCCAAAACGGACGAAAGATATATATGGGAGCTATATCTAAATCTGAACCGATTTCAACCAAATTCAATAGCGATCTTAACAGCTGCGAAATACTCTAAACTGCAAAATTTCAGAACGATCGGAGTGAAATTGCGACCTGTAGTCGACGAACAACTTTACATGGACAGACGGACGGACGGAAGGACGAATCGACTCAGCTACTGATTCTGAGTCGATCGGTATACTTTAAGGTGGGTCTAGCTGTGTTATTTTCAGGTGTTACAAACATCTGCCGTGAAACAAACTTATAATACCCTGTACCACAGTGTGGTGTAGGGTATAAAAAGGAGGAAATATGGTTCTCTTTTGTTGTAAAGAACTATTTTCAAATTATATTTTTCAAAATCAATAGCTACATAAATACACTTAAGAGCCACCTCTGTAGGAGTGCAGAATTTCAGTACATATGAAACACAAACTGTTATGGCTTAAATAAGAATATTTCATAGCGACTTAGAAAATATGGTTTTAAAAGGCTTTAAGAAACATATTTGAGAGAGACCTCTATGGGGGAGCTATACCAACACATTAACCCATATGGCTCATTTTCAATGCCAAAAGACCTGTATAAATATGATAAATTTGATCGACCTAGTTCTATTGAGGATTGCTATTTATATTTCGGGTTCAGCAATAAAAAAAATAATCATTTATAATTGGAAATGGGTTTATTGTTTTTCAAAATATTCTCCGTGAAGATCAATACACTTTTGCATGCGCGCAAACCAATTTTCGAAGCATTTTTAACCCTCATTGAGACACCTCCAAAACATGATTTTTAAACAGCTGCTTCGGGCGTCGAAAGCGTTGACCACGCAGTTTTTCCTTGATGTGAGGGAATAAGAAGACGACTTTGGGTGCCAAATCAGGGCTGTACGGCGGATGGCTTATCAATTCGATATCGAGTGCTCAAATAGCCCATTGTTTCAGCAGATGTGTGAGAGCTCGCATTGTTGTGATGTAAAATGATCCGCCTCCTTTTATAGTGTTTCCATATTTCTTCGAACACTGTTGGCAAACAGATGGTTGTGTACCACTTAGAATTAACCGTCCTACGTTCCAATAAAGAAACTGTGACCGCATGACCGAGTTAATTCCATTTTTGATCGAGCTGAATTTGTCAACACGCTGTAAACAAATCATTTCGCGCTCCAATGACGAAAAGTTCTGAGTGAAGTTATGCTAGAAAATTGTCAAACTTTCCAATGGAAGTCCCGGTTTGCATCAGGCAATACTAGTACTGCCAGTAATAGGAGCCTTCGTACTACGGACCGTAGCCTGGTTTCAACACACAAACAGACGGACATCACTAAATCATCTTTGAAATTACGAGGATCGAAAAATTTACACAAACCCTTGGCACAATTAATAATAATTGCTCTCACGTCAATATATGCAATAGAATCGGTTGTAAAACTTCAAAATAGCGTCGTTTTCTTGCAGCGAGTGTAGGCCTATGTAGGCATAGTAGGTGATCAATCGTTTCAATCTCCTCCTCGTCTTCGCACATGCTACAGTATTATTGTGTTGCAACTTTACTGACATTGATCTGATGTCGCAGTGACCAGTGAGAACGCCTGTCATCAAAAGAGTTTCTATCCTGGCACATGACTTGGCTGGCCACAGAGATCGAGAGATCCGGCACCCGATTAAACCTCTCCATTCTGGGTGTCCTGATTTCTGAACCAGGTGTCGATTGTGGCAAAGAGTTCGCACAGGGGAGGTCTTATTGATACATCCGCCATAGAGATGTTCATTGCAGAACCTCCTCGTGCCAAATCATCAGCAATTTCAATTTCCACTATGTCACTGTAATCAGGAATCCAGCAGAGATGAACCATTCTTTTAAGATCCTGCTGTGCTATTTTGCATTTATTCACAGCTTTTGATTTGGTAACATTTGACTTCAATGCTTTCAGAGCTTACTTTTAAGTGTTAAATTTTGGTTCCTTTTCTGTTACTAATAAAGGGAAAAATGTTTTTTTTATCAAATTTTGTTTTTGTAGACCAAATTTTCGAATTTCAAGGAAAGTGAGGGCTTTCATCGCTACAACTTTTTAAATTATACATCGATTTTTCGGAATTGGCTCAATTTATGCATGAGCGATCAGACTTTACGATAAAATAATAAAAATTTAACAACTGTTCATTTGTAGATGCTTTTATGAGGTTTATATAAAACAATTATTAAAATGTTCTCAAAAAATAGGCCTTTTTGCAATATTTTGTAAGATATCGTCGAAACCGCCGAACGAATGGGGAAAAAGTTGGAGGCTACTCAATTTTGAATTTTTTAAAACTTTTGAACCAATTGAGATAAAGGATTCTCTAGTTATGGCAAATTGTTTGGTTCAACCTATCTTTTTTCTTTGCCCAAAAGGTGGTTTCTTGGAATTCTCGCGATAAACCGTGATATTGAAAAATTTAAATATTGAGGTTGAACCACATATTTTGGTATAACTCGTGAACCTTTCATCCGAATTAATTCGGGAATAATTTTAAAGAATTCAAAATTAAGTAGCATTCAACTTCTTACAAAAGTATTTTACATCCGTTCAGCGGTTTCGACGATATCTTACAAAATATTTCAAAAAATCCTACTATTTTAGAAAATTGTAATAATTGTTTTATATAAGCCTCATAAAAACAAAGGACATTGAGAAACATTAAGAAAAAAACCGACCATACTATGTAGTCTGTTGTATGCTCAAGCCCTTGTACCTGACCTAAATCTATTACCACATTCTTGACTTGACATTGATTTGAATTGCCCCAATTTGTTGACCGGCAGAATCCTGACTCTCGAAGGAACTCTTTGTGGCAGCACATTGAAAATATTGACCTAGTGGTTGAATGTTCCACATTGTATCTAGTGTCACTTGCGGAGTACTCCTTCAGGCACCTGTAATGCATACTGCTGCAATACGTTGTATTCTCCCCAGTGTCCTAAGGTAACTGCTAGTTCGTAGAGCCTTTCACCAGATCAAGCAACCATATGTAATAATCGTTAGCACTAGGTACAGCCGTGAACATTCGACGAATTATTTGTGGGCAGAGACCCCATCTTTTAACTATGGAGTTGTTACAGGAGTTTCTTGCAGTAAGCCCCTTTTTGGCTCTTTCTTTCGTGTTCCTTTTCCAGATTCTGATATATTTCAATTTCTTATCCAGGGTAAAACCGAGGTATTTGGCTTCTGTGGACAGTTACAATTCCGTTCCTTCCAGACTTGATCTTTTAAAGGCTCCTATCTTCCGCTTTCGAGTGAAAAGAACCAGTTCAGAGCGCCAAAGTAGTTGAGTTGGCAGTGTGCTCGCCTATGAGTTTCGAGGTTGTGGTTCGATTCCCACCAGAGGCTCTGGTCTGTCGCTATAAAAATATAGCAAGCAACATGGTTTTTGTCACGCGGCTGTACTCTGGACCGTAAAAATAGAGTATAAATTTACTTTGTATTGTAATGTAAATAAATAAATATATAGCGTGATCCATTTCGAGGTTCCCTACTTTTTTAAAGAAAAAAACACAGAAAATTCAAATTGAATGGGGAATGTTTATTATCATCTGAAAGAACATTCTTTGGCATTTATTTTTTGAAGATTATGTCTATCAAATGTTGGCCGCGGCTACGTCTCAGATGGTCCATCCGTTGAGTTCAATTTTCGATGACTCGTAACTGGCTAACATTTCGACTGGTAACTGGCGAATGACACGCGTGATGTTTTGCTCCAAGGCCTGAATCGAAGCGGGTTTGTCCGCATAAACTTTAGACTTTACATATCCCCACAGGAAAAAGTCTAACGGTGTGATATCACACGATCTTGGTGGCCAATCGACCGGCCCAAAACGTGGAATTATCTGCTCACCGAAGTGTTCTCTCGATAAATCCATTGATTGATGCGATGTGTGGGAAGTGGCGCCGTCTTGTTGAAGCCAAATTTCGCCGAGATCACGAGCTTCAATTTCAGGCATCAAATATTCGGTTATCATGGCACGATAACGGTCGCCATTGACGGTTACGTTCTCATCGGCATCATTTTTGAAGAAATATGGACCGATGATTCCGGTACGTCGGATCGGGAATTGGTCATTGGCAAAAATATAGCCCTTAACAAGAGCTAAATTATTGCTCATGGGTATCAAGGTCGTGGATGTTGTTTTTGGATTTAAAAAAATGGCGAACAATTATTTTGATAATAAAACTGAACGTTGTTCAGGCGTAAGTCAAACAATACTTAACAAAAATAACATGACAGCATGACACGACTCACACGTGATCTGTCAAAAAACGGCTATTGAAAAAAGTATCTCTACTTAGATCACCCGTTATAAAGAACCAGTTCTGTTTTTCTGGTTTAGTCCAGTTTCACAGTCGTCTCAGCGCTCTTTGCATAAGCTCAGTTATTTTTGAGGCGTGTAAATACGCTTTATTAAATATATATTTTTAAAGTAAAATATACCGACCAATATCTATTAAATACTATCTTATCTTTTATAGAACTTTTTCTAAAAAATAAACAAAAACATATTTAAATTGAAATTTTGTACAATTCAGTCAGAATTCAGAATTCAGAATTCAGAATTAATTCGGTTCAAGACCATATGATTCAGTTACCTTCTGTCTATTGCAAAAATGTAATACAAACAATTACAAAAAATGGTAGAGAGTTTTAATTGCATGGTAGAATTGACTGCAGTGTCGATAGACATCGCTCTATCATCTGCAGAATTCTATAGCAATGATGTATGTCTTTAACTTAAATCAGCTGAAATACTTATGGAAGCAGTAAATTGAATTTAACAAGAACCTACTAACCAAAACCATATTTTGCCGAACTAAGTACAATTTAAAAAAAAAATTATTTAATTTTGTACAATATTTATTATTGAAGATATTAATTATCTAGGAAGGAAACACACACTTTAGAGTTTCTCTTTTTCAGCAGAAAAAAGGACTGTTACAGTAAACGTTTCCGCTTCGTATATACGTGTATATCAAGTGATGTATTGCTATTACAGGACATATTTTTGCGATTCTCTGTGGCTGTTACAGTAAAAAATATAGTTGAAAGAAATATACCTAAGGACTTTATATTAAGACTGAAAACCTATGTTGTCTATTATAGCAGAGATTTTCAGTTTTCTCTTGTAGCTGAAAAATGTTTTTGCAGTAACCTTTTTTGCTATGTCTGCCAAGTGATAACTTAAATGTTTAATTTAATGATCACAAAAGATTATTTAATTTTCGGAGAAGCACTAGTTATTAGCAATAATAAAAATGTCGTAAGAAAAAATATTAATTAATATATATCTACAATCTCAATATATGCAGAAAATACAGGATTGCTGTTATAGCAGACTTTTGTGTTTTTTTTTTTTTGTTCAGCAGAAAATGGTTCATATAGTAAAAATTATTTATTGAATTTTTGAAATTAATATAGAAACATACTTTGGTTTTTATAGCAAATAAGTTTGCAATCCTTTTTACAGCAGAAAAGTGGCTTTTACAGTAAACCTTACTGCTATATATCGTCATCAGAAACGAAAAAGGGCCTATCGTCATGTTTGAAAATTTTACAGGAGAAGCAAAAAACTAAATAAAATGAAAAGTGTTGCCGTTAGAAAAACGTAGTTTTCAGGATATTATCTAAACATAATGATGCATATATAAAATCACACAAACATGATTTATAACTTGTTTGTGAAAATTGCGTGAAAAAGTATTTTTTAACTATGAAAAAAGAAATAATTTGTTGTTAGGCCCTTTTGAATTTCGTTAAAAAATTCGCCATTTTTAATATTACGCCGCTAAAAATTTGTCTGGATGTGTATTTTGATGCAGGTTACCGAAATCCGTCAAAAACTGAGTTTCCATTTTTCTTGTTGTTACGCCCTTTTTCGTATCTGATGACGATATATAATATAGAATGAAAAATTCATTTTTTTCATCTTCTCTTGAATTCCATGTACATACATTCAAAGGCATAATGTAAAAGCGACGCATTTTGAATAGGGGAAGAAACTGAAGTCTCACATTAAGACAAAAAGTCACAACCTATGTTAATGAAAAATAAATTTGCCACTTGCACACATTACGAAAGAGTGAACAATATAATTTATGGCAAATATTTGATTGCAAGTGGGTGGTTGGTTGGTTGTTTGTTTGCTAATTGTTTAGGATAGGTAATGTTTTCTCGCGAAATTCTAGACAATTTCGCAACAATAGAAGAAAAAACGCAATGAGGAGACTATCATTAATTAGACAATGAAATAAGACAGATGTTTGAAGAGTTGCACTTGCTCACAGAGTCAGTCTATCCCTGAAATACCGCAAATTCATTCAACACACACGAAACAATTGTAAAATGTAACAACAGCTTTGATAACAATTTATTTAAACAAATATTTACGTTGTTTGATAGATAGATGGCCTTTTCGTCTTCTTGTCCAGGCAGGCAGGTAGCACATGATCGACATGAGGCAACAAAAAATGCCTATGTTTACTTTTGGAATGCGAGGGTGGGGAGGCCATCATTAACTGATTATCTTCAATAATTTACAATATGAATAATTGATTTAAATTACGCTTATTATTGTTGTTACGGCACAAAAGAATGTTCCAGTTTGTGTCTGACGGGTCTGGTGGTTCTCTGCGGGGATGGCTGTTTATTGAAAAATTATTATGAACATTTTATTTTAAATTTTTTGATTTCTTCTAGAAATAATCATCATCATCATCATCATCCTGCAAAAAGCGTGTTTTGCTGGTTGAATGGAAATGTACTAAAAATTAAATCATTACATGCGTCAATTATTTGCGATTGCTTGTTTTCTTTGGCTTTATGGAAATACTAAACAATTTGCAAAACTGCATTCGGAAGATGATCTAGTCCAACACGTTCATAGGCCGACAAACATTTGATCATAGACTTATACGAGGGGTGGGAATAGAAGGAAACAAAAATTTAAAATATTCTGTTTTTTTTAGGGGGAAAAACGGGCATGAAATTGATACTTTTTCCAGGATAGCTAAGAAATAAAACAGTTTTCTATATTTTCATATCCTGTCAAAAATATAAAGTAGATATTTATTCCACTACCCATCAGTATTAATAACTTTAATATACGTCAATTGCTACAGAAGATTGAATAATTTGAACAAATATTAATTTTGAGAGAAATCACTGAAATAGTTAACCTTGGATTTTGGTACCACAAGAACTACAACGAATTTTGAGAAACTGAAAAGGCAAAAAAATAAACTTCCACATACTAAGAGAATTATTGTGCCAGCCTTTATAAAAATCAAAAAGTAATTTCTTTTTAAATTTGTACGATTTTCTTTGGTTCATTTTTATTTTTTTTTTTATTTATTCAATATTAATCCGAGCCGTGGGCCATATATGGTTATAAATATTACAAAAACGAAAAAATATGAAAGCGTATGTATAAAGTACATTACCTTAATAGAAAAGGGCTTAATACCTAAGAAGAAGTCATATGTAAGTGATAGTTGCTATTACAGCAGACATTTTCTGTTTTTTTTTTTGTTTAATAAAATTTTTCAATTAATGTTCAAAACATTATTTTCTCTGTTATATACTCTACAGCAGGAAAACTGTTGTTACAGAAAACTTTTCTGCCGCATTTTCCAATAAAACTTTTAATCCAACAGTTTTTCCTGCTGAAAATGGGCTCAATATCTAAGAAGACATCATGGGTTATATATATATATATATATATATAATAGCAGCAAACATTTTCTGTTTCCCTTTTTCAGCAGGAGAACTGAGAGCACAATTTTCTGTTATATTATATCATAATACCTGATAATAATGTTCAAAAAATATTTAATATTTTTAAATGGCCACAGCTAAGTTCTTAATATCTAAGAAGAAATCCTAGGTTTGCTTTTACAGCAGACATTTTTCTGCTTCTTCGTTTTCAGCAGGAAAGCTTTTGTTGCAGAAAAATGTTCTGCTATATTTGCCAATAAAACCTTTAATCTACAGTTTTTCTGCTGCAAAAGGGCAAAATACCTAAGATGTCATAGATTTGCTATTACAGCAGACATTGTCTATTTCTTTTTATTAAATAAAATATGTTAATTAATGTTCAAAAACATTTTTCATATTTTTAAATGGCCACAGCTAAGGACTCAATATGTAAGAAGAAATCATAGGTTTGCCATTACAGCAAAAATTTCCTTTTCCAGCAATAATATTTTTTATATAGGGCGCATAAACTTTAGACTTTACATATCCCCACAGGAAAAAGTCTAACGGCGTGATATCACACGATCTTGGTGGCCAATCGACCGGCCCAAAACGTGAAATTATCTGCTCACCGAAGTGTTCTCTCAATAAATCCATTGATTGATGCGATGTGTGGGAAGTTGTTGAAACCAAATGTCGCCGAGATCACGAACTTCAATTTCAAGCATCAAATAGTCGGTTATCATGGCACGATAACGGTCGCCATTGACGGTTACGTTCTCACCGGCATCAGAAGAAATATGGACCGATGATTCCGGTACGTCAGATCGGGAATCGGTCAATGGCAAAAAGATAGCTCTTAACGAGATCTAAAATATTGCTCATGGGTGTCAAGGTCATGGTTCGACTGGAAAGTGTTTTTTTTTTTGGATTTAAAAAGAATGGACTTAGCGCAATTGGCGAACGATTATTTTGATAATAAAACTGAATAATTTGTAAACGTTGTTCAGGCGTAAGTATTTCCATGATGAAATGCCAAACAATACTTAACAAACATAACATGACAGCATGACAGGATTCACACGTGATCTGTCAAAAAATGGCTATTGAAAAAAGTATCTCTACTTAGATCACCCTATATATTCTATTTTCCCATATCAGCAGAAAATCTGCTTTAACAGCAAGCTTTTAATTCTAAACTCAAGACTATGCAAAAATATTTCAGTGATTTGAAGTGTTTTTTTTAGCACAAAAATCAATTTTTTGGTACTACTTTCGTCCATAAACTTCCTGCTCCCCCCTCGTATTCATAATTCGAAGCGTATTTGTCTTTTTCCATGGCACATCCATATGCATCAGCTGCAAATTCCAACCATACTCGTAGAATATCTGGGGGAAGATGGAAGAGGGTGCATGCGGAAGAAGATACAAAAGAATGCAAGAGCACTTGAATTTAGATTTATCAACAAATGAAATTTAAACGATCATTTTTTTGTTTTTAAAATCTAATGCATGGAAATTTCCTATTCCATATGAAATATCAAAAGAAAAAAGATTAGTGATGAAATAAGCTAGCTGTATTATGAAACACTGCAAATTAGGTTAAACAAGCTCTTTGTTTCTTGTAAATAAATATTTAATTTTTTTTTTTGGTAACTATTTCGATTTTTAAATTTCTTTTCCTCAGATGTCTACATAAATCGAGAACGATAACTCCCTACAACTTTCTCTATACTAAACTTTTCTTCACTTATAAGGAAACCCTTTGATCTTCAGCTCAACTCCACAGTGAGAAAAACAGAAAATAATATCAATATTGGAGAAACCCCTCATAGGGAATCATCCAAATATAAACTATTTTTAATGGGGACAATAGTTTCGGAAAAAGCGTCATTTTTTAAAAGAGTAAAATCATAAAAAACAAACATTTTCTAGTGTAATAGTATTTTTCTAATCCTAATTTTCATGGAAGGTGCCTCTAGTATTTGGACTATATTTTTTTAAGTATAAGCCCGATAGAGTCGGGAAACACCTTAAATTTAAGGAAATTATGAGGGCTACAAATTTAACTCTAACCTAGAAACTTTGGGTTAGTAACAGTCATCAAAAATATAACTATTAAAATATATTGAAAAAGGCGTTTTTGCTGGCACAAAAAATCCTAAAAAATAGAAGAAAAAATAATCTTTTAAAAAAATAATTTATTCAATACTTTAAAAGCTAGTACGATAATGAAGAAAACAATGCCTATCTGAAAAATATCTATGGATATATGTAAAATTATAACCCATATTGTAAAAGTAAGGAAAATTAAAAAAAACATTTTTCATATGTATTATTTTGACCATTATGTTTGGGAGGTAGCAAAAGGGGGTGGCAATAACGCCGATTTTTCAATACACCTTGAATACTATAAAAGCATTACACTGTACAAAATTTCAAGTGTTTATATTGACTGGAATCAGAGTTATACGCCTTTAACTTTTTGTACAAAATGATCTATTTGTATGCGAGGTACCAAAAGGGGCGAGACAATAATTCCCATTTTTCACGCGACTGTAGGTATTGTAAAACCATTACACTGCACAAAAATGCAAGTATTTGCACGGACTACAATCAAAGATATAAAGAGTTAACTTTTTGTCCAAAATGGTCCATTTGTGTGGGAGGTGGCAAAAAAAGAGTGGCAAATTCGCCGATTTTGTCGCCGATTTTCCCTGATTTTGGCAGCGTTCATACATATAATAAGAAAACTCTCCCTGTTGAATTTCGTACGAATCGGATATAAAATACGGGTTCTGCAGCGCTTACATATCAAATCGGATGAAACATATATTTGAGGGGATATATCTGAATCTGAACGGATTTTCTCCGGATTTGGTAGCGTTCATTCACGTTATAAGAAAACTCTCTCTGCCGAATTTCGAACAGATCGGGTGTAAAATACGGTTTCTACAGAACTTACATGTCAAATCGGGTGTAACATACATATATATGGGGACTATATCTAAATCTAAACCGATTTTCCCTGAATTTGGCAGTGTTCATTCATTTAATAGAAGAACGCTCTCTGCAAGATTTCGTACTGATCTGATGGACATAGCTAAATCGACTCAGAAAGTGATTACAAGTCGATAGGTATAATAAACAATGGGTCCATCTCTTCTCCTTTTGGGTGTTACAAACAAATGCACAAAGTCATAATTCCCTGTACCACACTATGGTGTAGGGTACACAAAATATTAACATATATCAAATTTTAAGTCAATCGGTTACTTTTATCGAGAGTTATCGTGCGCACCAGACAGACAGACGGACATTGCTTAAATGACTTAAAATGTTACACTTCCTTCGATGTGTTACACTTTTTGCCCGTAGCAAATGTTATAAATATGCCCTCGTTCACAATAGTTGGGGTATCAAAACATTTGTTGAAATTCTCTTACTTCTATTGATTTTACGATAAAATAATAAAAAAATATAATAATTGTAAATTTTCGATGTTTTTAAGAGGTTCGCAATATCTTGTAAGATATCTTTAAAACCGCTGATGGGATAAAGAAATTTTATGGGAAGAAGATGAAGGTAGCCTTAAGCTAATTTAGGATTACTTGAGGCTTTCCTGAATCTATTATGATAAATTGTTCTCCAGTTATGATAAAAATATATAGGTTAACCTTCATTTTTTATAGGTTTATCTTTATTTTGATAGATAAACAGGTCCCATCCCACTAATAAACCACAATGCTCTTAAGGGAAATAAGCTAAGCTTTCTTTTAACCCAAAAATTAAAAGCAAAAATATTGTTTTTTTTTAAATTCCAAAACAAGTTATAATTGGGCAAAAAAAATATTTTTTGTTTTCTTAAAAATATTGAAGAAAAGGCTATCGGAAACACTTTGGGCAAAAATTTATTTTATTCAATAGGTAATTAGTTATATGACTGGGAAAAAAGGGCTATCTGACAAAATTTAAAACTCGGACAGTCCTTAACCGATCTCGTTGATATTTTGTATCATAACTACTAGTGTTATATAGCTGTGGCAACAAGTAGACTTTTCGACCTTTCGACTTTTTGAAAAAAATCAAGATGTCGACTTTTAGACTTTTTAGTATTAATATTAGTCGATTAAAGTCGACTTTTTTACTTTATCAATGAAAATGCGAATATTTCAAGTTTTCTCCATTAATTTTGAAGTAAAATACAGGAAAAGATAAAAAAACTGAATGATGATTTAGTAATCAGAAATCGTTCCATATAAAAGTTAAAAATAATCTTAAACAGAAAAAAACACTAAAAAATAGTTTTGTCAAGTCCAATTGAATTTAATATGTCAAACTTATTCACGGGACCAATTGGCCTTAAAAAAAATAAGCGTTTAGAGAGATTTGGCTCTGAATGTGTGTGGCGATAAGCCACTTTTGATATAATGAAGAACTAATTTTCAGTATCCTCCACATATCGAAAGTTTACCTTCCAACAAATAAGGGGTGTCTTTTAATATTCTCGGAACTCTATTGGAATATCATTCTCATCAATATTATAAATTTTTTGGATCCGGTCAGACTAAAAACTAATACTTATAGTTATGCTGGCAGTTATTTTTAACTGTTAAATTGATCCGATATTGGTGTTGATACAAGTAAATAAAGGTTTTTTCTAACCCAAATGTGATATAAATTTGGTAATTCCCGTACATGAAAAAAGTTAGACTTTTTTGTGGCAAAAAGTCGATTAATCGTTTAGTGGAAAGTCGACTTGTAGACCCCTAATAACTACTATCAAATAGCACTAAACATAGTGCAAGACACCGCTTTAAAAAAATGATTTTCGGATCCTATCGGATCTGAATTCGTAGAAACTCAAGTTGCCACATTAAAAAACAGAGATATGAAATTTTGTTGTGGTACACTTTTAGGAAGGTTAGAGCACCCATTTGGTAAGGCATGGTATATCAATGGAAAACTATTTATCCAAAGATGTGCAGAATCATATTTACAAACAAGTTCCGATAATTATAATAACCACAGAAATTACTAAATTTTGTTGATGAAAAAATCTACACATATTTTTTGTGGTACACTTTACGGGACTATAATGCATACAATTACCAAAAAAGTGTGTGTTTGCTTAGATGCTAATTTTTCAAAGATGTGCAGAATCATAATTTTAAAATATTTTGTTTAGCTATTACACCCAGAGAGATAAAGTAAATATGTTGATGGAAATCCACATAATGCTTTGTGTGGTACACTTTACGGGTTTATATTGCGCACAATTACAAATACAACGCATATCCGGGGAAAGCTCTTTCTCCATAGATTGGTAGAAGTATTTAATTAATATAATATAAAAACCAAGATCCAATAGTCACAGACACTAAAGTCACATTTGTGGTAAACTTTTGGGGACTATAGAACACTTATATAGTAAAAAAAATTATAAAAATGGAGAGTTGTTTATCCAAATATGTATGTGCAAAATCATAAATATAACTTATTCTGGTTAGTTTAAACTAATTCGTTGATGAGAAATTCACATCGATTTTTAGTGATACACTACACTGGTCTAAAATGCCCAGAAATTAAAAAAAACGTATAACACTGGAAGCAAGATGCTTATATTATAATAACTTAATAAAGGTATTATTTTTTTTTAATTATATTCAATTTCATATATTATTTACTAACCATAACACATATTGATTTATTGTTGTTTAAAACACGGATTTTTTAAATTTTCACAAAATTTTACTGGTACAAGTACATCACAAATTGTTTCACAATTTTCTCTTTTCTTCGGGTATTTTTTTTACTGCATTTCAAATTGCAATTTGCAGTCCTTTTTTGGCAACGAAATTCACAGGCATTGAAGCATAATCGAATGACCGACGGAAAGACCGAACGATAGCAATGACAGCGACGACCGTTTCAATGCAAGAACACGAAAGGAATAAAACTGTTGTGTAAAAACAAATAGCGACAAACTGGAAACTCTTAAGGACAATCAGGTCTTGTAAATAATTCAACAGAGTTAGGTAGATAAGTCCTTGCCACAAAAAGGACAGGAACAACAACAAATACAAAAAAACGCACACAAGAAGCAGCCATGTGTTGCACACATGTGACTGAAGAGTATTGGACTTAAGCGGGGATTGGGAAGTCCCAGGATGTTCTACGTATAGGATGTGTGAATAATGAAGCAAGTGCTAAATTGGCCGCAAATGCAAATAAGGATGCAAGGAGAGTAAAGAGAGAGAGGGAAGAGCATGATATTTATATAAGAGAGAAATAGAGGGACGAAAAAGTGAGAGGTAGAAACAAAAATTAAACAAAAGCAGGTGCTCAATTATTTCAACGAGAAACATGAAATGAACCACAGGTGGGATTATTGTGAAGGATTTGCACAAACGCACCGTTTTTAAATCCGGCAAGTGTTCTCAGAGGATCGCCTTTTAACAGATCATTTGTTGTAAAGCTTTTTCGCGCAACCTTAATTTCAAGTGGCATTTACTTAGGGACCTTTTCCGGCATCACGTTAAACATGCCTTTGACGTTTTTGGTTAATTAGGCCTTTGATTTGAAGAAAGAACAATACCTTTGTTCTCAGAATTCAGTTTTAAATGACATGACACCACTCAAAACGCACAAAAGTCTGAACGATGGCAAAAAAATGTGTCTTAGTGTTTTACGAGTTAATTTTCGTTAAAGCATATCATTTGCCATAAATTTCACGTTTACGCTTCACTGAGCGTGCACGATTTAACCAAAGTGTTCTGGGGAAAATATTATCAAAAATATTTGTTTTGTGTACTTTTGAAGTATTTATAATGTTGTTTTTACCGTACATTCATAAAGGAATTACCTCATCATCGAGACCATTAGGTTACGCCAATTAAATGCGCTACGATACTTTGCGTTATGTAGTATTTAATTAGCGGATATTAAAATTAATTCAAACTTCGATTCAAAATTACAATAAAAAGCAAATAGATGCCCTTGAATAATTTGTGTATCCTTCACCTTGTAAATTTCACGCTAACTTTTACCTGAAAATCATAAATTCTGAATCGGATAAATAAAAAATCAGGCTCGAAATAATTTATGCATAATACTATAAAGGAATTCCCAGCTGAAATAACTGTATATAAAATAAATTACACTGCGCAAAAAAAATTTTGTCCAAGGCCTAAACATTTTTTGTTTAGATTGAGGGACACGATTAAATAAAATCAAATCCAAAATTTTTGTTCTTAATTTTGTATGGTTTTTTTTTAATTTTTTAGATTTTTTTATAAAGGGCCCGCCATCTAACGTTTTTTTTTCAACTAGTGAGTGGTAACACTTAGCTCATGTCTGATTTGACAGATAATTAGTTTTATCCTTCCGCTGAACGAATATGGTTGTGTATACGCTTGAACAACGCTGGGAAATATTGCGACATTGCTTTGAAAATTTTGATTTTTAATTTTTGATTTTCATTTAATTTTGATTTTTTCATTTTGATCTTGGCGGATATGTAAACAAGCAAAATGATCGCATTTGGGGCACAGAAAACCTGAACCCATACATTGAAAAGCCGATACACCCAAAACGAGTCACTGTTTGGTGCGAATTTTGGTCCAGAGGCATAATTGGGCCATTTTTCTTCGAAAATGAGCAAGGAGTGGCCGTTACAGTCAATGGCGATCGTTATCGGGCCATGTTGAACGAATTTTTGTTCACAAAAATTGAAGAGGAGAATATTGGCAACATTTGGTTTCAACAGGACGGCGCTACGTGCCACACAGCCGAAGCTACACTCGATGTTTTGCGCCCCGTTTTTGAAGATCGCATTATCAGCCGCAGAGCTGATGTCGTTCGGCCACCTCGGAGCTGCGATTTGACACCGTTGGACTATTATTTGTGGGGTGCCCTCAAAGATATGTGTTACGCCGACAAGCCATAGACAATTGACGCTTTAAAGGGCAATATTCGTGAAGGCATTGGTGAAATACAGCGGCACACAATCGATAATGTGCTTAAAAATTGGACCGATCGTGTAGGCTACTGCATGGCCAGCCGAGACAGCCATTTGAATGAAATTATTTTCCATTATTAACCGGAAGAATTGCACTTTCAAATAAAAAAAGAAATTTAAGAAAATATTCATTAGTTTTTTTTATAGCATTTTCAAAAAAAAAAAAGTTATTTGGCGAACCCTTTATATTTTTTTAATTTTTTTACATTTCTTTTTAATTTTTCTTTATTATTTTTGTAATTCAATTTTTCATTGAGTTTACCTTTAGTATTTTGACAATATGAATGCCAAAAAAATCTATGAATAAATGTAGAAATTATAACCCTTTTGGTAGAAGAAAGAGAATTCCAATAAAATCATGTTTTTAGACACACACCATTGTGAACGAGGGTATACATTATTTGCTACGGGCCAAAAGTGTAACATATCGAAGGAATGACCTAACCCCTCATGCATATTTGGCGTTTTGAGCAATGTTCGTCCGTCTGTCTGGATGGTGCGTAGAATAAATCTCGATAGGAGTAACCGATTGACTTTCAATTTGGTACATGTTAATATTTTTTCTATATCAGGCTAAGCTAGCAGATGGATCATGTTGGTCCACTCCTTCTAGTACCTCACGCACAAGGGTCAACAATTTGTGAATTATTGATTCTTTAATACCTTCTATACTATTTATCGGAACCGTCTGCAATTCCACATATAGTATTAATTTATTAGTAGCTAACACCTTGAAAAGAAATGTAAATATTTACAATTTTGTGCACTGTAATGCTTTTACAAAATTTACTGTCTGATGAAATATTGGCGTTATTGCCACGCCCCTTTGGTACTTACCTTACAAATGGACCATTTGGCACAAAAAGTTCACACCTTATAACTTTGATTCCAGTCTATACAAACACTTGAAGTTTTGTGCAGTGTTATGTTTCTATAGTACCTGTAGTCCCATGCATTACTAGCAATATTGTCACGCCACATTTTTATATCCTACACCACACTGTGGTACAGGGTATTATGACTTTGTGCATTTGTTTGTAACTCCCAAAGGAAGAAGAGATAGACCCATTGTTTATTATACCGATCGACTTGTAATCACTTTCTGCGTCGATTTAGGTATGTCCGTCTGTCTGTCTGTCTGTAGATGTATTCTTCTAATCAAAGTACAGGTCGCAATTATGGTCCGATCTCAACGAAACTTTGTACATATCTTTCTTTAGACCCAAGGACGATCCCTATTGAATTTGGTTAAAATCGGTTCAGATTTACATATAGCTCCCATATATATGCACTTCCGATTTGGCATATATGCACTGTATAAGCAACATTTTTGAACCGATTTGTACAAAAATTGACAGAGAGTAGTCTCGTGATACACTAGAGACAATACAAAATTTGGGGGAAATCGGTTCAGATTTAGATATAGCCCCCATATATATGTTAACCCCGATTTGACATGTAAGCGCTGTAGAAACTGTATTTTATATCCGATCAGTACGAAATTCGGCAGAAAGAGGCTTCTTATTACTTGAAGGAATACTGCCAAATTCTGAGAAAATCGGTTTAGATATAGCCCCATATATATGTTACCCCCGATTTGAAATTCAAGCGCTGTAGGAACTGTATTTTATATCCGATCACAGCGAAATTCGGCAGAAAGAGTTTTCTTATTACATGAAGGAATACTGCCAAATTCGGAGAAAATCGGTTTAGATTTAGATATAGCCCCCATATATATGTTAGCCCCGATTTGACATCTAAGCGCTGTAGAGACTGTATTTTATATCCGATCAGTACGAAATTCGACAGAAAGAAGTTTCTATTTTACATGAATGAGTATTCAGGGAAACTCGATTCAGATTTATATATAACCTCCATATATACAGGGCTGATATGTATTGCAACCAACTTCAGGTTGCTATCATTTCGAAACCGGTAGTCTGATAGCTGACAGATTTATTTCAGTGACAGTTCATTTTATTGTTTACAAGCTAACAAAAGCATTTTGATCTTCAAATTCAGAAAAAAAAAGTTATTCGTGATGGAATTCAAGCGTGATAGTGTCATTGCTTTATATTTGGGCGGAAAAACACAAGTGGCTATCGTTAGAGCCCTCCAGCATTTAAATGTGAATAAATCTTTTGTTTCTCCTACCATTGCTCGTTACCATGATACTGGCAGTGTTGCACCGCGTCCAAAAAGTTGACGAATTAAAACGGTAACAACACCAGAAATGATCCGAAAAGTGAAGGCCAGATTTGATCGAAATCCACGCCGCAGTGGTAGAAAAATTGCTCGTGAGCTGAACATATCGCGAGAACGGATACAACACATATAAAAAAATGAGCTTGGACTAAAGCCATTGAAGTTCCAAAAAGTGCAAGAGCTCACCAATGCACGAAAAAAAGTTAGACTGGAAAGAGCCAAGGAGTTGCTTCGGTTGCACGAAAGTGGCCAGTTACCGAATTTGGTTTTCTCCGATGAGAAGCCATTCCAAATTGAGCAGTTTGTAATCAAAATAAATGATCGGTTTACTTGCCAAAGAGGTCAGCTGTAAATTTACACCTTCGATTGGCCACCAGAACTCAAGCGCCTCCGATGGTAATGGTGTGGGCCGCCGTAACGGCCGATGGTCGCTCCCCGCTCGTATTCATCGACCATGGGGTCAAAATAAATGCCGAATATTATCGGGAAAATGTCCTAAAGACAGTATTGAAGCCCTGGGCAGACAAACATTTCGGCCGCAGACCATGGACATTCCAACAGGACTCAGCACCATCGCACTCAGCACGCGTCAACCAAGAATGGCTTAAAAAAGAGGTTCCTCGCTTCATTTCTACCGCACAATGGCCACCAATATCACCGGATCTCAATCCGTTGGACTTTTGCGCCTGGGGCATTTTAGAGAGTAAGGTTCGCACTAAAAAATACCAAAGTATCGATCATCTCAAGACGGCGCTTCACCGGGAATGGGCCAAAATACCGCAGAGCCACTTTCGTGCAGCGTGTGATGGCTTTGTCGGTCGTTTGAAGGCCATAATTCGTGCCAAAGGTGGCCAATTCGAACAAATCTAAACTGTTTCTAAAAAAAAACTAAAAAAATATAGCGCTTTACTTTGTTGCATTACATATCAGCCACCCTGTATGTTCCTCCTGATTTGGTTACAAAGCGCTATAGAATTTGTACTTTACTTCCGATCATTACAAAATTCTCCAGAAAGATGTTCCTCAATTTAGGAACGAAATTTAGCAATTATCGTTTCAGAATTAGATATATCCACATACACTTGTGGACACACAATTAAGTCACATGAACTGTTTCATTTAATTTAAAGGAAAAACTATAATTTAGCTAAAGTTAACCAAAATAACACTTTATATATTTGAATAAAATATTTTTAAGTACAAAAACCAAAAATAATTCTAAATTTTTCATTAATTTTTTCCACCTTTTTAAATTCATATTGCATTTTATGTGGACATATAATTAAGCCATTTGAAAAAAAATATTTATATATAAGGAACATAGAATATTTTGTATTCATGGTATATTGTATCGTCAGTATTTGGTAGGATATCCTTTCTGTTTTATTATTTCGGCACATCTGTTTGGCATTGTTTTAGTTAGAGCTAAGCATTGGTCAGGTGTTATTTTATACCATTCCTCTTGAATAATCTTCCACAAATCCTCTTTTTAGTTGGTTTTTTTTGCTGCTACTATACTTTTTATATCGGGGCTTTGCGCTGGCCACTCAGGAACTATTATTTTTTTCTCGTCTAGCCAAGACTTAACGACCCGAGATTTATGTTTTGGGTCGTTGTCATGCTGGAATATCCAGGCTAATGGCAAATCTTCAGCATATTCGGTATCAAGATGGTTCTGTAAGTTGTCTTTATACATTTCATCTTTGGGATCAAGATGAGAGTTTACTGGTCGTCGTACTTATGGTCTGCCGTCATTTCCGAAGACATTAAATTTGGATTCGTCACTCCAGACTACTAGGTACCAAAAACTTTGGCGACGGTTATAATATTTTTTGGCAAACTGCAAACGCTGAACAATGTTTTTTTTATACATTTGGTTTTCATCTAGCAATGCGTCCATGCAGGTTTTTTTTCAGTCAGACGTCTCCTGATGGTCCTTGCTGAAATTTGGACGTTGTGTTCTGACTCCATTTGTGACCTTATCTGCGTAGATGTCAGAAAGGGGTCAGCTTTACTCATTCTAGCCATGAGCCTGTCTTCTGCGGCAGACGTTTTTCGTGGTTTTTTTCGTGGCAAATTATCAAACGTTTTCCATTTTTTGTAATATTGAATTGCGTTGACTATTTTTCCACGCGATAATGAAAGTGATTTTACCACTTAGGAAACACAACCCAAATTTTCGTAACACAATAAATTATTTGAAAATAATAACGCACATTTTTTAAACAATAATACTAAAAGACAATTTTATATAGAACATCAAATGGTGAGAAGTCAGTGACAAACGAAAGTAGACAAAAGGGTGTAAAAATAAATTCGTGAGTTACATTCGTCCCACACCCAAGACACAAACCATGAGGAACGTATTTGTGGTGTGGAACGTATTAAAATTAAGTTTTTTGGTGAAAAAAAAACGGTAAAAAAACTAATAAAATTAAACATGTTTGTTTGACATTTTTAAGCAATTCGAATATAAATATTCATTTCACATACAAATATTTAATGAAAGCAGCCTATTACAGCATTTACAAATTTGTATTTTTTCAAAAAGTATATATGAATATCATGAATATCTATTTTTCCCCTTCAAAGTAATTCCCCTCGCATATAATACACTTCTGCCAAAAGCTTTTTCCAATCCTCGAAGCACTTCCAATAATCATTTTTGTTGACGGCATCGAAGCTCCTCCTTCGATGCCGTCTTTATCTCCTCAATCGTGGCGTAGCGTCGTCCTTTCATGGGCCTTTTCAGTTTTGGGAACAAAAATAGTCACAGTGGGCTAGGTCAGGGGAATACGGTGGCTGTGTTGTTTTTTGCCAAATATTCGCGCACAAGCAATGATTTGTGTGCAGGGGCCTTATCATGGTGCAAAAACCAGTTTTTTTCTTCCACAAATCCGGGCGTTTTTGGCGGATTGCTTCGCGCAATTTGCTCATAACTTGCAGGTAATATTCTCTCATAATGCACCACGCCCCTGTATTCAAAGAAAACTGTGAGCAAAACCTTTACGTTCGACCGAAATTGGCGCGTCCGGCACGCTGTTCGTCCTTCGCATCTTCTCGGCCCTCTAAAAACATTTTGTACCACCGATAAACGTTGCTTTGGTCCAAGGTAGCTTCAGCGCACATTATTATTTTTTTCACACAAAATTTGATGCAGATTCTTTGATCCATTTTCTGTAACATGAGTACCACGTAGCCCGCGGAAATTAAAAATTCGCGATATTTTTTGAACATACCTCGTATACCAGATATTGCAACACCGATATCTCGCAAACTAGAATACATGAATCGTTCGAGCGAAAAACCACAATTAGCTGACAGTGCGAGTATAAACTGGGAAAAAGACCCATATGGCCAGCTCATCTAGGATTTGAGATATATAGCTCCTCAGATATTGCAATATATGTATGGTATGCAATTCAGCCCGAAAAACGCTTTGAAACTGTTTTCTCGCATTCATTCTGCTTTGCTCTCCGCTCCGCTCGGCTCTCACTATACAATACTGACGCTCATTCATATTACGTTCTGTGTATTTAGTTCTTCTCGCATTGATTTGCGATTTTAATACAGGGTTGAAATGTAGCATTTTTGCACCGTGCAAGTGCGACATTTTTTACTAAAGAAAACGAAACCCTACTAAAGGGCAGCATTTTTTTTACAAACGAAAACAAAAAGGCATTTTTGGGGCGAAAGGCAGAATTAAGAAAAATCATGAAAACATTTAAGACTATTCGAACCCTTCATTTCTTTGGCGCCATCCTGTATAAGAGGTATTACCACATTGAGCTGTTAGGTACAAAATTTTGCATACATTTCAGAAGATACATCAAGATTTGTTTATCACTTTAATACTAACCGATAAGGTGTGATTATTATTTCGAGCAGGTGTGTAAGTAAACAGTAAATTTCAAGAAGGCAAATACGACCGAGCTTTTTCGAAGTTATCCGAAATGTTGATTCTCCATATCCCACACAAAACAGCACAATCTATACTATATTTCTCGGAAATTCCATATTATACATATTTCTATATAAATAAAATGTTCCAAATTTAAATTGATTTGAGGTTTTACTAGAATTTTTATTATAAATAAAATAACAATAAATTTAGACCACTATTCTATATTCTCAACATTTCACACGGGGGGAAAAAACTCGTTGAACATAATAATCGTGAGATATTGTCCTATCATAAAATAAAACTCTATAGTTATTCAATAATTTTTTATTTAATTACCACATAAAAAAGGAAAATTCTATAATAAAATTTAATTATTATAGGTAGATATTAACAAAAGTATTCAAGAAATTAGAAGATGATAATACAAAAATTTATTTCTGGATTTCTGAAAATCTCTGCTGTGGATGTCTGGATGATGTTTAGTATATAAATCCCACATAAACATTTGTAGCATGTGGCATTGTTTCATATGAAATTGATGACAACACTGTGGACATAATTCATTTGAAATTTTGAATTTTTAAAATTGTAACAATGCACAAGTCATAAAATCAAAAACGTTACCATGACATAAGATGCATGTTGTCATGTCATCGAAACGGAAGTTGTGTTTTGAGTCGTCGAACACAATGAATGGAAACGCATAAAAAGGAAGCACGCACACAACTCCAAATGATCATGTACTTGACACTCCTCTCACACTCTCCCATTTCCCATCTCGAGGGACAAACTTGTACAAGAAAACACAATAAAAATTAAAGCAATCAGGCGAGAGTACATATATGTTGTCAAAGAAATAAAGAAAAAAAACAAGATAAAACGTCAGCTTTGAGAGAAGAGTTGCGTGTACTAAAAATAAGAACATGACACAGGCCACAAACATAAAAAATAGTACCAACAACAACTAAAACAAATGCTCTTCCCCTGAATACTAAATATTCCTTGGGCTTCTTCTAATTATAAACTAAACACACAACACAGTTGACATGATAAAGCATAAACGGCCGGTATGGATCAGTGATCAACAGTACGTGTCGTCACCAAAGGACAGACAATCCTGACACTTATTTTCTAAGAAATCAGCTGTAAATGGTTGTCGGCGGCGGCTGATTGTTGTTAAATCCCACAATTAAATTAGGAATTCCCCCGCTCTCTCATTACCCGGAAGAAGTGAGAGAGACAGGATTATAAACATAAGAGCAAGAGAGTGAGTGAGCGATCACATAAGCGGCTGTTGAATGTTGTGAAGGTACAAGTTCATATGTATATGTATATGTACTTTATGAAACATTACTGTACGAGGCAACAACTTTAATTATAGTGATAAAAGTTCATAATTCCCAGCCTTTATGCACTCAAAGAAGTCAAATACAAATAATCACGCATCACCTTCTTATATTAATACAAGCTGAAAAAAATCGCTTCTGTAGTATATTGTCCCAAACATATTCGGCTTGAAATAAACATATGTTTAGGGTACACTCCAAATATATAATGTTTTACACACACAAATATTATATGTTTGTGAGGATATTGTTCTAAACAAAAATATGCTCCCATTCAAATATTTTTTATTTGGAACTAGTATTTCCGAAACAAGGATTCATTTGTAATTATTTATTTTGGTAATGTATTAAATGCCTTAACTTAAAGACAAGTTTTCTGTTTTTCAGATTCTCAAAGAGCAATTTTTTTATAAATTTTATATGTTTGTAAAATTTAATCAAATCTTAAATGGAACAATCTTTCGTAAATATAAACGACATTGATGGATTGACAAAAAGTGATGAATAGGAATATTTATAAATAAGGAAATTTTTAGCTATAAAGTGTAACACGAAAACTAGGAAAAGCTAACTAAAATTCGAATAAGTCAGTAATGTTTTAAAAATCTTTTTAAATAAAACATATTTGGAAATCTTCTTATTTGTGCAAATAAATTATGTTCTAATATATTAATATATGCGTTCCAAACAAAATTTCTTGATTTTCAAATAAAATTTATTTGTTAACAAATATATAATTGGCATGTTTTCGTTAGAAGCTAGCACTTTTAGTTTAGCACTTTGCAACGAAAACAACTGACTTCCACTAACTGGCACATAAGCAATCCACTAACTGGCACATAAGCAATAATTTTCACTATCTGGTAGCAATGGTGTCATGAGTTGCGAAGAAAGAACAGTGCGAAACAGAAAAAAAATTCGTGAAAAGTATTTATAAAACATATATTTACTATTCTATGTTCAATTGTTCACACTCTTTTTGCAAATATTAAAATAATTTCCCATTTTTGTTCTTCTTCTTCCCGTTAATTCACAATAATTGATAAAATCTCTCCAAAAATGTGATGCCATATTGCTAAATGTAGGGTGCCCAATCTGGCAACATCATACTCGATTAAGACATGAACACAAGCACCAAACTTCATCGGGAACTAATAGTGCTTAAAAGTGCTTAGCTCCCCATACAAATTAAGCACTTATTGTGTAACGAAAACACGCCTAATATTTAAAAAAATAGTTTCCAAGTATATTTTCTTTCGTTTCAAACATATCAAAAATGACGATTTTCCTCCGTGTAGATACACATATTTGGTTAGTATTAAAATATAGAAAATTGTGAAATAAAAAGTATTCCTCTTAATAGTTCAATGTGGCAACGCCATTTACGAAGTACCAAACATTATTGACCAATTAATTTTAAATACCATGCCGATCTTTCAGACTTAAGAGTGGTACGAAGCGTTGGAAATAATACTAATAGATATAATTAAATAAATGTCACTAATTGTTAATACAATGCAATCTATCTGATTTTTGTTTAATTGTTTCTTTAAATTGGTCGTCTATTATAAACGGATGGCCCAATTGGTCGTCTACTATAAAGTGGATGGCCAATTGGCCGTCTACTATAAAGTGGATGGCCCAATTGGCCGTCTACTATAAAGTAGATCTACAATAAAGTGGATGGTCCAATTGGCCATCTACTATAAAATAAATTACCCACTTTGTCATCTGCTACATACAAAGTAAATGGTCTGACTGTTTGACTACTATAAATAAGGGTACCAATTGGTAGTGTAATATAAATTAGATTACCCTATTGGTCATCTACTATTTAGAAAGTCACCCAATTGCCGTCTACTACAAAGCAGATGAGGCAATTTTTTGTATACTTTAAATAATAACCAATTGAGGTCCCTAGTGCTAACACGGGTCCAGTGCCCCTAATCGGAATCAACCTGTTTAATACTCAAAGTTGTCAACACTCGTAATTCGAATATCGCCGGTACCGGCAAGATCTGTCAGACTTGGGAACCCAGTATATCCAGACATCGTTTACTCAATGCGGGATAGTAACAAAGCAAGTGTTAAATGCTATCCATTTCTTCCTCATCTCTACAGTTTCTGCAGAAGTCATTGGGGGCAATATCTTACCTTTTGGAGCGTTCGCCGATCGGGCCGTGTCCCTTCAGAACTGAGACTAACGTATACAGTCGTTTACTCTCTATATATTGTGACCTTTTTGGCCAGATTTGTCTAGCTACCCTACATGTGCCGATTTCTATCCATCTTCCATTGGACTGCCTGATTGCTTCATGTATAAGCCAAAGTTTACATGTGCATTGTGGCGCACCAACAAATTCTCCGAGAATTTGTAATGTCGTCTCCTTCCCAGCGGCTTTGCAATTCCCCGTGATATCCCTATGCCTAGGTGGCTATATGAGTTACATGTAGAGCCCGACCGAATATTCGGCTACGGCTACGGCCAAAACTCGACATTCGGCCAATATTCGGCATTCGTCTTACAAGGTCTTAATGCAAAATACTTTCTTTGTCATTATAACATTAAGGTTTTTAATTTTATGTGCTAAGTAAATAAATACGTAAGCAGTAGACATAAACTGATTAAAAACACAATTTTTTGGTGCAAAGTAAACAATTCTTTAACAAATGTAAAACATTCGGCTTCGGGTACGGCTTCGGCCGAAGGTTGTAAATTTAGCCGAAGTTCGGCTACGGATTCGGCCTTAAAATCCGACTTCGGTCGGGCTCTTGTTACATGTTAAACTATTCAGGCATCTCGTTAAGATAATTGCGGCAGCAGAGGGTTGTTTGTGAATTTAGGGATGCCACACTATCAATCGACAGTGGATGTAGTAGGACTTATAGACTCCATCGCTGTAGTCTTTAAAGCCCCGCTATGCTTAAGCAGGCAGTTCTCTGAACTTTTATTAACTGACTGGTGATGGATCGCTTATCCATTAGTATAAAGTTAATGTAGGATTGTTTGCCATATTGGCTTACTTATATGGACGATTTTAGGCGAGAGGTCCCAACGTACCCCTACAGCTTTCCTAAAGGAATATAAGGCGACGTTGGCCTTCCTTACCCGTTCCAATATATTAAGTCTGATGGACAATTTCATTTCTAGGATTGTACCTATTTTGTACTTTCAGACCCCGATGTGTAAAGATAACCAATGCTGTCTTATTCGGGCCTGTCAGGAATGATTAGTCGGAGAAATACATTATGAAATGATTCTATTGCCTCTTTCAGGCGTAGCGTCATATCGCCCAAAACCATGTACATATGTCATATCGCCCAAAAAAATGCAATGCTAGTTGTTGTTGTAGAAAATTTTGGTTTTTGGGCAATATGACATCGACATTGGGCAATATGTCATTTTGAACGGTATGAAATTTTTAATTTTTTGTTAAACCCAAAAAAAGGTTATGTCATAACGCCCAAATTATGTAAACACATTTATTTTCAAATGTCCATCACGGTTGTCAAAATAAAATTTATCATGAGCATTTTTTGTAAAACAAATTTCGAATGGTCGGAAAGCCAAAAGACGGCTACGGGGACCAAGATGATCTGCGGTAGGTGTCGTATTTGTGTGAACGGACTTCGGCCGTAATTAAAGATTATCTCCTCTGGGGTATGTCAAAAAACGGCTACGCTGGTCAAGGTATCTTTGCAGAGGCCCTTTAGTTCGCGTAGCCCTCTTTGGGCATACCCCAGAAGAGAAAATCGTTAATCCCGGCTGAAGGCCGGCCACGCACAGAATGTTTGGTCCGTGTAGTCGTCTTTTGACATAGCTCAGAGAAGAAAATTTTAAATCGCGGCCGAAGGCCGGACACGCAAATGCTCTTTGGTACGCGTAGTCGTATTTGGTGAGGCATATTGGTATGTGTCACCGCTACGTGATGAATTGTATTATTAAAATTCTTTTGTAACGCTATGCTTTGCAACATTTTATATTTATTGGAATGTCATATCGCCCAAAAAAAACTTTGGGCTTTATGACATTGCGTTTGGGCGATATGACAATTCCAGGTAATTAATTTGGGCGATATGTCGCTTTTTGGGAGCTATGACATACATGGTCTTGGGCGATATGACGCTACGCCCCACTTTCAGCACACTTGAGTGGTCTCAATTTGATGACCACCTGAAGACTGACTCTCGAGAGAACTCGTCGTGGCGATTCATTGAACATATTGACCTGGACCTAGTAGTTTAATGACCCTCCGCCATGGACCGTGGTACTAACGATGTACTCAAACTTTTTAGACATAGTGTACACCGCACAAAGGAAGAGTAGAAGAATATGTGATAGTAGGTACATACGTACATGCACGAATAATTCGATGCATCTGTCTGTGTTTTAAGTGCAAGAATTTATGTTGTTTTCCGTAATTTTGTATTCTAAACAAGACGACGGCTTTACTGTTGATGCCGACAACAGGAATAACACAAAACTATGACTCACCCCAATGCCAATGAAATGACAGAAATAGGGATGAACAACAAACGATTGCCAATCGAGAGGGAGAGCTAGAATTATAGAGTAAATGCGAGAGAGAGCGCGCGGATTCCGGTATTCGCTTAGAAATGAATCCTTGGTTGCACATTTGTCTCTACTATCTTCTGCAATGTTTTGATAACTATTTTTTTTACCTACTTTTTACAAAATATGAATACAATTCAGACGAAAAATTAGCACAAAAGTGAAATTTTATTGTGGGTTAATAAAGAACGAAAGGCAGAACTAACCTAAGAAAACAAAAAGAAAACACATCAAAATGACAGCAAGAAACCAAGAGATGAGGATATAAAGTTATTCAGGTAAATACAAAAATTTTGGCAAAAGAGCAATGCAAGGAATTCTCAGATTAGAAATGTCTATTTCACCTTCGACATGGGAAAAAGTATAACTATTCCTGAGTAGGCGTAGGAGTTGATAACATGATTAGTTAGTTGATTCGGAATTTTCAGTATCGACTTTATAATAAACCAGCAGACGTTGTCCTGCCCGTTCTGTTTGTTATTCGTTGATATTTCATTAAAAAATTCATACATCACGAGATTCAGGAAAAAAAAATCATAAACAAATTATATTGACTACCGGTTAGAATCATACATACAAACAATTATCCAGACAAACCACACATACATTTTAAATTTCACTCATATCGCTCTGGATATGCGAATTTTGAAAATATCTTGACCACTCCAAAATTTATCACGGTGAAAATTATTCTAAGACACAGATGACCCCAAACTGAACCTATTGTTAAATTTTTAGGCAATTCGATCTTATGGTTATGGACATCATGCGTTACTAACAAACGTACAAAGGATTTTATATATAAAAATATATATAAAGATAAACAAAAGCATCTGAGGAAGTTCAAGTGATATTAATTTATAGATAACCACGCGGGCAATAAATGATCATCACAAGCGTAGTTTCTACATCGGTTTAGTAATTCTTGCACCGTGGACACAAAAAATATTCTATGACGATTTAGCCATAACCACGCGGGCAATAAATGATCTTCACAAGCGTAGTTTCTACATCGGTTTAGTAATTCATGCACCGTGGACACAAAAATAGAAATAATCAAAGAAATCAGTTAGTTCTATTTAGTTAATATCTTGTCTATAAGCACCTTTATTAATAGGTTTCGTAGGTATTCCCATTTAATTAGCAGTTTTTTCTCAATATTTAGTTATTATACCCTCCACCATTGGATGGGGGGTATATTCATTTTGTCACTCCGTTTGTAACACCTCTAAATATTGATC
The DNA here is from genome assembly GCA_963930755.1 of Eudasyphora cyanicolor. Taxonomy (NCBI): domain Eukaryota; kingdom Metazoa; phylum Arthropoda; class Insecta; order Diptera; family Muscidae; genus Eudasyphora; species Eudasyphora cyanicolor. The sequence goes on from OZ005735.1 coordinate 160,356,598, forward strand.
TGAGACCCCATAAAGTATATATATTCTTAATCGTCGTAAAATTCTAAGACGATTTAGCCATGTCCGTCTGTCCGTCCGTCCGTCTGTTGTAATCACGCTACTGTCCGTAATAATAGAGCTAGGTTGATCAAATTTGGTATAAATATTTCTTATAGTTGCAGGTTTTTTGTGATTGCAAATGGGTCATATCGGTCAATGTTTTGATATAGCCCCCATATATAGCATCTTACGATTACTTATTGTGATTCCTACTGTTCTCATCTACTTTACATATACTATATTTTTATACCCCCCACCATAGGATGGGGGTATATTCATTTTGTCACTCCGTTTGTAACACCTCTAAATATTGATCTGAGACCCCATAAAGTATAATCTTTTGTACGTAAGAATTTTAAAATTTGTCAGAAATTCGGCTATGAATTGGAATAATAACAAGTATAAGCGTTAATTCTAAATCGTCTTAGAATTTTACGACGATTAAGAATATACATATATACTTTATGGGATCTCAGATCAATATTTAGAGGTGTGGAGGGTATACAAATAAAAAAAAAAAGCTATGAGTAAAAAACGTGCCGCTCAAAAAAAAATAATAAGAAGTGAGAAGATGGACCATATTAGTTTACTCCTTCTAGTACTGGCCTGACAAAGGGTTAAAATTAAGTGAAATATTGATTCTCTAATAAGTTCTATACTACTTCATCTGTAATTTCTCACATAGTAATAGTTTATCCGTCGCTTTCACCTTGAGAAAAATGGGCGAAGTGCATATAAATACTTGAAATTTTGTGCAGTGCAGCTTTTATGGTACCTACAGTCCGGTAAAAATTGGGCATTATTTCCACGCCTCTTTTTGTACCTCCCACACAAATGGACCATTTTGCACCAACATTTAACTGCTTATAACTTTAATACTATTTCATATTTTAAAGCTATTAAATGCAATTTAAATTGATAATAATTTAATTAACCCAAAAAATAAATAAACTTACGAATATTTTTTGGACTGAAAGTGAGGGAATTCGTAAGTCGGTTTACCCGACTGAACTTTCTTACTTGTTTATTATATCGATTAATATGTTGTGAAGTCCCTTTTTTACTTTTAATGAACAATGACGAGGTAATAGGATATTAAAAATTCACATTAAATAATTCAAAAATAAAACATCACTCCTGATGAAGCTGAAAATTAAACAACGAAACGTTGAGTGTAATGTGATATAAATTAGTTATATTTATATTAAAGAATGTATCTGACCAAAAATGTCCGACAACAACATTAGCAAAAAAACGTCAAATTTATTCGTGTAAGAAGTAGTTAAAGGCTACTTAATTTTGAATTCTTTAAAACTTTCCTGAAAGGATTCGGATAAATGGTTCTCGATATATGCTATAATAAGTTTTTCAGCCTCTCTATTCTTGCAAATCGCGATTGATCGCGAGATATCTAAATATGAACCGATTTTCTCGAAGTTTAGCAGTGTTCGTTCTCGATTAAGAAACTCTTTTCTGCCACCTTTCCTAATGAACGGATGTAAAATAAAGCTTGTGCAGTACGTTGATACCTAATTGGAAGGATCGTATGGGAGCTATATTTAAATCTGAACCCGTTTATTTATAATTATACTGTCTTCATTCCTGTATTAATGAACTCCTTTATGCACAATTTAGCAACGATCATATATAAAATACGATTTCTATAGGGCTTAGATGCCAAATCGGAGATAAATATATATGGGACTGTATCTAAATCTTTGCTCCAAATTCAATACAGTTCGTCCCTTGTGCGAAAAAGTTGTCTGTAACAAGTTTCATCAGGATTGGTCAATAGGTACGCCCTGTGCTTTGATTACAACATTTACTTGGACATCAGACAGACAGTTAGGACCTTTCTATATTGGGGTAAAGATATACATACAACTAAATTGAGTGCATACGATTTATTCACTATGACCCGTGGAATTATTATAACATATTCCCGTTTCGTATTTAGACAGTTTCCCATAACAAACGATAGAAAATAACATTTTTTTGCGAAAAAAATATTTCAATAAAGCATCTTCCGAATATTTAGTATACATACTTTCCATTATTTATACTCGTATATAATTTGATGGACTGTGTTAAAATACTGCATACAAAATATTGTACAAATGTATGTATGTAGAATATTTAAAATTCATCAATAAAAAATTAAAAAAAAAACACACTAATATCGCTTTGTGCTAAAATTGTCTGTCAGATTTTTTGTTTATTTTGCATGTGTGTTGCTTTGTTTAGCAGCAGAAGAATGACGCTCTATTGATCTTTCCATTGAACGCTTTTGTATTATTTAAACACAATTTTTGATTATTTATCTATACTTAATATGACATTATACCTATTTTTTTGAAGAGATTGTATTTGTTGTCTTTAAATATGAATACACATTCAAAGTGAACGATTCGGTATAAAAAAAAATCGAAATCTTTTTAATTGATATAAGCAACCTAGATTCGAAATTTTTTGTTTGTATTTCTGGCACATTAAAAAAGATTCAAAAAATATAAAATAAAATATAAAGAATATTTTATAACTTCCGGAGTTATTTTTATACCATAGGATGGGGGGTATATTCATTTTGTCACTCCGTTTGTAACACATCTAAATATTGATCTGAGACCCCATAAAGTATATCGTCATCAGAAACGAAAAAGGGCGTAACAACAAGAAAAATGGAAATTCAGTTTTTGATGGATTTCGGTGCACTGTATCAAAATACACATCCTGACAAATTTTTAGCGGCGTAATCTTAAAAATGGCGAATTTATTAACGAAATATAAAAGGGCCTAACAACAAATTATTTCTTTTTTCATAGTTAAAAAAATCCTATTTCACGTAATTTTCACAAACAAGTTATAAAACATGTTTGTGTGATTTTTTTATATATGCATTATTATGTTTAGATATTATCCTGAAAACCACGTTTTTCTTTCGGCAGCACTTCTCATTTTATTTAGTTTTTTGCTTCTCCTGTAAAATTGCCAAACATGATGATAGGCCCTTTTTCGTTTCTGATGACGATATATATTCTTAATCGTCGTAAAATTCTAAGACGATTTAGCCATGTCCGTCTGTCTGTCCGTTCGTCCGTCCGTCTGTTGTAATCACGCTACAGTCCGTAATAATAGAGCTAGGTTGATCAAATTTGGTATAAATATTTCTTATAGTTGCAGGTTGTTTGGGATTGCAAATGGGCCATATCGGCCAATGTTTTGATATAGCCCCCATATTCAGCATCTAATTTGTTGTGATTCCTACTGTTCTCATCTACTATACATATACTACATTTTTATACCCTCCACAATAGGATGGGGGTATATTCATTTTCTACTATATTTTTTGTGTTTTTCGGTGTTATTTTCTTTAGGTTTGAGTTATTTTGTGAGGTCACATGTTATCCATGGTGGAGGGCATATAATATTCGGCATGGCCGAATGTAACGCTTTTACTTGTTGGTTATCAAAATGTGTTGCCAATATCAGATGCAAGAAAATGAAAAAAACTTAAAATTAATGTATACATTTGACATAGTTTTGGTCCTCTAAACAACGAAAAGTACATAAGGATTTTATAAGAAAAATGTTCGAAAAAATAAGTTCTTCTCGTTTCCATTTCCTAATTAACATAACACATTCCGAAAACCTTCAGACTATTGACCCTCGACAAGTACTTAGTAATTGATTTTTGTTAGCTTGTGGTCGAATATACATATGTAAATAAATACAGTATGTCTAGATCTTATCTGGGATTATGTTCTTTTTATTTGTCTGTGCCATCTCTCCACGCGTTCCGAAAATACATAACTCGAAACGTACGCCTTTTTTGAAAATTTTTCTATTTTTTTAGATTTCAGATGCATAACATCCGGAAAAAAATTTTGTTTTTTTTTCCAACTATGAAATGTTTTATTTTGAGCAGAGAATCGATATGCAAATTGATTTTGAAATCGGGAAAAGGTGTTGGGTTCGATATTGAATGAACGATGTACTCATACAAAACAATATTACCTATCTATCCCTAATTAAAATTATCCCAGCTTAAAAATCAAACATATAGACCGACACATAGTCTTACTAATAGTATGCCTCAATTGAAAATTGGCTAGAATTCCAAGCCTATAAGAAAAAGTTAAACACGGCACTAATAAATACGGTCCTTGAAATATTTGTTCATATCTATACCAAAATGAAAGAAAATTTATGAACATTGAAATCAAAAGAGTTGCAGAGTGCTTAAACCTAATTGTGGCCTACATAGGTCTCTGTCTAGAGCGCTGGAATTGGAATCCGAAGATGCTAGATTTGATTCCCAAATGGGACATTGGTAATTTATTTTTTTCAGCAATAAATTCAAATACATACTACCATAAAAACAAAATCTGTTTGTCCAAGACAAAAGGGAAGGTAAACATTGACATAGAGTTTTCAGTGGATAATCGTAAGAATAAACTCAAAATAACACTCATTACCTAAAATTAACAGAAAATGTCAATAAACATCAGGAGATTATGATAATGATGGAAAATAACATGAGTTTCCCGTAATAATCGGTTATAATTCGTACAGTCTAGTTTACGCAAGCTTAAATCAGAGTTGGACATGATGATATATCGAGTATAATCTTAAAATTTCCTGCAGAAAATCTTGCGGTCTCGCTCACATTGCTATTTAATAATTTGTAAAAGTATGGTTAAGCGAAATAAACGATTCCTACTGTTATAGATAACAAAATGAGCCAAAAACAAGTAAGAAAGTTCAGTCGGGTAAACCGACTTATGATAATTCGTAAATTTATTTTTTTTTGTTTTAATTAAATTATTATCAATTTTAATTGCATTTAATAACTTTAAAGTACGAGTATGTATTTTTATTAAAGTTAAAAGCAGTTTATTTTATACAAAATGGTCCATTTGTGTGGGAGGTACCAAAAAGGAGCGTGCCAATAACGCCCATTTTTCTCTGGACTCAGGATACTATAAAAGCATTACACTGTACAAAATTTTAAGTATTTGTATGAACTGATATTAAAGCCATAAGCAGTTAAATATTTGGTGCAAAATGGTCCATTTGTGTGGGAGGTCCCAAAAAGGTAGTGGCCACTTCGCCAATTTTTCTTGACGTGTTAGCGACTAACAAACTAATACTATGTGTGAAATTTCAGAAGATTCGAGTAAGTGGTATAGTAGGTATTAAGGAATCAGTATTTCATTAAAATGTAACCCTTTGTGGGGGAGGTAATAGAAGGAGTAGACCAATATGTCCCATCTTCGAACTTAGCCGGAGATAGAAAAAAAAATATTACCGCATACCAAATTTGAAGTCAATCGGTTACCCCTTTCGAGAGATATCGTGCGCACCAGCCAACAGACAGACGGACATTGCTCAAATGACTTAAAATGACCCAAAACGGATTTCCGCCGAACATACTTAGGGTCTTTGGTCACTCCTTCGATGTGTTACACTTTTGGCTCGTAGCAAATGATATATACCCTCCTCTCTAAGGAGCCAACACTAACTTGACAAAAAAAAAGTGTGGTTATTCCTCATCTTCTTGGAGAAAATCTTTTATAAGTTCAGTTCATAAATCTGGAAGATTGGTTGATGTCATGAATTATCGTGGAATTGCAAAATTAAGTATCACTCCAAAACTTTTTGAGAAAATGGTCACTGAGATTCTGTCTCGTAGTGTATCGCCTACACTTAGTTCTTTACAACATGGATTTTGCAAGGGACTTTCAAATGTGACAAATTTGTTTCGGTTTACTTTATTAATGAGTTTGAGCTTGGTAAACAGACCGATGTGTTTTATACAGATTTTATAAAGCTTGTAATAGAGTTAAAATTTAATGAAATTAACTGCAACAAAATAAAAATGTACTGTACAATATCAACTGGAATAACTGACATTTTACAAATATTCTGTAGTTACGGATGATGTTTTTCACATTGTTTATTAGAACATATTTGGATTTCAATAAAATTTAATTTAAAATTTTTTTAATATATGTATCTCTTGTATTTTTTTTACTTTTTCCGATTTACTATTGAAAATAACAATTGAAACCAAGAAAAGCAATTTAATTTGTTTATTTATCGGTAATTTCATATCAATTTTTATTAAGGCTCTTAATTTTATAATTTATCGAATATTTCTAAACATCTTTGTAAATTTTAAATAAATGTAGTCGAAATTTCTATTTAATATTCAAAATCCATTTAATATTCAAAAACTAATTAGAAGGGGTGGAAACAAAATGGGCATTTCCATGCCGTTTAAGCGGATGGATGAGTAGTTGTCAACCCTAGCCTAGAGTTCTATAATTCGACTTTCGATTCTAAATCGATAGTCGACTTTTTGTTTCTGAAAGTCGACTTTTTGTTTCTGAAAGTCTAAAAGTCGACTTTTCCATGTCGACTTTTTTTTGGCTAAAATTAATAAAAATGCGCTTTGGGTTAGAGCAAAAAACTTTATTTAGTTGTATCAACAGCAATATGGGACCAATTTAACAGTTAAAAATAAGCGAGAAAATATGAATACACAGTAATCTGCCATAATTATATATATATATCGTTGGCTTATATCCAAAAGTGGCTATATTAAAAGACCTAATTTTTCAGGAGAGCAAAAAAACTGAAGAATTTTATTAATTCGCGATAATTTTTATATGATATGAATTATGTATACGAATGTGTTTAATATATACCCTGAAATTCCTAATTCATATCATATAAAAATTATCGTGAAATAATAAAATTCTGCAGTTTTTTAGCTCATCTGAAAAATTGGGTTTTTTAATATAACCACTTTTGGATATAAGCCATCGATATTCTTTTTTATAGTTATAAATAGTTTGGCATTATAATAAATAAAGAATTGACGGATCCAAACAAAATACAGTCACGAGAAAATTAAAAGTATTGGCTTAGGGGTTACTTTCGGCTTATCGCCACAAATTCGGAGTCAAATCGCTCTAAATATGCTTATTTTTTAAGCCCAATTGATTGGACATGTTCCGTGAATAAGTATGACATATATGTTTTAAATATTGTTGTACATAGTATTCATCTTTCAATACATGTATATGGCCTCTTGGACTTTCTATGTATTGATGTTAAATAAATAAATAAATGCAGTTGGACTTGAGAAAACCTTTTTTTATTATTTTGGTTTTTTGTATGTTAAAAAAACAATATTGATGTTAAATAAATTAATAAATTCAGTTGGACTTGAGAAACCCTTTTTTTATTATTTTGGTTTTTTCCGTATAAGTTTTTTTAGACCTTTATGGAACGACTTCTGCGGATTTATGATCACCTGATCATTATGAGTTTTTTTATCTTTTCCTGTATTTTACTACAAACTAATGAAGAAAACTAGAAATATTAATTAGCATTTTCATTAATAAAGTCGACTTTACTAAAAAGTTGAAGTCTAAAAGTCGACTTCTTGATTATTTCAAAAAGTCAAAATGTCGAAAAGTCGATAGTGATTTCGTTATTCCACTCTACACTAGCAGGTTGAGCTTGATAAGAATGCCTACTCTTAGGAGCAGACATATTATGCTGAAGGTGATAAATGGCGATGTTCCCTCTGTTTTCATTATTTCTGAGATTAGATTTAAAGTTCCTTTCAGATCTTCCCGATATTACCAATTACTGCATATTTATTTTAAGCGTACAAATTACGCATCTGCAGAAACAATTCGTAGAATGTGCAGGGATTTTAACACTTTTTAAAGGGTTTTTCAACAGGGACGCTACAAAAGTAGACCGACAGGGACAGCAAACGACGCCATATTTTTTGCCGCTCTTTTGACATTTCTCTTCAGTAAGGTTTGTCATTTCATGATGGAAAGATATACGAGCCAACAACGAGTCGAAATTATTAAAATTTACTACCGAAATTCGGAGTCAGTGGCCTCAACGTTAAGAGCGCGAAAAATCGAAAAATCATCTTCAGCGATGAGGCTCATTTCTGGCTGAATGTCTTCGTCAATAAACAAAATATTCGTTATTGGTCAGACAGCAATCCACATGTACTCCATGAGTCATCATTGCATCCCGAAAAAATTACGGTTTGTTGCGGTTTATGGGCCGGCGGCGTCATTGGGCCGTACTTCTTCCGTGATGATCAAGACCGGCACATTACTGTGAATGGGAATCGCTACCGTTCAATGATAACCGAATATTTTTGGCCCCAATTGGATGATATGGACTTGGAGGACATGTGGTTCCAACATAACGTCGCCACAAGCCACACAGCGAATACCACAATCAATTTATTGGAAACCAAGTTTGGAGAACGTGTTATCTCACGAAATGGTCCAGTCGATTGGTCGCCTCGGTCGTGCGATTTGACGCCGTTAGACTATTTCCTGTGGGGCTACGACAAGTCTATGGTCTATGCCAACAAGCCAGCGACGATTGATGAACTTCGTACGAATATCGAACGTGAAATTGCCGATGAAACGGCCGATTTTTGCTTGAAAATCGTCGAAAATTGGGTTAAGCGTCTGGACTTCTGCAAGCGTGCCCGTGGTGGCCATGCAAAAGAAGTCGAGTTCCATACATAATGGCATCGAACGTACTTTCACAGGAATAAAGAATTTCATGGATATCCAAAACCGTTTTTGTTTTATTTAAAAAAAACTTTTGTAGCGCTCTTACTGACGGACCCGATAGTAAGATCTCGAATTATATTTTTTTTAATGTGTAATGTTATTCCATTATATTCTGCAGAAGTCGTTTGTGTGTCTATATAACTAGAAATATTTCAGTTTTTGCATGTGCCGGTTATTGATATTTTCCTGTAGCTGGTATTTCCACCCTCTACTATTAACCCGCCATTGACCGGATACTGGTGTGTACGCACTCCCTAAGTTATGGGGATGTGGCACCTTCGGTCGGAAGAGGCGCGTAGGAGCAAGCACTGATCACGATCCTAACTTCGACATAATGCATGTGAATTCATACATATACATTATATAGTTTGTAAACATTTGCTCATTAATTTAATTAAAATAATACATTATAGTTTTAAGTTATCATCTAGATGCATTAGTTTATAACATTTATAAAAAACGTTTAAGTCTCAATAAACTAACTAACTAACTAACTTTAGTATTGTATCGAAGTGAATCAAGAGGCTACAAATTAATTAAAATAAGTACAAACATATTTATATATTGTAGCTATATGTAAATCTGAACCGATTTTAGGCCAACTATAATTGTGACCTTTAATTACAAAAATGCATAGACTGACAGACTGACATACCAACGGATGGAAATATCTAAATCAACCCATAAAGTTATTCTAAGTCGATCGGTGTTTGGGTAAATCATATTGGGGGTATCATATAAAAAAGATGGGCCATAATGATCCAAACCTTCTAATACCTCCCACACCAAGGGTTACAATTTAAAGAAATATTGATTCGTAATAACATCTACATATACTATCTAACCGAATCTTCAGTAGTTGCACATATCGAGCCCTAACAGCCAAAAAAAACTTAAGCAACAAAAAGTAAATTTTTCAGGAGAAGGTTTTTTTAGTTTTCTCTATACTCAGTGCAGGTATTAACATGAAATTTTCAAGTTAAGCTTTTTTTGGAGCAATTAATTAGTATTAATTGTTGCATTAGTCTTTTTTAACAAAAAAGTACGATTTTTGTTACTTAAGTTTTTTTCGCTGTCATTGTAGCAAGCTGAGGCGATTTATTTGTGTCGGTTACGTTAAACACAATTGTAGGATGGAGGTATATTCATTTTGTCTTTCAATTTGTAACACAACTAAATATTGAATTGAGACCCCATAAAGTATATATATTCTTAATCGTCGAAAAATTCGAAGACGATGTAGCCATGTCCGTCCGTCCTTCCGTCTGTTGTAATCACGCTACAAACTATAATACTTGAGCTAGGTGGCTGAAATTTGGTACATAAACTTCATATATCTGCAGGTATGTTGGGATTGAAAATGGGCAATATCGGTCCAATTTCGAATATAGCCCCCATATATGGCATCTCCCCGATTTGACTTGTTAACGTCATAGAGACCACAAATGCCAACTGATCGATCTGATAGTTGGTAACTGGGGTTTATTTATACCCGGTATCCTTCACACGAGCAACGGTAGTCATAGGTCCATGTTTATGATATAGCCCCCATACAAAGGTCCCCCTAGATTTGCCTTCTTAACGCAACAAAAACCTACGAATTGGGCTGAAATTTGGTATAATGAGTTTATTAGTACCCGTAACCATTCATTCCATGGTGGAGGGTATATAAGATTCGGCATGGCCGAACTTAACGCTTTTACTTGTTTACATTTATTTTGTAAATGTGAACGACTCTAACAAAGGACACCATTTTCATAACAGAATAATTACAAAACGAATCAAACTCACAACATTGAGAAATATATTTTACATACGTGGTTGATATTTAAACTACACTCTGCCAAATTTCATAAATATTAGATAAACTTTCTACAGCACTTTGAAACCAACTTTAAACGAAAACGTATATGGGGCTATATAAATCTCAACAGATTTTTATCAAACTTTGATATCGTTATTTATTTTATTTATTTATTCAAACAAGTAATTTGAAGCCTTGTGGTCAATGTAGTAAATTACAGTACAATACAGTTGAGATAACTACTTAAAAGATTTCTGTGTCAAGAAACTCCTATCTGCCAAATTTTAAAATGAGCGGATGTAAAATGAAGCTTCTATGGCACGTTGATACCAAATCGAAAGGAAATTATATATGGGGGCTATATCCAAATCTGAACCGATTTCTTTCAAATTTGAAAGTGTTCATTCCTAAACCAAGTAACTTCTTTATGCCAAATTTGGTAATGATCCGACGTAAAATTTTATTTATATAGCGCTTATATGCCAAATCGGAGGTAAAAATATATAGGACCTATATCTAAATCTGAGCCCATTTTCACCTGTTCCAATTGGAATCATCCTTGGGCCAAAATTAGCATTCTGCTAAATTTCATATCGATCGGACCACAAAAACGACCCGAACTTTCATTGCAACGATACATATACAGGCGCATAGACGGAAAAGGTTAATTCGACTCAGGAAGTGATTCCAAGTCGATCGATATGTATAATAAACTATGGATATCTTTTCCTTTTGGGTGTTACAAACAAATGCACAAACTTATAATACCCTGGACCACAGTGGGGTGTAGGGTATAAAAATATCATTTAGGAAAAAGCAGCCAAAAATGATTTGCATTTGTTTCTTATTGGACACATCACATATGTATTGCAAATATGGTCAAACTCGACGAAATTTCCATAATCAAAAAAAACATAGTTACATTTCTTTCCCCACATGCCATTTTAAAAAATATTAGCAAACAATCAACGCAAAAATGCTAACTTTTTTAACGCCGTTCAAATAAACTTCAGAATGAAAATTTAACTTAAACGACACTACGCGGTCAGAAAATTTGTACACAAAAAGTAAATGTCGTTTGAGTTATTTTTGTTTTGGCTTTTTCTTCGTAACGCTACATTTGTCAGCTGCGAAATTTTTACAGGTGATGGGAATTGTGCTTCTTAATCGATTTTCACCAAAAAAAAACGAAAATCGATAATTTTGTCGGTTAAGTTTTTTGGGCGGTTAGGGCTCGATACAGTAACAATTTATTTGGACGAAATGGACGAATTAGATCCTCTTGAACACTGGTACCGGTGCATGAAATTGTGTTTTTACAGTGCCTACAGTTCAGTGAAAAATTGAGCCTTTCAGACACAGCCCATTTTGAAGCTTCCACACAATATGGCCAAGTCATATCAAAATTGAACAGCTCATAACTTTAATACCAGTAAACATAAACAACGCTTACAATTCGGCAAAGTGCAATGTCTTTGAAGTTATTTTTACTGGTCAGGGCAAAATAGGCACAAATATTTGACAAGTTCGATTGGACACAACATCTCCATATCATCAACATGTTTTCATATTCTGTATTTTAGACAACTTTTGCAGTGACTATCGACTGAGCAAAATGTTTCCAAATTTGTGACTTCAACACAGAGTATCATATTCTATATTGAATTACAAACATAGTCAGGGTAGATATTCTTTGGTCGGTTTACTCGAATGGCACTTTCTTACTTGATTCACAAATTACTTTGTTTGACTTGGAATGAACGATATTTGAGTTTTCCTGAATTAGGTTCCTTTTCATATTACTATAATATTCATAGTCGATCCGGAACCCTACTTAAGGGGAAAGTAGATGATCGACTTTTTACTTTTGTTTCCGACCTTCTCAACAATGTCTTACTATAATGACTATGCCGAAGACAGTATCCTTCTTAGTTTGAGATTTTCGACCTAATTTTGAACCCCATTTTTCGTGCTTCTATCGGAATTATTTCAATTTTGCGAGTGCGTCAAACATAAAACACAGTAAAAGTGCACACTTTTGAGAACACATATGCACATCCCTTGTTAATACCCTAGAACCTGTCCGTGATGATTATAAAATAACAATATGGGCAACGGACGAACAAGTGCACCAATACAATCCTGAAAAGAGCAATATAAGAAGTTCACACAATTCAACTTACCATATTTGGACGAATGTTCGTCTATTATTTCCATCTTGCCAGTTTTTTTGTAAGCTCCGGTTTATTTTACTGCAATTAATCCAAGACGAGGCGAGTTGAAGGGGATGTCCACTCTCCACTCGTCGCTTCAGTCAAACTTCCCGCAAAAACGGAATATAAAGCGAAGCAACGAAGAAATGTTAAACTGAATTTGGCGTCCCTTTGAATGTAATCCATCAAATTGCACAGAAATGTATTTTGTTTATTGTTTATTTCTATTTTTAAGACACAATTTTATTTATAATACTACACGCACAGAGAGATCACCGCGCTGGTAACAATAACACAAGGACGGTCTTGTTTTTTTTCTATTTAATTTACTTTTCCCGAATCGAATAAATAAGTTTTTATTTATATTTTCACAAATCTATAGGAATGTTGTGTGTATCCTTGATAAGAGAGAAACCAACAATATTTCTTTCTTTATTGAATGATCTTTTTGCTTTTTGCCATTGTACGCTATTGTGCGTTCCCATCACTTTACACCAATTCTGATTTTTGTTTCGTATTCAAGGAAAGGACGACAACGCGCAAACGAATTTTTTGTAGCAATTTATTTTTATTTGTATCACACACGCACACTTTCTACTTTCTTATTTGCTGAATTTATATTTATTGCGACACTTTCATTTCTTCAAATTTAATCTGACCATCAATTAATTTTCTTTCTATATCTTTTTTTCTGATGCTGTTGTCCCCTTTTTTTAGTTGGCATTCAGTGACAGCGCAAGCGACGAATTATAAACCTCAGCGGCGGCCGTATAAAATTGAATTCCAACGATCACTATGTTTGCTATGTTTTGTTGTTGCGCTGCCTGTCAAATGGTCCAATGCGATGTTTTCTCTGCTTCTTCTTTCCTTCGCCGCACAGCTGACGTATTACACAAATATGCAACTCTGTATGGATGAGGTAAATGCAACCATTGATCAGCGCTGCCAGTTTAGGGAATTTATCCCCAACTTGGGGATTTTTCTTTGCAAATGGGGATATATTTTTTGGTTTGGGGATCAGGAGATTTGGCAAGGATTGAAATTTTTTATAATTATATGTCTTCATTTATATTAAAATTTTTATTTTCTGTTAAATCAATTTTTTTTAGAAAATGCGTCCGTAAATATAGTGTCAAAAGTTTGTGCAAAAAGAAGCTTTGAATAACGCCCTCGCAATGTATTAGAGTACGACTTAAATAGACAACCTGTAGTAATTGACAATACGTATTTCTAACAGGTGGCGCAAAAGTAACCTTTCGATGTTATGTTAGATGCGATTGGCGGTCAGCAGCTAACAGCTGATGCACCGTCTGGACTTTGTACGGAAACATCTTCAAATATTGTACCAAAATTCGCTGTAGAGACCGTCGACTGATACCCATTTGCGTGGCACGTCGTCTGGTCGATGTCGACGGCGCTTCCATGACATCCTCGGCTACAGCAGCAATATTCTCTGCAGAACGGCTACTCCGGGGTCTGCCACGCCTGGCAGCATCTCGTGTTGTGCCAGTCTCTTCGAGGCGAGCGGCTAAACGTCGCAGTGTTTCACCAGTAGGCGTTGGACGGCCAGGAAATCTGTGGCAAAGTCACCGACCGATTATTGGTCAAATAAATAGTCAGCAATATTCCGCGTTCTGGAGCAGTGTGGCATAACATTGTTTATTAACGTGTATTTCGCATGTGTTTACTACACAAATGTCAAAACAGAACTGACATTAGGGGCCAATCGCAAAATTTATAGCATTTTCTGATAGGAGGATTACTTTTGCGCCACCTTGTATATATATTTATAAATCTCAATTGAACCAAATGCGGTTTATAAAATGGAAATAATTCTTCCAACACGACATTACGAACAATTTAAGCTCATTTTGGAGTAAAGTTTACTTGTAACAGGATTTTACTGGTTCAAATCCATTTTAAAGAAATGGAATCGCTAGTATTAGCCCTTTGATGTACTTTAAAAATACTTTAGTGTGTTGCCAATTATTTAGTTCATTGACAGAAATGATGAAACGTTTAATACCAAAAACATGTACAAAAAATTAGATGATGTAGATGAGATGGAAGATTTTGAACTAGATATATTTGATATATAACAAAATGAATTTTAATACAAAGTACATTGAATTTTTTAAATACATCACTCACATAAGTCCGGATTTACACTGGCTGAATGTTCAGCAGATTATCGGCGTTTTGTAGGAGAGAGAGGCAGTCGGCAAGAGGGGGGAAAAAACTTTCCCTGAACGTTTTGAGTTTTTCGTGCAAGTTCAAAAGAGAATTTGATGATAAGCTGCTGAAAAAAGTTGCCTAGTGTATATCTGGACTAAGTTAAAATATTTTCTGGGGATTTTTTGGGGATGAGAAATCTTTTTTGGGGATTTAGGGGATAAAAAATATAAATTTGCGGATTCGGCACTAAAAAAAACTGGCAAGCTGTTACGGACCACCTCGTGGCACTAGAGATGGCGTCACGGTAGCTCAGATGCACGTCAGGGAAGGTTCCATCCCGCCATCTCTAGCCCAGTGGCCGCACACAAAAATAATTTGGTGATGTACCACTTACTCAACGGACGGACAATATTTACACCAGGAAGCTTTGGTGACACTTCCCATCGCTGCCCACCCTTCCTTGATCCTCGGCCTCCGCTAAAATATTGCGAGGATCCCATTACCCACACACACAATTCACCCCAACTTACCTTTCCGTCCCTTCACCCCTGAAACAAAAACTTTAGCACTTCTTCATTTTCTTACAATACTTATTTTTGCATTATTTATTTAAACAAAACTAATCCTAACATTTATATCAATTTTCCTTACTCTATTATAATTTTTAAATATTTTTAAAGTTCTGACAATTATCCTTATTATTTCCTTAATTTGACACCAATGACAAACAACAACAAAATCTGAACTAAAATACTAATCTCCTTTTTTCTTGGTCTTAAAAAAATGTTCTTCCTACCAGACTACAAATTGGAGGTGACGACTAAGGACGCTTTTCTTTTCGCGCCAACAAAACTTTTTTTTTTCTATCTAACTAAATGAGCTCACTTAACCAGATTTCGGCTGCTCCTTCACAGCACTTTTACTTATTTTCCTAATCTGACCAGCAATTTGTATCCTACGGAAAGTGACCGATTTTTGTATAATTTTGTAGTATTTTAGCTCTTACAAACTCTTTTACTTAACCTATCGCTAGCAATTTACCATAATCTTATTCCTATACTTAAACTAATTATTTCTATTATCTATTTAATTCTTTTCAGGGTCTTATTTTCTGCTCTTTCCAGGTTTTTTTTTTCTCTTTTCAGGTTCTTTATTTCTCTTTTCAGGTTTTAGTTGTTTTGCGGTTTCCTCCCAATTGTTTAATATTTATCTCTTTTCTTGTTGGGATTGTTGGCCGCAATATATCAGTGCATGATTTTTGTGTTCCTGCCCTCCCAATATCTGTTTTTTTCATATATCAGGGACTTATTGGTTTGGTCGTGGAGTGATTTAGTTCACTGATAAGGGTTTTTCTGGGCTATATGTTCTTCTTTTACATGGATTTTTTCATCACATACCTCTTTATCCGGTGAGTATATTTTTCTTTTTATTTCTTGACCGCTACTGATTAGATGACTTGTCTTTCTCAGATTTTTATGGCACCACCAGAGGAAATGATATCCGAAATACTAGCTTTGAAGCTCTTGGCCAATAATGCAGAACCGTCCTGGCAGAAAAATACATAACAAATATTCTATTGTAACTTAATGCCGAAATACACAAACATAATAACTCACTTGACAAACAATTTCACAAGTATTTTTATTTCTCTCTTGGCTAAGCTTCGATTAAACTGCACTTTCTCTCCTTACTGAAGAACGAAATAAAAAATTAGCACCTTTCTTATTTTTAAAATAACTTGCACTTCCTTACTTTTCACTATTTTTCTCTTTTACTTCACTACCACTTTAAACACTGTAAATCACGCACTGTGGTCAAACTCTCAAAGCCACCCCCTTTTATACTCTTCTGACAACTTTGCAACTACTCTTTTAGGCGCCACTTGTTAAGCTTTTCCGCCAATTTCTCTTTCACAATTTCGCAACAACAATTCCCTACATACAATTCTGGCGCTTAAATTTCCCTCAATGAAAACGTTGACAATACTGTTGATGGGGTAACTCTAACAGTCTGGCAACACGAATTGCCAATTGCCTTACTAAATGCAACCCTGTTGTGTCGGTAGTTGGCAACGCTTTTTCATGTCGCTAATCTTGACTGCCGGAACCACCTTCTGACAATTACAATAAAAGCGATGGACACCGAAGGTACATATTTGTTTGTTCTAATTTTCTTTTATTTTCAGGTTATTCATGAGGATGCGGACGGACATTAAAACAAAACAAATATGTGGCCTGGTAATATATTTCAATTACATTTTCTTGTAATTTATATAAAAAAATTCTCCCACCCCCTAGGTATTGACTGTTCGGAAGGGCACTGCAACAAAACTCCGTGGACTCCTAGGCTCCCGCAGGCAGCAACGGTGTGCAGTGAGGACATATCACGTGGGGAACTCCCACACCCTGAGTCTCTAAGCCGGGCATATGCATTGGATGTTGGGTATGTGGTTCGTGTTGTTTGTTATCACAATGAGTATACATGTAAATGAACACCCACACATGTGCATACAAATATATCAAATGGTCATTACGTATCGCAACATCATGTATCGCAACATCACGTCACTTTACCACTAATGGCCTGGCCGTCAATAGATTAGTTAGTGCTGTTGATGTCCGGTAAACGTAAGTGTAAACGTAAGTTTACGTAACAAGCTTGTTTTCTATTGTAGATTTGAATGATTTCGTTTTAATTTTATTTTAATTTAATTTAATTTAATTAAATTCAATTCAATTAAATCAATTTAATTTAATTTAATTTAATTTAATTTAATTTAATTTAATTTAATTTAATTTAATTTAATTTAATTTAATTTAATTTAATTTAATTTAATTTAATTTAATTTAATTTAATTTAATTTAATTTAATTTAATTTAATTTAATTTAATTTAATTTAATTTAATTTAATTTAATTTAATTTAATTTAATTTAATTTAATTTAATTTAATTTAATTTAATTTAATTTAATTTAATTTAATTTAATTTAATTTAATTTAATTTAATTTAATTTAATTTAATTTAATTTAATTTAATTTAATTTAATTTAATTTAATTTAATTTAATTTAATTTAATTTAATTTAATTTAATTTAATTTAATTTAATTTAATTTAATTTAATTTAATTTAATTTAATTTAATTTAATTTAATTTAATTTAATTTAATTTAATTTAATTTAATTTAATTTAATTTAATTTAATTTAATTTAATTTAATTTAATTTAATTTAATTTAATTTAATTTAATTTAATTTAATTTAATTTAATTTAATTTAATTTAATTTAATTTAATTTAATTTAATTTAATTTAATTTAATTTAATTTAATTTAATTTAATTTAATTTAATTGAAAAATTGAAAAATTGAAAAATTGAAAAATTGAAAAATTGAAAAATTGAAAAATTGAAAAATTGAAAAATTGAAAAATTGAAAAATTGAAAAATTGAAAAATTGAAAAATTGAAAAATTGAAAAATTGAAAAATTGAAAAATTGAAAAATTGAAAAATTGAAAAATTGAAAAATTGAAAAATTGAAAAATTGAAAAATTGAAAAATTGAAAAATTGAAAAATTGAAAAATTGAAAAATTGAAAAATTGAAAAATTGAAAAATTGAAAAATTGAAAAATTGAAAAATTGAAAAATTGAAAAATTGAAAAATTGAAAAATTGAAAAATTGAAAAATTGAAAAATTGAAAAATTGAAAAATTGAAAAATTGAAAAATTGAAAAATTGAAAAATTGAAAAATTGAAAAATTGAAAAATTGAAAAATTGAAAAATTGAAAAATTGAAAAATTGAAAAATTGAAAAATTGAAAAATTGAAAAATTGAAAAATTGAAAAATTGAAAAATTGAAAAATTGAAAAATTGAAAAATTGAAAAATTGAAAAATTGAAAAATTGAAAAATTGAAAAATTGAAAAATTGAAAAATTGAAAAATTGAAAAATTGAAAAATTGAAAAATTGAAAAATTGAAAAATTGAAAAATTGAAAAATTGAAAAATTGAAAAATTGAAAAATTGAAAAATTGAAAAATTGAAAAATTGAAAAATTGAAAAATTGAAAAATTGAAAAATTGAAAAATTGAAAAATTGAAAAATTGAAAAATTGAAAAATTGAAAAATTGAAAAATTGAAAAATTGAAAAATTGAAAAATTGAAAAATTGAAAAATTGAAAAATTGAAAAAATTGAAAAATTGAAAAATTGAAAAATTGAAAAATTGAAAAATTGAAAAATTGAAAAATTGAAAAATTGAAAAATTGAAAAATTGAAAAATTGAAGAATTGAAGAATTGAAGAATTGAAAAATTCCAAAAATTCCAAAAATTCCAAAAATTTCAAAAATTTCAAAAATTTCAAAAATTTCAAAAATTTCAAAAATTTCAAAAATTTCAAAAATTTCAAAATTTTCAAAAATTTCAAAAATTTCAAAAATTTCAAAAATTTCAAAATTTTCAAAAATTTCAAAAATTTCAAAATTTTCAAAATTTTTGAAAATTTCTAAAATTTCTAAAATTCAAAAAATTCTAAAATTCATTCAGGGCTTTAAATATTGTGATTCCTTTTATTTCCACGTGAGGGTATTTGACATAATGAGGTCTGCTCTGTCGGGTGAACTTGTTTCACTACTTTCCTAATCTTGCCTAACTTGTGAAGTCTATTTTGATTCGATCTGGGGTCTTTGAAACAATTCCGCCATAAATCGTAACCCGATTAAGGTTATTAGCCATTGGTCTAAAGGCCTCAGCACGTTATGACATAGTTTCGCCGCACTGCTCAAGGGGTCACCATCCATGGTTTAATAATACGAGATGTGCAAATGCAATGAGTCGGATTGTAGGTCTTTTTATTGTTTCAATACCTCAAATCATTTTCGATTAGACATCACTTGCACGTCAAGCTATTTAACTTAATCCTTTTTGTCCGACAACATTCCTCTCAAAAATGTCACAATCACCTTTGGTTAATTCTCTTAAAGTTTAATATCCTTCGCGTGACATGTTCCTAGTGGCTTTCCCTGAGTCGTTTCTATTTCGTAAATATTATTCCCTCTTGGTCGCACTATTCGACATTTCACAAACTTTGGTGCAAATTTTGCATTGAAATTCTTTTTAAAGTCACTTAGAACATAATTTCGTTTGTAAATCTCTTGTCCAGGGACCAATTTTAGAATTCTAGCTCTTCTATTGTAGCGCTCTGAACTTTTTTCATAGGCCAGATGCATATTCTGACGAATTTTCTCGCGTATTATTTGCAATCTGTCTTGCCTGTTTAGATTCATCAATTGGTGGTCTCTTAACGATCCTAATTTTCTCGCGAGTTTATAATCAGAACCACTCGTGTAGAAATGATGTCCAAATAGGGCAAAGAAAGGAGTTGTACCCGTTGCTGAGTGAATAGCTGTTCGTAGGGCGCATTCAATTTCTGAAATATATAGATCCCAGTCACGATGATCTTTCTCTAGATAGGATCTAATCGCTGCGAGCACTGACTGATTGACTCTTTCTGAGGCGTTTGATTGAGGAGCATAGGGGGCTACTTTTATATGATTTATTTTATAGGTTTCTATCATTTCATTAAAAGATTTTGCGGTGAACTGAGCACCATTGTCGCTATGGATAGTCTCTGGTACACCGAATTTATGAAAAATCTCTTGAACTAAGAACTGGGTTACATTTACGGTAGTGGCCTCTTTCATTGCTTTCAGAAACGTAAATTTCGTAAAGTGATCCACTACTACAAAAATGTAGGCGTTGCCGCTTTTTGACCTGGGGTATTTTCCTAAGAAATCTATGTAAATTTTCTGAAAAGGCCGTTCAGTTATCACCTCTTCTCCTATCGTTGGTTGTACATGTTGGTTGACTGGTTTAGATTGCTTGCAAACTGGGCAGTTTGATATATAATTTCGCACTTGAACCGCCATTTTAGGCCAATAGTACATTTGCTTCAATCTACTTAACGTCTTTGCAATTCCTCCATGAGCAACCGTGGTCGGATTATGTGCCTTTTCGATTAATACCTGTGTTAGATTCTCTGGCACCCATAATTTCCAGTTATTCTCCGAGAATTCTTCTCTATCAAAATCTATTTTTTTAAAAATCATACCGTTCCGAATTTGCAAATCGGGCAGTAGTTCCTGGTTAGCTCTTATCTCTTTGCATAAGTCCAAGTATTGTTCACTTTCAAACTCCGTCGTCTCGAAATCGAATACCTGGTCTACTGTTACTTCGGCCATTTCACCAGCTACTGGCATTCGTGAGAGCATATCCGCTACGACATTTTCTTTACCTTTTCGGTGCTCTATATCGAAATCAAATGCTTGTAGCTGGAGTGACCATCTTGCAAGCCTTCCACTTAAATCCTTCAGACTCATAAGCCATTTCAGGCTTGCATGGTCAGTTATCATCGTAAACTTCATCATTTCGACGTAAGGTCGAAATCTTTTTATCGCCAATACAGCAGCCAGGCATTCTTTTTCTGTGACTGAGTAATTTCTTTGGCATTTATTTAACTTTTGTGAGTAAAAAGCTATCGGATTCTCTTCTCCTGATTCATTTTTCTGGAATAAAACCGCCCCTATACCTACATCCGAGGCATCACATTGTATAAAGAACGGTTTGGAGAAATCGGGGTGGCGAAGAACTGGAGCCGATGTTAGTGCCTTTTTCAACCCTTCAAATGATTCTATGGCTTTAGGAGTAATATGAAACTTTTCGTTCTTCTTTAAAGTATCTGTCAGGGCAGCGGATATTGACGCGAAATCTTTTATGAATCGTCTATACCACCCTGCAGTACCAAGAAAACTTCTGACTTCCCGAGGAGATTTTGGAGTCCTAATGTTCTTTATAGCGTTCACTTTTTCTGGATCTGTTTTTAGTGCGCCGCCACCTATTATGAAACCCAAGTATCGCAACTCTTGGAAGCAAAACATGCTCTTTTTGAGCCCAATTGTTAGCCCAGCTTCTTCTAGGCATTTCGCGACTTCTTCTAACATCCTAAGATGTGTCTCAAAAGTTTCAGAAATAATTAGCAAGTCATCGAGGTATACAAATACGTTCGTTTTTAACCGGGCCGGGATAGTTCTGTCCATTAGTCTGCATAATCGCTGAGCCGCATTGCACAGACCGAAGGGCATTACTCTGAATTGATATAGAGGTCGACCTGGTACAGTAAAAGCTGTATATTGTCTTGATTCTTCTTCTAATTCTATCTGCCAAAAGGCATGCTTCAGGTCGACACTACTAATGAAATGGGTCTGATCAATGCGACTCAGGATACCATCTATATTTTGCAGAGGATAAGCGTCCTTTACTGTAGCTGCATTAATCTTCCTAGCATCCAGACAAATTCTATTCTTTCCCGGCTTACGAACGACTGTTATCCTATTGTTCCAAGGACTTTCACTCTCCTCTATGACTTTCAGGGCCAACATCTTATCTATTTCAGTATATACTATTTCCTGCATTGCCGGCGATAAGGGGTAATGTCTTTCTTTAACTGGAACAGTGCCCTTTTCTAATTGTATCGTGTGTTTTTCCAACTTGGTACACCCCAGTCCCTTAGTCTCAAATGCTGGGAATTTTCCTATGACCGTATCTAGTCGTTGTTGTTGTTCTGCGGTTAGTTCATGTATCTTTTGTTTTGCAATTCCGAAATGATCTTTCAGTTTATCTACATCAATTTCATCTACCTGAATGATATTCGGGGCTATTCTAAACACTCTCCAGAAATCTACTCCTAAATATAGAGGTTGCTCCAGATCGGGACATAGATAGAATATGATATTTTCAGTGTTTCCTTCATATGTGACTGGAACCTGGACTTTGCCTAAAATTCTGCATTGTTTGCCACTTGCTGTGTTAACAGTTGCATAGTATGAATTTATTTCCAGTTCCAGTTCACTTACTAATTCGCGACATCCTCTCCCGAGTAGACTAACTGATGCACCTGAATCTAAGAGTCCCTCCATTTCTTTACCCTGGAACTTGATAATAACATATGGCCTATTGTCTGTCGGATTTCCACACTTAATCATTGCTTCTATCACCTCCTTTCTTAGTTCTCTTCGTCTCTTGGCTTTTTCTCTAATTTTCTTGACTCTTTTTGATGTGTTAATTTCAAAATTTTGATTATCCCTTTTCTGAATCAGATCAATGTCAACACTTCCATCGGTCTCCTCTCCGAAGATTCTTTCTCTGGTTTCCTCATAATATTTTTCTCTAGTTTCCAAAGGGAGATAGTGTCGTATTGATTTATAATTCAATTCGCGGGGTTCTCTGCCGAACGTTGGTCCCCCGTGTACCCAGCGTTCTTTCTCGGGTTTCCCTGCCTACAAGTTGGACATTGGGGTGTGATTACCTCTGGTCTTCCACACCGATAACAAAATCTATGCCATTCGGTTGAGTGGCATTCCATAAATGCGTGACCTGGTTCCCTACAATTCCAACATACCAACCCTGATACTGCTGCAATTTCTTGGGGTTCCACCCGTTCTACATCTTCGAAATAGTCCCCCTGCTCCTGATAAACTTCACTAACATATCTTTGTATTCTTGGAGGTGCTTGATTAGTTCTTACATCTTTGCGGGCAAATAGTCTCTCTGCTTCTAAACACTGTATTCGTAGTTGCTCTACCGAAGACACATTAACCGAAAACATCATTTTGGATAAGCTTTCCTTCAAATTAGCTTTGGCTATCCTTATCATATCGTATTCGGTTATTGGTTGTTCTAGTTTTGAACGAATTCTATTTAGGGAATAGAAATAATCGTCGATAGATTCTCCGGATTGTTGCTTTCTCTCAACAAGGTCCCTCATCAGCTCGAGATGTGAACTTGGAGCTTGATAATGCGCTATTAAAGATTGAGTTAAGGCTTCCCAACTAGTAAACTGGTTGGTCTTTACTTGCAGCCAAAACCAATCCCATGCAGGACCCCTGACTAGTAAATGGAAATCTCTTAACATTTCTGCGTCTGGAATTCTGTATTGAGCCTGCAAATATTTTACACGAAAAACGAAGTCATCTACTGACATTCGTTTTTGATTTCCGTCGAAATATAACCCAAATTTCTCTACTCTGCTTGTTCTGATTTCGTTTTGATCGGAGTTTCGGTATCTGTTCTGTTCCGTGTTTGGATATGTTTCTCCCAGTGTGTCTCTAGACCTATGGCTCTCGAAATTGCGTGGTTGTTCCATAAACTGTTGCTGCGGAAAATGGTCATAGGTGTATTGCCCAGAATGTGGTAGATGAATTGGTTGTTGCGCCGCATTCAGATGCATGCTATAACTAACTTGGTCTGATACCCGGTGTGTTGAAATAGTTTCACCCTGTGGCCTATTCTGAGAGTTTGGTTCCCTTGAATTGCCAGAATTCCCGGGGAGTCCATTAGTCACATTCTGATTTAGGGACATTAGTCGAACGGATTCATTGAGTCTATTGATGGCTTCAGTAAATTTCATCATTTCCCTATCCACTCTTTGCTGTATCACATTTTCAACTCGTTGTTGAATCGCTCCTTCTATGCGTTGTTGTAAATTATTTACGCTTTCCTGGACTATCTGTCGCACTCCTGCTCCTACATCGTCAACTTCCATATCCCTAAGAGCATCTACAGGATGAGAGTTCTGGGTACTCTTAGGAAAGGCTCCCTGTACTGTCTCAACTCTCTGAATTTCTACCCTTTCGTTGACATTTACCTGTTTTCCCCTCTGACTCGCCATCTCTGATTGTTTTCGAGCGTCTGATCTTAAGTACTTTTCCTTGATCACTGGAGTAGACCTATTTAAACTAAATACCTCTGCTCTCAATCTTTTCCTTCTATTTTTTTGGGTTTTTCTCTCCTGCGGGGTACTCATTCATACAAAAACTGACAGAACATAAAAAAATTAAATATCTATATTTCGTACTTCTAACTACGTATCAGCACTCTTAAATAGTTTCAAACAATAACATATACGAATAGGGGTTAGGTGACGGTAGTATTTTGGGGTATGTGTGTGGCAGTTTATGATTACTTATTCTTTCTTTTTTTTTTTTTATAATTTATTTTCTTTTGCGACGCTCTCTAAACGAGAATGATGTAAATATTGCACGTAAATCAAACTATAAACTAAAAAAATACTTTTCTCTCTTTAATTTGGTGGTCTCCTCTACTTCTCATCGATTACCTTCTTGTACTCTAACAGGTTAGAAGAGGTAGGGGTTGTCCAATATACTTCTCTCTTCTTTCCTCTGAAAGGATATTGCACATTCCCTAACATCAAACTAAAACATGACAGAACAAATTATCGGACAAAAAATGGGACAAGACACAATACAAACAAATCCCGTAGTTCGTCATTATTGTGATATTGCACTTTCCCAAATATTGCACTCGTTACAGACTAAACTACATTAAAACTAACTTAATCCTATATTGCACTTCTAATGATCGCTTTTCCGATCTTAGGCTACAAACAGGATTCTCTGTCTCAATGTGATTCAATCTTCCTTGGGCTATTTCTTTCTTTTTAGTGGGCTATGGATTTTGAATATTTCGCTCTTATATATTCTAGTTTTTATATTTTTTTCTATTTTATAGAAAATTCTTGCTTTCGATTGGGCGCCATTCTGTTACGGACCACCTCGTGGCACTAGAGATGGCGTCACGGTAGCTCAGATGCACGTCAGGGAAGGTTCCATCCCGCCATCTCTAGCCCAGTGGCCGCACACAAAAATAATTTGGTGATGTACCACTTACTCAACGGACGGACAATATTTACACCAGGAAGCTTTGGTGACACTTCCCATCGCTGCCCACCCTTCCTTGATCCTCGGCCTCCGCTAAAATATTGCGAGGATCCCATTACCCACACACACAATTCACCCCAACTTACCTTTCCGTCCCTTCACCCCTGAAACAAAAACTTTAGCACTTCTTCATTTTCTTACAATACTTATTTTTGCATTATTTATTTAAACAAAACTAATCCTAACATTTATATCAATTTTCCTTACTCTATTATAATTTTTAAATATTTTTAAAGTTCTGACAATTATCCTTATTATTTCCTTAATTTGACACCAATGACAAACAACAACAAAATCTGAACTAAAATACTAATCTCCTTTTTTCTTGGTCTTAAAAAAATGTTCTTCCTACCAGACTACAAATTGGAGGTGACGACTAAGGACGCTTTTCTTTTCGCGCCAACAAAACTTTTTTTTTTCTATCTAACTAAATGAGCTCACTTAACCAGATTTCGGCTGCTCCTTCACAGCACTTTTACTTATTTTCCTAATCTGACCAGCAATTTGTATCCTACGGAAAGTGACCGATTTTTGTATAATTTTGTAGTATTTTAGCTCTTACAAACTCTTTTACTTAACCTATCGCTAGCAATTTACCATAATCTTATTCCTATACTTAAACTAATTATTTCTATTATCTATTTAATTCTTTTCAGGGTCTTATTTTCTGCTCTTTCCAGGTTTTTTTTTTCTCTTTTCAGGTTCTTTATTTCTCTTTTCAGGTTTTAGTTGTTTTGCGGTTTCCTCCCAATTGTTTAATATTTATCTCTTTTCTTGTTGGGATTGTTGGCCGCAATATATCAGTGCATGATTTTTGTGTTCCTGCCCTCCCAATATCTGTTTTTTTCATATATCAGGGACTTATTGGTTTGGTCGTGGAGTGATTTAGTTCACTGATAAGGGTTTTTCTGGGCTATATGTTCTTCTTTTACATGGATTTTTTCATCACATACCTCTTTATCCGGTGAGTATATTTTTCTTTTTATTTCTTGACCGCTACTGATTAGATGACTTGTCTTTCTCAGATTTTTATGGCACCACCAGAGGAAATGATATCCGAAATACTAGCTTTGAAGCTCTTGGCCAATAATGCAGAACCGTCCTGGCAGAAAAATACATAACAAATATTCTATTGTAACTTAATGCCGAAATACACAAACATAATAACTCACTTGACAAACAATTTCACAAGTATTTTTATTTCTCTCTTGGCTAAGCTTCGATTAAACTGCACTTTCTCTCCTTACTGAAGAACGAAATAAAAAATTAGCACCTTTCTTATTTTTAAAATAACTTGCACTTCCTTACTTTTCACTATTTTTCTCTTTTACTTCACTACCACTTTAAACACTGTAAATCACGCACTGTGGTCAAACTCTCAAAGCCACCCCCTTTTATACTCTTCTGACAACTTTGCAACTACTCTTTTAGGCGCCACTTGTTAAGCTTTTCCGCCAATTTCTCTTTCACAATTTCGCAACAACAATTCCCTACATACAATTCTGGCGCTTAAATTTCCCTCAATGAAAACGTTGACAATACTGTTGATGGGGTAACTCTAACAGTCTGGCAACACGAATTGCCAATTGCCTTACTAAATGCAACCCTGTTGTGTCGGTAGTTGGCAACGCTTTTTCATGTCGCTAATCTTGACTGCCGGAACCACCTTCTGACAATTACAATAAAAGCGATGGACACCGAAGGTACATATTTGTTTGTTCTAATTTTCTTTTATTTTCAGGTTATTCATGAGGATGCGGACGGACATTAAAACAAAACAAATATGTGGCCTGGTAATATATTTCAATTACATTTTCTTGTAATTTATATAAAAAAATTCTCCCACCCCCTAGGTATTGACTGTTCGGAAGGGCACTGCAACAAAGCCTGCCATTGCTTGCCAACCAAATAATCTCACAATAGGCGTGTTTTCGTTACAACATAAGTGCTTAAGTTGTATGGGGAGCTAAACACTTTTAAGCACTATTAGTTCCCGATGAAGTTTCGTGCTTGTGTTCATGTCTTAATCGAGTATGATGTTGCCAGATTGGGCACCCTATAGTTAGCAATATGGCATCCCATTTTTGGAGAGATTTTATCAATTATTGTGAATTAACGGGAAGAAGGAGAACAAAAATGGGAAATAATTTTAATATTTGCAAAAGAGTGTAAACAATTGAACATAGAATAGTAAATATATGTTTTATAAATACTTTTCACGAATTTTTTGTCTGTTTCGCACTGTTCTTTCTTCGCAACTCATGACACCATTGCTACCAGATAGTGAAAATCCGCCACTTATTGCTTATGTGCCAGTTAGTGGAAGTCAGTTGTTTTCGTTGCAAAGTGCTAAACTAAAAGTGCTAGCTTGTAACGAAAACATGCCTAATGGCAACGTTGTGTGTTTACACGATTGCCAGATTTCTACCAATATTATTGTCTTACAATGAATTTTCACCCAACTTTGCAACACAAACATTTTATGTTCACACGTTTTTAGACCAATCACGGAAAATGCCACCAAAGACATATACTCGTGTCTTATGTTTTGAAATTAGCACTCTCGCCAATTTCAAAACATGATTCATATGGGCGGGGCCAAGCCCAATGGATTGATCCCGCATATTTTTGAACCAATCACGTAGACCGTCGCCACATGAATATACACAAAATTACAGCACTCTCGCTAACAAATGATACAAGATATCTATTTTTCAAATCATGGCTCAAATGGGCGGGGCCATGTCCATTACACTGATCGCGCCTATTTTTTAACAAATCACGTAGACTGTCGCTAACAAACTGTTCAAGGTATTTCAATTTCAAAAACTGACTCATATGGACGGGGCCACGCCCACTTGATAGATCGACGTACAAACAACGCCACAAACAAACATACACACACTCATTTTTAATGTAGTGGCTCAAACGATTTATTTCATTTTTGATAAAAGCGTATATATTATTTATTTTGAGTCTCTTCTGTTTAATCATGTACATAAATTACATTTTCGTAGTTATAGACAAAAACAAACAAAATCGCAATATTTATGTAAAAACGAATAATCGTACATAAGAAGGCGGCGAAAGCTTACCGCTTAGTCCAGATTTACACTAGTATATTTTTTTCAGCAGCTTATCCGCTAATCCTCTTTTAAACTTGACTCTGCGTTTAGACACATAATTTTGTTTCGGATATTTCTGTGTGAATTGTTGTTGTTTCAAAGGCCGAGCGAAAAACACAAAACGTTCAGACCGATAAGCCCGAGTACGGGAGAGTTTTTTCGCCCCTCTTGCCGACTGCCTCTCTCTCCTACAAAACGCCGATAATCTGCTGAAGATTCAGCCAATGTAAATAGGGACTTACTTTCAAGCATAAGCTTAATAAGTCCAGATTCACACTCGGCAATTTTGCCCAAGCTAGTGTCAAAGTTTGTAGGAGAAAGAGGCAGAGAGGTCTTTCCGCCTGCCTCTCTCTGCAACAAACTTTGACAGGCAGGCGGAATGAGCTCTCTGCCTCTAAGGACTAATTATTGTTTTTCATAACAGTGAGGACATTACATTACTGAAGCTATGTATACACGCTTGCCAGATCTAACAATGTTGTTAGGAAAAATGCGGAAAAATGCAACCCCGTGAACTTACAATCGTGTGAACATAAAATTTTTGTGTTGCAACGTTAGCATAAAAGTCATTGCGAGATAATTTGCAGATTGTTAGATGTGCGAAGTTTATACAACGGCGCCATTGTCAGAAAAACATTTTATTGGCAGCACTGTCTTTTTATTGGCAATCCTGCATATAAATATTTACAAAATATATTGTAAATATATGTAATTGTAAGGTTTTCTTCTTCGTCTGATCTGTCAATTCACCTTTGCCTAACAATCTGTCTATGTCCGTACATGTGCAGGACTTTAACAGGGTTGATAACGTTGTCCGATGTGGCAATCGTGTATACTTAGAGCCTGTTTACATCATGAGATTTCGTCGCGCGATCAGTCAAAAATACTTCCCGGGACGACTAGTCTTTTAGGTATAAACACAAAGGTATAAATGACAAAATCGACATCCAACTACAAGCAGGGATGGAAAATTATTTTTTTTTCGAGGTTTAATACTTTTTTAAAGAAAAAACACAGAAAAATCAAATTGAATGGGGAATGTTTATTATCATTTGAAAGAACATTCTTTGGCATTTATTTTTTGAAGATTATAGATTTGTTCCATTACTTTTTTAATAGTAAAACTGGCAAAAGAGAAATAATTCAAAATTCTCTCTGAGTGAACATATTTTAAAAAAGTACGGGAACGGAAATCTGGTAAAAATAGCAAGCACAGAAAATTTTCTTCTATTTGAAGTTTCTGTTATATTACTTTCAATGTATTTTTAAAGCTACTACTATTACTCGGAAAAATTTGTCGAGTACAAACTATACCCAAAGAATTTTGTGAGTATCATTAGCAAAAATGTTTGTTGTTTCAACGGTCTGTGTCTGCTGAAAAAGGGAAAGCAGACTTCGTCTGTTATTTTAGCAACCCTATGGTTGTTATTCTAGCACACAAATTTGCCTGCTACTATAGCAAACTAAAACAGTCGTTTTAACAAATAATTTTGCTATTATTCAACAGAAAAAAGCGGCTGGATTAACAAACTATTTTTGCTGTTCTAGCATACGTCTTTTTCTTTTTTATTTTATATTTTCCTGATATTTGAGGAGAGTATATCAATCAGGATTCCAACCTGAAGTTATTCAGCCCATGTATTGATAAGCGTTTCGAACTGTGAAATCTGTATGTACGCTTGATCTAAAAATATAAATGAAAAAGAAATCATTTAGTAAAATTGAATAGCAATAGGAGTACTACAAACAATACTTACCGGTCACTGGCATTAACAATTATCTTCTTTTTGTCCTAAGGATAAATATAAACAACATAAATCGTACGACATCGACGCGAACCCTGTCAATTTTGGCCAATGTGTTGGGTTCAACCTATAGACACGGTAATTGTACATGTCCAGAGCCAAATCATTGGGCAAAATTATCTTATCCATGGATTACATCCAAATTAGACTACATTATTGCGAGTTTTCTTGGAGCCAAAAGTTGCTTCGTGACTTGGATATTAGCGACCATCGTTGGAGCATATGGAGTAAAAAATCAATGTTGCCATTTCGTTAAACGGATCACAAAAAGGAAAAAAGAAAATACTTACGAGTTGTTGCAGGTATTTTCATTAGCGTCACACTTCATCCATCGCTTTCACAAGTTCTCTGTATGGACAGCATATAATTGCTATGAAATTTAAGTTCATCTTTTGTAGCCGTATTTAACCCTAGAACACTAAACCCGGTCTGTGAGGCGACTCTTTTTTTTGTTGACACGATATCTTACGATCGGTTGCAAAAATCAACACGTGGTTTCGTGTCAACTCAGTCGACTGCTGTATGAGTATGTGAGTGGACGCTCATAGCTCTGTGTCTTTTAGTTACTGATATATACATATGCTTGTCGCCTGTGAGGCGAGGTTTAGTATTAAAGGTAAATATTTTTGCGAATTCTTGTTTAAATTCTTGGTCCAATTGTAAGTATATAATTAAGATTTAGTCCGTTTTTATTTAATTTTTTGAGATGTGTGTTCCCGATTCCCAAATACAAAAATGGCTGGATGCAATAAAGCATATTGCCTAGAGCATAGATCACCGAATTGTTATGAATGTGATATAAAAAAAATACCTGATTTAATTTTTATGTACAAGGTAAAATATACATTATATAATTTTTTTGTTTTTTTTAATGGAAGTAAGTACAAATACGTATAAGAATTTGATAAATTTAAGTTTATGAACTGAAATATTTATTTTTATTTATTTTTTTTAAATAATCTCTTTTTAAAAACAAACAAAAAAAAGTTGTGCATTTTAATGTAATTTTCTTTATGAAATGTATAAAAAAATAAATGAGTTCCCTTTTGATTTCTAAATAAATAAGTGTATTCTCCATAAAAAAAGTCTTAAAAAAAAAAAAAAAAATTTAAACTAGGAAAATTTTGTTCTTTTTGAAAAGGTAGCCTCACAGGCGAGGTTTAGTATTAAAGTGTAAAAAAAGAGGTTTAGTGTTCTAGGGTTAAGTAGAGGGTTTTAATAGGACACTGCTTGCTGAGAATCCTGAGAACAACCAGAAATAAGCCTTTCACAATCATAGTGAATTTAATTTGCAATTTGTGTACGCTTACCTGTTGCGACTTCATAAATTGATAACGCGGTTCTTTATGTACCACATCCCTTATGAATTTCATTAAGAAATCGTAAACACCCATCCACCGTTCAATATTTTCAGTCCTGTGTCTTCTATCCTCCAAGGCATAAACAATTTCGCCTTTTCGGGAAATATTAAACTGACTTCTTTCTTTAGCCATTTGTAAGCATGGTCGAAGCTGTCCCCCGGAATAGTTTTACTCATAAAAATCATTTGCATTATCTTCTTTGATGGATGTGATCTCTTTGCCAAAATGATTTCTTTACTACGTCTTTGTAATGCGAATTAACAACCAGAACGAAAATTTCAATTTTATTTGGCGTCAATTACACTTCAAAGGGTGCTACTTAAATAGCCGAAGTCGGCGCACGATGTCTGTCAAAGAGAACTACTCTTGAATGTCAGTGAAAGCATATTACGTCTGTCAATATTTTTTGATATGCGAATTAAACATTTCATATTAGATTTTGTCATCACCACAAATATGAATATATAACTTATCGCAAGCACATTTGAATGGAAAAAATTGATTCCAATAGCAAGGAATATAAATTAAACGCCGCTTCTTTTTTTAATTTCTTTTTTCCGTAAGTCTAGATTCACGCGAGACAATTTTTTCCAAGCAAGTGTCAAAATATGTAGGAGAGAGAGGCAGGCGGAAAAAATCTCTACCTCTCTCTCCTGCAAACTATAACACTTGCTTGGAAAAAATTGTCTAATGTGAATCAGGACTAATGAAGCATGTCTATGTCCCGATTCACGCGAGGCAATCGGTGTTTGTAGAAGATAAAGGCAGCAAAGTGCGAATAAAACACACAAAACGGTTTGCCAGTACAAGAATCTACTTTCCCCATTATCTTCCGCATGCCTCTCTCCTTCAAACACCGAATTGCCTTCTTGACAAAATTTGTAGGAGAGAGAGGCTGGCGCAAAGAGCTCTCTGCCACTCTCTCCAAAAAACTTTGACACTTGCTTGAAAAAAATTGCCTTGTGTGAATCAGGACTTAAACATTTTTACAAATCGCACATAAAATATTAATGTTTAGTTTTGGTTTCATTAAAATATAAAAAATTAGAAACTAAAATCTAAACACAATAGATTAATTTTAATTGTATGTCCGGAACTAAGATTTTGAAATCGTCAAATCATATTCGTTATGGATTTGTGTTTTCCTTTTTGCAGTTTTAATCGACTCCTATTTCCAATATTTTTAAAATCCAATGAAAAAATAAAAATATTGAGAACCGTAACCCGGAAAATAGATATCGCCGACAAATTATTTAATTTTTTTCAAAATATATTTTTCTCAGCGCACGAATGACCTTAACCTTTTTGATTTTCAATGGTAGTTGAACTTTATCATGTAAATTATTGCAACTTTTGTCTTATTTTCACATATTTTGATTAACAGCAAACATTTTCAGCAAACTGCAAATTTTTCAGCAGTGCGTTTACTAATGCAAAACTGCAAACTTTTTGCTATTAAAGCAGAAAATTTGCTGTATTAGCAGAAAAAATGTTTGCTGTGAATTAGCAGACGTTGTTTGTTATTAACAGCAAACTTTTTTTTGGGTGTAGTAAAAAAGTAGTAAAAGAGAAAAACGTTTTGAATGTTCTCTCTTACAATTGTCTGCTATCTTTACTAGTTTTTTGAGTAAAGGAACGCTTTTTGAAGTAAAACTAGTAAAAATGGTAAAAGTAGTAACTTGTAGTTTGTAAAGGAACATAGCTTATGTCTATCAAATGTTGGCCGCGGCTACCTTTCAGATGGTCCATCCGTTGAGTCCAATTTTCGATGACTAGTTCGAGCATTTCGACTGGTAACTGGCGAATGACACGCGTAAACGTTGTTCAGACGTTAAGGTAAGTACAGACGATTTGCAGATCGGACAACATTGCCAGAAAAATGGCGGAAAAATGCAACCCTGTGAATTTACAACCGTGTGAACATACAATTTTTGTTTTGCAACGTTAGCAGAAAAGTCATTGCGAGATAATTTGCTGATTGTTATATGTTCGAAGTTTATTCATGTGACAACGGCGCCATTGCCAGAAACTCATTTTATTTGCAACACTGTCTATAATGTATTTTTATTGGCAATCCTGCATATAAATATTTACAAAATATATTATAAATATATGAAATTGTAATGTTTTCTTGCAATCGTCTGAACTGTCAATTTACCTTTGCCTAACAATCCGACATTGCCCGTATATTTGCAGCACTTTAACAGGGTTGATAACGTTTGCCGATCTGGCAATCGTCTATACTCAGCTTAAGTCTTTCCATGATGAAATGCCAAACAATACTTAACAAAAATAACATGACAGAATGACACGACTCACACGTGATCTGTCAAAAAAAGGCTATTGAAAAAAGTATCTCTACACACACAGAATACAGTTTGGTTGCCTCATCCGAATTATTTGCCAACCGAATTTTGGTAGTTCTGTCTACTATCATGCGATTCCATCAGGACAACCAATATTTTGGTTGTGGTATACCAACTACGAAAATGGTGGCTTAAATTATCTGTTGTAGTTGCCACAACCAACTGTTTTAAACAATTGGTTGTTCTGAAAATGTGTCGGTCATATACTACCGACAATTAATTAAACACAGTTTTCATTAATTTTTATTTTATTTATTGAACAAAAAACAACAATTCATAACAAAATTAAAAATCCCATATTACAAATTCATCACTATTATGAGATGTGGAAATTTTGACACACATTTTAGTACACGAAAAAAAAACACAAAACTTTTATGCAAATATCGCTTAACCCTGTACTTTCAATTTCATGATTGTTGCTTTTATTTTTTATTTATGTAAAACATTTTGCACAACATATTTTGCATTCCACACATTATTACCCCACGAGATTATTTTTGATTACCTATACCGTCCTTGGACAAAATGTTGAAGATTTTTTATGTCGAGTAATTATATTTTTTGTTTGTCATGTATCAGCAAAAGAACAGCAACCAATCTTTCAGTTGTATTTCCCAAAATACATTTAATTATTCTAAATTTGGGAAATGATTGGGATAACCAATAAACGATTATTTATTAATATTTTTTCTGTTGTAGTAACCAATTATTCGTTGCAATAATAATCTTTCGTCTATTGAGACAATTTCTGTTGTCAATAATAAAACATTAGTTGTCA